>CM031595.1:107170430-107175430 GCA_018398815.1 Conus ventricosus | reverse complement strand
TACAGCTCGAAAACATGTGGGCTGAAATGCGCGTGTACCAAAATCCGATTGCTCAACTCTAATGTGAAGACGGTGCCGCTATATATGTAGCCGAAGTAGTTAGATTGTGGCACAAGTAATTCTCGTACAGCGAATCAAGTACGCTCCCAGGAACTTGTTGAAAAGAAGAGTGTGGGGAGAAGAAGACGAGGTTGTGCTTGTACATAATCCGCACCTTGTCTGCATATTTTGTTTTAGTTTCTATGACCGTTTCTCCCTTCCCTCTACCCTGCCACTCTCTTCCTTCTCGGGAATCCTCTTTCCCTTGCCTCATGCCTGAATATGAATACTGGACCTTTTAGTAATCTGTATTTCCATTTTCGCGATTCCATGATTCCACGGCTCTCAGAATGAGAAGAAATAAGTGACTTAAATCTTGCGTTCCAGTCGCAAAAAAAAAGTGACTTTCATAAGAGAATCTGCCTAAAACGCTTACGTTCAGTTGGCAATCATCAGCCAGTGAATGACAAGCCTGATGATCCCTTCACACAGCGAAATAGCTGACACACTGACCTTGCCTAAAGGGAGAGAGAAGGAAATCAAAAGCAACGGAGAGACACTGATCTCAAAAACAGTGCTTAATACGCTTCGGGCAATACAGAGGTCAACCCGAGTCGGTATGATGTGCAAATTTCCCTGTCTTCAAAATGATACAGAAGGGAAATCAGAGATCAAAACGGCCTTAGACATCAATCGAAACTATCGTACCTATCTAGTGCCCATGGGCAGAACGTTATGATTTAAAACTTCAGAATACACAAGCTTCGTGTTCAAAAGAATCAAGACGACTTCACTGTATGAAAGTGTGTATATCAGTGATCTTGAAAGCAAAATAATAATCAGCTGCATGCATGAGCAGAGAAACGAATACACGAAGACAAGATGTACTCGAAACGACTCGGAAACCAACAGAACCGATAAACAGGCATAGAATCTGTGGATCCTTTTTTCTCCCTCCCGTCCCTCCACCGCCCCCCCCCCCCCCCTCTCCCAGGGGATCCTACAACCCTGGTGGTAATGGACAAACGGCTTTTGCACTCTCCAGAGAGGAAGTAGAAGGATTTATCATTTAGAATCACCAGCGTTCAAGGGTGGATCTTTGTCGTGTTTGGTTCAATTCCCTTAAAGACATACCTCGGCAAACTGAAGGATCTCTAACACTCTTTCTGTAAATGGTCTGTAACTGATAAGTGGCGTGTTTGTTTGCGCAGCTCTCGTGAACAGCATGTAACTTTAAAATGGTTACATTTTGAAGAATTTGTTGTTGTTGTTGTTGAGTACGGTCAAACATAGTAATCCTTATATTCTTTGGAGTGTTACATCTCCTTTGTAAATATTCCGATTTCTATTGGGCAGTCCAATGGTTACAGCATTCGGCAATGGCGTCGACGGTCATAAATTCGAACCAATCGGAGGAGTCTGATTTTCAGACCATTCCCCACCCCACCCCCTTTTCTCCGCAGTAAGCGGGTACCTGATTCGGTTCGGGGAAGGTTAAAGCAGCGGAAGGAGAGGGTTGGACTCCGCCTCTAAAAATACTGTATCATCGACACAGTGAGCCTCTAACAGATCACTGCCCAGTGACGCCTATGGATCGTTAGGCATTAACCTTACCAGCACACTGATACACAGGACGCTTAAAGAAAAAGTTACATTGAAACATCTTCTGCATATGTATAGATAGAAGAACACCACTACCAGCGCTACTGGTCGTCCAATAGGAATGTGTGTGTGTGTGTGTGTGTGTGTGTGTGTGTGTGTGTGTGTGTGTGTGTGTGTGTGTGTGTTTGTGTGCGCGTGCGTGCGTGCATGTGTGCGTGCCTGCGTGTGTGTGAGTGTATGCGCGCGCGCGCGCGCGCGTGTGTGTGTGTGTGTGTGTGTGTGTGTGTGGCGCGCGCGCGCGCGCGCGCGCGCATTTGCGTGTGTGCGTACATTTCTATGGAACTGCTTCACAAAACCAATACGACTCGCTGATACTCATGTTATTTGTACTTTGTGTTATCTGTCATATACATGTCTATGGAACTGTTTCACAAAACCAATTCGACTCGCTGATACTCATGTTATTTGTACTTTGCGTTGTCTGTCATATACACACCTCGTTCACAATAAGTTAACAATGATCGAAAGCAACATTGCTCAAGAAAAGCTCTTGACCTGCTCCATTTCTGAGAATCTCTTCAGTCTGGATGGGAATAGGAGGTAAGAAAGGGCTGTTAGGGTTGGTGGGGGAGAACAGGAAGAAGATAAAGCGAGAAGATGTTATCCCTCGTTGAATGATTTCTGGGCATTGAAACCACAGTGTCAAAACTTCATGTCATCGAACACTGCTGTAAAAAGCTCGTTATCGCACATTATCAGCTCCACCAGCCGCGGGCTGTCTCACTCACGAATGTCCACGGATTGAGCGGATGCCTTCGAGAACTTCAAGCCAAGGAGATTCGACAAGCCACGGAGTTATCGCGGGTCGTGCTGAAGAGAGTTTGATAACGATTATAGGAAAAGTCACCGCCATTCATTGAGCACTGATGGGGCAAGGTCACTACCGTTCACGATGGCTCGGGCTTGGCCGACCTCTTTGGACCTGATTAAAGACTGATAAATAAAATATTACAGCGTCTTTGAGGCAGACACGCAGACCGCATCCTTGTCATCTTTTTTTTTTCTCTTCTGTCGCTGAGTGGCAAACATCACAAGCGGATGAAATATCCTGTGGACGAGGAAAACGGGAGGGTTGAGGGGATGGTGAAGGACAGGGAGATGGGGAGAGTGGGTGACTGAGGGCAGGGGAAGGATGGAGGGTGGGCAGAGATAGAAAAACAGAAAATTTGGTCAAATTAATTATTGACTACACCGATTATGGACCTACACTCACAGCTACCAGTGCCCGAGGCGGTCTACCAACCGTTCGATTTCTAAACTACGAAGTGCAGAAACGTGTCGCATCGCTTTCAACGGTAAAAACCAAACTCCATCCTGTGTGTGGTTTTGCCATCCTTCCAATCTTCGCCCTGAGGGAATCAATACAATGCATGTCTAAGGGGAAAGGGGAGGGACACTCACTCATGGTGCCAAAAAAAAAAAAAAAAAAAGGAAAAAGAAACAAAAGAGAAAAAAGAAAAGAAAAAAAAAAAGCGAATAAAAATCTGTCAACTGTGTCACTTTTAACGGGGAGAAAAAGTGTCCGTGCGCGCAGTGTGTGTGTGTGTGTGTATGTGTGTGTGTGTGTGTGTGTGTGTGTGTGTGTGTGTGTGTGTGTGTGTGCGTGCGTGCGTGCGTGCGTGCGTGTGTGTGTGTGTGTGTGTCTGTGTGTGTGTGTGTGTGTGTGTGTGTGTGTGTGCGTGTGCGTGCGTGCGTGCGTGCGTGCGTGCGTGCGTGCGCGCGCGTGCGTGCGTAGGGGAAGGGCTGTCTGGGAAGCGTCGGGATGGCGATATAATTTGATTTGATGAGGGTGAGGGTGGTGAGCTGGAAGTCGCTTGTCTTTGAACAGGTGCGTGTCAGTGCAGCAGAGTGATGCTGAACATTGGAAGTACCAAGCGGAAATAAACCAACAATATTTTAACACCGGCTAACAAAACTAGTTAAAACTGGTTTATTCCTGGCTGTTGTTCAACATCCTCATTGTCTCCATCACATTCAACGTTATTATTTTCTTACCGATGTTTTAAGCTTGCCTTCTCTGTTAGGTCGAATACTTCAAAGTTTTATTTTGACTCGTTAGTTTAGAGTCTCTTCCTCTCTCTTTCACCAACGTCACTCTTCTTCCTGCTTTTTTTTTCCCGCCGCCTTTTCTTTTCTCTTCTTTCTTTCTGTCGGATCCATACTCAGTATCTCTCGTCTTTCCATTCCCTCTTCCCTTTCTCCTACCCCCCCCCCTCTCTCTCTCTCTCTCTCTCTCTTCTCTCTCTCTCTCTCTCACACACACATAAACACACACACGTGCGCGCGCACATGCACGCACGCGCGCACACACATGTTCACACACATCTCCTCTAATCCTGTCAATGACTAGTTCTCGCATCAAACACACACACACATATACATAGTTTAACCTTCCGCCAATGCATAAAGCTATGTCTTGAAACATAAAAGTACATTTTATCACCACCATAACCTCAGCCACCGTCCCAGTAGGCCTAACCGTCCGCTTCAGCAACAGCAGTGGAAACAACAGCACCGCACAAACAAAGTAAGAATTTCATAACTCGTCTGCCACTAAGAACCGAACACATATTTTCTGTCCCGAACCTTTTCCCCATGTTTGTTTTGCCTCCTGGAGCCCCCAGGGTCAAAATGCGTGACTCGTTTCGTTTCACTCTCCCTACGCACCATGATCCATGCCACCGGCCGACAGTTGGCCCAAATTTAGTTCTGCTTCATCTCTAGACTACTGTCATTCATCCTTTAATCAACAGCAGGCAACTTTCTAGTGCAGCGACTCGCGCTCTCCTTCAGTCGAATTCACCGTTTCTGATTCCTACGTTAAAACTTTTCCTGGTTGGTTTGTTTTTCTTTTTACGATGCACATAGAGGTTTGCATCTAGAACCATTTTCATCCCCGCCATTTGGGCAACCGCACTCCGTTATCTTAAAAGCTGCGCGAAATGATTGTGTTTGTGTCCATCAAACTGATGATGTCGTGGATCACGGATTCTTCGATCTGTTTTGATCGTCAGACACTGTATCCACAAGAAGGGGATTAAGGATTAACGGGTTTGCCCACACATGATTGATCCAGAAGATCAGAAACAGTCTTTACTAAAAAGTCGGGTATGAGGGCGATGGAGATGAATAATCAATGTAGCACCAAGACATAGGCCTATACACCTACCTTATAATTATAGATAGTGGAAAACTATAATAACATAAGCCGGGGAGGGACAAGGAGATGAGAGACGGGGAGGGATGAGAAGGGACCTGGAGGGGAGGGGACTATCGCATTTAGCTTAATCACAAAGATC
>CM031595.1:107160430-107167930 GCA_018398815.1 Conus ventricosus | reverse complement strand
AAGGAAAGAAAAAGGAAAAAAAGGGAAAGAAAGAAAAGAAGGAAACAAAAGGCGTTTTCCTGTTTGCAGTTAAAGAAAAAGACATCCCTTCCACCCCCCCCCCACCCCAATCCCCCTTCCCCACGAACCCACCTCTTTTCCCTATTTTCCCCCCAAACCCCATCTCCGAACTCCACCCCCCTTCCAAAACGAGACTTGTGAGTTTTTTATTTCTCGAACAGAAAGAGAGAGAGAGGGGAGAAAGAGAAAAGAGAGAGGGGAGGGGGAGAGAGAGAAAAGGGACAGACAAAGGGGGAAAAAGGAAAGAGGGGGAAAGGGAAAGGGTGAAGGGGGGAAAGGGAAAAAACCCATAGGAAAAATTCTCTTTTCACTCCCCCTTTCCCCCCTTCCCCCCCCCCCCCCCCCCCCCCCCCCCCAACACACATGCACGCACCCCAAGGGCACGCACGCGCGCGCGCACAAAACACACCCACACACCACAAAACACACACACACACAACACACACACACCCCACACACACAACCACACATCACGTGTGCATACACAAAAAGGGAAAAACCCAAAACCATTCCCTTGCAAACAGAACGCGTGTTAAGAGAGAGAGAGAGAGGGGAGAGGAGAGGGGGTGTGGGGTGGGGCCCGGTTTGGTAGCAGGGTGCAGCTAACTAAAAACGGTGTTTAAGGATGAAGTGTCTTTAATTCTTTAAAAATGTGCATGCTTAGGGGGGGAGAATGTTTTTCACACTTTTTGACGACGCTTCCCAAAAACCCCCCCCCCCACCCCTTCCCCCCCCCCCAACCACAACCCCTCACCAAAAAAATCATGGTTCCTAGTCTTGTATTTATTTGCGCCTTTTTTTTTTTTTTTTTTTTTTAGTAGGAAACATATAGGGTGGGTTTTTTTTTAAATTGTTCCAAAAACGGCCCCACCCCAAAAAAATGATGATTTCGGCGCCCCCATTTCGGTGAGACTGAACTTTGTTAGTGGAGGATTCTAAATTTGAATTTTTTTTGCCCCCCGTTTATGGGGCAGTCAACGGCCCGTGGGCTACCTCAGACGACCTGGTCTTCCCGGGCCCCCGCTTTCCCACGCGCAAATATTTTTATTCAAGCCAACCCCAAACCGCTCACTGCGCAGCCCTCCACTTCGGGCGTCTGAGTCGGCTGCAGGGAAAGGGGGAAAGCGGGAGGGAATGGTTTGGGGGGGGGGGGGGGGGGGGGGGGGGGGGGGGGGGGGGGGGGGGGGGGGGGGGGGGGGGGGGGGGAAAAGGGGGGGGGGGGGGGGGGGGGGTTGGGGGGGGGGGGGAGAAAAGGAAACCGGGTTTTTAAAATGTGTCCCCAAATAAAAGGCCAAAGGTTTCCCCCCCTAAAATTATTAATATTTGAAACCAAGGGGAAAAAAGGTTATTAAAAGGTGAAAAAAGGAGCCAAAAAAAAAAAATCAACCTAAAAATCTTTTACCAAAGTAAACCAAAAGAAAAAAGGCCATCCGTTCCTTAACATTTTAAAAAGTTTATTGGGACTACTTTATAGCATATACAAACCCCTTTTCAATTTCTAAACCTGGGGGGTTTTTTTCCTTAAAAATTTTAAACCAAAAGTGACTTTCTTGTTCTTATCTGGGGTGTAGTCCCGTGGCCTTAAATTTTTTTTTGGGGAAGCAAAATCTTTCAACAAAGGAAAAGCAACGAATTGAAAGGGGGCTGAAAAACTCTTTCGGAATTTTCCCCCAACGGGAAACCGAAACCCTCAGTTTTCTGACCCGAATTTTGAGAAAGGGCCGAGTAAACAAACTATGCAAATACGTACTTGCTTGTATATAGGTATGTGATTGCACACGCGCGCGCGCGCACACACACACACACACACACAACACACACACACAGGCGCGCGCGCGCACACACACACACACACACACACACCACACACACACACACACACACACCCCACACACACCAGCTCAATCTATCGTTCCACAACAACAAGACACTTTCTCTCTGTCAACAAATATATTCATCCATGTGAGAGTATGTGGATGCATATCTACACACATGGATCTACAACCAAAACAACCGGGATGGAAGAGGATGGGTGGACTTCAGGTGTAGAAAAAACTAGAAATCCACATCGCCATAGCGACAGGCAGATGCTCAACCAACTGGGTAGTAACCAAGGCTTTATCAAGGAGCATCAAGATGAGGAATAACCAGGGCCGGATCAGTTATATGAAAAGATGGGATTAAAAAAAAAAAGGGGGGGGGGGGGGGGGGGGGAAGGCGGGAATTGGGGTCTCCCTCAATGGGGACATGGGGAAAACGTAACCAGGCTGGAATTTTTATAAAATCTGAGGCGGATGGTGTTACACTCCTCGCGCAAAATTCAGAAAAAGGGGGTGGGATTGGTGGGGTATTGCCTTCTCTAACGTTTCCTTCAAGGCAGAGAAGGTATGGCGTGTGCGTCTCTTTTCTACCCAAATTCTGGAGGCTTCCAGCGGACTGTTCAGTATGATTTTGATTTTCGACCAATATCACATGAACTGTTCAACA
Source organism: Conus ventricosus (assembly GCA_018398815.1). Taxonomy (NCBI): domain Eukaryota; kingdom Metazoa; phylum Mollusca; class Gastropoda; order Neogastropoda; family Conidae; genus Conus; species Conus ventricosus. The sequence goes on along the minus strand of CM031595.1, from coordinate 107,165,383 downwards.
CATTTTCGTGCCTGGTGCTTACATGATATTTTCGACAGCTGGGGACGGGGGAGAGAGGGGGGAAAAGTCCATAAACCCCAAGGGGGTGGTATCCAGAAGGGCTCTGGTGGTTTATTCACATAGCAAAAGTACAATTTTACCAGCCACAGGAGGGAAGGAGGGTCAAGGCACCACAAGACCTCCTCACCCCCACCCTGTCGGACCACGACACCAAAATGTGGTCATTTTCTCTAATGCCTTGTCAGCGTTGAACGAACTACGCAAATACGTACTTGCTTGTATATAAGTATGTGCTTGCACACAGACACAGACACACACACACACACACACACACACACCACACACACACACACACACACACACACACACACACACATTCCAGGAATCTCAAAACAGAGGACCGGAAGGATCCGCCTCTACTATGTCCTGTATGCTCCCACGAGTGGACAGATCACTTCAATGGATTCTTACACGCTATGAAATCCATGGTAACAAGACGGCTAACAGCCATGAGGTGAGGCAGCTAACTAGGGAAACAGAAAAAATGTCATGTGATGGAGAGAACGCCATCACTACGACTCTCTTCCTGGAAAAAAAAAGAACAGCACCAGCAACAACCGGGCCTTGACCACCACGACCAACTGCTGCCACCTAAAACTAACAGATCAGACAGCTCTGTTCAGATAGAGGACACATCAGGCAAAGTGTTCGTATGCACAGTGGATGTCAAATTATCAAGCCAGAGAGACCCTTTTGAGACTCTGACCAGGACAAGTTAACATCTTTTCCAAGACTGCTTGCATCAGAATACCTTCCGAAGAGACGCGTGGTCTGACTAGACAGCTCTGAGAAGGAAACTGTTCGGCAACTTGGAGAAATACTGGACAACTACAGATTTGTGTGGGCAGCTGGTGTGATTATCGAGCCATCGGCGAAGGAGATAGCCCAAGCAATCTCCTCCCTATCCCCCCTCTCTCCACTCAAGTACATTACTATCCGCTTCCCACACAAGGCAACCCAGTTCCTATTCTTCCCTTCTCAGATCCACTCTTCGCCAGCTCCTCCTAATATCTCCCTATCTCCCTCCTCCCCCCTCCATGTTTCCTCAATCTTCTAAGCTGCATGCACACTTCCTCATGGGAGTGGGCGCGCAAACACAGACAGACAGACAGACGCACAAACACACACACAAACTTTTTTTTTTTGAACACGTAGTAGTAACTGTATTCAAAGTTCTTCACACTTTTTCCCCCATCCCTCCACCGTTCTTTTCTTAAGCACGCATCCGCATACCACACACACCATTAACACATCGTCCGTTATCACTTTTAGTGAGAAGACGTTAAATTGAGGAATACACACACACACAAACTGGATATTTGTATTGCAACGACCACCGCCGGTCCCGTTTTTCTCTAAAGTAAGCTACATTTTTTTCACATTTTGACACTTTATCTGTGTACTCATTCTTTAATTCACTATAACTAAACTTGCTGTGTGCATCAGTTATAGACGCCTTTTAGTAAACTGTTATGTCAACACAAGAAGAAATAGACGCGGCAGGAGGAGGAGGAGAAGAAACACACACACACACACATACACACACACACACACACACACACACACACACACACATTTCCCACTCACCCACGCCCCAGAATCAGCCGAAGAGCGTCCAGGTGTCCGTTCCGGGCGGCCCAGCTGACCGCCGTCATGCCGTCCTCGTCCGGCCAGTTGAGGTCCTTCTTGGTGGCCTGCTGCAGCACGTCCAAGTAGCCGTCCTTGGCGGCGTTGATGAACCGCTGCGCCATCTTGCTCCTTCGCTCCCCTTCACACTGTCCAGACGGTCGACGCCACAGAATTGTTTTGCCCTGTGTGCGTGTATATGTGCGGTAGGGTGTGTGTGTGTGTGTGTATGTGTGTGTGTGTGTGTGTGTGTGTGTGTGTGTGTGTGTGTGTGTGGCGCGCGCGCGCGCGCGTGTGTGTGCGTGTATATATGCGGTAGATGTGTGTGTATGTGTGTGTGCGCGCGCGCACGAATTTCTTTGCTTTTCTATATTTTCTCTCCTTGTTACTCTCCTTCCTCGTTTTTTTTCTTCTTTCTTTTTTAAGTTGTCAGTTTAAGCGTATCACTCACATCAATTGCGCCATGAATTCAATGGCTACTGCAACCTATTTTCCTTCCTATCGTTATATTTTTAAAGTTCTTAGTTTCAGTGTATCACTCACATGAATCACGCTATGAATTCAATGGCTACTGCAACATAGTCTCCTTCCCATCGTTATATATTTAAAGTTCTCAGTTTGCGTGTATATCACTCACATCAATCACGCCATGAATTCAATGGCTACAGCAACATATTTTCCTTCCTATCGTTATATTTTAATGTCTCCAGTTTGAGTGTACATCACTCACATCAATCACACCATGAATTCAGTTTCTACGCAACAGTATGATTCCTTTTACTTCGTTTTTCTTTCCTTTCTTTTAAACGTTTTCTCGCGTCCTGTTGTGTGTTCTCTTCATGCTCACTGGCGACAGGGGATGTGCTGCTTCTCTCTTCAGTCGGAGTACAGACCGAGACACAGACCTCACCCAGTCTGTGGTTGAACAAATGCTAGCCTAGTGTGGTCCGCTCCTTCTGTGTCAATGTTTGCACACAACTTGAGATAATATACCTTCCTTGCCCGACATAGTTTGACTGAACATCACAGTGTGTCTTTTGTATCTGTGTTGTTTACTCGTTCATCAAGGACCTCCTTTTCTCTCCTCTTTGTAATGTCAGTCGGCACACAAAAAAAAAGAGCTAAAGAATGACAGAAATGAGTGTGTTGGAAAACTGATATCTTATCATGTAGGCAGAATTCACTGCCGACTTGTGTTTGTGACAATGTTGCATGTCAAACCGATTTTTTTTCTTTCTTCGGATGGGCCTTGATTTTCAACGGGGCATAGAAAACAACGATTTTTAATGGCGAGATCTGGGCATGGTATGTGGAAATCTGTAATGACAATTAATACAAGTTTGTCACTGATTAAACAACTTTATGTCTTCATGTGCTGTTTCCGATTTTTTTTTTTTTTTTTACTATTCCTAATGAGTTCGTCGTCATACATTTGGTAAACTTCAACAAAAGAAATCAAATCCAATGAAACTGTGTTTACTTACCATTTAGCACGACGCAAACGGTTTTTTTCTGCTATTTGCTACAACATGTGTGTTGTCCTTTCCCCTCGAAAACGTCTTGCGTGTAAACAACTCAACGCGAAGTAAACCAGCGATCGTCAGTCTACGTGTGATACCTGTAAATTTAAAAAGCGAAAGGTCGGTCACTCCACAAACTTTCCAGCCGTGCAGTCCATCACAACACACTCACAAACCCTGCCGGTCATCCAGACGGCCAGGTGTGGCCCTTTCGACAGTCACGCAAAATTTCGGATCCCCAATTACTCACAAACACCAGGGCCAGAGGTGGTCCCAGGTGTTGACAGTCTGCATCGTCAGCCAGCAGCCCGACCTTCCTCCCCTCCTCACCGGGTTTGAAACGCGTCCCACACAGTGCGTCCTCACAGTCAGGGAAAATCCATAATATAAGAGAAAAAAAAGGAAAAAAAAAAACACGTTAATTGTCTGTTTCGTGTCGTGTTGCCAACCAGCCCTGGGCGCTCCTTCCGACTGGGTTGGGGGCGGTGAGGAAAGTCGCCCACTGTTGTTGGGTTGTGCCCCAGGCCTGTGACGGGTCGGCCTCGATTGCATTTGCCGCTTCAGTTCAGTCGCCAGGCGCACGCGGGCGCGCTCTCCGCCTTTTGAGAATCGCGCCCCAGTCGAATGAGGTGTCCTGGTCACGATTGTGGGAGACAGTGCCTGCACGCACGCTTTGAAGGGCGCGCGCCCCCGCCCCCCCACCACACCCCCCCCCACCCCCCCCCCCCCCCCCACCCCAACCACACACACCTGCTCGTGGCCTCCACTCTACCCGCACGGCACTCAAAATAAGGAAGGAGGAAGAGGAGAGGAGGAGGAGAATGAGAATGGAGAAGAATGACTTTTCTGGTGGTTGTGTGTTGTGTGTGTGTGTGGCGCGCCCCGGCTTTGTTTTGGCGCATAAAGTGCATGCATGCGTCTTGTGTTGTGTGTGTGTGTGGTGTGGGTGGGGTTGTGTGAAAGCGTCGCTCGCCCCGGTGGGGTGTGGGGTGTGGTGTGTGTGTGTGTGGTTGTGTGTGTGGTGGTTATGTGTGAGTGCTGGGGTGTGTGAAGGAGTAGGGTGTGTGTGCTTATGTGTTGGTGTGCGCGCGCGGGCCGCGCGCGGGGCGCGCGCGCGGTTTGGGTGTGCGCATGTATGCGCGCGCGGCACGCGTGTGTGTCTGTGGGAGGGGAGGGAAAAAAGTATAAAAGGGGGAAAAAAGGGGGAGAGGCGGGGCTTCATCAACAAAACCATTCCTTTGCTGTTATTCTAAAAATCGAAATTACACCACTCTCTCTCTCTCGGTCACCACACCACAACACACACACCACACCACACCACACACACAAACACAAAACCCCACACACACGCCCCGGCGCGCGCGCCGCGGCACTACACACACACACACACCACAACACACCACCAACACACACACACACACACACACAACAGAAGAGACACATTCCTCCCTCCACTCTAAAGGTTTAAACAGTGGCTTTTGGGGTCTGGCAATAATCTGTTACACCAGATATGTTTTTTGTATCCGATGACAAAAATTTCCCATTCTCTTTTTGGGGTTTTTGCCCAGCCAACCGCGACTGGTGATCAATAATTTTGTGAGTTCATTCTGACTCAGTGTGAAATTTTTGCTTATTTGCTTCCACTTACCTACTACGACAATGAAATGCATAACTTTAGAAGCAGCGACAACCTTAACAGCAGTAGCAAACAAAAAAGTAAGATTAAAAGCAAGAGAAACAGCATTAT
>CM031595.1:107120430-107157930 GCA_018398815.1 Conus ventricosus | reverse complement strand
CAAGGCCGGGACATTTCAGACTGCTGGTGTTGAGAGAGAGCAGCGGCAATCAAGGCCGGGACATTTCGGACTGCTGGTGTTGAGAGAGAGCAGCGGCAATCAAGGCCGGGACATTTCAGACCGCTGGTGTGGAAAGAACAGCGGCAATCAAGGCCGGGACATTTCAGACTGCTGGTGTTGAGAGAGAGCAGCGGCAATCAAGGCCGGGACATTTCGGACTGCTGGTGTGGAAAGAGCAGCGGCAATCAAGGCCGGGACATTTCAGACTGCTGGTGTTGAGAGAGAGCAGCGGCAATCAAGGCCGGGACATTTCGGACTGCTGGTGTGGAAAGAGCAGCGGCAATCAAGGCCGGGACATTTCGGACTGCTGGTGTGGAAAGAGCAGCGGCAATCAAGGCCGGGACATTTCGGACTGCTGGTGTGGAAAGAGCAGCGGCAATCAAGGCCGGGACATTTCGGACTGCTGGTGTGGAAAGAGCAGCGGCAATCAAGGCCGGGACATTTCGGACTGCTGGTGTGGAAAGAGCAGCGGCAATCAAGGCCCGGACATTTCAGACCGCTGGTGTGGAAAGAACAGCGGCAATCAAGGCCGGGACATTTCAGACTGCTGGTGTTGAGAGAGAGCAGCGGCAATCAAGGCCGGGACATTTCGGACTGCTGGTGTTGAGAGAGCAGCGGCAATCAAGGCCGGGACATTTTGGACTGCTGGTGTGGAAAGAGAAGCAGCAATCAAGGCCGGGACACTTCAGACTGCTGGTGTTGAGAGAGAGAGCAGCGGCAATCAAGGCCGGGACATTTCAGACTGCTGGTGTTGAAAGAGCAGCGGCAATAAAGGCCGGGACATTTCAGACTGCTGGTGTTGAGAGAGAGCAGCGGCAATCAAGGCCGGGACACTTCGGACTGCTGGTGTTGGGAGAGAGCAGCGGCAATCAAGGCCGGGACATTTCGGACTGCTGGTGTGGAAAGAGCAGCAGCAATCAAGGCCGGGACATTTCAGACTGCTGGTGTGGAAAGAGCAGCGGCAATCAAGGCCGGGACATTTCAGACTGCTGGTGTGGAAAGAGCAGCGGCAATCAAGGCCGGGACACTTCAGACTGCTGGTGTGGAAAGGGCAGCGGCAATCAAGGCCGGGACATTTCAGACTGCTGGTGTGGAAAGAGCAGCGGCAATCAAGGCCGGGACACTTCAGACTGCTGGTGTGGAAAGAGCAGCGGCAATCAAGGCCGGGACATTTCGGACTGCTGGCGTTGAAAGAGAAGCAGCAATCAAGGCCGGGACATTTCAGACTGCTGGTGTTGAGAGAGAGCAGCGGCAATCAAGGCCGGGACATTTCAGACTGCTGGTGTTGGGAGAGCAGCGGCAATCAAGGCCGGGACATTTCGGACTGCTGGTGTTGAAAGAGCAGCGGCAATCAAGGCCGGGACATTTCAGACTGCTGGCGTTGAAAGAGAAGCAGCAATCAAGGCCGGGACATTTCAGACTGCTGGTGTTGGGAGAGCAGCGGCAATCAAGGCCGGGACATTTCGGACTGCTGGTGTTGAAGAGAGCAGGGCAATCAAGGCCGGGACATTTCGGACTGCTGGTGTTGGGGCAGAAGAAGAGTGGATTGATAAGGGGCGAGAATGGAAAGAAGGGAAGGGGGATGGGAGAGGGGACTGGCAGTGGTCAAGTGGAGTGATGGGAGGGGGTGGGGGTGGAGGGAGGATGGGCGTTGAAAAATAAGTGGTCGACACATTCTGGAAAGTGAGAACTGCTGGGTCGTCTGCTGTTACTGGTGCTGACCGCCATGTGCGGTTTTTGTGCTTGTCGTCAATAGTTGTTACTGAAACTGTATGTACGTACCCCTCTTCTTCCCATCCATCCTGTACGTGTCATCCTGCTGCTTCACGTAGTCAGCATATGCCAGTCAAACCACTTGTCTCGTTTTACTGAATGTTGTTGTTGTTGTTGTTGTTGTTGTTGTTGTGTACCCTGGGTAAAAGTCTCCAGGGATCATCCAAGCAGCCGAAGTACTTGAGCACTATGGTACAAATGCATCAGCTGGGGATGAGAACATTACGTGTGTCACCGTGTTTGATTACCCCGCCACGTGGGCAGCCACACTCCGACTTCGGGGAATTTTGGAGACTGAATGTTATGATAGGAGCTTGTCAAAACTGAAGACAATCCCGCATAACTATGCAGAGCAGAACAACATTTTGATGTAGCCTTGGTGTTCCAGCCTATGTCAGTTGGCCTGACACAGCCTTAAGCCAAGGCAGGTTTTACAGAATGACAATCTCCCATTGTTCATTACCAGCATCGAAACGTGCACCCACTCAGCATCTTGTTAATTACGAGGCATGATTATTATCAGCATTGGTGCAGTAGGAATGGGAGGGGGTGAATGTGTAGGGGAAAAGAGGGGGATGGGGCGAAAGGAAAATGGGGTGGATGGGGAGAGAAGGCAGGGGGGGGGGGGGGGGGGGGGAGGGGAGATGGACCCAGGGCCATAATGAGGTCATAACTTGAGTGCGGCACACTTGTTTTCTGATGCAGTGCAAAGGAAGTACTAAAAGAGTACTACTTTAGGTAGGAAAAAGATGACGGTGTGATGATTTGCCTTACACGCATTTGCAAGTACAATTTTTCTGCGTTTACACATATTTCGTATGCACGCGTGGGTGTTCGGTATCTTTTATATATTACCATGCACATATAAATGCATTAGCACCTGAATCAGATACGCGCCCCCACGTGCGTGTATTCACACATTAGTGCAGAACAGCAAATAATAGTGCAAACATGTTCGTTAATTCTCTGCACAATCATATTCATGAATTCTGTTCACAATTATTTGCTCTCCGGCGTCCACCATAATTGAAAAAAAAAAAAAAGAATAGAAAGAACATACCTGCGTGCACAAATGATAATTAAATAGACATTCTGAGATTGATGGCCATCCTTTATTCTCTTTCACAGCTTTTTTTGATTCCCGCGAGGAGCAAATGACGCTTAGCGGTCATATTGATTCAGTTGTGCGTGTGCGTGCGTGTGTGCGTGCGTGCGTGCGTGCGTGCGTGCGTGCGTGCGTGCGTGTGTGTGTGTGTGTGTGTGTGTGTGTGCGTGCGCGGGCGTAAGCGCGCGCACATTATATATATATATATATATATATATATATATATATATATATATATATATATGTGTGTGTGTGTGTGTGTGTATATAATGCTGAACAATTAAGTAGTGGGAGAAAACAAGTGCAGGTTAACAATTCTTCAGTCGTTTTCGTAATGACTTGGCAAAGATTTGAACTTATAAATAAGAAAAAAGAAAATGAAGAAATTGGGGGAGAATATATTATAAATATGAGAAGCCTTATATACACAAAGAAAAAGTTAAGCACCCCCTTATATTTTCAACTGTCAGAATTGACAACAACAATGTATGACCCCAAAATTTTCAATTTTGTCAAGAATGGTGTGTCATTGAAAGGATAAAATCAGTCAGGCGTGTATGTGAAGCATAGTCATGGTGTGGCATGCACGTGCATTACGGTTTTTGAAATTTTTAAAATTGAGGTTTGGTGAGTCATCCAGTTTAGCAATCACAGTTGGTTGTAAGAAAAGATATTCTTTGCAAAGAAATATGGTGCGAAGGAGGATAGCAGAGGCCAAACGATGGCAAATTATTGGCATGCATTCTACTGGAATGTCTTTCAAAGCAATTGGGCGTCAATTGGGCTTCCACTACACTGTCATCAGCCGGCTGGTGAGGAAACACCAGCAAACCAACCATGTGCAGGACCGCCCACGATCTGGCCGACCACATGCAACGTCACAGCGCGAAGACAGGGCTCTACTTCGTATGATACGCCATGAGCCATTCGCCACAAGCACCAGCTTGAAACGACAGCGGATGCCTAACAGACAACTTTCTACAAGAACAGTGTAGAACCGCTTAAAAGCCCACGGATATAAGGCGAGGAGGGTTATCAAGCGCCCTCTGTTGACTGACCACCACAAAAGACGGCGTTTGGACTGGTGTCTCGCTCGGCGAGGGTGGAACCTGAGGAACTGGAGAAAGATACACTGGCCGGACGAAAGCCGATTCCTGCTGCACGTCACTGATGGAAGATCAAGGGTTTGGAGACGCCCAAATACAGTCTATGTGCCCAGGAACATACAGGCAACTGTTCCTCATGGTGGCGGTTCCATAATGGTCTGGGGGTGCCTCTCACACGACTGCAAGCTGGATTTGATTACCATTCGAGGAACCCTCACAGGCGGACGGTACATCCGAGATGTCCTTGAGCCGGTCATTGTGCCCCATTTTGACAACCACCCACTTGCACCAGACCAGTGTACATGGATGACAACGCCAGGCCTCATCGTGCTCAAGCAGTAACAGGCTTTCTCCAGCAAGAAGCAGTGCAGACCCTGCCATGGCCTGCCATGAGCCCAGACCTCAATCCACTGGAGCACATCTGGGACATGATTGGCCGTCGTTTGCAGACCTTGGACCCTCCTCCACAAAATCTGCATCAACTGGAAGCTGCACTGCATCAGGAGTGGCAGCAACTGACGATGCAACAGATCCGGCGAGTGACTGGAGGGATGCGACGCAGGGTTGAGGCGGTCATCCAGGCTCAGGGCGGATTCACGCGCTACTGAACATTTTCATTTTTCTTTGGTTTATGGAGATTCATGGCAATGTTTTCAAATGAAATTGCCACTTTGATTAAGCACTATGATTTTGTAATGACCATACTTTTCATGGGTATTTTTTCATCGGAAAATGTAATTGATCTTTCTTTAGCAATACCACATTCTGTTTATGATTTTGTATATCATTTGTTGTGTTTTCATGTTGTTGATATCTTTATTTATAAAAACAAAAGAAAAAAATGTTCCACATTAAAAAGTTTAGTACAAAAAAGAATTTTAGTTTCTCCAAACTAAAAAACATTGGGGGGTGCTTAACTTTTTTCTTTGTGTGTGTATATATATATATATATATATATATATATATATATATATATATATATATATATATATATATATATACGTGTGTGTGTGTGTGTGTGTGTGTGTGTGTGTGTGTGTGTGTGTTTGCGCACGGGCGCATATGTGCGTCTGTGCTTGCTTGAGTGTGTGTGTGTGGATGAGTAGGTGAAGTATGGAGGTGGGATGAATGTGTCATCAAGTGTGTATGTGTGTTTGAAACTAAATCTACATGCCTTTCGGCTTCCTCCACTGAATCCAAATGCCTTTCGGCTTCCTCCACTATCTACATGCCTTTCGGCTTCCTCCACTGTATCTACATGCCTTTCGGCTTCCTCCACTGTATCTACATGCCTTTCGGCTTCCTCCACTATCTACATGCCTTTCGACTTCCTCCACTATCTACATGCCTTTCGACTTCCTCCACTGTATCTACATGCCTTTCGGCTTCCTCCACTGTATCTACATGCCTTTCGGCTTCCTCCACTATCTACATGCCTTTCGGCTTCCTCCACTGTATCTACATGCCTTTCGACTTCCTCCACTGTCTACATGCCTTTCGACTTCCTCCACTGTCTACATGCCTTTCAGCTTCCTCCACTGCATCTACATGCCTTTCGGCTTCCTCCACTATCTACATGTCTTTCGGCTTCCTCCACTGTATCTACATGCTTTTCGGCTTCCTCCACTGAATTCACTTGCCTTTCGGCTTCCTCCACTATCTACATGCCTTTCGGCTTCCTCCACTGTATCTACATGCCCTTCGGCTTCCCTCGCCTTCTCACTTGCCCCTTGCCCTTCATCTTCGTGTGGCTGGGAGAGAGAGAGAGAGAGAGAGAGAGAGAGAGAGAGAGAGAGAGAGAGAGAGAGAGACGAGAGAGAGAGAGAGAGAGAGACAGAGAGAGAGAGAGAGGGGGGGGAGGTGATGGCAATATAAACTGAATGAAACTCGCCGTCTTGCACGACTTTTCAACTCACACATCATATGACAATGAGAATTAAACAATTCCAAGAGGAGGAAAGATATCCAATCGTCTGTCTGTTCAGGATCAAGACCGAACAGACATTGAAAGTTAAATAAATATACATTAAAAAAAAACAACTACGTAAGGCATTCTCATCATTTTTACTTCTTATAACGTTTAGAACCGCTGCAAAAAGAAGGAACTTTCCGACTAAGGGAAAGGCTATAAGCTGAAGGGGTGGAACGGAAGGTTGTTGGTGGAGGGGGGGGGGGGGGGGGGGGGGCAGACAGAAAAGAAGGTGTGGAGATGGGGATGGGCATGAAGAAGGTGGACGGAAAGGAGGGAGGGAAAAAAGGTCATGTGACGAAAAGGAGACCACTGAGTGGTACGAATTAATAAGATGAATACGTTGTAGAAGTGATGTCCGATTTCGTTGTATCACGTGTCTGTGTGTTGATAATGATAATGATAATGTGTGTATGTTTGTACGCGCGGGTGCGCCCGACTGTGTAAGAGTGTATGAGTTTTAACATTAAATGCCTATTTTCATATCATAACCACCTTCACAATCCGTGCATGTTTTTTTTTCGCTGTTTGTTTTCATCAGTTTTTTCTACTCACCAGACACTTTTACAAGTTTTCTCCCTTTACTCATGGAAGACTCACGCACAAATCACAAACAGAGGAAATTTGCGTCTGTGGTGGTCTGAGATGGAAAAGAGTATGTGACGGTTCATATATTTGAGTGTATGTGTGTGTGTGTGTGTGTGTGTGTGTGTGTGTGTGTGTGTGTGCGCGCGCGCGTACATGTGTGTGTGCGTACGTGCGTGCGTGCGCGCGCGCGGGTGTTTGTGTGTACGTTTGTGTCTTTACTTCAAAACTTTCTGGCCTCTGAAATCCCTCGGTGAAGGCTACCGTCGCACATATGAATTGTCTTGTTATACTCTGTACACGTCTCTCGCGTGCCTGAAGCTGACAAGACAATTAATGGGTGATCGTGTCACTCGCTCTCTCCAAGTGTGCGTCACGGGACTGCTCACATCTGCGCGTCATGAATTAATCAATGCAGATATCGAACTGCACTGAGGAGGGACAATTTGGGAGGCACACACCATACACATCCACTCAAACACAGACAATACGCATGCACGCGATCTCAGCGCACATCCGTGCGGCTCGGTATGTATACATACTCGCAAGGACGTCGCGTGCGCGTGAGTGCGCGCGTACGTACGTGCGTGCGCGCGTTGTGTGTGTGTGTGTGTTGTGTGTGTGTGTGTGTGTGTGTGTGTGTGCGTGCGCGCGTGCGCGCGCGCGCGCGCGCGCGCGCGACGTCCATGCGGATGATATACACGTGTTGGAGTAGGCATCTTCACCTAAAAGGAAAACAACCTTGAAAGCGTAAACCATAATAACAACAAATCTGAATAAGTGAAGAAATACCAACTGCTTCTTTCCATTAAAGTATGAGGGTTACTTTATAGATAACAACAACTGTATCTGATTTTTGTTGATCTGCCAGTACACACAGACATAACACAGAAATAAATTTATCTACCTATCTAGATGGTGCCAGAAAAGGCACCATGTACTATATACATACCCCTCCCCCCCCGATACACACACACACACACACATATATATATATATATATATATATATATATATATATATGTATATATATATATATATATATATATATATATATATATATATATATATATATATATATATATATATATATATATGTGTGTGTGTGTGTGTGTGTGTGTGTGTGTGTGTGTGTGTATACGGTGCCAGGCACTATAAACGTGCCGTGATATTTCTTGATCCACAGAGAGAGAGAGAGAGAGAGAGAGAGAGAGAGAGAGAGAGAGAGAGAGAGAGAGAGAGAGAGTGTGTGTACGGTGCCAGGCACTATAAACGTGCCATGGTATTTCTTGATCCACACAGTGTGTGTGTGTGTGTGTGTGTGTGTGTGTGTGTGTGTGTGTGTGTGTGTGTGTGTGTGTGTGCGTGCGCGCGCGCGCGCGCGCGTGTGTGTGTGTGTGTGTGTGTGTGTGTGTGTGTGTGTGTGTTGTGGGGCGCGCGTGCGTGTGTGTGTGAACGGTAGGTTTCCTAAGACAAACCAATCGCGCTGTGTGCATGTGGCACCATGTGAAGAGTGTTCACCCGACACATACCTCAACAGCGAGAAGTTCAGACTGGGCACAGACATGGGTGATCCTGTCGGAAGAGTAGACCATCTCACCACCATCCGTTTGTGCCCTCAAAGTCAGCGAGTCGGCCGATCGACTTACTATGAGACCCGAGAGACGAAAAGTCGAAACTGAGTTCCACACTTAGTTTTTAAACAGCAAAAGACTGTAGGAATGGCTGCTGGTGGTTTTTTTTATTTATTTATTTATTTTTTTAGCTCCGTAGTTTTTTTTTGGAGAGGGCCCTTGGGGTCCATTGGTTAGAGCGTTTGCCTGCGGAGCTGACGATCGTGAGTTCGAAGCAGACGTGGAGTTGGATTTTTGGGGCTCGAAAACCCTATGTGTCCACTCAGGTGCCTGCTAGGTGCCCGGATCAGTTCAGGGAAGGTTAAAGGCGACGGAAAGTGAGGGGTGGGCTCCGCATTCCATCATGCCGTGCCCCAGACTGGTGAAGCTCTGGCAGTTCACTGTCCTTCAAGTTATGCTATAGGATTATCGGTCTTTATTAACTTTAATGGAATGCCCTGTGCGTGCCTGCACCCTGTGTGAACACGACGCAGGCTTCCAAGGGTGGTGCCGGATTGCTCCCAGCTGGTTTGTTCGGCAGTTGAGGACAGTGCTTCTCTGGGTCCTGCCCGCATCTTCGGGTGTATCTTTTTCTTTCTTGTCTTTACGAACTTTAAATTCATACTTTGAGGGCCAGTTGCTCCGCTTGACCAGCCTCCTTGCCCTCCGACAATGTTGACGACTTGCTGGTTGGGTGGAAGGGTAAACAATTACACTTTCCAAGGTCCGAGTTAGCTGGACGACCGTGGTGGTGCCCTGGTTATATTTCTCCTGGGACCAGGACAAGCCCGAAGAACGTGTGTAGACAAAGAGCGACCCGAAGTTCTGGACGCCACTGGGTTGAAAGCCACGTAGACTCTTTAGCCACGAAAGCGATACATTTGTATCCCTTCAAGTACTGGTTCAGCGGCTATTCGCGCTTTGTTACTTTGATGAATTCCCTTGATGGGGGAAAGACTGGTGGTGAAATGAGATTGACGTTTTGCTCTTGTTTGAATTGATTTTCTCTGTAGAGACGGGTTCCATGGGTTTAAACTGTCGTGCGCCCGTTGCATTTTGTAGTGATGCTTAGCTCATTTTGAAGAAGGAACTGGCACGTGGGAGAGAATGCCCAATGTTATAGATACTGTGAAGATTTCTGCTCATAACAGACGTAGTCGTTGGCGTAATGGAGCTGGTCCCTTCAGGAAAAACGAATGGAGTTCTGTTCCTGTGAACGAAGCGCACAACCACTTGTTTGTAGTTCATCTGCCACCTGTAGTCCATCTGTACATTCGGCGACAGGATCCAAATGTCTTCCTTGTGATTTTTTCCCTGTGTGCGTTTTCTCTGGAAAAAAATGAATCAATTTGAAAAAAAATCCATGAACATGTTAACAGGCCGTATATGTTGCCTGGTGCCAACAAACCAACAACTATAAAAAATAAAACCGTTTTCGACGGGACGATTTCCGTGTGGGCATTCAATGCTCGAGATCGTTTATTTGTGTGCTTTCTTTTCAGCATTAGTATCCCCACAGATACTTTTACCAAAGATTGTTGTTAGAATATGTATAATGTTATTCTGCCAATTCAGGGTAATGTCCGTGAGACATGGTTTATATATTGCATTTCTATCGGACACAGTCTCTCTGAACACTTCGCCTCATCCACGAACACATACACTCAGACTGCTCGTGGCACACTTACGCGTGGAGAGAGAGAGAGAGAGAGGAGAGAGAGAGGAGAGAGAAGAGAGAGAGAGAGGAGAGAGGGAGAGAGAGAGAGAGAGAGAATGTGTCAGGAGAGAGAAAAAGTCTGCTGGCTTGCGAGTGAAATGTGTCTGCTCGCACCTTCTCTCTCTCCGGTGGCTTGCGCTTAAAACACGCCTACTTGCGTATGTTATGTTTGAGCCTGTGTGCTTGCTAACGATTTCTTAAAAGCCCAGAAGAAGAAACCACTAAGATTGGGGGTATGCCTTTACCTGGTCTTGGGGTTTATGTCACATAGAGGTTTAACAGCTAAGCTTCGATGGTTTCGGTCGATCAGTCTGAGTTCGTTCGATTGACCACATCTGTGACATGATCATTAGTTCGTATGGACCGGCTCCCTCTTCTTTTTACCGCTCTGACTGGTGGCAGAGGTGCTTCGTCTAGCCGTCTGCCTCTTTCCTACCGTGTGCGTGTGACGAGAGTTGGGGGTGGGTCGGTGTGTTCTCTAGGGGAAGGACTTGGAATATTTCTCCAACAGAGTTATATCAAAATTTCACCTCCATCCTTCTTTTTACTAGTGATGCCTGTTTCCTTCCGTGTGCGTACGCGCGCATGTGTGTGTGTGCGTGTTTTTGTGCGTGCGTGCGCATGTGTGTGCGTGCGCGCGAACGTTTCTGTGTGTGTAATAATGCGCCATAGGCATTCATGATTGTTGATAGTTTGCAGTTTGACATCTTTCCCAAGAATGATTTTCGAGAGAGGAAAGGAGAATTAATCTGGTGGTGTGTGGGGAGGGGGGGGGGGGGGGGGGGGGGGGGGGGGGGGGGGGGGGGGGGGAGGTTGGGGTGTTGCAGGCACCCATGTACGTGTTCGTTCATGGATGTTGAAGTTTTTGTTATTCTTGACTGTACTATCTTTTCATCACAAACATCAGTACATAGAGGAAAGGACAATGCCGTTGTGTGTATACGTGCCTGTTTCTGTGGTATCCACGTGCGCGCGTTGTAGTGTTTGCGGTGCTGCCAGTGTAACGCGTACCAACTCGCATTCGAAATGCAAAACCACATTCTGGGTGTATAAGTCCAAAAACTTATATTTTACTAAATTGACTAGATGGATACATCACTGGCCGCTCATCATGCAGGCTCTGGCACCGACACTACACTACGTCACACACATGCGCGCTCGTCAACACTACATTCCCTTTCTTCCTTCGGAATAAAATTCACACTGAATCTTACAACTAACCACTATTATTGAAATCTTTCAACCATTTAACTTTTAACCACAAAATTCAAATCATCTTTTTTTCTTTTGAATAACTCAACTTCAGATTCTTAAAGTAACATTTTTTTTCTAGTTAAAAAACACCCCACATGCATGAAACAAATCATTTTCCATCTGAATTACCTCAATACAAATCTTTCAAACAACTCTATGTTTCAGAATACAGGTATGAAGCAACAACCAAGTGTCCTTGACAATCTTATCATTTCACTATTGTCAAACATTATATCATAACACAAATAATAACAAATAAAGCATGCATCATTCTCATAACAATGACTGATGAAACAACTTTTCTTCTACCCATTGCATACAAATAAATCAAACGGCAAATAAATGATGAAATATGCATCACTACTATATTTCCAATGCATTGTTACAATCGCAAATAAACCTTTTTTTGTCATCCTCTTTTCTTTTGTACACATTTGTTTTAGTGACAGGCTTTAACTCTTTGTAACAACAATGAAATCTTCAAACCTGCTGGGCGGTTTTCTGACCCTGTCAGACTTTCTGATTTCTGTAATGTCTGACAGTCTTTCTGAAATTGAGTCATTTGAGGTCTTTGCCTGTCTGTCACTAGCGTCAGTCATTTGGCCTCGAGTGTGTGGTGTGTCAACTGTTTGGTTTTGTGTGATTGTTGTATCATCTCTGCGGATGTACGGTTTAGTGTGGGACACATTGCGCTTATACTGTGCGCCTGTCTTTGACTGGACAGTGACCTGCGACCCTGTCTTCTCAACAACTTTATAAGGTTCTGGTTCGAAGCGAGTTGAGAATTTGTCTTGCTTCCTTTGTTGCAAGAGGACTTCATCTCCAACTGTGATGTTGCTTTCTTTTGCATGTCTGTACGAGTCTGTGTATCGCTTTCCTAGCTCTTTCTTCAGACAGTCTCTGTCGCGGGCAGCTTCATCTAGCTCAACTTTCGTTTCTTTGCCAACTCTGGTAGGTTTGTTCGCAGTTTCCTCCTGAAAAGTAATTCTGCTGGGCTAACACCGGTTGTTTGGTGTGGCGTGGTATGGTATGCCAGCAGAAATGTGTTCAGTTCTCGTTTCCAGTCTTTCTTTTCTGCCTGCGCTGTTCTAATGGCTTTCATGATTGTTCTGTTCTGTCGCTCAACTTCACCGTTGGCTTGTGGCCACAACGGAGTTGTGTGATGATGTTCGATTCCCTGTTCTTTCAAGAACTGTGAAAACTCATCTGAAACAAACTGTGGGCCATTATCTGTTGTGAGTGATACGGGTAGACCATGTGTTGTGAACACATTTTCCAATGCTGTGATTATGTGTTTTGTCTGTGTTGCTCTCAGGATTGTGGTCTCAAAATACCGACTGTAATAATCGACTGTGACCAGAATCGATTCGCCCCATGGCAGTGGTCCAAAAATGTCAATCGCTACGTCTTCCCATGGTCCATCTGGGAATTTCTTTCGAGCAACTGGTTCCTGTCTTGATGGTTGGCCCACAACTTGGCAAGCATGACATGATCTAATTCGTTTCTCAGTATCCCTTTCAATTCCCGGCCACCAGACTTTCGTCCTGAGTCTTTCTTTTGTTTTCACAATCCCTTGATGACCTTCGTGTGCAAGGTCAATCACTTTTTGTCTGAGTTTTTCTGGGATCACAATTCTACTTCCTCGTAGAACCAGTCTCCCGAGACATGTGAGTTCCTCTTTTAGTTTTGTATGCCTGGTTTGAACAATTTTCCCACATGTTTGTTTGAATGCATTCTCTCAACTGAATCATTTCGCTATCAACTGCAGCTACTTCTTCAATTTCACGTGGGGTGAGTGCGTTTGGGACAGCTTCTTTGGCCACAAAGTAGATGTAATCTTCTACTTCATCCCTCTGTGCCTTATTTTGCTCTTTTTGTTTCACCAGCCGTGAAAGCTAGTCTGCAATGTTTTGAGTTCCCGGCCTGTATCTCACTGTGAAGTGGTAGCTTTGTAGTCTCAATACCAACGCTCGATTCGCAGTGATGGTTTTGATCTCTTTGAGTAGATGAATTCGAGCGGCTTGTGGTCTGTTTCAAGAATGAAATCTATGCCAAAAATGTATTGGTGAAATCTTTCGCAAGACCAGACCAATGCCAACGCTTCTTTTTCAGTTTGTGAATATCTTCGCTCCACATCAGTGAGGCTGCGGCTTGCATTATAGTAGATTGGTTTATCTACTCCATTCTGTTCCTGGATCAAGACTGCACCTAAACCAACTGGACTTGCATCAGTAACAATTCTTGTTGGTGCCTTTGGATCGAAATATGCTAGTTCAGTTGCTTTTGCCAAGTCATCTTTCAGTGTTTTAAATGCCTTCTCTTGCTCTTGCCCCCACTCAAATGGGTTATCTTTTCTTGTCAGTTTTCTCAGAGGGTCTGATTTTGTCGCGAGGTTTGGAATGAACCACGCGTTGAAACTGACAAGACCACGAAAGCTTCTGACCTCAGATGCTGATTTTGGCCTCTCTGCGGTTTTCACTGCTTTGACCTTTTCGGACGACGGTCCTATCCTTTCTCAGACAAGAGAAATCCCATGAAATGTAGTTCATCCATTCTGCACATGCACTTGTCTTTGTTCAACGTCGGTCCATTTTCTTCAAGTGCTGTCAACACTTTTTCCAGTCTTCTGTCATGTTCTTCAACAGAGTCAGCATAGATGATAATGTCATCTGTCATGTTCTTACTACCAGGGCAATCTTGCAGTACCTGCTGAATGATGTATTGGTAGATTTCAGGTGCTGAGCTAACTCCAAACATTAGTCTCTTGTACCTGAACAACCCTACATGTGTAGCGAAAGTTGTAACTGGGCGAGAAACTTCGTCAAGCTCTATCTGGTGAAAGCCCATGTTTAGGTCTAGTTTTGAAAACACTTTGGCCCCATTCATTTCTATAAGCGTTTCTTCGACTGTCGGAATGGGAAAACGTTCTCTCTGTATAGCATCATTTGCTTGTCGCATGTCTATGCAGATCCTTACGTCACCGTTTGGTTTTGGAACAACCACGATCGGACTCATGAAAGAAGTTGGACCATCGGCAAGTTCAATTATGTCTAATGCTTCCAGCTCTGCGATTTTGTTTTCAACTTTCTGCCTCAGACTAAACGGAATGCGTCTTGCTTTCTGAATGACTGGTTTAACGTCTGTCTTCACATGTAATCTGATCTTTTTGTTTTTCAGTTTCCCTAGCCCTCTGTACAAGCCTGCATATTCAGCTTTGTTTTCTGGCTTTGCTGTCACAGAACAAGCATTTACATCCTTTGGTAGCCCTACTCTTAGTACATTGAGTTTTTCTGCACTTTCCTTTCCAAGCAGTGTAACACCTTTTTCACTTATAACAACAAACTCACATCTATGTTTGTTTTCTTCATATCCAACCACAAGCTTGGAATGTACCAAGTACAGAAAGTGGTTTGTCATGACCACAGGCATACAGTTTTCTACCTTGTGTTTTCTGTGATGTGCACTTGACTTTCTTCTTCTTCTACATTTCCCAAGTTTCCTGATCAAGAATGTTGATACTTGCCCAGAGTCAATTACAGCTGACAAAGGGACACCACCAACACTCAGATTTACAGACACGGGGTGTGCACTGTGTGAAATACTGAATGCAAAATCATTCTCATTCAACTGTACATCAGTATTGTCAACATCAGCTTGTGCATGGTATGCATCAGCATCTTGCACATCAAAGTACACACCATCATCATCATCATCCTCTGCATCAAAATACACATCATCATCATCTGCATCAGAATACGCATCATGATCATCGTGAGTACCAACAACATGCACATCATCATTATGATTATGAGCATCAGCATTCCCATCATGATCATCATCAACATGGCATGACACAAAAAATGCAAACTTGTCTTGTGCATCAACATACAGTTCACTTTCATCTTCAGCACTGTATTCGCAGACAGCAAGGGTCCTAGGACCCACCTAGGTTCTGGCTAGATTCAGCTTGTCCAGGCTGGAGCTAGCTAGAACCTAGGTGGACACTAGTACCCTTGCTGTAAGGGCGTCTTCTTTATGAACAAATTTAACCTGTGATCTACAACACTGCAAAATGTCCCTTCTTTTCACACTTTTTGCACACTTGTCCTTTCGCTGGGCATACTGGATCTTTTGCAAAGTGTCCTTCTTTCCCACATCTGTGGCACTTCTGTTCACAAGATCGCGAACTACTAGTACTAGGACGAATTTTGGATTTGTGTGTCGTGAACGTGTTTTGGTGGGTGTTCTTGTGTTTCACTCTACATACTAAATCACTGCTTTCGGTAGCACCCCGTCCTGGATCCATGTCCTTCACTTGCTGTAGTGCACTCTCGTCCGCTCTGACCAAGTCTACAGCCTGGAGCAGAGTCAAAACCCTCTCTCGAGAAATTTTGCCTTTAGTCGTCTGTCACTGCACTTGCCAATCATTTGATCGCGCACATTTTCCTCCAGTCTGTCGCCAAAATCGCAATGTTTTGCTTGCTGCTTGAGCCTTGTTGCAAACTGCATCATCGTTTCACCTTGTTGAGGACACATCTGTCGAAACACATGTCTCTCATACACACTATTCAATGCTTGCTTGAAATAGGCATCCAGTTTCGTACTAGGTTCTCTGTACGTCGTTCCCACGTCAGTCAACGTCTCGAAAATGTCCTGCACTTCCAGCCCTGCACAATGCAGAAACAGTGCACGCTTCTGTTCATCAGCAAGGTCTCCTCTTGCTACTAAGTAGTAGTCAAACCCGCGTTTCCAACGCTACCATTGGACAGATACTTGCGATGGGTCTCCCTTTGGGTCAAACGGTTCTGGCGCCGTCACGTGACCTACATTTGCCATTTTTCAGGTTTGAAAGTTCCGACTGAAAACCCCAGAAGTTGCCTGGTTTTCCCTCGTCGCCAGTTTGTAGTGTTTGCGGTGCTGCCAGTGTACCACGTACCAACTCGCATTCGAAATGCAAAACCGCACTCTGGGTGTAAAAGTCAAAAAAACTTATATTTTACTAAATTGACCAGGTGGATACATCACTGGCCGCTCATCATGCAGGCTCTGGCACCAACACTACACTACGTCACATGCATGCGCGCTCGTCAACACTACACGTATGTATATGTGTGCATGCATATACGCATCCACTTTTGTTTTTTTCATATTTCAGTTTTATATCTTTTCAAGAAAAGTCAATCTTTGAAAGAGGAAAGCAGGTGTGTGTGTGTGTGTGTGTGTGTGTGTGTGTGTGTGTGTGTGTGTGTGTGTGTGTGTGTGTGTATGTGTGTGTTCCTTGTAATTAAACTTATCATACAACTCCGGTGGATTAAAGCACTTCCTGAAAAATACATTACAAATAGAAAGCTATGTAAACAACACGGCATTCTCCTTCATCGCCGATCACAACAAAGGCAGTGCATCGTTGGAGTGCAGCAATCGTCTTCATCATTAAGCATGTCCACAGACCTTTGCCCTCGGCCAAGCGCAACGGAACTGAAGCTATATCTAGTTCAGTACTTCTACCTCCCTATGCGAAATCCACCCCTGACTCCATACCATTGCAACGTAACTGAAGCTATATCTAGTTCAGTACTTCTACCTCCCTATGCGAAATCCACCCCTGACTCCATACCATTGCAACGTAACTGAAGCTATATCTAGTTCAGTACTTCTACCTCCCTATGCGAAATCCAACCCTGACTCCATACCATCTGTAGGCCGTGGCAGGACCCATCAGGTGAGCTTGTATGTGCTCAGGTTCAAGTTTGACTGACATGGATGAAGTAGTTGCAAGTCTTCGTGACTGGCCACAACCCTTTATGCCAGACACGAGCAAAGCCTTCTCGAAGTCGACGATGTTGCAGTAATAGTAGTCATATTACCAGTTGATGCTGATGTTTTTTAAACTACTGATCTCATGTAGCCTGCTGTTTTGTCCCATTTGATCCGATTCTTAGTTATTCTGCAGTGATCTCTCGCGCTTTTGCTTAAGTGTGTTCAGGAAGGCCTTAAGAATTCCTTTATCTAATCAATAAATCAGGTCATGTTGTTTATAGTCCAGCCGATCACGGGGGGAGAGGATGAGGGGGGCTGGGGGGCACGCCTATGCTGTCACCTCGTCCTTGCATAAAAAAAGAAAAGAAATATAAACCAGAATTTTTGAAACACGCAAAAATTGCTTAAAAAATGTATCATCCGTAGGATCACATGAAAATCATCCCTTTCAGAAACTTAAAAGAAAAATCGCTTCATGGAATATGCAACGGGGTTCGACAGAGTCTGCTGTAAAGTGGTCATGTCTAACACGTCATATAAATCCCAACACTCTATAAGATTATGCTTTATAGTGACTGGTACATCGAATGGAACTTACCACGGAGCTTCTTCACTTTTCACACGACGCAAGTGGGTGTAAAACGTGTGGCCTTTGTGTAATTGGCATAAAACTGTTTCTTTTTTTTTGCAGCCTCCAGAAGCAGTTCGTAAAAACCCCGTACAGTTTACACGGATGTGAAAGAGTTTGTTATCCTAGACGGATGTGAAAGAGTTTGTTATCCTAGACGGATGTGAAAGAGTTTGTTATCTTAGACGGATGTGAAAGAGTTTGTTATCCTAGACGGATGTGAAAGAGTTTGTTACCTGTTTGTGTGTTCCAGTCCTCTTGTCAGAGATCTCTGAGACAAGTGTTAAGTCAACTGTTTTTAGACCGGTGTGAAGAAAGAGAATCTCCACAGTCGTTCATTTGTGGCGTTTTTGGCAAGCTGATCTGCCACCTAACTGCCTCGAATGCCGCATGACAGGAATCCGCAAAAAAAAAAAACCCACCAAAAAACCCCACCAAAACCAAACAACCAACCAGTCTACAAACCAAAGTGTACTGTAACCATCGGATTTTCAGAGAGGTGTGCAGTTGAACAACAAAATCGGGAGTTGAGGGTGCTTGAGCCAGCAATAGCCTCCAAAGTAGAAAGAGAATCATTGGGAATGAGAAAATTTTTATGCCGAACTTAGAGACTTTTGGAGTGCAGTAAGCTCAGCAGTGCGGATGGAATATCTAAGCAAATGTGTTTTGAACACTCTTCAGAGGGAGTGTTTGTGCAGAAAACAACTCTTTCCTCCAATTTGGAATCATCAGAAATATTCTTTTAAAAGGAAGGAAATTTAGAACAATTCAAATTGTCAAAAAATGTCCTGTACGCTAGAGAGTTGGTGGAAAATTTGCAATAATATGCGAGATCAAATTGGATCTCTGGTGTGTGGTTGAAAGTCTATAATGGATCGTCTGGAAATCTGGTCAAACCACATGACTCTGAGGTCATTGTCTGTCACTGTCCAGAGGGAAAGAATACAGATTCCTAAGGATGGAAATGAACTAGGGTTTCCTTTGAATTTACTTTGGAATTTCAGATGACAAACACAGTCATAAACAGGGGTTTTAGATTCAAAGAAGAGTTTCAAACAACAGTTCAGAACAGCTTTCAGTCAACAGCTAGAGTGGAATGCTATCCCAGCCTCTGCTTGTGGACTGAACACCGGGGCGGTGTTGAACGCTCCCAGACAGAGTTGAAGCCCTTCATGACATACAGGATCCAATTTCTTTGGAAGGAACACTGATGGTCGAGATAATGGTCTTGTTTGGTACCATCACAAATTTCTTTTCTGGGGTTGAGGCATTGATCCATTCACTTGGCCATTCTGATTCTCTTAAAAAATGTTCCCCGTATTTTCTGTCTGTGTTGTTCATATCTTTCAGCCTTCCATAATTCTTACGGGTTATTCTCCACCCAAGGTGAGTTAATCCCTTTACAATATAGACTTCTTCAACTCAATCTACTTTTCAAACTAGTATACACACTGTAACATGCACACACTCCCGTATTCATGTGTCACACATGTATACATATAGGCATGGATGCAGATGGCAAATATACACACACAAACACACATCATTCCCCTCTCCCCTCTGTACATTGACTCATGCATGCTTTCACATACACTCTGAAAAGGGAAATTGATTATGTCCTGGAGGCAACATATGGCTGTCAACAAGCCTTTCTCCAATCATGCGAAGTCCTAAATCTTTGCTGCAGCCTTTTTCACCCACTAGTATTATGTGTAGATCAATGTAAAATGATTTTTACTGCTGCATTCAAACACGTAATTTTTCCTCTCCATCGATGCTAACCAACAGATTCAGGAAATATTTATGTGTGACTCCCTTTTTCAGAAGTCGTACAAGGTAAAACAAGCTTCCCTACTGATGATCTCATGAATTAAAAATAACAGAATCGGAAATGAAATGAGGTAGGGAACAGTAAACGATAAACAGTAAACAAGTGGGGTATGTTTTGCTCCCATAAGGAAACCTAACACAGAGTAACTTTTATTCAAGACTGGCACAGCCTTTTAAACTTGAATAAAGTCAGACAAATACATAGACGAACAATCTAATAGTGGGGGAAAAACAAGCGCAGTCAACAACTGAACTGTCTTCATAGTAATGACCCGGCAAAGACTTGGACTTGAGGGGAGGGGAGAGGGGAGCTTGAAGATGGAGAACTGGGAACATGAAATTTAAAAAAAAAAAAAAAAAAAAATATATGTTACAGATACGAAAACTCTTCACTAGCAGCATAAGGGAACCATCGCAATCCCTTTTGAAGGCGATATATTTGTATTGCCTGCTCCGAGGCCTTTCGCCTGCTGGTCGGGACTCATCAGGGAGACACGGCTGGTTGTGTCTGCGCTCCCGGCGTCAAATAGAGACACACCACAGTCCATAATACTTAAAAGGGTGTGCCAGTCTTGAATAAAAGTTACTCTGTGTTAGGTTTCCTTATGGGAGCAAAACATACCCCACTTGTTTACTGTTTAAAAATAACAGTGAAAAGTCCAATGGTAGATCCATAAAATGACCTCACTGGAATAAAAATCTGGAAAAAAAATCTTTG
This sequence comes from Conus ventricosus, assembly GCA_018398815.1. Taxonomy (NCBI): domain Eukaryota; kingdom Metazoa; phylum Mollusca; class Gastropoda; order Neogastropoda; family Conidae; genus Conus; species Conus ventricosus. The sequence goes on along the minus strand of CM031595.1, from coordinate 107,137,812 downwards.
AAAAAAAATGTTTCTCATGGCAGGTCTAGCAAACAATTAAAGAGGTAATTCAATTACTTAACACAAACACACAAACATACATATGTACAAATGAACTCACACTGAAGAACAAATGCAAATATCTTTAACCCTAGACGTGCATTATGCATTATGCTTGAGACACTGCACGTTTCTAGTGATTTATGGAATTGCAACCTGGATAGCTACAAAACAAAAACAAATGGTAAAGAATTTTATTTCAAATGCATGAAGAAAAAGATCACCCAGGTAAAATGAATAACATTTTCCCTAACTGATGAGTAATCAAGGATTATTTATGTTAAAAAAATTAATGAATTATTAGCAAGAATGCAATATTGAAACTCTATCCAGGCAGATTATTGTTTAGACAAATTTCCTTCAACAAATCTAAAAAAACAAACTGTGGTTTATTTAATAATGAACTGCATTTGTCATTACTCCATTAAACATAAAAAAACAACAGGGACAACTTGACATTCTGACAATTTTTCCTACACTTATGACATATAAAAAATAAAATGTTTTAAAATTATCTATGCACAAAAAAGCATCTAATACATCATTAGAAGTAGAATAAATAGGTGGGTAAGTGATGTGAGAAACAGTCCTAATTCAAAATCCACTCAAATGTAAACAGTACACATTATCACAGCATTTTGCGCCCCCCCCCCCCCCCCCAAGATAATGAATCATTAAAAATACATTTGAATTACCCACAACTAAGCAGTTCACCTCAACTAACGACACAGAATAATTGTATGTAGAGGCTTTGATTAAGACACACCGTGGCACAAATGTCATGCTCGTTTGAGGTCACTCTTACAATTATCACGAACAGCAAAAAGTTTTGATAATGCTTCAAATTGTTACCGACAGCTTACAGTTTGGGTTGGGGTAGGGTTAGGTCAGGTAAGGGATAGGGTTAAAGTTAAGGTCAAGTTAGGATCAGGGCTATGCAGATAAGCAGAAAATACAGTTCCTTAGATGCACTGGTGCAAAGGTATCCTCTGAGTTATGTTTACGGTGCTGTAACCAAAGCCTCTTCCATACTTATAACTACACCTGAGAAAGGATCATTCCCTGAGATGTATTCATGCAGATATATCGTTCATGTGATCATAAATGTAATATTCATGTGATCATAAACCTTCATACAGATTATTTTCTTGTTCACAAATATGTCATTTCAATATTAAAAAAACCAACAGATTACTCTTTTGTTCAGAAACACTTTGTTTCCAAAGTCGTTTTATTCTAATCTATAAGAAAACCCAGGTAAACGCAAAGACAACATTTATCTATCATGCTATTTCATCATGTACACATTCAGACTGAAAGTGTACTGCCGCTTTCATGGTATGATAAACGCACACTGAAATGCATCAGACTGCCATGACAAAAACCTAATTTTAGTGTGTACAGCTGCAGACTTCAGCGTTGATCTTGGCGATTTGTTCTATCTTTACGTCTGCAAATGTTTAGTTCCTGTCCTCCGACTCTCTTGGATCTCTACAGTTGCAGATCTTCAGTACCTATCTGAGAGTCCCCTTGGATTTTTTTTTTTTTCTGTTGCAGATCCTTGGTGCCTGTCTTAGAGACTTGTAGGATTTTCACAGTCACATATGTTGATTAGCTCTCTTGCAGCCTTGTTGGATTTTTACAGTTGCAGGTATTTGGTGCCCGTCTTACAGCCTTCTTGGATCTTTACAGTTGCAGGTGTTCAGTGCTTATCTTGCAGCCTTCTTGGATCTTTACAGCTGCAGGTGTTCAGTGCTTATCTTGCAGCCTTCTTGGGTCTTTACAGTTGCAGGTGTTCAGTGCTTATCTTGCAGCCTTCTTGGATCTTTACAGTTGCAGGTGTTCAGTGCTTATCTTGCAGCCTTGCTGGATCTTCTCCACAGTCAGAGGAGATTCTGAAAGGTGTGAGAACACAGTCACATACCTATGACATTGAAAACACAGGTGACACACCCAATTTATTCAACAGAAACATAAGACAAAAGACAAAACAGTAAACACAAGTAACGGAAAAAAAAAGGATAATAATCTTAACCCTCTGCAGCTCTCATCCAAAAGTGTAAAATCTGTTGTAAAAATTACTTTGAATCACATAAAAGCTTCAGAGCATGAAATAACTCTTCCTTTTATTTCTTTCCTTTTTATTTCCGTTTACTGTCTCTAGTTCTATTCACTTTCAGCACAACTGACCAAGCGACCAGAGTTTAGCTCAAAATGTCTGAAGTGCTTTTGTGAGTGATTTTCTTAAAGAATAGTTTAGGGGGGAAAAACAATTTGTGAGTGGAAGCTGGAGAAGGTGCAATATGTTTTCATATGTAACAGAACTGAAAACCCAAACACAGTTACCTCCCTCAAGGAGGTTATATGTTTTCACCCATGTCTGCTCATTTTTTTTCTTCATCTGTCTGTCAGCAAGAGTATGCAAACACTCATCTACTCATTTTGCTGAAACTTGGTAAAAAGATGGCATGTGGCTCGAATATGAACCAATGAATTGTTGGTGTGGATCTGTGGAGCAGACCCAGACCTAAGGGCAGTACCGTGATCCATCGACGATATCATGCAAAAACTGCAGTAACAACTTCACTGAAACTCGGTGGAAAGATGAAATATGTCCTGCGGATGAACTGGCTAAAGTTTGGTGCAGATCCGGACAAAATGGCAGATAAAATATCCATCTGATCTTAGTGCAGCTCTGCGTGCTCCCATATCTTTCTAGCTCATATTCAAACTTTCCATGTCACACAGGCTAAGCAGGGTGACATTCCCCTGCTATTGAAGATAGATTTCTTTCTGTAGAGTACAGGAATCCACAGCCCTCAGTGTTGCTGAATACTCACGGATGGAGATGAAAGCAGACGAACCGGAGAGGTCCTGCACAGCTTCCTCCATTGCCTGGCGCAGGGCTAGCAAAGGTCCGCAGCCCATGGCAATGGGGGGTTCTCCAACAGCTGTCAACACGTACAGTCATCAACAGGCATCACTAATATGCGTCTGTGATAGGTCTGAAAACAGAGTCTACTAGTGCACTGAAAAAAGGTGTGTGTGCGTGTGTGTGTGTGTGTGTGTGTGTGTGTGTGTGCGTGTGTGTGTGTGTTGTGTGTGTGTGTGTATGTGTGTGTGTGTGTGTGTGTGTGCGAGAGAGAGAGAGAGAGAGACAGAGAGACAGACAGCAATCAGCTTTGATCAGTGCAGCAATGGCTTTCTGCTCGTAACAATGTAACAAAACACAGTCAACATGGCCTGAACTGAGAAGAAAGATCCACAGCTAACCAGCATCCTTAATTTAAGCCATGGCCCTTAAATCACACCCCCCCAAAAAAAACAACAACAACTAAACAACCTACTGTTGAACCTCCATGAAAAGTGCTGTTTGTAGGGAGTGGTACATACCTTTAGAACTGTTGATTCCCACAGGGTTGGGGCATCAGGAAGTAGGTGAATCCTCCAATCCACAGGGATGTCTTTGCTGGTGGGCATGTTGTATTCCTGTGGCATAAACAAACAGCACCCACTCATACCACTAGGGACAAAAGGAAGTTAAGGCACAGAAAAAGCACCTCAAGCCAAATGGAAATTTAAATGTGTGGTTGTAAAGACTTTGCTATTTCAGCCAAAATTATTTTTCTGCCATAATCAAGTTTTCTTTTTTCTGGCTAATAAATTGTGTACCCCAATGGTGATGAGTTCAGACAAAGATGCTCTGTCTTAAAAAGAATTTAAATCCAACGTGTAAATCACATATTTGTAATGCGTTCTTTTCATCTGCAGTAAGATGTGTCGATCTGGCACAGCAGACATGCAAACTATAACTTGATGTACATGATTTCTTTAACTACCAATATCTGACTTGAACACCAGAGTCTGAACTAAACGTCAGAGAAAAGACAAAATCAAAGATGCGGGAAGAATGTACCCATGTGCCATCATTGAGGACACGACCAGTGTCGGTGTCATAGACGATGTCCTCCATCAGGTGGCAGCCCAGGCCCATGATGAAGGCTCCCTCAATCTGCCCTATGTCGATCAGAGGGTTCAGACTGAAACACAGTGCAGCAAGCCGTTCACCTCGCACAACACTCCTCTGCCCATGTCAAAGACTGTGCACACCATTTATAACTGAAGCTGATTTGCAGCAACACAACAGACGCATAAAGGTGAAAAAAAAACCACTCTCTTATTCTTCTTTCTTTATTTGATTAAAGCATTGATGAAGTAGTCACAGACGAATGTGTGCCTATTAACAAGTACTTGTTCACAAATGGGACTGAGGTCCAAGTCTCCAATGTTATGAGCTGAATGGGTGAAGAGGTTCATGAGACTGGGATCACTCTCAATGTCTAATGCTATGCACATATTTAAGTTCACCGAGTCAAGAGGTTAGAAAAGACAGGAGTGTTCTGCAGTCTCTTTGCTGTACGATTAAACAGAGATTGAGGTCGTATGCAATTTCCAATGCTGTATAAGTTCAGCTAGTTATACAGGTTAGACAGACTTCACGATTAAACAGAGATTGAGGTCGTATGCAATTTCCAATGCTGTATAAGTTCAGCTAGTTATAGAGGTTAGACAGACTTCACGATTGAACAGAGATTGAGGTCGTATGCAATTTCCAATGCTGTATAAGTTCAGCTAGTTATAGAGGTTAGACAGACTTCACAATTAAACAGAGATTGAGGTCGTATGCAATTTCCAATGCTGTATAAGTTCAGCTAGTTATAGAGATTAGACAGACTTCACGATTAAACAGAGATTGAGGTCGTATGCAATTTCCAATGCTGTATAAGTTCAGCTAGTTATAGAGATTAGACAGACTTAGATCATAGTCAGTCTCCAATGCTGTATGAGGAGAATGAATCAAGTGGTTAAAGAGACTGAGATTGTGGGCAGTCTCCATTGCTAGATGAGTTGAAGTAGTCAAGGGCTCAAGGAACCACATCATAGGCAGTCCACAATATCATGAGTTGAATGACTCAAAAGGTGAAAACAACCAAGGTAATGGGTAGTCTCTATTGCTATATGAGCTGAATGGTTGAAGTGTTAAAATGACTGAGATTGTGGGCAGTCTCCATTCTTACTTGAGCTGAATAAATCAAAGAGACTGAGATTATTGGCAGTATCCACTGCTATACGAGTTGAATAAGTCAAGGGGTTAAAGAATCAGATCATGGATAGTCTCCATTCCTACATTAACTAAGAATCAGATCGTGGATAGTCTCCATTCCTACATTAACTGAATGAGTCAAGGAGGCAAAGATACTGAGATTGTGGGCAGTCTCTGATCCTACGTGAAGTGCACATTTCAAAGATACCTTTGGAGCATAAAGCGCATGAAATCACTGATTAACGATAAAGCTTAGTTTAAATCTCATTTTCAGAGACTCTTTTTCATTCACAACGTCCACGCTCCCTTGGTGGCGCTACTCCCATGCTGCTATTTCCAGCTCTCCCTGCACACATAGCCAAACCCAGGATTGTCCTAAAATGACAATTTAGCTTTAGCTTCTTGCTGTTTAATTTCACTGTGCAAATCAATTTCACTATTGTCATAAAATGACAATTTAGATTTAGCTTCTTGCTGTTTAATTTCACTGTGCAAATTAATTTCACCTAACACTATTCATCCTGTAATTTCTTGCTTTATGTTATCATCACACAGATTAATTTAATTTACAATTAAATACACTCAGCACTGACTCAAAGTCTAAATCTCATCTGTATTTGTTTTTTTCTCTCTCGATCTATACCGTATTCCACAAGTTATTTTTCCTTCATCAGTCTTCCAGCCTTCGTTTCATATGCATTTGTCAGTCTTTCTTGGAATTTTAGTAATGAAAATGTCAACAGGTGCAGGCTCGCCTCAGACTTTCGCTGTCTAACAGCTTCTATTTTCTCGAGTGTGTGTGTATTATCCATATATGTGCTCATTTTGTGTGTAATTACATTTTTTTTCACTGTCAAAACACAGTGCAAGCTCACTTGTTTACAAAATTATGCGCTTTTCAACATTGATGCAACATGGCTGCTATGGTATCATCAATTTTGATTACACACAATTTAATCTATCTGTTATCATCGTGTAAAGTTTCAGGCCTGTCTGTTGACAAAGAACAAAACAATGGTGGTTTTCATTCCACTACCTGTTTTCTAACCAAATTTTCAATGCAGCCACAGAAAGGAGTGTCCTTAATCAGTTAATCCCCACTGACACAGAGATTAAACTCTTCTGCCGAAAAAAAAAGCCCAGCTGTGAACAAAGTTCTTCGCAGAAAACGTAGAACACTGTGAGCAGAAATGGTAACAACCAGACAGACATGAAATGAAAGAATTAAACACTGGAAATATATGTTTACTTTCATTTCTGTTTTAGGGGGATCAAGCAGCTTTTTGTGCGATATAATGTCCAACATGTGAGTATCAACACATGCAAATTCATGTATTTGCATACGCACACGCACAGGTCTGCATTCTTGCAGGCATGCATCCATGACATGTACACACATATGTTAGCAGCTCTCCTCCAACACAAAAGTCAATGCCAGATCTTTATTTTTTTCTTATTCTAAACCCTTTTCGCACATCATGATGTGTGTGTTTGTGTGTGCATACAAACATCTGTATGCACATTTGTATTTGTGTGTTTGCATGCATGTATATGTGCATGTTTATATTTATGTGCACATGTGTGCATGTTTTTTGTATTTTTGTGTGTCAGTATAGATTTGGGTTGGATCACCTACACAGTACCAGTTACAGGAGCCGATGAAGACTCAAGCATGACTGAGGAGGTAGTGTGCACTATGGTTTAATTAAAAAAAAATGTTTAAGAAGTAATTCCCTTATCGCTGTTTGAACATAAGTAATGTCCCTGTTGCTGTGCATTTTGTGATCATGTGTAACAGTGCCATAACTAGCTTCTATAAAAATATACCTTCTTCATGGATAAATTGTACACTTAACATTCATTACAACAACATGCAAAGCCCACCAATTCATAAAACCTGACAAATCTCCGACTCCTGTATGACTGACCTTTCCCCACAATCATACATGATGTCCACACGGTGGATGAGGAACTCTCCTGTCAGGACGTCCAGCTCTGTTTCAAAACACCCAGCGCAATAGGCAAAGTAGTTAAAGTGAGGACTGCCTGGCTCTCCAAAGTTCCTGCAAATCAATAATAATCTGATTAGTTAAACAAAAAAGAATCGACCATGATAATGGTTAATAGCAGTAAGATTTGTAGCAACAGCACAGCAGTAATTGATAGTAGCAGGGTAGAACAAGTAGTGGCAGCAGTAGTATAGATCTAATGCTGCAGTTTATATACCATGTGCTTTTATACTTAACAATCAACAACAACAAAATACCACACATTATCTTTCTTGCACAAATTACAGCTAGCTAAGAAAGAATTTCAGCACACAGTTTAAGGCCACATAGCTCATACCCTTGTGCTTTAAAACTTGGAAAATTGTACATCAATTATCTTTCTTCCATGGTCTGAAACCAGTCAGAAAACTGACTCTTTAAACGAATTGTAACCATTAGCACACATAGAACTGATCCTTACACACCTGTGTGCCAGAAAAATGCTGCATGAATTACCTTCTTTGTAACAAGCCCATAGGCATTCATTCAACACGTCTCTCAACAGGTGTAATCCAAGGCAATACCTAATTCTAGAGATCTTATGCACCTTAGCACATGTTTAAAAGAAAAAAAAATCAACAAGGAGCGTGTAACATAAAAGATTTTGAAAAATCCATTTTGGTAGATAAAAAAATATGTAAACACAGGAAAAACATTGGGTGGCAGTGTACAACAGTACCAGGAATGAGAATTTCACACAAAGAAAGCTGCTTTGATGATGACGATACAATAAACTACAATCACTAGATTGCATTTGGCAAATTCACAACTTGCACTCCCAACCGTCCTGTCTGCCTTCAGTCACTTACGTGTAGCGGGCTCCTAGGTCCACCTTGGCGTCCAGAGCTTTGCGACAGAGTGTGGGCCAGTCAGCGTCAGGGTGCTTGGCCTTTATGGGCGCCATTCTCTCCTGGAGTGTCTTACAGCACTGCTGAACAGCCTACACCACAGTCACACACACATGAAATGTCAAACCCTTTTCTGCTGATTTTGTCGGTTTTGTAAACATTTGGGAAAATAGGTTTTGTTAAAATATGTATTTAAAGCTCAAGGCAGTAAATCTATAAGTCAACTGTTTTATTACAAACAGAGCATGATTGCACATGATCAAGTTGAATGGCTTTGAAGAGTCCTACTGAAAAAAGAAATGCAGCAAAAAAATAATCACAAAACAAACAAAAACAACACCATCAACATCAACAGTAATAACAATGCACAAAAAAAAAGAAAAAGACCTAACCAAGCACACACCAGTCCAATCTACTGTCAGTCTCCTGTCACTAGTCTGCATGTATCCTAATCCTTTCTCATGGAGCAGTGAACACTTCAGCAAATTATGCTGGTCAAAATTCCATCCTGTGAACTCTAAATCAATTCAGAACAACACTCTACTACTGCAGCTTGTGTCAGATCTAACAGACTGAACTCTGTCCAACTCTTTACCTTATTTTGATTTCCAGATTTTTTAAAACCCGTTTTAAAAGAACATTAATCCATCATATAATTCTAAAGCTTGCACTGGCTCCACTTTGTGTGTGAATATGAGCCTATTTTTTAAGACACTGTTCTATTGCATAGTCCTATAGCCTACGTCAGTCTCCAGTCTTTGAATCTTGTGAATGAACCATTTTAAATAAAACAAATGTAAATAAATAAACTATTTCAAATAAAGCAAATATGAATAACTCTTTTCAAATAAAGCAAACATGAATAGCCTATTTCAAATAAAGCAGATCTTATATTCAACAACCTGGGTCATCTCCAAGTTTTTTTTTTTCAAGTGAAAGTGACAGAACAGATGAAGACATGTGCGTCCACTCACAAAGACACACTGTTCGCTGGTGGTGCTGCCCCCTGTCAGCATGGCGTTGTTGGCGATGAGGGACTGGTTGGGGTGCACCTTCACCTGCTCCACTGAAATGCCCAAAGCATGGGCAGCAGCCTGAGCCACCTGGGACCAGGAGAAAAACAAACACACACAGTGACATGTCGACACTTTGCACAGAAATGTAAATTTTCAGTCATGACACATTTTCTGTGTGAAATTTGGGGTGATCCCCATGAAGGAACAACAAAAAAAAAATCTAATTTGAATTTCTCAAAATAAAGCAGTTATTGTTGAATTTTTTTTACCCCGTTTGTGGTGGAAAGAGAGAAGAGGGAGAAAGGGGGCTGTAGTTTGTGACACTTAAATATTCTTTTTTTTTTTTTGCATTGTATTTTGGATTGAGAATATGTTCTATTAAGGTTTTAATTGGATTCAAATGTTTTTTTATTTTCATATTCACTGTCTGGTACTATCTTAATTCAGAAATGTGTAAATGCCAATATAGCACATAATTGTTTATGAAAACATCACAGAGAGAGAGAGAGAGAAAGAGAGAGAGAGGAGAGAGAGAGAGAGAGAGAGGGAGGGAGAGAGAGAGAGAGAGAGAGAGAGAGAGAGAGAGAGAGAGAGAGAGAGAGAGAGAGAGAAAGAATTTCAACAAAACAAAAGAGACTAACAGACAGACAGGACATAACATGCAAACAGACAATTACAAACATTCAGACAGCACTGCCAAGGCAGAACGCAATCAATGCCACACAAAAAAAAATAAACAGCAGACTGATGCTGGTTCTCAATCAGAGACAGGTGAAGCAAGGTTCACCTTGGTATACAGCCCCTGGCCCATCTCCACGCCGGCCTGGGACACCACCACAGTGCCGTCTGCAGCGAAGACGGACACCTGGGCAGGGAAGCCTGAGCCGTCCCAGAACAATCCATGCTTGATGCCGCTCATTGTCAGGCCTCGTTTCTTCCACCGGTTCAGCTGGAACACGTCAGGAAAAGAAACGGCATTGCCCTGGTTGTTCGTATCATAGTAGGAGAATTTTTTGTTCTTTGTGACCTGGCTCTTCTGAAGTTTGATAATGATTACTTTAATTATATACATATTGTTATAATATATTGTTGTTCTTAAAAGAGTTTTATCTAACTTTTATCTACTCCTCCCCCTTCCTCCTTAATCCTTAAACAACGAAGCAGCTACATGCCTAAGCTTCTGATTCCGAGATTCATAAAATAAAAAAAAATCAACACTAGCACCCATAAATACACAAACAGCAAGTTCATGATTTGAAATCATGCAATCTATTTTAGCACAAAAAAAGCCAGTGTAACTCCTATGGACTGGATTCTAAGTTTTTCATGTGTTGCATGGATCGGAAGAGAACCATCTGCCACACTGAAAGTAACATCCATGGTTGTCTGAAGGGTGAACAATCCAGTCACAGTCATAGCATCATTATTATAATCATTATTTACAATTGACCCTTTATTTACAATCAACCCTTTACGTAATGGGCTGCCCACCTGGATAGAGTGGAGAGAATAGCTGCCTGCTGGCATTACATTTAATTGTTTCCCCCTTTCATTCAGCCTAAAATCAGTCATAAGTCATTCATTCATGTTTCATCAATGGAGGGTGCATGCTATGTGTACATGTGTCATCCATACCAATGGTCAAACTCTTCTGAAAGTTGGTGACAGGATTTCACGCGTGTGCAAGATGTTATGTATGTGTTCACACTCTGAACCTTGGTTATAGTCTCATTCAAAGGACTTTTTGTGAAATGGAATCAGAACCAATGTTAACTCCGAGGGAAAAATCCCCCAGTACCAAAACAGCCCAGTGGAGATTAGAACCGTAACCTCAAGATTACCAGGATCAAGAATCCCATGCTTTACCAACTGAGCTATTCCAGACCCAGATTAACATCTGTCAGTATAAAGAATGGTGTATTTTGAATTAATTTTTAGCCAGCAAACTTTACATCTGTGTTAGAAAACTATGGGAAAGACAACTGGATGAAAGTTCTGAGACGTGATGAGGACTGAGGTGAGGGTGACAGACTTGCCCAGCATACAGCATTTCCTCTGAAGGAACACTGTTTTTCCATCCCCTTCCCTCAATGAGGAAGTATTCAGTGAAATAAGAACTACACACTCAGACATCGATGCGACAGACTTAAAACTCAAGAGCGAGCCAAGAAGCACCCAAGAAAGAGCCTTCAAGACAGCTCGCTCCTTTAGAAGTTGAGAAAAATCTGACTGGTTGGTTCATTTATTCTGTCTTTATCATCAACATACCTAAGTAAGGTACGATATCCAGTTTTGTTCAGTAAGTAAGAGAATTAAGAAATTCAAATGTTTCCTCCAAAGAAATGGTTCTCAAAAACGCATGTAACCTAACCTCGTTGAAGGTGTGGACTTGTGTCATGCGAGAATCAACGTCGGCCAGGGACTTCAGGCGTGACCACACTTCCTTCATGGTACAGTAGGTCAGGACATGACCTTCAAGGTCAGTCTGCCGGATTGGAAATGTGCAGCACAAGCAAGTAGCAAAGTGAGGCAACTGCAGGCGCGCATGCGCGCGCACACACACACACACACACACACACACACACACACACACACACACACACACACACACACACACACACATACATACACACACACACAAGGCTGTCCAGATAAAAGTCAGTGACAGCACAGATCAGTCTGTCAAACAGACAAAAAAAGCAAGTACAGCAGACGTCCATTGTGCGCAAATTCACATCCCCCCTCCCTCTCCATACTCTACAAATCAACCCAGAACTATGGAGAAACACATTATATTCATGATCAAGTGAGACTCTTACTTCAGACATTGCTGGTGAAGAAAGAAACAAAGACGGAATCATCTCTGACCTCATGTACTTGCTATACATTCATTTTCTGATGGTTGCATCTCCTATGCTTCTTAATCTCTCTCTCTCTCTCTCTCTTCTCTCTATCAAACACACACACACACACACACACACATTTTCAGATACTGTCATAAACAAAAAGCTCATGGACCGAATTTCAGACCTAAAGCACTTGTTATTATACATTCATTTTCCAATGTGCATCAAAATCCATTTTAATCCTGCACACACTTGTGGGTGTGCATGCGTGCGTGCACACACACACACACACACACACACACACACACACACACACACACACACACACACACACACACACCCACCCTATCTCTTCCTCCCCTTCTCCACTCCCTTCCTACACAGACAGAAGCCCAACTTCCCAATCCTCTTCACAAGCATTTGCACAACTCCTTACCTGATGCCTTTCATAAAGGTTGATCTCTTTGACCAAGATAGGGTGCTTGTCGATAGTCTTGGCCACGTGTTCCAGAATAGTTTCAATGATCAGCAAAGCTGGTACGGGACCTGCAATCAATATTCCATTTTACAAAATCAGTGTCTTTTTTCTTACTGTCCCATTCTCCATGGCCTCTTAGTGACATTACTTTCATGTAGCTCCTTCTGACACTACCACACTAACGCTCTTCCTGTCATCTCACTCTGCCTTATTTTTGTTGTCCATCTTTTCTACCCTTTTAGCAGCATTAATTTATCTATACTTCTGGGTTGATTTACAGAGTATGGGGAGAAACCTCCCCTGAATTTGCACACAACTGAAGTCTATAGCACTTGGGGATTTTTTTGTTGTCTTTTTAGCAGAACAATCTCCCACATTAACTCAAGATACTCTGCCCTCTTTTAAATCAAACGTGAAAACTTTTCTCTTTTTTTTTATCTGACTGATAAATGCAAATGTTTTGGTGTTGTTTTCATGAGTACTCTATGTGTTTGGAAGCCTGTGTTTGTTCATCTACTACTACTTGCTTTTTGTATGATAGGTGAGTGATGGGTGGAGAGGGAGTATGAGAGGATGAAGCTGGGTGGTGGTACGTACGGATTGAAGTGAGTATCGCCTGTTGTTCTAACTGATTTCACCTGTGACTTGATGTGTGCTCTTGTTTATTGTAAACACCTACGGCATTTGATTAATTAGGTATATAAAAGTTCTTCATAATGATAATGATAGTTATTGTCATGCTGCTCATTCTGGCACAGCCACACCAGGCCACATCCTGAATCATCTCATCGTAATACCAGCACCCTGCATTATGGAAGTGATGACACGCAGATGGAGAACTTTGAGTGCAGCATGCAATTAAACCATATGAAAAGATCCCCAGTAAGAAGTCTATGGGTTAAAATTCTGCTGAAGTAACTCAGTAGGTTGATGTCAGTTACAGGGTGTTATCTGTCATGGTCCACCCCACAGGTACTAAGAAAATCCTTGTGCAGCACCCATTACTTTTATGAATGAATTAATGTCATAGAGAGTGTGCGCGCATGTCCTTCATGTGGTGTGTGTGTGTGTGTGTGTGTGTGTGTGGCGTGTGTGTGTGTGTGTGTGTGTGTGTGTGTGTGTGTGTGTGGTGTTGTGTGAGTGTGTGTGTGTGTGAGTGTGAGTGTGTGTGTGTGAGTGTGTGTGTGTGAGTGTGTATGTGTGTGTGTGTGTGTGTATGCATTTACATGTGCACAAGTGTGTCTTTAAGAGAGAAGGGGAGAAAAGGGAGGGAGGGAGGGGGAGAGAGAGGGGAGGGAGGGAGAGAGAGAGAGACAGAGAGACAGACAGACAGGCAGACAGACGGATGGACAGAGGCAGAGAGAGAGACAGAGAGAGAGAATGAAGAGGAAGTAAGATCAATAAAGAATAAGACTGGAAGAGCAAAGACAGCAGAGAGAGAGAGAGAGAGAGAGAGAGAGAGAGAGAGAGAGAGAGAGAGAGAGAGAGAGAGAGAAGGAAGAAAGACAGGGAAGAGGAAGAGAGAGAGAGGACAGCCAAACTGACAGATTGTTGGATGTAGACAGATATCTGACCTGGACTTCTGCAGGCAAGGTTGGTTGGTTTGTTGGTCTTTACATTGAAAGGTGTGATTTTCCAGTTGGGTACATAGTAACCTGAACGCAAACACAACACCCTCAAAATAAACTCAAATATCTTCATATACACACTCACAATGTGTGTGTGTGCGTGTGTGTGTGTGTGTGTGTGTGTGTGTGTGTGTGTGTGTGTGTGTGTGTGTGTGTGCTTGTGTGTATTCATGTCATGCTTGCTATATACCCCTCTCTTTCCCTTCTTATATTCACATCACCCTTACAAATAATTCCAGAAAATGTCAATGGCACAATAAATTAATTAAAACCATGGATTTATAAAATAATAAAGCTACCTGATAGCTTGATTGTGAGCTGGAAAGCAAGAACTTCATTTTATCAATAAACACAATTTTGCAGAGTGGGTGGACTTAACTATCAAACTCACTAAGAGGTTCACAAGCAGGTGAATTTCAATATCAATATGCTAAACAAATACCAGCTTCCATGGCCCAGTGGTTATCATTGCAGATTCTGGGCTGTAAGGCCGTGGGTATAATTCCCATCAGAGCTATTTTTTTTGCTGGATTTTTCGATCCCAACTGGTTCTTACCCAGAGCCGACCTTGCGATGGGCTCAGCTGGAAAGATAGCAACGGCACAGTTGAGTTTCATTCTCTCAAGGGATGTATTCCTCTGAGAGTGTTGCTCAGATTTCCTGACCAATGCTATGGGTGTCTGTGTCTCTCCGGCCTAGTTGAAACCAGGATGCATCATGAAACTTTGCAAGAGTACAGACCAGATCATAATGGAACTCTAATGGAAATCCGTAGCATCATCTTAATCATCCTGATTCTCATCGATCAGCATAAAAAAAAACAAAAAAAAAACGGAACTTGATAACATTAGCTCCATCGTCATGATCGGCACAAAAAGAAAAAGTATCGAAATCTGTGGCCTTCCGTAACCTGCTCTCATGGTGACCTCATTACTGATTTCCTCTTTATGTCTATGCCCTTGGTTTGCTTGTGTCAGGGTCGCTGGTATTAACAAGTTCATGGGGACTTTTGTTGGATGAACACAGCTTCACTTTCAAGAGGGGGACATTCACTCAAGCTGGCTCTGCGATTCTCTGTGTGTTGTGTGTGTGTGTGTGTGTGTGTGTGTGTGTGTGTGTGTGTGTGTATGCACGCATAAGTAAGCATTGGCGTGAGAATTTCCTTTTGTAGAACTGTGCTGAAAAGTGTGAAATCTGCACATGCGTGTCAGTGGCATCTTTGATTTACACAAACTTTTGCAGCCCCCCCCCTCCTTCAATAAAACAAAACAAAAGCAGACAAAAACTTCTACTGATGACTTCCCCCAAAAATAAAAGACATAACCGGGAGTTTATACTGCTGTTTACATTGGTGCATTCATATCTGTGTGTGTGTGTGTAAGATGCTCAAACACCCAGTTTTCTTCTCACCGTGATCCATGTGCACGAGCACCTCATTCAGCATGGCATTGCAGGAGTAGGCAAAGCCCCCATCACAATACACATCCACTATCACCACCTGCAGTTTCCCTTCACCCGTGTAACCAACCTGCAACAGTTACAATATGACACAGGACTGTAGGTGTAGCTTCTTAGGATGGCAATCTCTATCCTACACATTTCTTGTTGCTCTGAGTTTCAAGGCATTCACTCATTGAACCTTGCGACCGACAAATTGTTGGCCAAGACAAGCCCCCTCTCAGCGCCTGCAGCCGGCAAATTGTTGGTCTATGATACCCCTTACTTTCACTTCTAATCGCATTAATATTCATTAGGAAAGGGAGCTTACTCTATCGTGCATTCCTTCCCAGTGATTTGGCAAGGTTCGAGTGCTGTTTCTGAGCAGTTTTACATGTTTTTCTTCATTTTAGAAGCCAAAATGAGCAAACGAGCATGATACACTGTTAGACAAGTCACATATGAGATCTTCCTCGATGATGACTCCGATTTTGACCTCGAAATGGCTGATTTAGAGTAGGAAGATGGTGAAACTTCTCAAACTTCATCGATCGCGAGTCCACATGTTGACGAAGCTGCCGAATACCACGCAAATGATTGTGAACATGCGTGACAACAAAAAGTAGGTTTTTTCAACCAAAACTTTATTTTTAAAAAAAATTACAAACAAAATATTCACAAGAGTCTGAAATTTTTACATAACAAAACACATCTATCCATTAGCAAGTATGCAAAACTTCAACAAATTTCATCCAGTAGTTTTTGAGATATAGATGTTTTATTTGGGTAACCATAAATTTTGCTGTTAACTCCCAAAACCTTCAGGCTGGGCATGTCCTTCTCTAGTATAATGGGCAGGGCGCATAGGGTTAATCAACTGTTACTGAGATGGTGCAAACACAGAAGGGATTGGTTTTGCCTTCAATATCCCACGTTTCTGGGGAGATGGGAGGAGGACTTTTTTGTTGTTGAGCTGTAACCCTTGCATGTTGTGGTGTCATGGCCTGCATACTGTCTTTGAATTAATCTGTGAATTGCCGATGCTTCTTCAATTAAACTAAACAAACAAAAAAAGTTCACACAAACAAATGAGCATATGCATATTTGCTAACACCTGTATATGAACAACCACATAATGATCCACAAGCACACACATACACACAGAAAGGCAAAACCACAGGCGATTACCTTGTATTTTGCCAGCACTGGGAAGCGTTTGCCAGCTAAGGCCATGTTGGATGACAGGGACAAACTCATCCTCACTGGTCTGTGTTAAATTAACAAAAACAAAAGTATTCACATAAAAGACTGGCTGACTAAGTCAATCTCCTCAGAGACAAAACATATAACCAAGTACATACATACCAGATCATACATGTGCAGTTCAAAGGATAAACATAAACAAAATAATAAACAACTGTACTTGTGATTGGAGTACTTTATAACAAGCAATCAAATATCAACGAGAAAGAGAAACATAGTTAACCTCCCTCACCCCTGCCCATAAATACTCTCCAAAATCAGATTCCTTGATTTTAAAGACTTGCATTTCTGAAATGTTGTTCTCTTTGTCTGTTATAAATTCCCACTGAGACCCTCTTTACTCATAAAGTTTAAGGATATCTGGGGGCTATTACCTATTACAAAGTATTCCATGCACATCAAAAGGAAAATACAAAGAAACTGTGCATCAATGAACAAAAACAACAGCATCATTCCCCATCTAAAAAAACAAAAACTAAACAAATGACTCCTACTCTACCCCTACCCCTGTATTCCCTTAAAACAACAACAACAACAACAAACAACACCTTAAGTTTCACAGCTATGCTAAATGATGCAAGAAGGTGTCACATCAGACAAGGTGAAGGCACAGAACATCTGCCTCTGTGTGACTGGACTCTGACACAACTAGGGATTTAGAGTGTCGTAACTTCT
>CM031595.1:107110430-107115430 GCA_018398815.1 Conus ventricosus | reverse complement strand
CAATCACTACAGTTTGCCCATGTACCTATACAGCAAAAATAAGGTGTTAGTCAGTAAAATTTGCTCATATACCTGTATAGAAACAATCAGTATTTGGGAACTATATAGCTGTCGTGTCCTTTGTACATTGGGAAAATCGTTTTTTCACTGTTAATGAAATGTGACAGGAATTTTGTCGAAGTTGTTGAAAACTTGTGCCGACATTTCAAACTCTCACAGAATCAGTCTACATGTGTTCTGTCCTCTGAAAAAATTTCACTTTCCAGATACTGAACTGTGATTGGTCATTAATTCAAATGGCACAAACGCAATTTGTGACTTCTCATGCATTCGTCAGGTTGGTATTGTGCCATTTGCTTGGGTTATGAGACTTGGTGATGGAATATATAGAAAAACATGTCTGGCTATAAGGTTAAGAAGCCTTAAGACTCCAAAGTGGTTGACGCCTACGCTCATCTTGTGATGCTGAATAATCAGGGTGCCATGAATGACAAGCAGGCAGTCAGGATTCACCTCGACTCCTTCACTCAAGCATTGCAAAGTGAAGTGGAGGTATTGTAACCAGTCTAAACAAAAGACACTCAGTTTCTAACAAATACTTATGACTTAAATTAACAAACAGTGAAAACCATTTACCACTTTCACAAGCATGAATCTACCATTTTGCTGAGTCAATGTCTATTAAGAAGTTTTTCTGACAAGTTTTAATTATGTACAAATGGAAGCAAATCTACTTATGACTTAATGTTATCAAACAGTGAAAAACATTTATCACTTTCACAAGCATGAATCTACCATTTTTCTCCATTAACTAAGAAGCATTTCTGACAAGTTTTAATTATGCACAAACGGAAGCAAATCTGTATGCTGGAAGCAAACATTGACTAATAAAAGGAAAGTAGTAAAAAAAAAAAACACACACAGAGTTTCAAGACCGAATGGATTGTTCATAGCATGATCAACATCTCTACTCCTTCCACTCATCATAAAATACATCGTTATCAGATTCAGTGGTTCTTTATGCCATAGTCTCCTGGTGACCTTAATTTTGAACATAAGTCCATATCCATGTCAGTAAAAAAAGTTATTTCAAAGCTTTCAAAGTCAAGGAAGTCACATGGACTATCACTGGCGGGGGCGATGTTGGTGGTTTCTTCCTGCAATGGCGGGTGGGGTGGATCTCAACAGGAGGAAGCTATGGGGAAGGAAGAGGAAAAGGAGGGGTGGGGTGGGGTGGGGGGAAGCGGTGGATGGGAGGCAACTCCCCAGTCTGGTTCTGTAATAAAGTGTGTTTATTGCTGCCGGCCGGAGGCCCAACAGGTGGCGTCCTGAACAGGCACAGCTGATCACAACTGAAAGACTCAACAGCAGTGCAGTGTCTCCTCTGGTGAATGGCCTCGTGTTGATAGCTGTCTGTGGACTTGCTGGTGCTGGGACTGCGACAGGTCAAGCCCGTGACTGATCGGGCGACCGAATGAGCGACATCAGAAGAATCCACTTGATGGGCACGAAAGATGAGACACGCATACACACACACACAAGGTTGTACATTCACACACTCACACATACACACACTAACACACAAAGGTGGAAGGAAGAGAGAAGGAAGGGGAAAATGGAGAAAAAAAAAAGGACTGATATGAAAACACCAAACGACACTAAGAAACAGACAGACATGGAAAAGAAAGGACTGATATGAAAACACCAAACGACACTAAGAAACAGACAGACAGACATGGAAAAGAAATCCGCTGTTTCAGAGTAGGTGCAGGCGGAAACTGAAAAAAGAACAAAGAATTACTGCACTGCCGAATGAAAGAAGAAACACACAACAAAACAAACACAATGCATTTTGACCTATTTAGTCTTCTTTAGCCAAGAAAAATAACATTCAAGACAATGAAAACGAAGGATGAACAGTCATTTATTTCTTCGAATGGGAGCGAAAAGACCAATTATAAATAAGCCTAAAAGGGAGACATACAGATTAAAATGATGACAGTAGTCATTGTCTTCAATGTTAATTGTCTTGCCTAAAGAAGACAAAAAAAAGTTGAAATGCATTATGTTTGTTTTGTACTTTGTTTATTCTTTTGTCTGGTGGCGCAGTAATTCTGTCTTTGTTCTTGCTATTTCAGAAAGCAGACAGGGCTGCCTACCCCCTTCCGCCACTTTCAGGGACATACATTTTCAAAACCAGGGACACAGACTGATTTCCAGGGACACATGCAGCGGTAGCACATATCACAACCACATCAACATTAAAGTGAAAGCTTACCTTTATTTACACTATGTACAACTTCTACCATGGCTTTTGGTTAATTCAGGTCCTGCACTGCAGGCTGAAGAGAACGGTAGATCTAATAGGCACTCTTCAAATCCTGCAGCTGTATAGTGTCTCCATAGTGTCTGGATCAACAGTCCTCACAATCAGTGGAAAAAGTTTCTGTCCTCCTTTGTCATTGCTTCCATCTGTTGAAATTGTGAAAGGCTGTTTTTTCATTCTATCCCCGAGAGTAAGGGTAACTTGGGCAGCATTTTCTTTCAAAATCGCCGTGCCTTTGCTTCTAGCGCACTGAAATTTCTTTGCGATGTCCGAGTCTGGAAACATCAATTTAACTCCTTTGTTAAACTTGTCCAACGCGGCCATCGGCAAATTCAGTTCAGCTGCAAGGTCAGCCATCAACGTTTCAGCTCTTATGACGTCAAAAGTTTCCTGACTGGTTGACGTCTGAGCACGTTGAAAGAATCCCCTAATGTTGCAAGATTTCTCGCTCTCACGGATTTTTGTGTTCTTCTTGTGCTTCTCAGTAGCGACGTGACGGGTTATTTCGTCCCTACCTCCAGATCCGATGGAGAACTCACACGCACAAATTTCACACGACTCGTATGTCTCGATCTTGCCACGCTTGATGAACGGCCAGGTTTCCGTATATTTCGACAGAAACGTCTGCTGACGTTTCTTCTTCTTGACAGTAGCCCCATTGTCGAGATCGCCATCGGCATTTTTTCGTTTTCCCTGTTTCGCGTCCATTTTTCTCGCTTTCAAAACTCGGGAAGAGGGGTGTATGCGCATGCGCACTGATCAGTTCGGCAATGTTCGGGTCTTTTCGACGGATTTGGTCGGGATGGCCACGACCAAAGTCGGTCAGTCGGTGATCGGCTAACGAACTCGACTTCGTTTTTTTTTTTTTTTTTTTCCTCCCGGATTTTTTTTTCGCGGGACATCGAATAAAAAAGTGGATTCCAGGGACAGGCTGCATGATTTTATTATTTCGGGGGACAAATACGGATACTCCGGGACGGTAGGCAGGTCTGAGCAGACCAAAAAAAAAGTTATCCCTCATAAAGCCTCCTGCAGACTGACCAGAGCAGGAGCAGGGTCAACGGAGTCGATCCGACCACAGGCCACAGTCGACAACACAAAGGCTGCGTGAAGTTCATGCTGGTATGTCGGCATGTCGTTCACGAACATGGCCTCTCCGCTGGCCTGAAAAAAGATAATGTCAGAAAAGTGTGAGTGTTCACACACACACACACACACACACACACACACACACACACACGTTATGTGCACACACACAAACACACACAAGAAAAGAATAAAAACAGACAAAGAATGATGAGAAAGAGACAGAGAAGAAAGGTGTAAAAATGACACAGAAATAAGACTGAAGCAAACATTTGAAAACAAATAAAATATACAGACAAGCATGTGGCGGGGTAATCAAAAATGGTCATACACGTAATGTTCTCATCCCAGCTGATGTATTTGAACCACAGTGTTCAAGTACTTCGGCTGTTTGGATGATCCTGGAGTCTTTTAGCCAGGGTATGACAACAAAAACAACAATACAGAAAAGCTATCATTCAGAGAGACAAAAATAAGAAGCTCAGTGAGTCCATGCCTAACTGGAAAGAGAAGAAGAAGAAGCAGTAAAAGAAGAAGAAGAAGAAGAAGAAAAGAGACAGAGAGAGAGAGAAAGAGAAAGAGAGAGAGAGAGAGAGAGAGGCGATCGAGAGAGAGAGAGAGAGGGGGACAGACAGAGAGAGAGAAATGGGGGTGGGGGGGGGGGGGGGGGGGGGGGGGGAGGGGGGGGCAGAAGGAGAAGCAGAGAGAGAAAAAGAGAGAAAAACACAGTTTCAAGAGAGCCCAGTCAGCTAGCATTGTCGGGGCTGATGGAGAGAGACAGAAAGCAGCAGACAGTACTCAGCCAGTCATTTCTTCCCCACCCAGAACACACAATCTGCCCGTTCTGACCTGGAGCAGTGCTGTTTTTTTTGGAATGGGCTGCTTCAGTGGCCAGTCCTCTCTCTTCTCCTGAAATGTCTGCACAGCTGTTGACAGGGGGCGCTGAACACTGCTGGCGCCAGACTCCAGCCTGGGATCTGATGGTGTAACGAGTCCAAGGAATGTCTGGAGAGAAGCATAGATCATTTGTGAAGATGTCGTTTCCAATAAGAAATATATGCAGCAGTGTGCAAGCCTGTCAATTTACTTAGAAAGAGTGGAGCAGACAACTTTTTAACAACTGATTCATCCCATTCTACCCATTCACCATTTCTCAAGAACTACTGATCCACTATGCTGCTTATCACGGGGTCAGTCTGCAGTCTGTCACCATTCTGGTTATTTGGGAAGTGCTGAACCTATTAAGACAGGGTACTAAAGCAGGGGAGGCAAGCTTTTCTGTAGCAGTTACTTACGTCGCATTGAAACTGGAAGTTTAAGGATCCCAGAAAGTTTTGAAAATAGTGTTTCTGATGGGTGAGAGTCTTCAATGAAAGGAGAGACTGATACAAAACTATTCCACTAAAACAGTCTTCAAAGGAAAGGACCTTGTACAGGAGATTTGCTGCCAAGTCACGACGATATTCAGGGGAGGCTAAAACGGCGTCCGTGGAAGGCTGCAGCTCACTCTTTAAGAGCGATATTCCATCTGAAACAGCATCATTTTAACAACTTTTCAAAATTAGAAAATCTAAGCATGTATTCAAAC
>CM031595.1:107060430-107102930 GCA_018398815.1 Conus ventricosus | reverse complement strand
CAACTCAATCAGTAAACTGTCACAAATGAGAAGTCTGCAAAGATTAGCACACGCAATTAAACCCTGATTAAACCCAGCTCATTTTAAAAAGCATCTGTATGTGCACATAAAACGAATTGTGTAAAATCAACGAAAGAGAGAGAGAGAGAGAGAAAGAGAGAGAGAGAGAGAGAGAGAGAGAGAGAGAGAGAGAGAGAGAGAGAGAGTGCAAGAGGGGAAGAATGAGAGAGAGAGAGAGAGAGAGAGAGAGAGAGAGAGAGGGGACAGACAAACAGACAGATAGACACAAAAGACTCAGAGGAGAGAGAGAGACAGACAGACTGATAGACAGACAGACAGGGAGAGAGAGAGAGAGAGAGAGAGAGAGAGAGAGAGAGAGAGAGAGAGAGAGAGAGAGAGAGAGACGAGAGAGAGAGAGAGAGAGAGAGAGAGAGAGAGAGAGAGAGAGAGATGAAAGAATGAAGGCATAGTGGAGGATGACTGATCAGCCTACCTTCACAATGGAGAGTTCCTTTATGCAAGATATGTCAATGAAAATATCAAATGGACCTTCATCCTTATAGATTCCTGAAATTGTAAAGCAAATAAAATCACTACATCATTACAGTTTGCGACAGAAACATGCAAGAAGGAAAAATCACTTCCGGCTTATCAAAAAAAAAAAAGAAAAAAAATTACAATGACAAACAAGATTATCATTCATTTGATTTGTCCACTTTTTATATTTGCATTTACATACAGAAACACACACACTCACTTGCTCATACATATGCACACAATCAAACACACACACACACACAGAGACAAACACACGCATGTATAAACATGCGCAAACACCCAAACAGCTCACATTAAGTTCACAGATAATTTATAGACAAATGGAAACAATATTAGAGCAACAACAGAGAGAATACATACATTCACACAGCACTACATAACTGAAATTAAAACAAAGAAACAAACATTAGCATACAATGGTGCAGCAGGCCCCTATTAAATCACAATGCTAGCATTTCTAATGTATCACACCATACACACACACACACATATAACAACACGCACACACACACGTAAACACACACACACACACACACGCACGCACACACACACATACACACACATGCGCACACAAAAACAGACACACACACACACACACACACACATACACACACACACACGCACACACACTCTCACACACACACAGATCACACACACACACACACACTCTCACATACACACACACACACACGCACACACACACACACACACACACACACACACACACACACACACACACACGCACTAACCAGCAGCAGTGTTTCCAAACACCATCCTGACTCTGGAACCGAAATGCTCCTGCAGCGCACCACCCAGCTCATCCAGCGACAAAGGTCGGACCCACTGGCTGGAGTCCAGATGCAATTGCAGCCGTCTAAAGCCCGGGATCTGGACATCCCCGCTACCCTCAGCCATTGCCCATTTGGCGAGACACTGTAGGATGCGACACTAGCTCTGTTTTCATGGTCTCCTTGGCCTAAGCAGAACTGTCCACTCCTGGGGCACAGTTTCTTGTTCAGGTCCTGAAAGAAAGGGAATGGCTACAGTGTCAGGCCGAGTGCGATTCATTTCATTTCACAATTAGATCTTGTGAAGATGTGCCGGAGGTGTTGTGCATGCAAAATTTGCATGCAAAAGTTGTCTTGTCCTAAAAAAACTTCGTTAATCGTTTTACTTTGCGAATTTTCATATTTGTCAGGCTTGTGTTTAAAAGACAAAAAATCAGAATCACCTTTCACTAATCTTTTTATGCTGTAGAGTATTTATGATTTGATATTTGGGTAAATCTGGAACGTAGGTACTCCTACTTTTCAGCTGACCCATCTCCCATCATGTTCTCTTTCTGTCAATGATTGAATAAAGTTTAATTTTAAAATGCACTAAATATCCTATATAAGCTAAATAAAGTTGGCAAATATTTCAACTAAATTCACCTAAACATCTGACAGGAAGAACCTGTCTTTGAAAGGGATGTTATGCAATGGCCACTACACTCCAGGATTACTGAAATGTATAAACATATGTATGTCAGAATCCTTGATACA
Organism: Conus ventricosus; assembly: GCA_018398815.1. Taxonomy (NCBI): domain Eukaryota; kingdom Metazoa; phylum Mollusca; class Gastropoda; order Neogastropoda; family Conidae; genus Conus; species Conus ventricosus. Next base: position 107,100,828 of record CM031595.1, on the reverse strand, counting down.
TATATATGGCAGCATATGTAAGTGCCTGAATTCTTTTAAGTCAATTCTATATGCAACCAGAGTATCAGTGATGCATGCTTCCTGAATCCATAAATCCATGTGGCAGTTTATGTAAATATGAGAAAACTCAGCTTTCGGCTGGCTACTTTAAAAGGATTCCTCCACTGCCGACTGAAATACAGTGAGAGGCACTCAAAACAACAGCAACTGTGCATGAACAAGGAACAATGCTGCAACATTCCTTGGACCAATTGGTCTTAGAGATGATAGGGTGATCTTATACATGTAATGCATCTACAGCTCTACAGTAAGAGCATCACCATAAGCTACACATATATTTACAGCACACCTATATTTCGAAGTATATTACAGGCATATTTTTTCTCTTGAGAGCAGTGTTTGGACAACCATCCTTGTCAACAACAATAATCAATGGTAAATGCACTGTAATATTCACTGAGGGACTTTATGTCTCAATAGTTAGCCTTTCGAACACTGTTTAATGAATACTTCAATGAAACGGAGGTATACATCCCATTTAATGACTAATTTGGACACTTTTTCAAATAACAGACATGCTGATATATAATTTACTGATTAAGGACTTTAGGTCCTGAAGTATAACATTAATTGGAAAATTTGACAGTCAAATAGTTAACAACCAAGTACACAGCACTGAAGGAAACAAAGCCAACCTCAATGTCAATCGTGCCACTATCAGGTGTCTCACTGTCCACTCCAAACGACTTCATGGACTCCAGTATAGCACGGTATCCAGTGCAGCGACACAGGTTGCCATCAAAGTTGTTTTCTATGTCCTGCTGTGTAGGTGCTGGCTTTTCATTCAGCAATCTGCAGCCAACCGAACAAAGGGGAACAATCCAATAAGGAGAGGGGAAGTTTCAGGTTGCTCCTTTGCATGTTTCATATATACTGACTTCCATAAAAAATGCGAAAAATTGAATTGAAAGGCTATTTTTCGGGTGAAAAGTGGTGAATATACAATATTGAACCATTGTGGCAAGTTGTTTGGGTCCAAGACTCACGTGCAGTGAAAAAATTGTGTGAGCAACACATCATTCCCGCATTGGAGGGTCAACAAAAATGGCAAACTGGTTGCTGCATGTGAGGCACGTGCACACTATGCAGAGCAAAGTTAACCAGTGACAAGTACGCAGGCATGCAGCCTTTATAAAGCCGCGCTACAAGGTTCAGATAACGACTTGCCATTTGAGCGCTACAGAGATGCCAAGACTACGAGCAGAGGAATGCAATCGTGCCCTAGGCCATCTGGAGGCTGGTGTGGATGCCAGGCAGGTCGCCAACATCTTTAACGTCCACATCTCAACCATCTATCATCTGCAGCACCGCATGCGAGTCACTGGTACCACTGATGATCGTCCCCGGCCAGGCCGTCCTCGGGTCACCACACCAAGAGAGGATTGCCATTTTGTTCGAACCCATCTGCGGGACAGGCGGCAAACAGCCGCTAACACTGCTCGACAGGTGCCTGGGAATCTCCAGCAACGAATCAGCCTCAACACTGTGCGGCGGCGTCTTCAGGAGAACGGGCTGGCATGTAGGCGTCCTCACAGAGGTCCGGTACTGACACCAAGACACCGGCAGGACAGGCTGCAGTGGGCACAAGCCTGAATCAACTGGCGCAGGCAGCAGTGGGGACGCATACTGTTCTCAGATGAGAGCAGTTTTTGTATTGACATGGCTGACGGTCGTGTCAGAATATGGCGTCGACCTGGTGAACGCTATGCTGACTCCTGTGTGGTAGAGCAGAACCCCTGGGGAGGCCCGAACGTTATGATATGGGGTGCAATTGGCATTAACCACGCCATAGGACCAGTCATCTTTCAGAACATTGGTCCTGGTCGTGGACAGGGTGTCAATGCACAGCGCTACATCCACCAGGTGCTCAGACCCCATGTCGTTCCTTTTTCTGCGCAACACCCAAACTGGACATTCCAACAGGACAATGCAAGACCACACACAGCCAGGGCCACCCAGCAATTTCTTCAGCATAACAACGTCAGTGTGCTGCCCTGGCCAGCCCTCAGTCCCGATTTAAACCCAATAGAACATTTTGGGGATGAACTTGGCAGACGGTTGGACCTCCTGCGTCCACGACCAGCAACAGCGGCTCAACTTCACCAGGCCATCGTCCATGTGTGGGCTGGTGTGCCAAGGGGACGCATCAACCACCTGGTCCACTCAATGAGCCGCAGGTGTCAAGCAGTTGTCCATGCAAATGGTGGCCACACACGGTATTAGGACTTCAAGCTGGTTTGTCTCGTGACCTTGGATTTTCCACACAAAGACATATTGCTGATGACATTTTCACACATTACCGGTGTAATGAATCAAATCACGTTGAATTCTCGCTTGCACTCTGTACAATTGTGACCAATAAAATTCGCCCCTAACCTTCAGCTTGTTTTGCTTTCGCGTTTTTTATGGAAGTCAGTATAGTTGGATATCAAGTGACAGGTAGCGCTGAGATTGACTGTGTTTGAAGCCGAGTGCTTATGTCAAATGAAGCATAATGTGCAGTCATCAACATTCAATCTCCTGGACTTGCCCCACATCTAGTTAGAACAGCCAGCATACCTGAATAAAAGTTTCCACTTAAAACAAGTGGGTCTTGCCCATTGTAAATGAAAAAATACTAGGATCTGGAAATATGCATGCATGCATTTGCACATGTGCACACACATAAGTCCAAAGTGGATGTTTGACAGGAAAGAAGGGACTATAAATCCCGCGAGATGTGTTGGGTGAATACCACAGTAAAGCTTGAGCTGCATGTGTCCTCCTCCAGAGCTGTTCTGCATTCTGATATTATCCTGATCTTCATCAAAGTATAGACTTCAATTCTCAGTGCCATGATATTCATGCATTTTCCTAACAGAAAGAGATCAGAACAATTCAAAGCCATGTAAAAAGAAAAAAAACAACAACACAAATTACATTCTACTTCCAGTTTTGTGAGCAATACAACACATGAAAGATATAGGAAGATAGTTTATCCTTTAATTTGGTCAATGGAACGCATCTCCATTTAGTTCATACTTTAATTTGGTCGATGGAATATGTCTCCACAGAAACAAGTTAAAAGACACAAATACAAAGAGAGGAGATAGATACTTTGCTTTGATAGCAACACTCGCCATTGTACTTATGTCATTATACGTTGGTACTGGATTGAAACGATAGAGCCTGAATCCCCTGAATACAGGTATAACTTTAAAAATCATCATCTTGCATACAATTTACTTTGGTGCTTCTGTATAGTTCAATAATGATGGAAATATTCCACTATGCAAAACAATCCTTTTATTCTGTGTACATACCCATACATGGTCATGATGACCCCTGGAGTACAGAAACCACACTGAGAGCCATTGGCTTTTGCGATTCGCTGCTGGATTGGGTGGAAGCCTTCTTTTTCACTGCCGAGGGCCTCCACTGTTGTGATTTGCCAGCCATCCACACTAAACAAGGGGCACAGGCACTGCACACAGGGGTCAAGAATGGTTCATTTGTACACAGATCCTGTGCACATCTATCTCGCTTACTATTCTTCCACACAATTTTCACTCTTCATCCTCTTCCCACGCCAGTACTGAAAAAAAAATAGAGTAAAAATTAGACAATGCCACGTCAGACACATATGTGGAGCAACATGTTTTTGGGTGGTGTAGGGAATGGTTTGAGGGAGAAAGAAGGTTTGAGGTGGGACACTGGAGGAAAAGGATCATGCAAGTATTCTAGGTCTGAGTGACTGGATAAATGTTATTAATGAAGGTTATTGTTTATATGCATGTTTCTCAGTCTTTGATTTTATAACAGAATTTATTTGGAAAGAAAGCTTGTGGTTTACCTTCATGCATGCCGACTAAGTAGAAGAAATGATTTTCAATTTGGAATTTGAAATGGGAGAGTACATCTTCTGTGTTTTTGAACAAGTATGCATGAACAAGAATACAAATACTTTGGAGGGAATGTCAGTATCTCTCTCTCTCTCTCTCTCTCTCTCTCTCACACACACACACACACACACACACACACACACACACACACACACACACACACACATATTTGAACAACCAGTTCAGGCTAACTACATGCTATATTCTCACTTTGCATACAAATCAGTCTTTCCCCTCCTCCCTCACACACACACACACACACACACACACACACACACACACACCACACACACACACACACACACTGATACATACAGCACAGATGGTGCGAACAGAGGAGGAGACAGGCCTGAGACAGTCAGGAGTTGCGACAGTCACAGCACAAGCACCACACCCTCCTTCTCGGCAAACCAGCTTGGTTCCCGTCAGCCCCACCGAACGTATGTAGTCACTGAGTGTACTCTTGGGCGAGTATCGTCCTGCCTTCAGGTTCACTGTATCCACAGTAAACATTCTAATATTCATGTCAATGCTAGAACTGTCTCTAACGTTTCATGACATTCAGTTATGTGAGCATGAATACATTAGACCTGCACATCCAAAATTTCAATGGGGACGTGAAATTGACTGATTAGAACATTTGCATGCGGACCTGACTGTTACAAGTTCGAATCAGTCATGGGTTAAGATTTTTATGGCTTGAAAAACCATCTCTGTCCACCCAGCTGTAAACGGGTACATGACTTGAGTCAGGGAAGATTATGGCGGTGGAGGGAGAGGGATGGGCATGCCTTCCACCATGCCATACCACAGACATAGTAATCTGCTAATAGTTTGCTGCCTCTACCGTTACTACATGCACCTTTTTATAGTTTTAACCTGAAATTTGTTGTTGGAGAGGTGTTTTTTTTTCTCTCCAATTTTAGCTGTTTTACCTTTTTTTCCTTTCTTTCTTTGTTTTTTTTTTCAAACTGTGGGGCTTTATAAATTAATTTAAAGGGCAACACAAGGGTCAGATAAAAAGAACATAATATCCATTATTAATCAAGTTGCCAGAGCTGATCAATATGCATAGAGTATCAAAATTACATCCTGAGACGAATACCCAAGCTTTTGAAAAAAAAAATTCTCACCAAAAAAGATATTCGCACTAAAGTCCCAAAATACAAACTTCGACATTTGAAAACTTGTAACATCTGTGAGTTCCATAAAAGCATGCATGAATACAGAATTCATTCTTGATGGACTGACAGTTGCTTGTCAGAGAATGGATGAATGGTTTTAAACAGAAAAAAACTGGGAGAGAAGATCAATGACTGATGAAAACTATTTCATTGTTAGATAACGGGTCTGCATGTACCACCACTGCCTGGGAAGCTGAGGCAAGTCTCCACTTAAAATTGCTTATTCAACACACACACACACACACACACACACACACACACACACACACACACACACACACAGGCATGCACATGCTCATGCACACACATCAAATGATATAAAAGCACACAAACATCCAAACACAGACGCATGTATGCACACATTACAACACATCCAGTTCCGTTTCTTCTTTCACTTGGGTCTATTGCTACTAACAGGAACAAAACGTCTGCACAGTTGGTAAATGCATTCATATATAACATAAATCAATCAAAAACAAAACAGTAACATTAACAACAACAACAGGAGCACCAGCAGCCCCTTACTTGCAACGGAAAAGGGACAAACCTTAACTGAAATTGATTAAAAAAAACAAAGAAAGGAAGAAAGAATGCCACCCTTTCCCCACCCCTTCTTAACTAACCATATGAATAAATACATAGAATTGATAGCAGAGGTTCTAAATTCTTGGCCTTAATTGTTTTGGAAGAAATGGAATATGCTAACAACAATGTACCTGAGTGTCTTTTGCCATTGATAAAGAAAGAAATGTCTCCGTCAGCATCCCTGCAAATAAAACAAACAAATATGTCAAATATGAATCACTTGAAATGAAGCACCTGAACCAGGGATCGAAAATGAAAAATCAGAGAGAGAGAGAGAGAGAGAGAGAGAGAGCTTTCATTCTTAAGGATCAAGATTTCAGGCCAAGGCTAGTCTTACAATCTGTCCTTGTCATGCATATAATTTCAATGCATAATTATGAGAGAGAGAGAGAGAGAGAGAGAGGGAGAGAGAGAGAGAGAGGGGGTGGGGATGGGGGCCGTTGGTCGTGAGGATTTCATTCATTAAAAAAACCGAGATGGTGTGCGGGGAATGCGGGCAGGGCAGGGTGGAAGCGGAGAGGGGGCGGGAGAGGGGAAGAGCGAAGGCGTGGGGGGACATGTGTAGGATGGATATCAGTTGCATGGAGGTTATGGCGCAACTTTTTTCCCCGCACATCTTTTTTCTCTTTCTAGGGATGGGTGGATGGGGGGTAGGGGTGTAGGGGGAGGGGAGAGTTGAAAACACACAGACACACACACACACACACACAGTCTCATGAATAAACGTCTCTGATTTTGTCATTTTCACTGGAAAAAAAAGTCAGTGCAGAGTTGTTCTGTTCTCAAGGGTATGAATACAAAAGTTTGCAGACGTGTTAATGGCGACAATCCGCATAAAAATAATGATGGGTAACTAAAAAGCCCCATCAAAGGCCAAGAGAACCAAAAGGTAGACGTATTAGAGGGATTTGATTGAAGTGTTCAAAATATTTCACCAGCAAACGGACATACAGTGGGACTATTTTTTGAGGCTGCTAAAACAGATAGAACAAGAAATTCGCAGTTTCATACTAATATGGGGAGATTCAAGTTCAGTAACAGAGTTATTGCTGACTGGAACAATTTGCCAACTGCACTTCAATTTGCTAAAAATACTAGGCCTAATGTGTTTTAAGAATTTGCTGGATGAAGACTTGAAATTTAAAGTACAGTTTAGAAGCTTTGATGAACAAGAAGGAAAATTTATATTGCATGCATTTTCAACCCCGTCATAAAAGCAAAATAACACGTGGGGACATTGAAAGGCTTTACGGCCTATGTATTGATTACGTCCCTACACTACTACTACTACTACTAAGAGAGACAACTGCACAACCGCAATGTTTCTTCGCACACTTAATTAAAAATGACATTGCTGAATACAGTAAGGCTCATACTCCTGTTGGCCTGATTAAATCATTCAGCAACGTCCCTTTCCACCTGAAATTCTGATGCTCGGTCGCTGGCATGCTGTCACGCTTTGACTGCTCGACTGGCAAAGTCTTCGTTCCTAGACTGCCTCACAAATTTCTTGTCTGCCGAAGTTCAGGGATTATGCTGCGTGGCCTCCCTTGATTGGTTGTGTCTGTAAACAGGCATTCATGTTTCTTGTCCTCTTCTTCTTCTTCTTCCTAAAATACTGGTTCACTCAAAAACGAGTAGGTCACCAGACATCAAGTATTAAAATGACCTTGAACGTTGAAGTTTCTACAGTAAACGATCAGTAGAATATTTGTATTTCACACACACACACACACACACACACACACACACACACACACACACACACACACACACACATTGTGAAAATTCCAACATCTAAAGTTTCAGTCATCTTCCATTTTCCCCCCCTCAATTTTCATGGATAGTTATAATACTGCAGTCGATCATATTGTCTGTGACAAGTTCATTGTGATTAAGAGAGAGAGAGAGAGAGAGAGAGAGAGAGGTGTGGCATTTATTTCATAACTATTCTTCATTTAAGTCTGAGACAGTTTCAGATAACACCTGGTAACGAGTGTAGAATGTGGTACTTTTAATTTATTTAAGTCTGATTCAGGAGCCAGAATCTGCCGTATAAGCTTACATATCTATTTAAAGAAAATTTTCATTTTAGCAAAAAAAGAAATTGCATTAATTAGTCATCTATGGCAGGCTGTTTGCATAGTTGTTTGAGTTGGTTTTTATGTTTAGGCATAATGGATGACTCAAGACGTTAAAAATGTTGAGAGAGAGAGAAGAGAGAGAGAGAGAGAGAGAGAGAGAGAGAGAGATGGGATCGTGACAAATAATTCTACTGATGTGTGTGTGTGTGTGTGTGTGTGTGTGTGTGTGTAAAAATCCATCTTTCAAACACAGAACATAGATATAGATCGATGTTGCCAGAAAAAGCAAGCTAGAAAAGGAAGATCGAATTCGACCTTAATCGAACTTCAGAAGAAGAAATTTTAAGATAAAACGTTCTTCGTTTTCATTGTTCTGGAATATTGTTTATCTTGCCCGAAGAAGATCTAAGAGGTCGAAACGCGTCTTGTTTTGTCTTGTAACTTGTTTGTCCTTGCTTTTGGCGCAGTCACTAAGAATTGTTCTTAAAATTGGTTTCAATTTCCTCCTGCAGTCACCTCATAAGAAGCTGAAAACAGGGATCTACTTTCAAAATACTAGCTGGAGAAAATGGGTGCATGTTAGACAAACAGGTGGAAGAAGAAGAAGAAGAAGAAAAAAAAAAAAAAGAAAAAAAAAAATGAAAAAGAAAGAGAAACAGCATGCGAATTCATCTCTAACCACTCCTCCACCGCACATGAACTTTACCCGCCGAGTCTGACGCGAATTACTAGTGTGATTGCTCGCCAGTCTTAACACGAACGAAAAGGTCAGCATTGACACAGTGCTCAGCAAAACAAGGACGGTGCAGTCGAGCAGTCAGTCGATGCGTACTAACCACTGATTGACCTCCTTGCAAGTGTTTCACTTCGCTCTGGCCTTGTTATCTGCTAGCGTAACCTTGAACCCTGAGAACCATGGTCAAGAGGGCATGCATCTTGTTCACTTTTGTTTCTCGATTTAATTCCAATGTGCAAAGAAATAACACCTACCTCGCTCCCCTGTCCAATGTAAAGCAGACAAAGGTAGATAAATCTGCTAATTCCATCGGAATGATTGACATGAAGAATTCATTTGGGCTTGAATTAGGACTAGTGTTGCTAAAATTAGTGTAACGAAACTGCAGTCAAAATATGGTAGCATGAGCGTATAAAATGGAAAACCTCTCTTGGCCCCAAATCCTTGTGATCTAAGCGTAGCATGAAGCCTGCTTGCTTTCAGTTCCATGAGAGGCTAAACTCCCCCCCCCCCCCCCCCCCTGTAAAACAACAACGACAACAACAACAACAACAGCAACAACAATTCTGAGTCATTTTCCGCAAGAAAACTGATTACAGTCGTCACATTTTCACGATCACAGTAAAATTCGACACAGTGCTAGCTTGCCTTATACTCTAAGCAGAGACAGTTTTGGCAGTAGCCTAAATATTTGTAGGCAACGGCAACAACAGTTGGAATGAATAGATATAGAACGTTATGCACGTCTGGTGCTTGCGCTGCTGCAAGTTGTATTTCGCGCGCGCGCGCGCGCGCGTGTGTGTGTGTGTGTGTGTGTGTGTGTGTGTGTGTGTGTGTGTGTGTGTGTGTGTGTGTGCGAGCGCGCGCGCGCGCGCGTGTGTGTGTGTGTGTGTGATCTTCCCTGCAACAGTATCCCATGCATGTCTGCATGGGTGAGCCATTGAGATGCTGCGTTAAGCATTTGGTGTTTTTTTTTTTTTTTTTTTTTCGTTTGTGTGTGTGTGTGTGTGTGTGTGTGTGATCTTCCCTGCAACAGTTTCCCATGCATGTCTGCATGAGTGAGCCATTGAGATGCTGCGTTAAGCATTTGGTGGGGTTTTTTTTTTTTTTCGTTTTACGTCTGTCCACTAAAAGTGATGTAAGACGTGTGTGTGTGTGTGTGTGTGTGTGTGTGTGTGTGTGTGTGTGTGTGTGTGTGTGTATGCGCGCGCGCGTGAGCGTGCGCACGCGTGAATGTGAGCATACATGCGTGTGTTTTGGAGGAAGTTGCACACTTGCTACATCTTTAGTCATGACTGGCTGCAGGTCTGTTAGCAAATCTCTGGCTCCCCCACTACAACTGTTGATAATGTTACACATAAGCAGAGAGAAGGACGAATGGGATGTGCCGTGTCAGGATGTTTGGCAAATGCATGGGAATGCTCGGGGTGCTGCTACCTCAGGCTGGCACACTGTCATTGTCCGTTCTGCAGAGAAGTGTTTGGCTGTGTGCCTGCCTACATCAGCCTGCCACGATCCAACTGACTGACAACCAGGTGCCTTGGCTTGCTCAATGGCAGGGTACTGAGTTCACAGTCAGACCAAAAATGTTTACTGAGTCCCGTTGGTTTGTAGATATGTTTGTTTGTTTGTCAGGAAAAGATTGCGGACAAACTTCTAAACTGAGTTTAACGAAACTTGGTGAAAAGATCTAATGAAGCCTAAGCATGAAGTCACTGAAGTTTGGCAAGGATTCCTAGAAAAGATCATGATAAGTTAGATTACACAAAAAGAAAAAAAAACGCAACAAAAACAAACAGAAAAGACCAGCAGCAGCAGCAGCAGCAGCAGCACAGCAGCAGCAGCAGCAGCGGCAGCAGCAGCAGCAGCAGCAGCAGCAGCAACAACAACAACAGCAACAACAAACTGCCTGACAAATTCTTACGAAACCTCGTGGAAAGATGTGATAAGGTCCAAGGATGCACGCACTGTATTTTGAGACCATGCGCTGTATTTTGAGGCGGATGTGTCATACGGGTCCACATGAAAGGGAGGATCAAGAACTAGTTAAGTAAAGCGTGCTGTTTATCGTGAAGACCGATGCCCTGTCACACGTTATGGGTGTGCAGCAGCAGCCCGTGCTTTTACCGAGATGAATGGTGCCTGGGCGTATGTCGTGGGGTATACAAATAACCCATGGTTTTCTCTTGGACGCATAATGTCTTGCTGTACGTTTGAGTGCGAAGTAACCCATACTTATATGCTTTTATCTCGAGAAACGATGCTTTGCTTAACGTCAAAGTGTACAGTAATCCATTTCTTTCTTTCTCTCTTTTTTCTTATTTTTATTTTTTCAATCTTGATGAATGATGCCTTGCCGTATGCAATAGGTACACAGTAAACCATGTTTGTTTGTGAAGGATCGATACATTGCTCAGTCTTATCGGAAATGTATGCACATACGATTTTTTTTTCTAAAAAAATAAGACATTTATCCGTAAATCTATATACCTTGTACACAGAATTTGCTTAGAAGTAGCAGGAGTTTTGTGTGTTGTTAAGGACTTTTATTGGCTCAGATAAAATGGTACGGAATTATCAATCTGAAAAACAATACGATTGTAATAGAAGCAGATGTTCTCTAATAGGTATGTTTTAATCAATATACAAAAAAAGAAAAAACATATCCTCACATATGCGCTCGCTTACACATGCACACGAATATATGTCATGTGTACATACACATATGTGGATGCTCTGTCTATCTGTCTGTCTGTATCTCCTCCTCCCCCCTCCACCACAAACATACATGCACACGCAGACACACTCATGCACAAACACACAAATACACACACTCACACACATATAAATACACATGCACACACACATTCACTAAAAAACATGGATATTCACACTCCCTTCCCCCTTCACACACACACACACACACACACACACACACACACACACACACACACACACACACACACATACACACACACACACACACACACACACACACACACACACACACACACACACACACACACGTGCACGCGCGAAGACACACACACACACACACACACACACACACACACACACACACACACACACACACACACACGCACACACACACACTCTCTCTCTTTCTCTCTCTCTCTTACTCTCTCTCTTTCTCCTCCCTCTCTCTCTCCCCCCTGTTCTCTCTCTTCCCCCTCCTTTCACACACACACACACACACACACACACACACACACACACACACACACACACACACACACACACACGCGCGCATGCACGCACGCACGCACGCACGCACGCACGCACGCACACGCACACACGCACACTGAGTAACTGCAGCCATTTAAGGTCAGATTAACACTAGATTGTAGATAGATTTAAAACTATGTCAATGAAATGTCAACAACTTTTTTTTTATTTCATTAAAAAATCTTCAAAGATTGGAAGGAGGAGAAATATAACTATATAGATCGGATAAAACAATATTCAAGAGAGCTCTCACTCACATCTTTGAATCCGTTTTTCTTGCTTTCTAGCTTTATCCCCCATTTCAACCAAGACCCGAACTCTCACGTCAACTCTGTCTGTCTGTCTGTCTGTCTGTCTGACTGACTGTCTGTCTGTCTGTCTCTCTCTCTCACTCTCTCCCATCTCTCTCTCTCTCTCTCTTTTACTGGCAGCTGCGTACATCAGTGAGCCACTGTCAGTATTCACACCAACCCCCTCTACCCGCCTCCCTCCATCACAAAACTTACCACCATGGTGCGGGTTACGACAGGGGCACGTGGCTGACAATCGACAGGGGAGATGGGAAGACATCAGAGGAATCTCGCCCACGCTCTTTGCTGCCTTGCCTTTTGTGAGCAGGGCAATTACAGTAAACTGGCTTTAAGGGTCCCGCCAGCTTTCGCACATCAAAGGCAGCTGCAGACACCCACACGGGGCAGCCATCGGCACATCGTTTTCAGGCTGAATGGCCAGTGATGGCTCTGTGTGTATTGGCGCGTTTCATATTTCCCAACATGTACCCTAGTTAAGGGATTCATTTGCGTCTGATGACGCAAACCATTGTGCTGCTCGCATAACACGATGCAACCATCGGTTTGCCTCATTTGTAGTCAGTGGGCCTGTTTTTTGTTAGAGTGTCTGTTCTCCACTTCAGACTGTTTGGTCGGCTTCATCCAGTCTTAATTTAATTTGGCTTGTCCCTGTCTCTTTGACAACTTGTCAATAGTGCAGCTACCAGCATGATGGAGCCACTTCCCTCTATTCTAAGTGCAGTTACTACCCATTGGGCTGCCATTCTGGTAGCCACTCTGGTGAAAATATAAAAGAGAAAGGTGCATACTACATGGTGAATACTCATTTCACTGTCTCTTAGACCTGGACTCTGCTTTTCACTGGTTCAGCCCATTAACCAAGTAAATGTGATCTATTTCCTAAGTCTTGTGATTGCATTTGGCCTTCTATTTGTGTGCTGGTAGTAGATTCGTTACAAATGGATGCAAGTATTTACTGAAATTCGTTATGAATATCAATTGATATCTTTGCTTGTTTAACTGCATCAAGTGCTCACTTCTAGTTGACACCTTCGATTGTTAAATTGCTTTGAAGTTGTTCATTCAACCACATGCTTGTTTAACCAAATCGAAGATTCAATTCCCATCAGTTTATTCACTTGGTTTCTTATTGTCTAACTCTACTGCTTTGAAACTACACATATTTATATGCTGTGAATTGAAATAGAGACAGTAAACTATGTGTGCTATATTGATACTATGACTCATTATAGTTAAACCTTACGCTTCCTGAGAGTTCAGATGGAAAGAGTGAGGATTTTTTCATACAAAAGTTTAGGGGTCACAATGAAATCCAGGCTCTGCTGATTCAACAGAAGACTTAGGATCCCTGATAAGCATAAGATTATGCAGGAAAAATGAACAGACTGACACATTTTAAGTGAATTTCTATGCACAAAACTGTACTTTGAATACATAAATGCAAAAGTTCTTAAAAAGAGACGAACACTTTTGAAATAGATACGGAAACATTTGTCTCTCACTGCCTTATCCTTCCCTGTTATCTCTTTCATCGTAAAAATGGTTAAGAATCTAAGAAATTTACTGTGCCTGAGATTTCAGCATCAGAGAGTTGAGTTGAATTCTTATCTTTCGATAACAGTGTTACCAGGGTGAAGCGATAAAAGATTTCTCTGGCTTGTGTGACGTCACTAACCGGGTTGGCATGTTGGTCTTGTTTGCTGTCTTCCAGAAACCAAGGTTGCTTACACTTGTGACCAGATTTTATAGCTAGACTCAGGTCTTGTGTGAAATCCACAAAGGTTTGGCTAGAAGTGTTCTCTTTCTTGCCAGCGGAATTTTCAGGAAAATTTGAGCATAACGAATCATAACGTAGATGTAGCACGTCTGATTTACTGCCTCTACTTTGATCAAAAACACAAACAGGCAAGTGGGTTCTAAACAGGAGCGCTAATAATGAAAACCCAAGTTGATCAACTAAAGGGAATTAATTCTTCAACTTAGTCAAAATGATCAAGTCATTGAAGGAATTAACTCTTCAACTTAATCAAGTAATAGGTGGTTGACCAAACCCCCTTAATACAATTACAGAAGTGAAGGTTTCAGTTAGAAGTAACCGCTGTAATGCAGTTAAACAAACAAAAGTATGAATTAATCCTAACAAATTTAACCAAACATTGATGCAACAATGTAATAAACCTGCTAAGGCAGGAATACAAGGCAAAGCACAGTTAAAAAACGATTCAGAAAATATTGAATCAGTGAAAGCAAATTCAGGGTCTAAAAGATAGTGAGATTAGCAGACGTTCGTTGGTATGAACCTAAATTTAATTCCCTTTTCAACTGATGGCCTCTTGGTGTGTAACTATACTCATTTGGGTATGGTAGACAATACGGGTATCACCATGCTGATAGAAGATTAACAAGTATTCAAGAGATTGGGACAAGCCAGTTAAACTGTCAGGATGAGTCTGACCATACAGTTTGAACTGGAGAATTATTTCACAATACATCATAACCAAAACAATGTAATTCTATACATAAATCAGTTCAGAGATACATAGTTGTGGCTCTGATGTTTTGAATAGAGACTCTAACAAACAGACACACTGACTACGAGTGAAGTGATCGCAATGACTGCATCATGTTATGCTGAAAGGAGAATGATTGACGACCGTGTGGCCAACATCAAATGCGGATGTCTCCGTTAAAAATTCGGCCTATGTCAGGAAACATGAAACACACCAGCATCAGGCCATCACCAGGCATTCGGCCGGAGAAACACGTGCAGACGACCGACCCGTATGGGTGTCGGCCCCTGCCTTTGATGTGTGAGAGCTGTTGGGACCCATAAAACCAGTTCAGTGTGATTACCCTACCCTGCTCGCAGTGGGGCAAGGCAACACAGAGCGTGGGCGAGAATCGTCTGATGTCTTGCTGCCTCCCTGTCGGCTTTCAGTCAGAGCACGTGTCTTTGTCGTAACCCTCACATTGGGGTGGAGCAGGTCGGTGCCAAAAAATCCCACAAAGATGTGGCTCTGATTGCAGTCGGACCTACAACCTCCCAGCCCGGAATCCTTGATGCTGACCACTAAAACAGGATTTGGTTGGTTTGTCTTCCTGGCGGTGTTTGTGTGATATTGTTTGAGTTTTAACTTTAAGCTGTTTCTTTTCTTCAATATGTCTGGTTATAAGGATCATCATTACCACCATCAATCATCACCACACCTCCACTACCTTCATCATTCATCACCATCATCATCATCTTCATCGTCATCAAGCATGATAACGAGCAATGCTTCGTTGTTGCTTTTACTGATTCACTGAAGCAAAGTAGAAGACGAGTTTCTTATGTCTTCGGTCTTTGTTTTGTTTGTTTTCCTGATTGTACATGTATATGCACGTGTGTGTTTTCTTTCAATGCACATTTAGATGCCGGACATTGTGCGTGAAGGAGGAAAAGTAAAAACACAATGATGACCGCATTCTGTCATTTTTTTTTTATCTCTGGAATTGCAGCCGCAAGTTATTGTCTCAATGGATACAGCGCGGAATAATTCGGCTCTGTGCTCTGGTACACGTCAAGAATTACGACTGTGTCAAAAATGACACTTGGACACCTCCAGAATGTCTTTATTTTCATTAAAAACAAACAAAACAAAAGAAAGAAACAAAACAAAGCAAAACAAACAAACAAAAAAACACACAAAGAAAAACAGGCAAGAAAGACTATAGTCCTTTATTCACAGCAGCCCCTGCAGGTTTTCTGTCAACTGCCGATCTTTTTGCGGTCAACCTTGGTGCATGCATTGCAGGAAGCAGACTACTTTCTGCACTCTTGTTAAAGGTGCGCAAGGTCCAGCAGGCTAAAATGACGTGCCCTAGACGGGATACATAACAAAGAATGGCGCTAATTTGGTTTCCATACATTTCCGATCTATCTATCTATCTATCTATCTATCTATCTATCTATCTATTCTATCTATCTATCTATCTTCTTTTAAAATCTTCATTTTTGTTATAAATCTCGACTTCTACGGTTTATACCACAAGTATACTCTCAGTAGATCTAGCTGAGTATTTTTTTAACAACCAGGTAACACAAATGAAATATGTTTTTACTCCCCCTTGCCCCACCTCCGAAAATCCCCTGTAAGCACTTGCAGGGGCCAGTTTTCACAGACACAGAACTCCAACCCATTCGCAGGACCTGCAAGGACGTATGCTCTATCCAGTCAAGAACCCAAAGATATGAGCATCTACAAGAAATATGGGGTCCCTGTTTCAGGAAAGCAAGATGAGATGCATCATCTCTGCTTCATCATTATGACAAAGTACCAATCTTTTCCAGCATTAAACTGGAACATGATTATACATGTAATGTCAAAGGATTATCTAAGAAAATACCAATCACCTGCAGAGCCATCCGAAGCCCATGATTATAAAGGGGGGCGAGAGTTGGTGGAAGGGAGTACTGGAGGGTATTGAGGAGTAATCAACATCTTGCTCTCCGGTTTACTAAAACTTTGTAGTTTCTTGCGTATATCGCCATTGGCCCTTCCGGAAACTGTCTTGTGAAAGCTGCGAAAACGAAAATAATTTTCTGTGAACATTACCGTAGACAGGAGAGATGAAACATTCCATTCCACAGTCCGTTGTAATACTTCTCCTGTATCTTCTTCGTTTTGATATTTTTTTCTGATTGATTTTAATTTGAAAAACTATTGCGGGCCACTGTGGTCTGACTTTTCCCTCATAGTTGTGATTATCTTCAAATTTGAGTGATTTTAAGAACTGGTATGTAAACAATAAACTCTGTCTTTAAGAGTTAGACTTCCTTACACAAAGACTGTGACAGCCAGCCACTGAAGAATAGACAGATAGACAGATATTCTCAAACGTGCACACTGCATTCAACATTGCTCGCGCATGAACACACACACACACACACACACACACACACACACACACACACACACACACACACACACACACACACACACACACACACACACACTCTCTCTCTCTCTCTCTCTCTCTCTCTCTCTCCCTCTCTCTCCCTCTCTCTCTCTCTCAAATGTCGTTATTGCCATGTTTGACATGTTGTCCATTGTCCGTCACAATATTGATTAATGGTTGTTAATTGTTTCATTGTTTTCATTACATTGTATATTTCTGATTTATACGTATGTATTGCTTCGAGTTTCTGGTTTTTCACTATTGTGATTGATAATTATGCTTTTTTGTGAGGGCAGGATGAAAAAAAGCTGCAAAGCTTATTCTTTTAACCCTCAATAAAGATAATTTTGACTTGACTTGACTTGACTTGACACACACACACACACACACACACACACACACACACACACACACACACACCATACACGCGCAAACACACAAACACCTGCATCCGTTGGCACGAACACACACTCGCACGCACGTACACATACACACACGCACATACACCATAGCCCCTTTGCACTTCGAAGAGATAACTGACTGTCCTCTGTTTTCATTATCTTGAATGTTATTTGTCCTCCCTGAAGAAGACCAAATATGTCGAAACGCGCTTGTATGGTTTGTAATTTGTATATTTTTTTTCGTTTGGCTGCGCAGTAATTCTATCTTTGCTCCTTTTATAGACTTCAGAGTCACGTCAGCGTAGAACAAAGCAGCCAAAAGTTGGCCTAGTCTCTCACAAAAGAGTGCATACATGAACATGATAATGCATGGGGCAAGCCTCGTGCAAAGGCACTTGTAGTCCTGACGTGTACCTGATATCCCAGCTCTCCCCCCGCCCCCCTCTTCTTCTCTCTCTTTCCCCTTGCGACGTAAATGTCGTTTCATTGATTTCTCCTCCATAGTGGAGTAGGCAGCATACATGATATATTTTCATTGTCAATTTAACTTTAAAGGAATATCAGCCAAGGCTGAGTGTTTTGGATGTGTCTCTATCCCTGTTTCTAACTCTGTATTTTCTCTGGCTGTGGACTTGCTTGTCCGTCTGTCTTTGCCTGTGGCTGGCTGTCTGTCTCTGTTATACATTCAGATGCAGACGCGCGCGTTCGTGCTAGCACCACCACACCACCACCGCCAACACCATCACCATCATTACCAGCAGCAGCAGCACACCACCACCGCCATCATCATTATCATCATCATCGTCGTCGTCGTCGTCGTCATATCCTCATCCTCTTCCTCCTCCTTCTCCCTTTTCTTCTTCTTCTTCTTCTTCTTCTTCTTCTTCTTCTTCCTCCTCCTCCTTCTCCCTTTTCTTCTCCTTCTTCTTCTTCTTCTTCTTCTTCTTCTTCCTCCTCCTCCTCCTCTTGTTCTTCTTCATCTTCTTCTCGTGCTTGTTCTTCTTGTTCTTGTTCTTGTTCTTGTTTTTCTTTTATCTGTTTCACGCCACAGGTAATATGCTGTGATTATTTTGTCACACAATTTTCACTTCTGTCAGAAAAGAGCTGTATTAGATCATGCAGACGGCTGCCAATCTGAAAGCAGGAAGTCGGCAACAATAAAAAGAAAAAAAAATACGTAGTTAACAGTGGAGTTTCCAGATCGCTTAGAAACTTTTTGTTATGCTATTCGCACGGACATGAGAACCTCTGTGTTGCAAAGCATTGACGCACGAAATTGCGTCAAACACTCCTTTGTTTACTTTTCCTCCTCCTGTCCACCATCACTCCCCCTCCCCTCCCTCCCCCCCCCCCCCCCCCCCCCCGCTAGAAACGTCTGCTTGCTTTCTAGACAACAACAACAAAAACAACGACAACGACGATAACAACGACAACAGAAAAGAAAAAAAAAAAGAAGAAAACTTGATGATTCGTGGTAAGTTGCGGTCAAATGCAGACAAAACTGGAGCAACAACAAAAGAAAACCAAACAACCAACCAAGAAACACTATTGCACAGTTCGTTATAATACGTTTCCCTTATCTGCTTCGTTTTGCTTTAAGCGCGTTAATATCTTTTGATTTAGGTTTGAAGACTATTTCAGGCCAACGTAGTCTAACTTCTCCTTCTGGAAAAAAAAGCAGTTGTGATCATTAAAACAACAACAACAACAACAAAAAACTGGCTGTGTCACTTCAGACTTAAGTTGTTTTAAGAGCTGGCATTTAAACAATGACGTATGACTTTAAGAGTTAGATTTCCTTACACAAAGACTGTGACAGCCACCCACTGAAAGAACAGACTGAGAGAGAGAGAGAGAGAGAGAGAGAGAGAGAGAGAGAGAGAGAGAGAGTGACTCAAACATACACACTGCATTCAAGATCGCATGCGCATGAACACACACACACACACGCACGCATGCACGCACGCACGCACACCAAACGCAAGCACATACACCCATTTGCACGCACACACGCACGCACGTACGTGCACACACACATACACACCCTCTCAAAGCACACACATTCCAATTGAATTTACAAATCTTTAATTCCTCTGACAGACTCCGTGGCCTTTTTTTTTTTTTTTTTTTTTTTTTACACCTATTCCGAAGAGATAAGTGATTCTCCATTCGCCATTCGTTTTCATTGTCTTGAATGTTATTTGTCCTGCCTGAAGAAGACCAAATAGGCCAAAACGCGTTGCGTTTGCTTCGTGATTTGTATATTCTTTCCTTAGGCTGCACAGTAATCGTATCTTTGCTCCTCTTTCAGACTTCAGAGTCACGCCAGTGTGGCACGAAGCAGTCAATACTTGGCCTAGACTCTCGTCGAAGGGAGTGTACACGCATGCACATGGTAAATGCACTGGGTGCAGGGGCATTCGTAGTCCTGACGTGTGCCTGACAACCCAGCCTCCCCCCCCCCCCCCCTTCTTCTATCTATCTCTTTCCCGTTTGCCACTTAAAGTCGTCTCACCCCCCCCCCCCCCCCCTCTTCTATCTCTTTCCCTTTGCCACAGAATGTCGTCTCACCCCCCCCCCCCCCCCCCTCTTCCTCTCTTCTTTCCCTTTGCCACATAAATTCGTTTCTTATTTCATCTCCTTGCTGAGTAGTGCAGCATACATGATATAGTTTCATCGTTAATTCACCGTTAAAGGAAATCAGCCAAGGGCTGAGTTTTTTGGGGGGAGGGCGCGGCCCGGTTTCTAGCTCTGTATTTTCTCTGGCTGTGTGCCTGTTGGTTTCGTATTGTTCTTTCTGTGTCCATGCCTGTCTGTCTGTATCATACTTTTTAGATTCAGACACGCGCGTTTTGTACGCACCACCACCCACCCACCACCGCACCACCGCCGCCACCACCTCATCACCACCACCACCACCAACCGCCACCGCCATCCCCACCGCCACCACCAACTCACCACCACCACCACCACCACCACCATCGCCATCATCATCATCATCATCATCATCATCATCATCATCGTCGTCGTCGTCGTCGTCGTCATCCCTCATCCTCTTCCTCCCTCCTCCTCCCCCTCCTCCTCTCTGCTTTCTTCTTCTATCTTTCTTCTTCTTTCTTACTTCATCTTCTTTTCTTCTTCTCTCGTCGTGGTCGTCGTTGGTCGTCGTCGTCGTCCTGTCGTCGTCGTTCGTCGTCGTCGGTCGTCGTCGTCTCGTCTTCTCTTCTTCTTCTTCTACTTCTTCTTCTCTTCTTTCTTCTTACTTTTCCTCCTTCTACCCGTTCTTCTTCTTTTATCGTTTCACGTCACATGTAATATACTTCGATTCTTTTGTCACACGATCACAAACTTCTGTCGAAAAGAGTCTGTATTAGAACATAGCAGATGGAAGCCAGTTGAAAACAGAAGTGGCGAGATTAAAAAAACAAAATCACACAGTAAACAGTGGAGGTGCCAGATCGTTTTACAAACTTCTCTTTGTGCTATTATTCGCACAGCATAATAACCTTTGTGTTGGTCAGGCAATGACTCATGAAATTTGTCAAACATTTTTTTTGTCTCTTTTTCCGTCGTACTAGTCCCACCACCTTCCCCCTCTCTTCCCTCCTAAATCCTAATCATGCACATTCAAAAAACCGTCTCCCTCATCAATTCTCTTTGCCACACTGACACGATACCCTACTTAAAAACAAAATGACACTCCTGAAAATTCGTCATCTCTTCTCGCTAGAAAACGTCGGACTGCTTTCTGACAACAACAATGGCAACACAACGACGAACCCTCGACGACGACGACAACAACAACAACAACAACAACAACAACAACAACAACAACACAACAACAACAGAAAAGAAAGAAAAGGAAACTGTGAGCTGGCATAAGTTTCAGTAAAATGCGGCAAAAACAAGGACAAGAGAACAGAATATAAGAGTCAGATCTCCCCCACTTGCTCCTCCACCGAGTTTTTGGGCGAAAGTGCCTAAAAGCCGCCTTTTCCCAGTCTCTGACAAGTAAGACTTCAATAACCCAAAAAATAACGAATCTCTACAAACAAACATACTGTGCAGGTTATCCGTTTTCATACTAATTACAAACTTTTTCAGATTTAATTTTTGCTTAATCTATGTTTTTCCCCTGATCATTTCAGATAACATCATCTTCGCGCAAACATTCTTCAATGAGTCCTGTCTTACATGTGGAAAAACACTACAGTCTTTACCTGTCTCTAAAGTCTTTTAAAACGGATGTTATATTCAGGCAAAAAATCCACACACTTATCCGCAGCATGTCTTCCCGCTGAAAGCTAGTTTCGAACAAAGTGATTCTCTTTTAACTATGTCTCTTTCGCTGAACAGTCATCTAAAATAAATAGAGTCTGCTTTCCTTCAACAGTCTAATAAAACTGTTCTACAACACTCCTCAGATATTGCTGGGGTTAACTAAATATATGACATCATCTGTCCATATACACCTTCTATCATGAAATGCTTCTTGTACCATTTAAGTGTTGTGGGCCGAAAATCACAATCTGATTAACAATTATAGCGATAAACTGTATGTAATAAGGTCGAGGGACAAATATTGTTTTCCACAACCAGTCCCCTGTTCACAAATCAATGAACAATGCGTGATGGTTGTTTGACATAAAGTTTAACTGCTCATAGTTTTTATACGAGAATTTTAATCTAATCCAGTTTATTGTTTTTATCATGCCTCTTCTGTCAAAACTTGTTCAGTATAATAAAATCCTATAAGGTCTAAATGTGTAAGATTAATCCATTAGGGGGGTAGGAGCTGTAAGAATTGTTTTCTATTATAGACTAAAATTGAATTTTTTGTTTGTTGTTAGACCTTAATATCCTCACACATGTGAAGAATGCGACAGTACCTTAAGAACTGTCAACGTCTAAGTTTTGCAGCTAATAAGAATCCTTTTAAAAAAGGACGACACTAAACCGCCCCACAACCCCATCCCTCTCCTTATCTTTAAGACTTAAAATCAATATTATTGTGAACGTGTCTCCTAATTACATTTAGCGGAATGAACTTAATTTTGTAGAAGCATTCTTTTAACCCGTTTCTCTTCTGTGGAGGAATGTACCTGTTTTTTTCCCATACGGCGTATTTCATTTCTTTCCGACTAATTGTCATCCTGGCATAAGAACTTACATTAAAGGGCAGAGTTGAATGCTTTTTCTGAAACTTTTTGTCATAAAAATATGTAATGTGCTTTGAAATCAAATTTTATTTTCCCCATTCTAAATAGGCTTCTAAGTGCCATTTGAGTCAGGTTTTCGAACTATTTTATATTCAAACTGCCAACATTATTTGCCTCTAGATTGCGCGTTGTCTAGTTAAGGAAACTTTTTGCTGTCACCAACCTCTTGCGTTAATAATCACCATCTTTAGTGTACTCCAAACCTACAAAGCGCCTATCTCTCCGTTCTGTCAAAGTCCGCAACGTCCAGCAAGGTCTTAATTCTAAAGTTAAACACCTTACAGCGCTAATGTAACTCCTGATTCCCCTGGCCCACGCGTCATTATTAGTACAGTTTATTATTTTATTTCCAAAACAACGTCAGGTATCACATATAACACTTTCCCCCAATTTGTCTTTGATTTTATATTAAAAGATCCGACCCTCCCACAAACTAATCTTTAAAACTGTAAATTAGGGAATTGTATAATTAGCATAATCGCCAATAAGCAGCTTTCCCCTGACGGCAGAAGCTCTTCAACAGTAGAGGGCCTTCCATCATATAAGTTTTCATCAGTGCTTAGACTCATCCAAATGAAAATAGATAATTGAATGTAATGCAAGATCGAGCGGATTTTCTCCTCATAAGTAATTTGTCTGGCGCAACTCTAAAACTATTAATGGTCCCGGTTGTCAGTTGCAAAGCAAACATTTTAGCTAGCTCTCCAACATAATAGTAACCTACTTCGTCTTGCAGGTGGGGGGGGGGTATTTTCAACATTGTTTGTCAAATTTGGCATTGTTAAGTTTGAGAGCAATGTCCGAAGAGTTTACTCATTGCTTCTTTTAGCGAGCAAAACCGCGTATAACCACAGGTATGGTTAACTGCTAACTAATTGCCCACTATTTATAATATTTTTTTAATCTATTATTCTCCTGCTTTGCTTATATTCAACCATACGACTTTGTAAATATTTCATGGAGCGCGACCGTTCTGGTTCCGCATTCGTTATTAATAGCCAATGTTTCAAAAACGAAGGGCGGTCTGAGTTGTTATTGTTACAAACATTTTTAAAAACAAATAAAAATAGTCTGCATTCAAAATACTTGATGCAAAAAATCTGTTGTGGGGCCTGCACTACACGTCTTAAAAATATAGCAACTGAACACCATCGACATTTCTGTGACTCAGTCTGATGCTTTCATAAAAAGGTGAGTACTCACATAAGCAGAATCATAACCCCCCAGTTAAAAAAAAAAAGACTCATCCCAAAGAGTGGGTTTAGTCACGCATGCAGTTTTATCAGAACGCAGTTAACCATTGCTGTGTTTTGTGCATCACTGGTGGGAGTGTCGTATGCTGATCATTAAATCATCCTGATCCTTTGGTGAGGTCGGTGTACAGGATTTCATTTCTATTATAAACACCTTCAGACGTAATTATTGACTGAACAGCAAGCACCATTACCAAATGACAAACCGTTTAATCATTTAGCAACCGAATAGACATGAGGCTTTTGAAAGAAACTTAACGAATCAATATTAACATCAAAACAGACGCGTTGAGACAAAAAGTCGGACCTTAATCATGGTCTAGGCACCCTTAATTTTGGGGCGTGCAGAAAAGTATAAGTATGACTGGAATCCTCGCTTACACATCATTGCTCTTCAGCACAACTTTCACCTCGGGTCCATATAGCAAGAGCAAAAACAGCATGACAACATTTATCTTAGACACCTTCTAAGGGCCTAACCTAATAATCGGGAATTAGAACAATAAACCACTCTGTTTTCGCACTTACGTTTGGTGTTTGTAGGTTCACAAGCAACAGACAAGATTCGAACATAACAGATCCATCTACTGGCTTTTGATTGACCGCTCAAAAACAATACTTGTCAAATTTAGAGGACCCATAATTCCTACAGTTGATTTACCTTCAAGCATTCAAAGGTACCAACATGTTTACAAAACGCAAGATCGAAAGTAGACTTTTGCTGTTGGCACTGATTATACATGCTGCCTTCTGACCTCGGCTTCCAGATATGTTACAAAATAAACTAAAATAAATGAAATTCTTATAGCAGGCAATGAACAGAAGGTTGGGAAAAACGACAAAATTCTGACCAGTAATATTGCAAGCATAAAAAAACACCCAAGATAAGTCATCCATCCCCGGTCGGCCCCAAGCCAAGGCCATTGAAGACTCAGCAAAGCTGCGTGACATCTGTTCGCGATGACCATGAATAAGAAAAGACAGCGCTTGTTCTTTTGGATTAACAGTCCTAGATTACATTAGTCTATCTTACTAAAATTAACCCAACTATTAAAGAACTAATGTCCATAATGCTCGGCCATAAAGCCAACTACTTTGCTTTGCAGTAGACAAAAGCCAGCTTAAACAATACTCCCTAATATACCTGTAAAGAGTCGATAGCGTTACCAGCTAATTTTTTTAATAAACTCGCAAGATGAAGCAAGCTGTTTTTTTTACCCATGATTTATCAGGCTGAGATGGAGGCGATTGCGGGATGCACTGACCCAGCACCACCGCCGCCTGTAATAGCCAATACCAGTGTACTATAGCAATCCTCAGGCCGTAATAACGCTTGCTAATGTGACGCCATGCACTCTAAACAGCAGTTCGATTCGTTCTGCTAGCGATGTGTCCCTTCATATAAAATTTCGGATAGTTTCTCTTATTCTATCACTTTGCTCTAATTGGGTCTCGTTAGTATTAGCACTTCTAGTCCTTGCTGATCTTTCTTGTTCAAGATCTATAGTCTTAGGTTATTCTTTCTAATATCCAGGCCCCTACGATGCGTCGTCAGCCCTCAACAGAGTTTTTCTTGTTTCTCTTTTATATGCTCATCTAGTTCACCTAGTTGATGCTAAATGTTGTTACATCGCCTTGATGGTTCTTAAAGTACGAACCAGGCCGTTATGTCTCGCATGGGTATCGCGAGTCGTGTATAGTCTTTAAAACGCTGTTTCTTCTGAAAAACAGATTCGATTCTAGTACAATTATTAATTCACCTGCTGATTGATTTAATTCTTTAAGTTCCATGTTTTGCATTTTGGGATTAGCTTTTTGTTTTTTTTTTTTTTTTTTTTTTTTTTTTTTTACAATCACTCTTTTTATTTTTTGATTTTTTTTTTTTTTTTTCTTTTTTTTTTTTTTTTATTTTTTTTTTTTTTTTTTTTTTTTTTTTTTTTTTTTTTTTTTTTTTTTTTTTTTTTTTTTTTTTTTTATGTTTTTTTTTTTATTTTTTTTTTTTTTTTTTTTTTTTATTTTTGGGGGATTCTTGGCAGTGTGTTTTGAAGTTTAGAGAAACCGCTCCGCCCTTAATTTTGGCCAAACAAGGCCAAGGCGATTTGATCTTTCACACTGAGACATTCCTAATTGAACCCAAGGCTAAAAACTTTGATGGGTCTTTTTTTAGTTTGTAAGCTGAACAAGTTGTTCCTGGTCGCTCCCTCACAAACAAATGGACCTCTTTTTACTTATCAAAATCAATTAGGGTCTATAAATTGCGGAGTTCTTGGCCTAAACTTTGGTATATGATCCTGACACTTACTTTCTTTAATTTAAACCGACTTGATTGGTAATGTACTATGGTACAACTCCCGTTTCTGCTAATTCATCATGCAATGAGAGCCCTGAGCGATGCCGCACCCAAGGGGAATCAACGCAATGTCGTCTCCACGATCAAAAACATCATAATCTCTCATACTCTTCAATTCCTGCATGTTTTTAAATAATTTAACTTTTATATTGCTTCATAAAAATTCGCGCAACATATGGCTCGATTCTTAACCCTGCATAGAACACTGAAAAGCCCTTAGGCGTTAAGGGAAATTAAGCGGACTATTACTGTTCCAAATAACCATCTACTATGATGCAGATCAAATAACTTACTGTTCAAATTTCCCCACCTAGAGCGGATACCGTGATTGTGCCAGGCTCTGCGCGTCTTACTTCAAAATAGTACTCGATTCACAAACAGACCCAAACAGACAGTTGTACAGAATTTGGGGCGGGCCATCTTTAAGAAAATTTCTATAAAACTTGAGGGGCAAGAAATAATTTTCTTTACACAATGCCAGAACATATTTTTAACCTATTCTGATCTATGGCTAACCGTGAATGAAAGGGAACATCTTTGCGTTTCAAGGAATCGCAATGAAGAAGCACTTGAAACTTAGATAGGCGCTGAACTCGCCGCCAGTGCTAAAAGCAGCAAAAAGGCTTTAGCTGTAGTTTAGGCGAATGTAATCGATTCCATTCCCCTAGAATTTTGGAGTTTGTTAAAAAGCGCATGCGCCATACTTTCAAGGGCATTAAAGCCAGATTGTCATAAACGACTAACTTTTAATGAATAACAAAACTTGTTATCTATATCACAGACGCCGAAGCAAAGTACAAGCATTTCTGAATCATCGTTAGAGTTTGACGTTGTTAGCAACTCTCTAATTAGCAAGGCAGATTGGGCACCAATAAGAGTCAGAATTAAGTAATATAATACGAAAGAGTGATTCACATACAACAATCCTAGAACAGGGCAGACCCTATATGGAATTTTAGTTTAAGCGTCACAGCAAGATCGTTAAAGGTATTTATTCGCTGTGTGAAGATGAGAACCATTCAAAGAAAAGAGGAAGTGGAAAAGTTTTAATCCAAAATAACGAAAGTACAATGTTCGAGTAGAGGCAGTCCTAACCAAATCTATGCCAAGCGGCTACACCATATTCAGCATTTTGATGAAATAAGAAAACTGTTTTGGAGGCGGAGGTGACGAAATCCAACAGTTTGACCTGTGTCATAAAAGTATTTACATCTTCACAATGTTTAGGCTTGATGTTTATTTAACAACAAAATACGGTAATGGATTGTGTCCCTAAGGTCGAACAGAGGATAATCATTTCATGAAGCGGGAGAATGTGAAGACGTAATAAATATTCACATTGATAAGAAGGAAGAAGCTGATAAACCGCTTAATGTACATTTAGTTTTATTATATGAATGCGCAGCTGAATATTGAAGCAAACAGATTAAAACTGTAGTATACTAACTTAATTTTTTCATTTTAAAAAAAGCATGTCGTTTCAGGTTATCCAAATGTGCTCCAGCGCCGCCAAAAGAAGAATAGAGAAAGCCCTAATATAATAACCTTCAGATATAATCCAACAAACACAAAGCAGCAGGTACAGAGCAAGACCTTTCAAACAGCAAAAACCAAACGAAGGTATTCTGCTGGCCGTATAATGCTGTTACATATTGTTAATAACTGGAGCATCAAACAATAAGTTCTCTATTCATCAGAACGATTGTTGGGCCACTAGCAACGTGCATAGGCGCACACCGCAGCTTAACCTCTAGGAGTTTGTCTTTAGCTCTCCCATGTGTACATAGCTGTATGTGCGTCTGCAAAAAATTAAAAACTAAACTCCCAAAGCACACAGCAATGGTTCAACAAAAACGTCTAAACTTAATCGTTAAACTACAATAAAATAAAGCGCTTGTTTACTCAAAACATCACGGATTGAAGAATTTAATCGTTCACTAGGCCGATATTGATGACGACAAAAGCAAAAGTTGATTCTCAAAGAAGAGGCGAGGGCAAGTTTTTCTCAACACCAGACCCCGAGCAGAATAAAAACGGAATGCTTAAAAAAAGTAAACGAGACATTACACTCTGTTCTAAACAGCTCACATAAACAACACCAAACGGTGTTTATACAATAGTTTAAGATTCCAATCGCAAAAAGACCGTTGATATTGAAATTCTGACTAAGCCCGTTGAATTTTTTTTTAAATTTAAATAAATATGTTGCTTAGAAAGAAATAGACAGCATGGCTAGCTATAAGAAGTACAAGAACGAATTGTTTGAAGGAATGCTCTAGAGAGCGCGTTTACAAGAGCACTGAATGATATTGATTTATGAAGACATTGACCCCAAACAAAACGTACAGCAAGTGTTGTTCATGCATTTCTCAAGTTTCCAGGCAAACTAACAATATACCCGCCAGTTAAAGTAATGTAGCTGTTTTAATCGACAATGTGAAACAATAAATGAAGAAATCTAGAAGACTGGGTCCTCACAAAACAGCAAACTATCTTTCACATAATGCTACACCGTTTGATCAGACGACTGCTTACACAGTTGAACGCTGCCGGCTGACGAAGCTAACATGAGAGGCTCTGGTTGGTCAAGCGGGCGAAGTCCTTAGAAGATTAGATTAAAACAGCTAATTATGTCGCCGATTGTAAGGCAAGGCTTACATTCCGCTACCTCGGGAGTTGGGTTTTAAAGAGAGCAGTTATAAACATAAACAATTTCAGAACAAACAAATGATATCATGTGGTGTGTTCTTGCACAGGCTGCATCATGTCCGCGAACACGCAGAAAGTAGTGGACTAACTATCGGCAATTACGGCCAAAGAACTTAACTTCAATGGAGAATATCCTATCCTGTTAGTGTAGACCAAATTGATCAGTTTGAAGAACAAAACAACCCAATAACAGTTAAAGTATACACCTGGACTGAGGAAACAAAATTTGCGCCATTAAAGTGTCCACGAACAGTCCATCATAGCGAACCAGCCAAAGTCAGATGGACTTACTTCCTAAAGTTTTTTCGCCAGCAGGGCTGCCCCATTACACATTGATTACGCACAATGATGCAGATTAATGGCGCATACTTCAAAATACACTAACATACAAGAATTCTGCAGAAAATGTTAAACAAGAATTCCATCAGTGCAAGCCGCGAGAGAACCATATAACACATTGTAAAAGTTCAGTGACAGAAAGACAGAACCTAACTAACGCCCTCCCAACGGACCCCTCCAGATCTAAAGTAGTTAAGAACTGAAACGGCTGGAAACAAGTCACTACGTAGTTTACCGCAACTTCGAGTCGGCTTATTGTTCCTAAAAGGGCACAGCACACAAAAACTTTCGAAAAACAGTGAGTCTAAATGAGTTAATCATCATATTTGTTCATTGCCTTCAAAAATGAAAGGTCGATGGCGTTTATTCAGAACCAGAATTATATTAGAGGACCAGATGCTGCATGAACATTCTTAAAAATCGACATGCAGCATAGTGCGTAATCGCCTGATCTAAAAATCTAAACTTATCTAAATCATAATGGCGCCAAGAAGACCAACAACATAATGACTTCAGCCACGCATTGTTGGAATTTGCGTTTAGAGCTAACGCCCAAGAGAGTCAACCCCCACAGTACGAGACCAATGAACACAATAGCGTAAAGTTCAGAGGAGCGGCGCATACAAATGCACTCTACAACTAAAGTGTTGATACCAAAGACATGGAAGCTCCTGTATTCTTTCACAACTTGCGAGTTTGACTCTCACACATATAGATGCAAGCAGTAACCACGCCTCAGGGTAGCATGCAGGTGCACATCATCAGAAAGTACATGTTTACACTTTAAACTAACATGTCTTCTAACGACTCTATCAACACATGAAGGCTCTTTAGAGCACAGCTATGTCCTTAAAGTCCTGCCCAATAACGGAAGAATATTTTGACATCAACTCTTGTAGAAAGGGCTTACCCTATGAGTACATGAACAGTTGGGGAAAGGTTTTGATGAAGATACACTTCCACCCTAAAGGCGCGTTCCTTTTCTAGTCTTAGAGGAAAGGACACAGCTACACCGATTACCAGCAATGCTCAGATGCTGTCAAAAGTTTAAGATGTAAAACGATGGGAGACTATCATGACTCCTATATAATGGCAGATGTATGTTTGGTTGGCGGACGTCTTTGAAATTATAGAAAGACCTGCATGAAACATTACAGTTTGGATCCTGCGCATTATATTTCTGCGCCCGGAGATGACTGGGACGCTTTCTTAAGTTTTACTGGAGTACAGATTGATTTATTGTCAGATTTACACAAAGATCAGAAGAAAGAAACTGCGTATATGTGAGCGTGAGGAATTAGTATGCGTCGCATCATTAACTGTAAAGCAAACAAACAATACTGGACACTAGAATCCGAGTAAAAGGTCTAACAATCTCATGTATTTAGGATGCAAACAATCGAAGGGTTGGGCGAATGGCGCAATCACTTCCATAACTTAACTCAATATGTACACAGTACGAAAAATTTCAAAAGGCATTAAAGTGTTGAACATTAAACGCCTGATCAGCAGCTGGTTTCCATTCCTAGAAGTTGACTTAGAAAATCCAAATAAAGAACTCCATAACCTGCATAATACTATCCATATAGCTGCAAAAGCCTAAAGATGGATCCAAGAGAGCCGCCTAAACTTGTGCCTAATCTTCGAGGCAAAAAAAATTATGTCTGTCATTACAGACTTCTACCAATTTTTATTAAGACAATGGTTTGAAGTAACAGTCTGTTTCTCGCATAATTGGCTTTTGATCAAGAACAGTTTCAATGAACACTACATCATGAAGAACACTGATCTCAAACTAAATCCACCGATGCATTCAGAACAGCCTTTTTCAAGTTGAAGCACAACACTGTATGTGGGGGGAAAGGGGACATGATAATCCGCACAAGCGCAAAGATGTCAGATTGGTCACATAGTTAAACGAAGCATAAGCAGACTTCTAAACCAATTATCAAGACTTTAGAAGATTTCATGATCACCTTTTTGGCATAATATGAAAAAAAAGAAAGTCAAATTGGACAAACCTGTATTTAGTGGTTAACTGTTTTAGAATTATCAAAGCTTTTGATGTTAGAGTTTCTTTATGACTTATCATTAACCCTCGATATCCCGATCCAGATGCTTTACACAGATACAGATAGTTTTGTATAGATATCCCTACTGAAGACAAACGTATAAAGAACATGGCAACCGAAGTGCTAAAGGGCAGCATGCGGGATGTAACGAAACACATCTGATTACCCTAAAGATTCGCCTTAGCATTCAATTACTAATAATAAGTTTTTAGGAAAGATGAAGGATGAATTAACTGGAAAGTTGATCAAGGAGTATGTGGGGTTAAGATCGAAATGTACAGTATTTCGAGCCAGGAGAAAATCATTAAGAAAGCATAAGGGAATATCTCGCCGCGTTTGCATCAACATAACACATGACAACTACAAAGAAGCATTGGTATGCAATAAGACTTTTCCATCATGACAACGTAAAACTGCATCTAAATCTACATGCGATCAACACAACAGTTTGAAACAAAGAAGTCGTTAGATAGAACAAACACAAAATCGTGTGTTTGTTAAGCAGAGTTTTCCATCTGCCAATCGGGCACTGGAGAACCGTAAATTAATTAAAACGGAGACAGTGTCTGGCGGAATTATCTCATTCTCTTTCACAAAGAACTTTGAGGAGCGGGTTGTATTGTTGTGTCAAGTTCCTCGTAAATCAAACACTGGCGTGATCATTTACAATTCTTTTTATTTCATATGGATCAACATCTCCAAACTGGACCGTTGCCCTGGTTATGCGAGTGTCCCTCTGCATCCCCGGTAAAATGACAAGGTACCTACATTTAAACCACACGGTAATATTTTGCCGGATGAAGCTCTCCTTCAGCAACATTTAATGGTTTGTTTTTTTTGATTGCTTGACTGTTTTAACCCTTTAAAAATTCTTCATTATTCATTGCGCGCAAACTGAGGCAGTCATCTAACCCATACTGTGTGCGAGAATTGTCAATCACTTCTGTGATACTGGTAGGAAAAAAAATCTTTCGGCTAACAGTTTGTTAAAAGTTTCGACTAAAGCCTTGATCTGTGAACTCCTGGAATGCCTCTTCTAATGGTAACTCTAGTGTTTAACAATAATTGAATTCACTTGCCCTTTAAATTCTTTTCCCATCATCAACTGAAACATGCGCGGGTAAGTTACCGGCCTCTAGATATCAGTTGTAAGGCACAGCAACAGCAGAAGCGCTCTTTTGATGTTAATGGTTCGCATCTTTGTATCTTGAAGCTATGTTCAATGACTAGAGTGCGTACTTAAATCTTTTTCGTCTAATCCTATCAGAGGGTAAATATAGAAGATCCATTGAGGGTTCGGTTTGGGAGTTGTATAACAAAGTGTGTCTCCGTATTCGTCTAGGGGCAGGTAAATAAATTTGCCAAATCGCTGTTTAGATAACCATTCCTTTGCTGTTGTTCACTGACACCAGCTGCTTCGCTTAGCTTTTTGATGCTGTTGTTCCCCTGTTCCAATATCCTTATGGGGGCGGATTAATAAAGAAATTTGTTCATTACTTTTATTCAGCCTATATTATGCGCAACAAATACACACGGTCATACCAAAGGCAATAACTCGATTTCTTGCAATCTTTTGGTTTTTCTGATGGATGATAAAATCGCTAAATTTTGGTGGGGTGAATGTCTCGATGTTGCCTGTTACAACAGATATCTAAAAAAATCTCTTAATTGCTTGATCACATCTTTAACTTGATAGACTTGCATGTCCCTGTTTATTTCAGTGTGTTATTAATAAAATCTAACTGCTCATCTCTGCTTTTCATAGCGATCTTGTCTGCAGCTAGTTGCTCCACAGCTTTGTTTATGTCTTTTTCTCTCGCCTTCATCTCGCATTTACTAAATGCCGTAAATTCCATCCACGAAAAAAGCGAGCGCAATTAACCACAGCGCTGCCTATACATCATTATCGAGAGAAAGGCCATTTTATAAATGTATTGTTTTTCCTTAACAATTATATTGTCCGTAATTAATTCCTATGCTTACTAAAAACTATTGCCACGAAGCTAGCAATGATAGCAATTAGCTTGCTGAATCTCAAAGTCAAGTTGCCAAGATCTGCTGGTTATTTTAACAATCTTTACCAAGCATTGAGTATCCTACCTTAGCCTCCAATAACAGCAGAATGGTATAACAAGGTTAGCAACAGTTTTTTCGGTGCTCAATTTTATAAAATAAAATAATTATAATTATTAAAAAAAAACATAACAGTGATGATCACTACAGCTACAGGGCATCCTAAACCTTCCTGAACTTATGAATACAAAGATCAAGTTGATGACCCAGCTATAATGCCCAAAAAGGAGAGGCTGAAAACTTTGGCAGCAATGAGGAAAAAACAAAACATATTCCTCGGAACAGATACCGCACTTGAACAGATTCAACAGATGTATCGCCGCAAGACCAATATAAAGTAACATAATCAGTATGGAAGCGCAGCTGGGGTCTTAAAATGTTGAAAAAAGTGTGGTGCAAACGGTTCTTATTTGTACACTAAACAGTCAGTAGATTTGCTCCCATTGATTCTGAACAAGATCTTACGTATGATTTAACGCAAGATCCAGTTTTAACAAAGTCATTAGAGTCTCTAGGTGTGAACTATACACAAATTTGGAACATTTTTATCGCCAGTACTCCATGGGATTAATTACTTTTAATCATATAATTTATGTTTTCCCTTCAAAATGAACTAGCAGAAAATCAGCCGAATCAGAAAACACTGAATCAGGTGAGGAAAGTAACCAAGCCAGAAATCAGCAAAAACGCTGAATCAGGTGTAGACCATTAAAAATCCCTGGGCGTGGTTGAAGCAGGAAAAAACATTAGCAGAGTGAACAGACAAAAAAAATTAATGTATACAGAATATGACTCATCATGAAAAACATAACACCACGCCACGCCAGAACAAGTAGATTCATGCCAGCTATAAAAACTCCATGTGATACAAGGGCCCCAAAGTCTTCATGAATATTGAACTTACAAACTTTGTCCAATTTTGGCGCCCTTGCTGCTGCTGGGCATTATTATGGTTATAAAATATATAACCAATGCAACAACAACAAAAGAAGTTTACAACAACCTGGAAACCGTAAATACAGAAAAAGACAACTGCACTGCCAAAACCGTCCAACAACACAAGATCATTTTTGATCCATTATAATCAATAATATTTTAAATTTTTTAATAAAAATAAATCATGCGTATATAAAATTGATAAAGTCCAATTAAATAAAGACATGCTTCTATAAAAGCATTGTCCAATAACCATAATTGTAATCAATGCGGTTCTTCGGATGTAAGGACCATTCCTTTCGATCTATCAGGCCAATTTCACACCAGGGCGTTAAGCAAGACAACCTCAACGAAAGACTGCGTTTTTTTGAGCGAGTGTGAACATATATAAGACATCTACTATTTAAGATAAAAAACCATAGATGTGTATATTTTTGATATTATAAGAACTATATAATAACTAGGTTGTACTAGAGGATGACTTAATCAATAACTTAATCAAGAACTAGATCAAGACTTAATTAAAAACTTAATCAAGAAACTTATATAAGAACTTGAAGTAACTAATTAAAAACTAAATTAATAACTTGGGGCGACTTAATTAAAAACATTAATAAGAACTTGGGGTTGACTTGGGGGTGGAGTGTGTGTGGTGTACACAGAGCTTTATTATTTGTCCAAGTGTAACACCACATTGGCGCAAGACTCATAATAGACAGCCTTGGGTAATGTGAAGTGGAGCGGAGGACAGCAAAAAAAAAATTCTAATCTTCTCACTGCTGAAAACCTTTGACCGCTCAAGTGTGGAGAGCGCTGGATCTTCTCAAACGGCTTGCCAGTTTTTTTTGGGGTTGTAAACCTTGGAGCGCTCAAGGGTGACGCTGGAAAAACGGCTTGCTACTGTGACCTTTTGACCGCTCTAGGAGGAGCGCTGAAGAAACGGCTTGCCACTGTGACCTTGAGACGCTCTAGGGTGGAGCGGTTGAAGATACGGCTTGCCACTGTGACCTTTTTGACCGCTCTAGGGTGGAGTCGCTAAAGAAAACGGCTTTGCTACTGTGACCTTTGACCGCTCTAGGGTAGAGCGCTAGTTCTCCGTCAACACTGCATGGCGGACTTTGAAGGAGTGTGTTTGAGATGAATTGGTTTCTTGTAACAGGTGGTATCCAATAATTTCTAAACTCTCACTGCTTGAAACCATAAATACAATCCTTCCTCATAAGTAGACTTCTATGAAAGAAAGACCAACGTAGAAAACCTTTTAGCATATAATATTCACACACGAGCAATCTCTCTTAAGTTTGCGAGAAAATGAAGGGCCCTTGCGCTCTCAACCATCCCATACACTAACAAAGTGTGCACGGACTCAACAATGCTCGACAAGAATGTCCGAGCTTAGAAATCTCCACAGTCTTTGTTCTGCCATGATTAAAATATTATAAAAACAAACCAACTCCTGCACAAAACCCGGTAAAATATCTTCTCAATAGCACACACACCTTCAATTACAATACAACCCGGTCGTGCTGACGTGGACGCCATAAAGTGGGAGTGACACGTACCATCTAGAACATTCGCAAACGACGACCTGCCGCTGGTCAACCTGAAATGAATACACCCCCAACCCCACCCCTCACCTGGCAAGCCCATCACCGCTTAATATAGATTTTTAGTCCAGCTTGGCCGTGCGCTGTTGAACAGGACGCGCGTCTCGCCACCGAAAATTAAGCGATAGGTTTCGTCGGCTCGTGTCAGCCGATCTGTTACACATAGTTTTGTAGGTCGAAATTAGTCCCAGAATAAAGGTGCGGATCCTCTTTCCTCACCCATGCTGAAAATAGCAGAGTTACAGCAATTACTGCCTGTAGCCAAGCTTTTTATGCAGCCTCCTACTCGCCAGTAGTATAACATCCGGCACTGTATATTTAAAGCATTTTAAAGAAGAATATGCATAGCCCACACCTATCCTCTCATACTGGTAATGTACAAATGACTGCCTAACCCTATCTAGTTTGTTTGCCAGAACATTCCGAAAATCGCCATTCAGATGCATAAGGCACACTTACAGGCAGATGAACATTAGAATTAAAAAAGTAGAAAAGTATACACAACTTAATACTCAATCAGCTTGCAACATGAACACAGATCTGTATTAACAATCAATCAAGTCTAATACAAACTGAAACATTTTTTACTTGGGAGGAACAGCAAAAATGTTTCAAATCTAGTTTTAGCATAGCGAAAACACCGATTTACCCTCCGCCTTAAGAAATGAACGCCAATGTTTTTTAAACATGTGCTTTAGCTGACCTCAAGCCCAGCTCCCCAACAATCAACCTGATTGTTAGTTTTGCTTCGCCAACTTCAACAATGCAGCGCCATTTATTAAAAAAGAACCATCTCATCATAGTCAACACGTATTACAACTAGCTACATTCTTGTTTTTCATTTCCTTGAACCAACAAACCTTTAAGATACCGTTTATTTTCCAAAGGGCATTCGTCAACTTTTTTCGTTTTCTATTTTTTCTTGAATCCGTTTCATTCATCACACATGCAGTTAAAGTAAAACTTAGGCCTCGAATAACAAACCTGTTCTTCAGTAACGTTTTAGCCATTTTAAAAAACACAAGTAAAACACAGTGGTCAACAACAGTAGCGCAAACAAAACACAGCCTTCTTGTTCAATAGTCCCAAGCACAATGCGACTCCCAGTCGAGTCAACGCGACAGCCTCGATCGGGTGTTCGACGTGGCAATCCTTTTCTGATGCAATGGGTTGCAACCGTCAGCCGAGAGTGCTGCTAGTATAACCCAGCAGTGCAGCTAGGTGCAAACTGTTGCGTCGCGAGCCGTTGTTAAAATAAGTGATCCAGTTTCAGCCCCGTGTACAAAGTTTGCGGATTTTATGTCATTTAATTGAGAGAGAGAAAGAGTGTGTGTGTGTGTGGTGTGTGTGTTTCTGTCTGCCCGCCTCTCTGCAGTCCTGTCTGTCTCTCTCTGTCTCTCACTACTTCTGTCTGTCTTAGTCTGACCTGCCGTGATTCTCTCTCTCTCTCTCTCTCTCATCTCTTCCGCCACAGGAAAAAGGCGGCTTTTAGGCCACTTCGCCCAAAAAACCTCGTTGGAGAAGCAATTTGGGGTTGGACAAGACATTTACTGTTCTCGACAATCAACAACAAAAACAAACAAACGAGCAAATAAATCAACAGCAACAACAAAAAAACACCTCTCTTCTATCACCGTTGATTCAATCAAATTCAGCAATACATACATCCCCCAAATCCTCAACCCCCCCCCCCCCCCCCCCCCCATCCCAGCATGGGGGTGCGCCGTATTACCTCGAGGGAATTATATTCACTTTACGGATGGGTGGAGATGGTCTTGTTGCAGTTGAATACACTTTGAGTTCATTGTTTCGCAAGGAGAAGATCACCAACACCAAGATGTAAAACAGCTTCACACAGACTGCATCAGTAGACCTGCTGATGGATGTCCACTCTGACTGCCGCTTCCAGTGGAATTTGGCCACAGTGTCAGCCTACTGTGCCTGATAAAAAAATCACAAAAAACAGGGTTGAAAAGGTAATCCTAGGGAGAAGAGTGACCAAACGTTTCGGCCCTTAAACCCAACTCTGCCTGTGTTCTTCAGACCAGTCATCAATCCATCAGCACTTACTAAGGTGTCTTTTGATTGAACTGTACACCTACCTCTCTTGAACTCTGATGGATACAGCGTTGTTGTTTGTTGCTTGGGTTCCCATTCATGTCGGCATTCGAGCAATGAGGTGGGGGTTGATAAACTTGCTAAGAATGCCACAACTTAAAAAGTGACCAGAGTTTCTGTTCCTCACATGCGGATCTGAAACCCAAAGCTCAGGCGTATGTCAAAGACTTTTGGCAAGAGGAACTCTCACGGCAACTAACTCTTCCAGATTCGTCCAAACCTGAAAGTTTCTACCGTTGTTTCACGGGTAGCCGTAAAGAAGAGACAGTCTTGCACTGTTGCACACGAAAGTGAAGAAGCTCCATGCTGCGTTCAGTGTGATATACCACACACAAAAGAACGTGTTCTGAAATAGTGTTTGGACTTACGTGGCGTTAGAAATAAACACATTACAGCGGACTCCAAGAACATCTTGACAGATGTCATACCTGATGTGATATTTGAATATCTGAAAAAGATCAACATTTTTTCATCTGATCCAAGAGCAATCAGAGAGAAATATTGTAATGAAATTTTGACGTGTGTGTGTGTGTGTGTGTGTGTGTGTGTGTGTGTGTGTGTGTGTGTGTGTGTGTGTGTGTGTGTGTGTGTGTGTGTGTGTGAATACTTCATGTATGGTGTAGTATACGCGCACATTACATTATCATTATCGTTATATTATAATCGTTTTTATCATTAGCAGCATCATCATTACTATTATAATTATTATAATATTTATTATTTTTTTTGTTATCATTATTATTGCTGTTGTTGTTGTCAGACTTTAGTCTAAATACCTAAACCAAGCCGGGAAAAACATGTGGAGTGAGACGGGGATACGATGGGGATGGGGATTGAGAAAACAGATTAGAAAAAGGAAGATTCCGAGGGGAGTTTTAATGAAAGAGTTCAGGTACAGAGCAGCCAACAGCTGACTGTTTAAATCGGAAATATCGGCAGAAGAGTGAGTCTGACGCCGAAAGGAAAGCAAAGGATGGAGTGTAAAGGTGAGAGAATCACAGACACAGAAAGGTGTAGCTTTGTGAAGGAATTGATCTTATACTTTGTCCCGAGTGAGACATGCAGCCAGTGAGGAGACTGCAAGAGTGGGGTGATGCAGTCAGAATTTTTCTCTCTGAAGATGAGTCAAAAAGCAGAATTCGTATCCGCTCGTTGAAGGGAGTGGATAGATGATGCGAGCAAACCAGATGAGAGAAAGTTAAGGCGCCATTCCATTCATCCATTTACGGTTCCGGTTCCGGTTGCAGCATCCGTTACAGACTTAGGCAAAAGTGTGTGTATGTGTGTGGTGTGTGTGTGTGTGTGTGTGTGTGTGTGTGTGTGTGTGTGTGTAGTGTGTGTGTATGTGTGTGTGTGTGTGTGTGTGTGTGTTGTGTGTGGTGTGTGTGTGTGTGTGTGTGTGTGTGTGTGATCGGCTGTAATACCGTACAGAAAGCGATGCGAGCGTTTTGACGCAGGAAACTTTCATTTGCAATCCCTTTTCCTTTCAGTCTTGATCTCCACCACTTCACTCAAAACCGTTCCCAAGTTCGCAAAAAGTTTTGTCACATGTATATTCAATATAAATGGGACTGACACTGTTATAGTTTTCTGAGCTTTACCCAAATACAGTCAGTTGTCGTTGACAGTTTCTTTGTGCAGCTTGCGAGAAACCTCTTCCGAAGCGTGGCTCTCACCTAGTTCTAATACGGCTTTTAGGGTAAAAATGGCAACAAAAAGACACTGGCTATGATTAAAAACAATAGACACATCCATTCGTTTACCTATCCGCTACAGCATCAATCCCTACATACTCCGGTCAAGATAAACGTATGCGTAAGCGTACCCGTTGCCACATCCCTATACACTTCCAATGGAATCAAGCCTTCTTCAGTTCTACGTGTGCGATTTTTGCCGTAGCCGAAAGCGTAATTGTAAACGGACAAATGGAACTGCTTCTTCACAGCTGTCGATGCAGGAGAGAATGGGACAAAGAACCAGTGTAGACGTAACGTCGATGGACGAGTATTTGTGTACAGAACTGGCCACATCGTAGTTGACAGTAGCAGGAATGAAAAGTTTGAGTGGATAAATTTTTGCACGGACGAAATTTCTTGACCGGACTACATGGTCGAGTTTCATCCTCTTAAAGGATTTGTCTTGAAGAATGTTACTCGAACTCCCGACCGACACTTCAGGTATCTGTATATCTCGGGCCTGATCGAAGCTTGGATATATCACGGAAGTAAACATGGAGTACAGTCCCGTCATGCAGTCTCAGACCAGAGTGGAAGTAAGGAGCAACATCTTCATCGTC
>CM031595.1:107042930-107052930 GCA_018398815.1 Conus ventricosus | reverse complement strand
GGAACGGGATAAGAAGGATGTGAGAGGACGAGAACGAGAGGAGAAACGAACAGAGAGACAGAGTGAGAGAGGTCTGAGTGTAATCTCTGAGGAGAGAAAGCAGAGAGATGAGGGGAGGAGAGAGGGAACCCAAGCTGAGGGATTAGCATGAGATAGTCTGCAGAGGAAGGACTTAGGAGAGATGTGGAGAGAGTTGCTAACTAATGAAGAGGAAAAGAAAGAAGAAAAAAAAGAAAAGAAAAGCAACCATGTCCATTTGATAAGAGCAGACTAGAAGAGAGAGAGAGAGAGAGTGCAATGCGTTAATGCGGGAAGAAAGAAAGGAGAACAGATCGATGTTGATAGTCACTTTTTCTATCTTCACTGGGGTTCGACTCATACTTGGCCAGCGCCACTTTCATCGACAGACCAACGCCAGTGCCAACAGTCTCACCTGACCAGGCGCCAGCAGACCAAGACCAGTGCCAGCAGTTGTGTCGTGCTTGTGAAAGTGACAGTGAAAAGGAAAAAAAAAAAAGAAAAGAAAAGACAGTGATTCGTGAATAGTTAAGATCACCTGGCCAGGTAAAGTAGAAATCTATTTATACCCGGTTAGTTAATGATGTTTTAGACAAATGATTTTGTGAAGTTCAGGAAAGAGAGAATGTTTTATTTTGTTTGATTCCATATGCATTGATGGTTCGTTCTATGAACTGTGTAGTAAAGTTATAGACTTTACTAGTGGTTTGATGTGACGAATGCATGATATATGAATGAGATCGTAAGCAAGCTGTGAGTGTGTTTGGGCTGTGCGCTAGTCCTTCCTCCATCAACATCACCCGAGGTTGACAATTTATTGGCGAGCCTCCCAGGATATTCTGGCCCATTTATTATAATTGTTCAACTTCTCAGAGAGGAAGCGGGGTGGGATTCAAGTATTGTAATCCTAAGACAAGGGGTTGTCTTACTGTATGTTCCAAGATAGTTAAATACTAGGCTTGGCATTGTTTCCCAAGACAGTAAATACTAGGCTTGGCATTTCAGCCCAGAGTACTTATTTCGCACAGATTACCTATAATTCGCTCTCATAGTTGGGTCAGGCGCTGGGCGTCTTATAAAACTAACTACGTTGTCCCAAGCTAATATTGTCATTCATAGGATTGTGCTATTACGTCACTCGTGTCGGTAACCACCAGTTTGGCTGTCGTAGTAATAAAATCTTGTTCAAAAAAAAAAAAAGAAAGAGATATAATGGCGGAAAAAAAGAACCCCCTATTGAACAACTTGTGAGTGTCGCTCG
Organism: Conus ventricosus; assembly: GCA_018398815.1. Taxonomy (NCBI): domain Eukaryota; kingdom Metazoa; phylum Mollusca; class Gastropoda; order Neogastropoda; family Conidae; genus Conus; species Conus ventricosus. The sequence goes on along the minus strand of CM031595.1, from coordinate 107,051,651 downwards.
TGATCTAGGTTACTCAGGAGATGAGTTGCGAGCGTTCGTTGAAAACCAGCAAAAGATGGAAAGGGATGAACGCGCGGAAAAGACGCCGTATCGCAGTAGAAGCGCAGGAAACAGAAAGAATGAAGCAGGAAACAGAAAGACAAAGGGAAGCGCAGGAAACAGAAAGATTAAGGATTCAGGCTAATGATAATCGGGCTAGGGAAACGCAGGAAACAGAAAGAATGAAGCAGGAAACGGAAAGATTAAAGGTTCAATTAGAGTTAGAGAAAGTGAGGATAACAAAGGGAGACCCCGAGGATGGGAGTTCAGTTTCCAGCGACTCTGTGCGCAGTTATGCCCCCGACCCAAGTTGCCAAAATTCTCTGAAGGAACCGATTCGATTGATGCATACATCAGTCGTTTCGAAACGTTTGCGCCCAGTCAGGGTTGGCCTTCAGAAGAGTGGGCAGTCATTTTGTCAGCGTTACTGACGGGTAAGGCATTACAGATTTTTACTGCGTTACCAGCAGAACAACAGTCTGATTTCGGCGCTGTGAAGGAATCGTTGATGAAAGGATTTGACCTCACAGAGGAGGGGTTCAGGAAGAAAATTTCGTTCAGCTAAATTACAAACAGGGTGAGACGTACACTCAGTTTGGTGCACGTCTAGATCACTTTTTTGAGAAGTGGTTAGAGTTGAGTGGTACGAAAAAGGAGTTCGCTGAATTGAAAGAGCTATTTTATGAAAGAACAGATTTTGTCAGGTTGCGGCCCTGAGTTAACCATACATTTGAAAGAAAGACAGCCAGAGACAGCAGGGGAGTTGTTGAAGTTCGCAGAGGTGTATAGAGAGGCACGTTTGGGCACTAAGGTGCAGGAGAAACAGGTGCTAGGCACAGGTGAGAAGAGTGCAAGGAGACTAGGGGAGTTTTCTGCAAAGTCTGCAAACCCAGTGGTGGGGCAGAAGGAAGGGCAAAGGGACATTAGGTGTTTCATTTGTCACAAGAAGGGACATGTGGCGAGGGATTGTCGCATGAGGTTCCCAGAAGGCAGCAGCCTTGCAAGAGGTGGATAAGGGTCGTCAAGGGAAACGACCTGCAGTGGAACCAAAGGGGATTCAGTCTGAAGAGGGTGGAGTGCAGCCTATGGCTAGCACTGGACAGCAGTCAGTGTCAGGGATGGAGGGCACTAGGCTGAGTGGTTCGTTACCAGTGGAAGAAGGGTGGATTGGCCAGCAGAGGGTGAAAGTGTTACGAGACACTGGTTGTTCATGCGGTGTAGTACGAACAACGCTGGTCGAGAAAGGGATTTGACAGGGCAAATCCAGCCCTGTACTCTATCGATGGCACTGTGAGGGAGTTTCCAGTTGCTAAGATAGAAGTACGTACCCCTTACTTCTCAGGCGAGTTGTCTGCGTTGGTGATGGAGAAACCCCTTCATGATTTGATCATTGGAAATATTCCAGGGGCAAGGGATCCAGGGGATCCTGAGTTGTTGACTGCACAGGGGCAGCAGTTCAAACAAGGAGCAAGAAGGAGGAAAAAGGGTGATAAACCGTTAGTCGTTCCAGCAAGGAAGTCGGGCATAGATGTGTCGCCTGATGAGTTTAGGGCGGCGCAGGAACAAGACCCTTCGCTCGTGAAGTCTTGGGAGTTGGCAAGAGGTGGAGAGAAACAGGAGGTTAGAGGAGGTGAGACAGAATTTCTTGTGAAAGGCGGGCTGTTGTACCGAGTGTTCACCAAGGGGAAGACAGGTAAGGTGACCACTCATTAGAGGTACCAGCAGGTTATCGTGACACTGTCATGTCAGTGGTCACGAGTCGCTCATGGCGGGTCATCTCGGCCCCAGCAAAACAGCTGACCGAATCTTTGATGACTTTCATTGGCCTGGAGCAATGGCAGACATAAAACGTTTCTGCATGTCATGTGATGTGTGTCAAAGATCAGCCACAAGAGGGGTGAAGAGGAAGGCACCTCTTAAACATCCCCCTTTAATTGACACACCCTTCAGGAGGGTGGCTGTTGATCTGATTGGCCCAATCGCGCCCTGTTCCAAAGGCGGGCACAGGTATGTGTTGACACTCGTGGACTACGCGACCAGATACCCAGAAGCAGTTGCATTGAAAGGCGTAGATACGCAAAAAGGTCGCTGAAGGGCTGGTAGACATCTTTTCTCGCGTGGGTGTGCCAGCACAAATTCTCAGTGACAGGGGGGTCACAGTTCACCACAGGCGTGATGAGGGAGGTCAACAGGCTGCTAGGGATCACACAGCTGCTCACTACCCCATACCATCCACAATGCAATGGCTTGGTGGAAAGATTCAACGGTGTGCTGAAGGGCATCTTAAAGAAGCTCTGTGAGGAAAGGCCAAACAGATTGGGACCGCTACATTCCAGCGGCACTGTTTGCCTACAGGAAGCCCCTCAGGAAAGCACAGGCTTTTCGCCATTTGAGCTGCTGTATGGGCGGACAGTTCGGGGACCAGTGTGCATTCTCAAAGAGCTGTGGTCCGGAGAACAGGAGTCAGAGAGGTCAAAACCACTTATTTAGTATGTGGTGGACCTACGCAATAGGCTCGAGGAACATGTAAGGTCGCAAGGGGAGAGTTTGCAGGAGGCTAGGGTCGTCCAGAAGAAGCAGTATGACAGGAAGGTGAGGAAGCAATTCCCCAAGGTGGGAAGATCAAGTCCTGTTACTGCTTCCACGGATCACAACAAGCTGCTGATGCATTGGAAGGGACCATTCACTATCATTGAAAAGGTAGATCTGGACTACCGAATCGATGTGAATGGGAAATCAAAACTTTTCCATGCAAATTTGCTCCGCAAATATATTCAGCGTGAGACCCAGCACATAGGCGCAGCAGCAATCATTGATGGAGGTGAAGGAGACCAGCAGAAGAAGGGGAGATTTTGTTGCCTGAGTTTCCAGGAGAAGAGTCATACAGGGATGTGTCACTGTATGAAGGGCTAGACAGTAGGAGACAGGAGAAAGTTAGGGGGCTCCTAGAACAGTATAAGGCGTCCCTGACTGATAAACCCGGCAAGACAACTCTAGAGACATGTACGGTGGAGTTAACATCGCAAAAACCCGTACATGTGAAAGCCTACCGATCCCATATGCCACCAAGCAAGTGATCGAGGAGGAGGTAGAAAAGATGTTGGACCTTGGGTGATTGAACCGTCCAAATCATTTGTATAGTGCACCCGTCGTCTTAGTGAGGAAAAAGTCAGGTGAGCATCGATTCTGTGTCGACTATAGACGTCTGAACAGTGTCACCAAGGTCGATGCAGAGGTCATACCGAACATGGAAGACCTGTTCGCTCAGATCGCCACAAGCAAGAGCCAGTATTTCACCAGGATAGATCTGAGCAAGGGTTACTGGCAGATAGCCTTGAGTGAGGACTCAAAGGAAGTCACAGTATTCTCCACTCCTATGGGGCCCATACCAGTGGCGAGTACTTCCTTTTGGGATGGTCAACGCACCTGCAGTCTTCTCTCGGATGATGAGGAAGTATTGAGGGATTGGAAGGCGTTGTGAATTTCATGGATGACATTTGATAGCATCCGAGACATGGGGGGAGCTATGAGGCAGCTAGGAGCAGTTTTAGAGAGGTTGAGACAAGCCAATCTCACAGCCAGACCAACAAAGTGCCAGGTTGGTTTTCCAAGCCTGGAGTTCCTAGGTTTTGTTGTCGGAGGCGACACAAAGCAGCCGGAAAGAGAAAGGTGGAGAAGATGATGAATTCAGAGAGACCCAAAGACCAAAACAGAAGTCAGGAGTCTGCTAGGTTTTATTGGGTTCTATAGGGAGTTTGTTCCAATATTCGCAGCAATCACGAGTCCTCTCAGTGATTTGGTCAAGGCAGGGAAACCGGCAGTGGTCGAGTGGTCAGACGCTGCAGAGAGCAAGCACTGCAGACGGTGCTGGAAAGACTAGGTTCCCGTCCCATCTTGAAGCTACCGGATATGTCCAAACCATTTTTGTTGCGGACAGATGCATCAGGCGGTGGGATAGGTGCAGTATTGTGCAGGAGCATGAAGAGGCCGAGTTTCCTGTGAGGTATGCGAGCAGGAAGTTGACAAAGTGTGAAGAAGGGTACGCAACAGTAGAGAAGGAGTGTTTAGCTGTTGTGTGGCCGTGCAGAAGTTCCACAAAATACTTGTATGGGAAAGAGTTCGTGATAGAGACAGATCATCAACCACTCAAATTCCTGCGGAGGCGCAGTTGGGAAAAAAAGCAGAGTGCTGCGGGTTTGGGGAATGGCACTGCAGCCCTACAGGTACCGAGTGGGAGTACATTCCAGGTCGACAGAATGGGCGGAGCTGACTATTTAAGTCGCGTTAGTCTAGCAAGCTGCAACTCAGAGGAAGTCAGTCACATCCGGGGTGCTTTGTTGATAATATGTGTTGATTACAGTTATGTTGATTGGATATGGGGTTTATTCCAGTTGGCTATGGTTCATATTTTTTTGTGTGAGACTTGTTCATAATTTTCTTTGTGAGACTTGTTCATGTGAATGTAGTTATGCTTGGAGCATTCAGTCGCTTGTGTAGTGATGCATTATTTGCAATAAGTGAGGATGGAGATTCCTCAGTGAAGTGTCATGGATCGTGATCATATTATATTGTGCTTTTCATAAGAATTGTGAAGAGAAGATATGGCCAATCCCCAGGTAGGGGGATTGCATAGGTGCGCACAGAGGTCGTTATAAAATGGAATGAAATAACGCAAGAGCGCAACCGTCAATGATAACTCATTGGAGTGGTATTCACTAATGATATATTTTATAATTTATTAACCGTTGGTTGTAAAGTATTCTTTTAAAACTTTGCACGTGTAGCTGTGTGTCAGCAAATTCGGTTGTTGTTTTTTTTTGTACCGTGGTTTTGAGACGATGCGGTGCATAGTCTTTTGCAAGGGGGAAATTGTCACGGTCAAAAATAGAACAACCAAGTCGTGGTCCAGGTTGTTTGGACATAAGCTCTAACTCAAATATTCTGGGCGCCCCGTCGACGGGCCATGGTTCGGATCCAGCCAATTAAGCATAGGGGAGGGCTCCACAGAGACGGTCTGTCCGGCTAGACGGACTAAGCAGCTTTGACCGACGCCTCGATGTCTAGCGAGACGAGTCGTAGCAGCCTGGCTCAGGCTCATCTAGCCAATTTGTGGAACCAGCGCCATTGTTAGTCGGACGTCGCAGGTTTAAGCAGGAAAGGAAGGGGAAGGTAGTGTGTGGTGGGGGTGAAATCTAGCTAATCAATTAAATGACCAATTGACCACCACAGAGAGTAAGGCGTGTAGGCATGACTGGCATGATTTGAACATCCAATGGAATTAGAGGGAGATAACTTCGGGTATCAGGGGTAAAAATACTGACCAATGGTACTCGCCCCGAATGACAGATCGGAACGGGATAAGAAGGATGTGAGAGGACGAGAACGAGAGGAGAACGAACAGAGAGACAGAGAGAGAGAGGTCTGAGTGTAATCTCTGAGGAGAGAAAAGCAGAGAGATGAGGGGAGGAGAGAGGAGAACCAAGTTGAGGGATTAGCATGAGATAGTCTGCAGAGGAAGGACTTAGGAGAGATGTGGAGAGAGTTGCTAACTAATGAAGAGGAAAAGAAAGAAGAAAAAAAAAGAAAAGAAAAGCAACCATGTCCATTTGATAAGAGCAGACTAGAAGAGAGAGAGAGGAGTGCAATGCGTTAATGCAGGAAGAAAGAAAGGAGAACAGATCGATGTTGATAGTCACTGTTCTATCTTCATGGGGTTCGAAACCCCATACTTGGCCAGCGCCACTTTCATCGACAGACCAACGCCAGTGCCAACAGTCTCACCTGACCAGGCGCCCGCAGACCAAGACCAGTGCCAGCAGTTGTGTCGTGCTTGTGAAAGTGACAGTGAAAAGAAAGAAAAAAAAAAAGAAAAAAAAAGACAGTGATTCGTGAATAGTTAAGATCACCTGGCCAGGTAAAGTAGAAATCTATTTATACCCGGGTTAGTTAATGATGTTTTAGACAAATGATTTTGTGAAGTTCAGGAAAGAGAGAATGTTTTATTTGTTTGATCCATATGCATTGATGGTTCGTTCTATGAACATGTGTAGTAAAGTTATAGACTTTACTAGTGGTTTGATGTGACGAATGCATGATATATGAATGAGATCGTAAGCAAGCTGTGAGTGTGTTTGGGCTGTGCGCTAGTCCTTCCTCCATCAACATCACCCGAGGTTGACAAACCCCCCAGTGTGAAGCAGTGTGCCTTCTGCACACATTACAGAACCCACAGCGACGAAAAAAGACAAACAACCCCCCAGTGTGAAGCAGTGTGCCTTCTGCACACATTACAGAACCCACAGCGACGAAAAAAGACAAACAACCCCCCAGTGTGAAGCAGTGTGCCTTCTGCACACATTACAGAACCCAGAGCGACGAAAAAAGACAAACAACCCCCCAGTGTGAAGCAGTGTGCCTTCTGCACACATTACAGAACCCACAGCGACGAAAAAAGACAAACAACCCCCCAGTGTGAAGCAGTGTGCCTTCTGCACACATTACAGAACCCAGAGCGACGAAAAAAGACAAACAACCCCCCAGTGTGAAGCAGTGTGCCTTCTGCACACATTACAGAACCCACAGCGACGAAAAAAGACAAACAACCCCCCAGTGTGAAGCCGTGTGCCTTCTGCACACATTACAGAACCCACAGCGACGAAAAAAGACAAACAACCCCCCAGTGTGAAGCAGTGTGCCTTCTGCACACATTACAGAACCCACAGCGACGCTAGAGAAAATTCTGATGGAAAATCCACTTTGATACTTGCATGTAAATATATATTTAAAGTAATTAAAAATTAAAAAAAGGGCAAGAAAAAAGCCACTGGGTTATGACTATGCGTTTTCCCCCACGGAGAACAGCCCAAAATTCAATTCACACTGACATATCTGTGACAATGAAACTAGAAATAACAACAACAAGAAACAAAAACAAACAAACAAACAAACAACAAATAAACAACAACAACAACAACAACAAAAACAATACAGCACAAATCAATGGAATGTGATATAACTCAATACATTACAAGATGTGTAACAGCATGGAAGGCTCTTATGGATTAAGTTATGGTGGCAGGAAGAGTGTTATACCAATCACCTTATGATATCTGTTTTGGGCGTGCGTGCGTGCGTGCGTGCGTGCGTGCGTGCGTGTGTGTGTGCGTGCGTGCGTGCGTGTGTGTGTGTGTGTGTGTGTGTGTGTGTGTGTGTGTGTGTGTGTGTGTGTGTGTTGTTTTGTTGGTGTCTTTTTTCAAGGAGATGAATATGATGAAGATGGCTGAATCAAGTAAAGATAGACTGTGAAGTGTCGGACTTGGCATGATGATATGTATTACTGACGTCATCCAAGCCTGGCCTTAATGGCGACTTCATTTTCCATCGCTCCTTGGGGACTGCTGGTATACTGCGACTGCGACAGGATGACCTTGGCTGTGCTTGTGCATAGAGGAGCCACTGTGGGCGGGTGGGAGGGACTAGGTAACATTATGGGAGGGATGGGTAAGGGGAATAGAAAGGCAGGCGGCTTGCTTTAAAAGGAGAAAAAGAGAAAGAGGGCAGAAGAGGAAAAGGCAGGCTCATGTTGGCCCAGTAACGTAAGGTCTGATAGTCTGGTCACTCGTTTCAGCTCTGATATGGTCTCCGTGGCCTTTGAACGACAATACTTGGTGTTTTGTTTGTCAACATGTGCATTCCGTCTCTCTCTCTCTCTCTCTCTCTCTCTCTCTCTCTCTCTCTGAGTATCTTCCCTTGTTTGGCTTCCGGCAAGACGCGCTTTTAAGCAGCTAGTTGAAATATTTAGTTGTTTCAAACACAAGTCTGTTCATATGCCGCTTGGTCTCCCGTCAACTTTAGAAAGTATGCTGAACTCGGTAGGACATGACACTTTCTTCGTTCAAAACTGAAGGCAAAGGAAATCACACTGTCGTCGTTCTCCGGCTGACTACGACTACCGATCATTATTCCCCTGCCACGAGACTACCACGGAGTCCCTGTGCTGTGTGTCGCAGAAAGTGTCCCTCCCAGGTAAACGGGGATAAGCGAAGGGTTCAGGAACACAGAAGAAGCCGAGACAGGCAAGTCAGCGTGTTTCCTCTCCTTCTGGTTTATGCTTGCCAACTTCACCCAGTTTGTTTCATGGTGCTGATACAGATCGTGAGGAATTTGTTGACACTGATACACATGTAGCAGACAATGATCATCGTTTGCCTTCCTCTGTCCCGCAGTTTTTGTTCGACACTCAAAACAATGAACGGTAGATCGACATGAAACTGTGTGGCGCCGGTACGCAATTAGTGACAGAGTTCAATGACTCTGAGGAAAACCGCGTAGAAGAAACAGATTTTCATAAGAGTGTCGGCACAGTAAATACCGAAGGCTGTGAAAACAACAGAATGTGATTCAAAATCGATGCAGTCTCCTGACGCAGAGCACAAAACAAATGTGAGTGTTATAACATCGAACACATACGGCACTGACAGCACCCACCTCACTGCTGAAGCCAGCAATGTGCTGGAGCAAACAAGAATCTTGTCGATAAAATGACATTTACACACAAATAATGGCAACTATTAAGGAAAGAGGGAAGAGCTTGGACAATCTCCTCCGTGTTTGCGGCGAAGTTCAACACATCACTTCCACCTGGAGCACAGATGTTGTGAAAGGAAATCACCCCCAGGACCC
>CM031595.1:107015430-107037930 GCA_018398815.1 Conus ventricosus | reverse complement strand
AGTCCCCTCGTCAACACATACACGTCGTTTCATTGATTTTTCATCACTGGTGCAATGGCGTGGCATGCCCCACACATTTCCATCAACAATTCATCAGCATGAACTAAGCATTCTGGATATCTCTGCCTCTGTCTCTCTGGCTGTCTGTCTGTTTTTTTTCGTCTGTCTGTCTTGCTCTCTCTCTCTCTCTCTCTCTCTCTCTCTCTCTCTCTCTCTCTCTCTCTCTCTCTCTCTCTCTCTCTCACACACACACACACACACACACACACACACACACACACACACACACACACAGAGGCACACAGGCGCGCGCGCGCGCGCGCGCCACACACACACACACACACACACACACACACACACACACACAGAACAAACCGTAGTGTACATGCCAACAAACAATGGGCCAAGCGAAAGTTGAGTTGTATATTGGCCACGGGAGACCATATCAGGACTGAGCCTGCCTTTTGTTTTCTTCTCCTTCACTCTTTCTCTTTTTGATGCCTCCTCTCCAGTACCCCCCTCCCCCTCCCTCCACACCCCCCCCCCCCTCTCGGATTCCCTCTCCCTTCCCTTCTAGAACGTTACTTCCTCCCCTGCCGCTCGCTCTGGCTCCGCTACACACACACACACAGCCAAGGTCATCCTGTCACAGTCGTAGTGTACTTACTGGCAGTCCCCAAGGAGCGATGGATAATTAAGGCCGGGCATGACTTCAATGGTACATAACAACATGACCAAGCCTGGCAGCTAGTAGGTTGCCTTTAGCTGGTTAGCTGCCTTCCCTCTCCCAACCACCTACCCTCCTACCCCCCCCCCCCCAAAAAAAAAAAAAAAAAAAAAAAAAGAAAAGGAAAAAAAGGCATGATGCAGGACATCCGAAATTGGCTGATAAAAGCCTATCTTACCGCCGCATGTCTTGCAACGTATTGTATCGTATTGTATTGCATTGCATCACATTGTGCTGTGTATTACTTTGTATTTGTATCATGTAGTTCCATCGTCACTAATTTGTCAGCACGGAGCACGTCGCCACAGTCCAGCGCCACTTTTCTTTTTCTTGTTTAACTGTCGGTATATATTTACATGTAAGTATTAAAGTAGATTTTCTCTACAGAATTTTCGGCACAATCCACCCCTCCTGCGTTGCTCTCAGTTCTTATTGTATGCAAAATGCACACAGCCGAAGCCAGGACTTATGTTTCTTTTTATCGTCTCACTTACAATGTCAATACGCTTTCAGCCCTTGAGAAGGCCTCTGGATCACATGGGCTATAAACAAACCTGAACTGAATGGAACTGAATCGAAGTGACGTGTGATGTTTCTCCCAGGAGCGCTATCACTTTCGCTTCCAATTTCTTTGCTGCCATCTCCATCCGAGGCGGTATTCATGAAGCACTTTGCCCATAGGCAAATTTGCCGAACGAGAGGTAAACTGCCCACGCGATGTTGTGGGGTGGGGGGTGGGGGTGGGGACTTGCTTGTTCGCTCTTCACTATAGCCCTAGAAGCATTTCGCCATCTTCATCACTAGTGTGTGTGTGTGTGTGGTGTGTGTGTGTGTGTGTGAACACGCGCGCATGCACGTGTTTGTGCGTGCTCGCACGTGTATGAGTGTGTGCATGCGTGCGTATGTGATCATGTCTGTTTGTATGGGTGAATGGGCGTTGCCATTTGAAGGACACCACCACATCCATCCAACAGCAGTTCTCATGAACTTGCTGACACCGAACGTTTTGAATGGAACTAACCACATTGAAAAAAAAATGCATGGACATAGGGTGGAACTCAAAACTCAGATCACCTGGAACTCAAGACATGTAGGGCCTCAGCATTCTAGAATGAAAAAAAAATTAAATGTTGGTCAATGAGGATAATGAGGATAAGAGGATGCTACGAAGATCCACCTTGGTCTGAAACCACGTGGCATTGTATTCTACCCTTCCTTTTCAACACCTCAGCATTAAAAAGACCCCCCAAAATACAGACACCTGCAGAGCTGTTTAGGAAATGTGAGCAGGTCACTCAGAGATACATCCAGTAGATGAAACTAATCAGGTAGCAGTAGAACATCTTTGCGTCCATTTGGGTTCTTCCGATGAAGTAGAAGGCCCAGAGATTTCTTTGTTAAAACTGAAGAGGGGAGGTGATGTAATGGTAGAAAAGACGTTTTATAGACCGAAGGGTGGAGAAGAGGCAGCTGGGTTTCAGGTGGGGATAATTTTCGAGTCGATTGTAGTTGAGGCTAGAACCAAATGCTTGATGTTACACTGTCACGTCCCTGCACACTGCTTTAGGGGCCTAGAACGTTGGAGGGAGACCAACAGCCGGATCTTTCTATTACTGGAACGAACAACTTTTTAAGGCAGCGGCAATCCACTGACATCTGGTATCAAAGCCAGGAGCAGGTGAAGAATTCGCTATATACACGACTTGTCAAGGCCAGTCCTCGGATGAAGAGGAGAAGAAGACTGCTCTAAACCCTACAGATATAAAGTGCGAGACGACATGTTTTAGTCCGAAACATGGGTATACATAAAAGAAACGGGAAAAAAAGAGAAAAACGGACAAAAGAAAACTAAAACAATACTGCAATGGGCAAAATCATGCAGTGGTTATGGATGGGATTGTCGGTTAAATATGCTTATCGGGACTGGTTGAGACATAGCTGGAATTATCGTTGTTTCCCTCCCCCACCCCCCCACCCCTACCCCTCAGCGCCCTTCATCTTCCCTGCCTGTCAGTTTTGGGAACAATGGCACGTTCCACTCCTGGCGAAGACATTGTGAAGTGCAGGAGTAAACACACTTCAAGACCCTCAAGGGGCATCTGCGATGGCTGAACAGCCTACTTATCAAAGGCAGTCTCCTGGAGTGGGACACAGTCGCACAAAAGCCGCAGAATGACATCAATGGAGAGAACACAATCGTTTTTACTTGCACTATCAGCAAACAGGCTGTTCTGCGCTTACAGCTATGAACAGCTTCCATCTTGACATCACAACTGTCATTGACTCCTACCTCTTCCTCCCACTGCACCTCCTCATAAACCTCCCCTTTATGCGTCCCTCTCGTTCTCTCGCTTCCCTGTTCCCTTTCCCCTCCCTCGGTGAACAAACACCTTCACCTATCAAACAATCAACCAGCTGTTGTGGTGAAGTGGTTAGCATCACGGACTCCTGGCTGGGAGATCGTCGGTTCGATTCCAATGAGAGCTATGCGGGATTTTTCTGTCCCGACCGGCTCCTACCCAGACTCTAGTTAGCTACGGGCTTAACTGGAAGACTGGGACCACACAGTCAAGTTTCATCCACTATATGGATGCGCCTGTCACAGTGTTGGTCAAATTTCCTTATTAATACTGCAGATGTCTGTTTCTCTTGGACCTGGTTTGTGCCATGATATATTATGAAAGTAAGTATAAAGTGCAGTCTTGTCATGCAGTCTCAGACAGGAATGGAAATCTGTAGCATCATTTTCATCATCCCCACTCTAATCAATATACATTTATAAAAAAAGTATTAACTTCAGCAGCCCTTCATAACCTGCTCTTATGGTGACCTCAGTTTCGATGTCCTCTCCATGTCTGTGGCCTTGGTTTAATTCCATTGGGATCACCAGAATCGGCAAATTCATGAGGGCTGTTGTTGATGGCGCCATCAGGAGGGAGAGCTCACGCGTTCGGTTTCCACGACAAAGCAATTATTGTCGTCAGTAGGGGCTCAGTAGGTGGTGTCCTGAATATGCTGGACCAGAACAGGCGCCACTGAACACCACCAAAGCGACTCGGCTGCGGTGCAGTGTCTCCTCCGGTGTGCTGCCTCTTAACGACTTGACAATGACTTCCCTGTGGATTGCCAGTGGTGGGGCTACAGCAGTCCGGGCTGGGCTGTGGCTGTGGACGGAAGGGAAGGAGTATGTCAAAATGAAGAGCATGGGTGCAATGGCACTGAGATGGCACAGAAGATGGGACCAAAAAAAAAAAAAAACGACTTTAATAGACCATGTGAGAGCCAAGCAGATTGCTAATATCCCAGTCAGTACTTATTTGGTGGCCATGCAGGGACAGCCTGCATTTGCGAGTTTAAGTATCTGGCGCAGTTCAAAGACTGTCTGTCTGTCTGTCTGTCTTTCTGTCTGTTTGTCTGTCAGTCTGTCTGTCTGTCTGTCTGTCTGTCTGTCTGTCTGTCCGTCTGTCTCTGTTTCTGTCTGTCTGTCTGTGTGTCTGTTTGTCTGTCTGTCTCTCATATACATAGAGAAATTCACTTAAACTCCAAGCTATGCTTCAAAGGCTCTTCATGGCTTATAATACGTTTGTTTTATGACAAGTCAATTGACTAGCCAATGTCCCAATCGCGTGTCAGGCTCAGCAAAGTGATTTCTTTGAATAGCCGTGTTTTGCATGCCCTGCAGAATAGCTCCTACAGGGGTCGCCGCTGTGGAGAAGATCTCTGCAATCTACAGCTGTGGGTATGTTCCTCATCTCCCTCACTTGTCTTTGACGTTATCTGCCTTTGTCTTATTTCCCCAGTGGCGGATAGTGTTGCCAGGATGATTGACGAGGCTCCGTGATGATGGTGAAGGAGGGTTGTACGGGTCCAGAAGGGGATAGGAGGGCAGACTGCATTGAGGGGAAAGAGAGGAAGGGCGAGAGGGAGAAAAACAGTCTGGGAAGAGGAGGGGCTAAAAGTGAGCAGAAATACACTTTATACGGTAGTATAGAGAGGAGATGAAAAGTGTAGAACCTCGAGGACGTGTTCAGATGACTGAGAATTCGCGTGCACATATACATGCGAGTTCACCTGTGTGCATGGACATTGACATACTCACATATGATTATGTGATAAGTGTATGTGTGTGTGTGTGTGCGTGCGTGCGTGCGTACGTGCACGCGCGCGCGCGCGAGCGTGTGTGTGTGTGTGTGTGTGTGTGTGTGTGTGTGTGTGTGTGTGTGTGTTTGTGTGTGTGTGTGTGTGTGTGTGTGTGTGTGTGTGTGTGTGTGTGTGTGTGTGTGTTAGAGATAATGAATAAAGCATTTAAATACAAATATTACACCTTTATCAGACAGATTCACTGACTTACGTCGTATAATCACATTTGAAAAATCCCATCTTCTGTGCCACTACTCCCTCACAGCTAATTTGGGTCATCCTAAGAGCAAGCACAGGTAGATTCATTATTTCACAACCCCAGCTCCGTGACTCCACGCAGTGATACAATATAACCAGAAGACCACCAAGTCGTCATCATACAACTCATTGTACTGCAGTTGAGTCACTTGGTGTTCCTTGATGCCAGTTCTGATCTACTGTCTGCAGAACTCCATCAACTAACTCCCCCCCCCCCCCCCCCATGCCCCTTCCCCCTTACTGACGAGATAACTGCTTAGATGTGGAGCCAGTGTAACCCACTCTCACTTACAGCAAGACAAGGTGGCACAAGGTCAAGGGTTCGGGACTTTTTATTAGGATCTTTGAATGTATACAAAAAACAGAACGAGGATAGAACTTAAATGGTTGGCACACAAAGAACAAACAACAACTATAACCAGGTTCGTCAAGTTCAAAGGAGAACCGAAACAGATGGACTTTGACCATAAATAAAAGGAAAACGTGTTCTCTGCACACCAAAACAAAAGGAGAACCACATTACCATGCGGTGCAACAAAATTTATAAAAACCAAAGTCATGTGATAAAATACCGTCACTGACCTCAATTCAAGATCATATACTCTGTCATCCCTTTGTTTCACTTACTAGGGCACATGCTTAAGTAGACCATTCAAAGTTCAATTTTCATCATCACCATGCCAGTCATTCCCGTAATGCTCTCTTAGGGCTTGTGCATCTTTCCTCAGCTTGTCCTTGGAATCATCGAGCCGGGCCAAAATAATGATGAAATGGTTTGCATTAACCTTGGTCACTTTTCGCATCGTTTCAACACAGTCAAACCTACAAGCGGTCCACATATGGGATAGGAACAAGGAGTATTTGCAATGCCCCTTGGGCTTGCGCAAGTAAGCGCTGCTAATAATAACCCACAACTGCGATGTTCACAAAATGAAAAATGTCTACAAAGCATTCCTTAACAATATAGCATTATACATCAGTCCGACCCAAAAACAAGAAGAAAAGGAAGAAGAAAAAAGGAAAACAACAAAGCGTAACTCTCCCAATCTCCATGCACTGCGACAACTTCATATCATAAGCGAACAGAAAAGAAACAAGGCTTAAAACTCTCCCAATCTCCATGCACTGCGACAACTTCATATCATAAGCACTTTCACTATGTTCCACCTATCTCATTAAATAGGTCAAATGGCAGTAACAGGAACAATCAACCTCACTCAACTTGTTCCTTTTAATATCAAATTGCAAGGAGAGTCGCACTTTGCGCTTAAGTAATTTGGATGAATTACTTTGGTGCACTCATTGTTATGCAATTTGCATGGCTATTCCCATACATAAATACCCAATTCACCATGGGCTGGCATTCCACTCAAGCTCTGCCTAGAATTCTCGCCTACACTCAACACCAGCAATTTTATGCATAGCATCAAATGTCTAAGATAACCCCATCACTCACTCTCTTTATGCCATTTTCTTCTACCAGGCAATAAAATGTGCTCAGACATGGAGTTTACTTTAACACCCAACCGATAAAGAGTTTCACAACAAATACCCCACGCAGTACAGATAACATACATGTAACCCATTTCCCAAACAAAGACAATCTATGTACTCAAACCATGACTTGGCACGTTTTGGAATTCTGACCAGTTTGTCAGGAACCTTTGTTTGATCATTTAAAATCATGAAGCCACATTAATCACAAAAACGTAACCATTGTCTACTTATCCAGTCCCACAAAATATTCTTGTCCATACTGATATTTTGTTACACACTGACAAAAGCATCAAAAGACCATGAGGCCTTGCACGAACATGTGCTTCAAAAGGGCCGTTTTGAAGAACCATGTGCACAAAGGAAAAGGCTGTCCCTGCAGCTCTGTGGGATGCCATGTTTTATCTACTCATCTATTAAATCCCCAGTTGAACTTAGACTTGTCTCCAGCTCATTATTAAACAAACACTTAATAAATCAACATTTCACTTGCAAAACCAACCTGTTTTAGAGGACACTTTGGTCGCAACCTACACCCCGGTCTGCCTTTGGTGTTCTGTCTAGATGGGACCACGCATGGGTCCAACCGAAGTATTCGTACGCAACTTCCTGGCATTAGTACAATACACTTTTAACACTAACAACTTTATGCACTCTCTAAAAACAGTGAATCAACACTAAAACAACACTGTCTCTACAAATCTTCAATCATCTAATTTATAAAAACAGCCCTATTTCCGGCGGACTATTTTTTGCCTAAGGAAAGATTTCTCTTGTATCCCATTGGTGCAATTTTCTCTTTGTCTATTTAGTTTATATAATAGTACAATTTGCCCCTTTTTATCTACAATAGGAATAAAGTATTTTAATAATGGTTTAAACAACTTTTATAAATTTTAATTTTGAATAACAAATCTTAAAAAAAAAATGTTCTCCCAACCTCTTTGACTTTCCTAATTAAAGGGAGATCACTACGTTATTTTTCTGATAGCCTGGGTAGTTTCCCATAAACTGCCCTGACAACAAGTAAACCAAATCGCTTCTAGTGAAGTGTGTAGCAACAGACAATCTACCAACTTTTACAGCATTAGTTTGAAAGGAAATTTTTTGTAACTTATTAGTGCCTAAATTTTAGTAACCTGTGAAACTTTGACTCCCCTTTGAAGCTAAGTTTATCAAGGTTACACAAGTATGATTGATTGTTGTCCTGCAGAAGTGGAGAGAGAGAGAGAGAGAGAGAGAGAGAGAGAGAGAGAGAGAGAGAGAGAGAGAGAGAGAGAGAGAGAGAGAGAGAGGGGGGAGGGGGAGGGCGGCATCTATCCAACAACAGTTCTCATGAACTTGCTGATATTGACCACTTTAACCCGACCTAATCACGGACATGGACATGAAGAGGAAATCGAACCTGAGCTCATTACGAGTTCTGGGCATGAAGGCCACGGAGTTCCAGACTTTATTTTTTAATGCTAATCAGCGAGGAAAATGATGATGAAGGGATGCTATGGTGTGGTTTTTGCTCTGAAACCACGTGACAGGGCAGTGCTCTACACTTACCGTATTTCTACGACAAAAAGTCCCGAGACATACAGACATGTATAGTTTTGATATGGGAATTTGAGCCTTACTCTCAGAGACGCATTTGGTGAGTGGATGAAACTGAAGGAGCGATAGCAGTACCTCCTTGAGACCTTTGGAACTTCAAGCTCAGAGATGAAGACAGGAAACAACGTGTAAGGACGTTTTGTGGACTGAAGGGTGCAGGGAAAAGGGAAGGGGAGGGGGTTCAGATGATGGTTATTTTCGATTGAACTGTGGCCTTGCTTCGAACCAAATGTTAGAGTCTAGTTCAATGTTATGTCATTCCACGGTACTCTAGGGCCCAAAACGTTGGAGATTACCAACACCTAAAATCTTTCCCAGCTGAACACTCAGTTGACTACAAATGATCTTCTGGCCAAACATCGCTGCAGCTGGACAACTTTTAAAAGGCAGTAACCACTGGCAGCTGGCATCAAAGCTAGAAAGAAGTTAGTAAATGCATGAACGCTTTGCCAAGACCGTCCTCAGATGAAGATGAAAGGAAGACTGTGGTAAGCCCTACTAATGCTAGGGACAAGATACAAGACTTCATAGCTGAAAAAGGGGAATGCACGGATGAAGCAAGAAAAGCAAAATCTGGGAGGCAATTTATGTGAAAGTATGCGTTATGTATGCGTAGGGTTGTCAACTACATATTAATGAAAGAGTAAAAAAGACAAAACATATATCAATTTAAAACAACACTCACTAAAATGAACACTACAATTTTACTATGCACAATGAAAAACGAAATCATGATGTACAGTAACACAGATTGTATGTACGATACAAAACAGACAAGTAAATTTTCAACTAACATGTCTGCTTCAGACGTTACAAACACTAAACCAAAATGCACAAATCGATACTCCCCCCTAGCCGTCAGCATGAACAAACTGCTGACTGCCACCAGGGAATATTGATTTGTGCAGTGATGCTGTTGTCTGTTTCATTTCCTCTGTGGGATGACCTTTAGGAATGTTGTTAATTTCGACAAAGTCTTTTTAACTTGTTGAGACATGAGACATGTTGATCCCCGACCTCTCGGTCCTCAGGACGCTTTTCCACTTCCCCCCCCCCCCCCCCCCCCCCCCCACCCACCATCCTCGTCTGTCAGTTTTAGGAACAATGGAATGTTCCACTCCAGATGAGGACAGAGTGAAGTAAAGAGTAAAGACACTCAAAGAAGCTCGAGCACTGTCTGTGACGGCTGAAAGCCCACTTCTGGAAGGGCAGATTCGTGGAGCGGGACACAGCTGTACAGAAGGCGGAGGTGGACAGCACTGCAGAGAACGCACTCTTGCACAACCAGATAACAGGCTGTTCTGAGCCATCCCCTGTCTCCTTCTCTCTCTCGCTTCCCACTCCTTTGTTCTTAACGGTGTAGAGACATCTTTGCCTATCCATCCACCACTAACATTTTAAAAAGTAGTGACAGCTAAGCAGATCGTTAATTTCCCGATCTCCTACGAGCGATACGGTGGAGAGCTTGCACTTGCGGCTTCAAGTACCTGACGTAGTTCAAGCTCTCTCTCTCTCTCTCTCTCTCTCTCTCTCTCTCTCCTCTCTCCTCTCTCTCTCTCCTGACACATTCACATGGAGAGAGTACCTAATGATTTGCTGTAGAGGCTTTTCATAGGCTACACTGTGCTATGACTAACCAGTGACCTGAACTGGCGTTAGGCCCACTGAAGTGACTGTTAGTAACAGGTCTGCTTTTTGTGTTGTCTGCAGACATGCGTGGCCTGCAGAACAGCTCCCACAGGCAGGGTCTGTCATCAATGCCAAGATCTCCTTCGCAGTCTACGGCTGCGGGTTTGGTTCTTATCTCTGGCATTTGTCTTGGGCTGTATCTGCCTGTGTTTCATCTCTGCGGTGATTTATAGTTTCCGAGATGATGGCGAAGAAGAGTTGTATGGGTGAAGAAAGGAAGAGACTATACAATTTATGGAGGGAGAGAGAGGGAGGGGAAGGGCGTGTGGGTGATCTCGGAGAAGGGGCAGAAGAGGAGCAATATATTGTTGTTGTTGTTGTTGTTGTCGTACCCTGGCTAAAAGACTCCAGGGATCATCCGAACAGCCGAAGTACTTGAACACTATGGTACAAATGCATCAGCTGGGGATGAGAACATTGCGTGTGTGACCGTTTTTGATCACCCCGCCACGTGGGCAGCCACACTCCGACTTCGGGGGATTTTGGAGACTGAGAATGTTATGCTAGGAGCTTGTCACAACTGAAGACAACCCTCGCATAACTATGCAGAGCTTAACAACATTTTGATGTAGCCTTGGTGTTCTAGCCGATGTCAATTGGCCTGACACAGCCTTAAGCCAAGGCGGGGAGCAATATGTGTATGGCATACTCTGTGTGGTAGTTTAGATATGGGATAGAAAGTGTAAAACTTGAATGTCGTGTGCGACCACAAGTGCGTGTTTGTACACTCACAGGCACACGCATGTGTGTGTGTGTGTGTGTGTGTGTGTGTGTGCGTGCGCGTGCGTGCGTGCGTGTGTGTGTGTGTGTGTGTGTGTGTGTGT
This sequence comes from Conus ventricosus, assembly GCA_018398815.1. Taxonomy (NCBI): domain Eukaryota; kingdom Metazoa; phylum Mollusca; class Gastropoda; order Neogastropoda; family Conidae; genus Conus; species Conus ventricosus. The sequence continues at coordinate 107,027,196 of CM031595.1, read as the reverse complement.
GTGTGTGTGTGTGTGTGTGTGTGTGCACGCGCGTGCGTGCGTGCGTGCGTGCGCGCGCGCGCGCGCGTGTGTGTTGTGTGTGTGTGTGTGTGTGTGTGTGTGTGTGTGTGTGTGTGTGTGTGTGTAGGAAGGAATTCTGTTTTACGTCTCGTCACACATATAGGTGATTGCAGACGTCTAAATAAAATATTGTTTACAATTTTAGACTATTATCATAAAAGAAAAGAGGACGATGTGGTTACATGGAACAAAAATAAAGGATAGATGAATTGTAGGACAGTAACTATGAAAAATTAGATAAAAATAACTAAAATAATCTAACTTACGATTATGATTATAAAATGTTCCTTAATGGACTTCCCAAAAGGTTACTCGTTAATTTAACAAGAGAAACAACTGGCAACGAATCTAAAAAGTCAAACACATTAACATGCCCAGTGTCAGCACTTGGTATAACACCATTCAAAAAGGGTTTCGTTAGTTCACAATCAAAAATCACATGTTGAACTGAAAGATCCCCACGACATACGCACTTAACAGTCTGGCAATACTTGGTTCGTAGGGAATTACATAAAAGTCTAAAAGTCAGGCTAGAAACCGGTCGGCTAATCGACACAAAGTTTGACAGAGTTTGCTGACGAGGTTTTGATGAGGAACTGTATTGACTCCAGAAATCCCTCTCGATTATATGACTAATTTCCTTATATGATAAAGGACAATCAACCTTAATATTACCAAATATATTCTTTGCTCCCCTTTTTGCTGCTCTATCTGCTTGATCATTAAAAACGAAGGAGGTGTGCGATGGAACCCAAGAAAATACAACATTTGTACCATTCATGTAAAGACAGTGCAACATGTACTTAATCTCAAATAATAATTCCTCTCTTTGTGTATTTTCAAAACAATACAAACTTTTTAATACTGACTGTGAATCAACACAAAACAGGATATTAAATATTGAGACTGGCAAGGAAATTAAATAATTTAATGCCATCAGGACACCAACTAGTTCAGCTGTAAATATGGAATGACCCTTACCTAAATAATATGATTTTTCAGCTTTGAAATCTGGAATTACAAAGCCAGATCCCGCACTACCATCACCAAGAACTGAGCCGTCAGTGTATACTTTCAAATAGTTAGTAAACTTTTCTTCCATGTCAATTTTGAGAGATGCTGCTAACACATGCGGCGAAATCGCTTTATTTAGATCAGAAGAAAAAATGTTAACTGTTACTTCCGTTAGTTCCCAAGGGGTACCGGCGGAACCAGTACGCGAGGCGCTACCTCGTGTGGGTCAATCTTTGATGAATTAAAAACGTCTGAAACATATGAACGAAGCGTCTCTAAATTTGAATTTTTCTGTGCATTTTTCGAAAAATCAATGTCGGATCGTGTATTTAGCTCTTCAAGGTCGTCCACCGCAATCCGTCTCACTACATATTTTACAGAACTTATTATCCTTTCTTCATCAAGTGGCAAAAGGCCTGCTATCTTATAAGCTTCAGAGGACTTCGTGTGCACAGGTACACCCAGGGCCAACTTTACAGCTTTACTGTCAATTCTTTGAAGTTTCTTTAAATGCGATCGCGAAGCAGAAAAGAATACTTCCTGTCCGTAAGTCAATCTTGATCGTACAAGACTGGTTGCTAAATGCAACAAAACTTTAGGATCCTGTCCCCATGGAGAATGACTGACAATTTTTAGAAAATTCAAACTTTTAACTGCTTTAGTAACAATTGAGTCAATATGTTTTTTCCAGTTTAGTTTTGGTGTAAGTAGGACACTGTCACGGTCAAAATTCAACACAACCGAAGTGTGGTCAGTCGTCGGCCACTCCAACTGGACATAAGTCCAAACTCAAACATTCTAGGCGTCAGAAAGACGGGGCCATAGGTCGGGTCCGGCCAATTAAGCATAGGGGAGAGGCTCCACAGAGACGTTCTGTCCCGCCAGACGACTAAGCGGCTTTGACCGACGCCTCGATGTCTGCCCAGACGGACCTCAGTGCCTGGGCCAGCCTTATCCGGCCAATTTGTGGAACCAACGTCATTGTTAGTCGGACGTCGCAGGTTAAAGCAGGAAAGGGAGAGGGAGAAGGTAGTGTGTGGTGGGGGTGAAATCTAGCTAATCAATTAAATGACCAATTGACCACCACAGAGAGTAAGGCGTGTAGACGGGACTGTCATGATTTGAACATCCAATGGAATTAGAGGGGGATAACTTCGGGTGTCAGGGCGGTAAAAATACTGACCAATGGTACTGGCCCTTGGACACGGGGTTAGAGCATAAAGGAAATGTGTGAGGGAGAGAGAAGGGAGGAAAACGAACAGACAGAGAGAGAGAGGGGGAAGTTCGGGAGAGTAGGCTCTCGCCTACAGGAAGGCAGGGAGAGGAGAACGAACAGAGACAGAGAGATGAGGAGGTTTTAGGTGTAGTCTCTGCACGAGGGAAAAGGCAGAGAGATGAAGAGAGGAGGGGAGAACGAGGGGAAGAACGAACAGAGAGAGAGAGGGAGAGAGAGGTTCTGAGTGGAGCTCTGCAGGAGAGAAGGGCAGAGAGAGAGAGAGATGAGGGGAGGAGAGAAGAGAACCAAGTTGAGAGATTAGCATGAGATAGTCTGCAGAGGAAGGACTGAGGAGAGATGTGGAGAGAGAGAGAGAGTTGCTAATTTATGAAGAAGAAAAGAAAGAAAAGAAAAAAGAAAAGAAAAGCAACCATGTCCATTTGATAAGAGCAGACTAGAAGAGAGAGAGAGAGAGAGAGTGCAATGCGTTAATGCAGGAAGAAAGAAAGGAGAACAGATCGATGTTGATAGTCACTGTTCTACCCTAACCGGGGGTTCGACCTCATACCTGGCAGCGTCACTTCGCCAAGCAGAACCACAGACCAACGCCAACAGTCTCACCTGACCAGGCGCCATCAGACCAACACCAGTGCCGGCAGTTGTGTCGTGTTGTGAAAGTGACAGTGAAAAGAAAAAGAAAAGAAAAGAAAAGACAGTGATTCGTGAATAGTTAAGATCACCTGGCCAGGTAAAGTAGAAATCTGTTTATACCCGGGTTAGTTAATGATGTTTTAGATAAATGATTTTGTGAAGTTCAGGAAAGAGAGAATGTTTTATTTCATTTGATTCCATATGCATTGATGTTTCGTTCTATGATCATGTGTAGTAAAGTTATAGACTTTACTAGTGGTTTGATGTGACGAATGCATGATATATGAATGAGATCGTAAGCAAGCTGTGAGTGTGTTTGGGCTGTGCGCTAGTCCTTCCTCCACTGACATTACACCGAGGTTGACAATTTATTGGCGAGATGCCAGGATATTCTGGCCCATTTATTATAATTGTTCAACTTCACAGAGAGGAAGCTGGTGGGATTCAAGTATTGTAATCCTAAGACAAGGGGTTGTCTTACTGTATGTTCCCAAGATAGTTAAATACTAGCTTGGCATTGCTTCCAAGATAGTTAATACTAGGCTTGGCATTTCAGCCCCAGAGTACTCATTTCGCACAGATTACCTATAATTCGCTCTCATAGTTGGGTCAGGCGCTGGGCGTCTTATAAAAACTAATTACGTTGTCCCAAGCTAATATTATCATTCATAAGAGTGTGCTATTACGTCACTCGTGTCGGAAACCACCAGTTTGGCTGTCGTAGTAATAAAATCTTGTTCAAAAAAAAAAAAGAAGATATAATGGCGGAAGAAAAGAACACCCCAATGAACAACTTGTGAGCGTCGCTCGTGATCTAGGTTACTCAGGAGATGAGTTGCGTGCATTCGTTGAAAACCAACAAAAGATGGAAAGGGATGAGCGAGCAGAAAGACGACGTGTCGCGGTAGAAAAAGAGGAAACAGAAGAATGAAGCAGGAGACAGAAAGAATAAGGGAAGCACAGGAAACAGAAAGAATGAAGCAGGAAACAGAAAGGATTAAAGCTAGGGAAACGCAGGAAACAGAAAGACTAAAGGTCCAATTAGAGCTCGAGAAAGTGAGAATACAAAGGGAGACCACCGAGATGGAGTTCAGTTTCCAGTGACTCTGTGCGCAGCTATGCCCCCCGACCCAAGTTGCCAAATTCTCTGAAGGAACCGATTCGATTGATGCATACATCAGTCGTTTCGAAACGTTTGCGACCAGTCAGGTTGGCCTCCAGAAGAGTGGGCAGTCATTTTTGTCAGCGCTATTGACTGGTAAGGCACTACAGATTTTCACTGCATTACCAGCAGACACCCAATCTGATTTTGGTGCTGGAAGGAATCATTGATGAAGGGATTTGACCTCACAGAGGAAGGATTCAGAAAGAAATTTCGTTCAGCTAGATTGCAAGCAGGGGAAACGTACACTCAGTTTGGTGCACGTCTAGATCACTATTTTGAGAAATGGTTAGAGTTGAGTGGTACGAAGAAGGAGTTCGCTGAATTGAAAGAGCTAGTTATGAAAGAACAGATTTTGTCAGGTTGCGGCCCTGAGTTAACCATACATTTGAAAGAGAGACAGCCAGAGACAGCAGGGGAGTTGTTGAAGTTCGCAGGGGTGTATAGAGAGGCACGTTTGGGCACGAAGGTGCAGGAGAAACAGGTGCTAGGCACAGGTGAGAAGAGTGCAAGGAGACTAGGAGAGTTTTCTGCAAAGTCTGCAAACCCAGTGGTGGGGCAGAAGGAAGGGCAAAGGGACATTAGGTGTTTCATTTGTCACAAGAAGGGACATGTGGCGAGGGACTGTCGCATGAGGTTCCAGAAGGCAGCAGCCTTGCAAGAGGTGGATAAGGTCGTCAAGGGAAACGACCTGCAGTGGAACCAAAAGGGATTCAGTCTGAAGAGGGTGGAGTGCAGCCTGTGGCTAGCACTGGACAGCAGTCAGTGTCAGGGATGGGGGGCACTAGGCTGAGTGGTTCGTTACCAGTGGAAGAAGGGTGGATTGGCCAGCAGAGGGTGAAAGTGTTACGAGACACTGGTTGTTCATGCGGGGTAGTACGAACAACGCTGGTCGATAAAGGGGATTTGACAGGGCAAATCCAGACCTGTACTCTAATCGATGGCACTGTGAGGGAGTTTCCAGTTGCTAAGATAGAAGTACGTACCCCTTACTTCTCAGGCGAGTTGTCTGCGTTGGTGATGGAGAAACCCCTTCATGATTTGATCATTGGAAATATTCCAGGGGCAAGGGATCCAGGGGATCCTGAGTTGTTGACTGCTACAGGGGCAGCAGTTCAAACACGGAGCAAGAAGGAGGAAAAGGTTGTTAAACCGTTAGTTGTTCCAGGAAGGAAGTCGGGCATAGACGTGTCGCCTGATGAGTTTAGGGCAGCGCAGGAACAAGACCCTTCGCTCGTGAAGTCTTGGGAGTTGGCAAGAGGTGGAGAGAAACAGGAGGTTAGAGGAGGTGAGACAGAATTTCTTGTGAAAGGCGGGCTGTTGTACCGAGTGTTCACCAAGGGGAAGACAGGTAAGGTGACCACTCAGTTAGAGGTACCAGCAGGTTATCGTGACACTGTCATGTCAGTGGGTCACGAGTCGCTCATGGCGGGTCATCTCGGCACCAGCAAAACAGCTGACCGAATCTTTGATGACTTTCATTGGCCAGGAGCAATGGCAGACATCACGCGTTTCCGCATGTCATGTGACGTGTGTCAAAGGTCAGCCACAAGAGGGGTGAAGAGGAAGGCGCCTCTTAAACATCCCCCTTAATTGACACACCGTTCAGGAGGGGGGCTATTGATCTGATGGGCCCAATCTCGCCCTGTTTCCAAAGGTGGGCACAGGTATGGGACGTGTAAGGTTGCAAAGGAAAGTTTGCAGAAGGCTAGGGTCGTTCAGAAGAAGCAATGTGGCAGGAAGGTGAGGAAGCAATCCCTCAAGGCGGGAGATCAAGTCCTGGTACTGCTTCCCACGGTCACAACAAGCTGCTGATGCATTGGAAAGGACCATTCACCATCACTGAAAAGGTCGGTCGAGATTACCGAATTGATGTGAATGGAAAACCAAAACTTTTCCATGCAAATTTCCTCCGCAAATATATTCAGCGTGAGACGCAGAACATAGGCGCAGCAGCAATCATTGTTGAGGCGAAAGAGACCCAGCAGAAGAAGGTGAGATTTTGTTGCCTAAGTTCCCAGAAGAGTCATACAGGGATGTGTCACTGTATGAAGGGCTAGACAGTAGGAGTTCCTAGGTTTTGTTGTCGGAGGCGACACAAAGCAGCCGGAAAGAGGAAAGGTGGAGAAGATGATGAATTCAGAGAGACCAAAGACCAAAACAGAAGTCAGGAGTCTGCTAGGTTTTATTGGGTTCTATAGGGAGTTTGTTCCAAATTTCGCAGCAATCACGAGTCCTCTCAGTGATTTGATCAAGGCAGGGAAACCGGCAGTGGTCGAGTGGTCAGACGCTGCAGAGCAAGCACTGCAGACGGTGTTGGAAAGACTAGGTTCCCGTCCCATCTTGAAGCTACCAGATATGTCCAAACCATTTTTGTTGCGGACAGATGCATCAGGTGGTGGGATAGGTGCAGTATTGTTACAGGAGCATGAAGGGTCGAGTTTCCTGTGAGATATGCTAGCAGGAAGTTGACAAAGTGTGAAGAAGGGTACGCAACGGTGGAGAAGGAGTGTTTAGCTGTCGTGTGGGCCGTGCAGAAGTTCCACAAATACTTGTATGGGAAAGAGTTCGTGATAGAGACAGATCACCAACCACTCAAATTCCTGCAGGAGGCACAGCTGAAAAACAGCAGGGTTCTGCGTTGGGCAATGGCATTGCAGCCCTACAGGGATCGAGTGCAGTACATTCCAGGTCGACAGAATGTCGGGGCTGACTATTTAAGTCGTGTAGTCTAGCAAGCTGCAACTCAGAGGAAGTCAGTCATATCCGCGGTGCTTTGTTGATAATATGTGTTGATCACAGTTATGTTGATTGGATATGGGTTCATTCCCAGTTGGCTATGGTTCATATTTTTTTTGTGTGAGACTTGTTCATATTTTCTTTGTGAGACTTGTTCATGTGAATGTAGTTATGCTTGGAGCATACAGTCGCTTGTGTAGTGATGCATTATTTGCAATAAGTGAGGACGGAGATTCCTCAGTGAAGTGTCATGGATCGTGATCATACTATATTGTGCTTTTCATAGGAATTGTGAAGAGAAGATGTGGCAAATCCGCAAGTAGGGGAATTGCATAGGTGTGCACAGAGGTCGTTATAAAATGAGTCGAAATAACGCAAGAGCGCACGTCAATGATAACTCATTGGAGTGGTATTCACTAATGATATATTTTATAACTTATAAACCGTTGTTGTAAAGTATTTTTTTTTAAACTTTGCGCGTGTAGCTGTGTGTCAGCAAATTCGGTTGTTGTCTTTTTTGTACCGTTGTTTTGAGACAATGCGGTGCATAGTCTTTTGCAAGGGGAAATTGTCACGGTCAAAATTCAACACAACCGAAGTGTGGTCAGTCGTCGGCCACTCCAACTGGACATAAGTCCAAACTCAAACATTCTAGGCGTCAGTTTATACCCGGGTTAGGTCGGGTCCGGCCAATTAAGCATAGGGGAGAGGCTCCACAGAGACGTTCTGTCCCGCCAGACGACTAAGCGGCTTTGACCGACGCCTCGATGTCTGCCCAGACGGACCTCAGTGCCTGGGCCAGCCTTATCCGGCCAATTTGTGGAACCAACGTCATTGTTAGTCGGACGTCGCAGGTTAAAGCAGGAAAGGGAGAGGGGGAAGGTAGTGTGTGGTGGGGTGAAATCTAGCTAATCAATTAAATGACCAATTGACCACCACAGAGAGTAAGGCGTGTAGACGGGACTGTCATGATTTGAACATCCAATGGAATTAGAGGGGGATAACTTCGGGTGTCAGGGCGGTAAAAATACTGACCAATGGTACTGGCCCTTGGACACGGGGTTAGAGCATAAAGGAATGTGTGAGGGAGAGAGAAGGGAGGAAAACGAACAGACAGAGAGAGAGAGGGGGGAAGTTCGGGAGAGTAGGCTCTCGCCTACAGGAAGGCAGGGAGAGGAGAACGAACAGAGACAGAGAGATGAGGAGGTTTTAGGTGTAGTCTCTGCACGAGGGAAAAGGCAGAGAGATGAAGAGAGGAGGGGAGAACGAGGGGAAGAAACGAACAGAGAGAGAGAGGGAAAAGAGAGGTTCTGAGTGGAGCTCTGCAGGAGAGAAGGGCAGAGAGAGAGAGAGATGAGGGGAGGAGAGAAGAGAACCAAGTTGAGGATTAGCATGAGATAGTCTGCAGAGGAAGGACTGGGAGAGATGTGGAGAGAGAGAGAGAGTTGCTAATTTATGAAGAAGAAAGAAAGAAAGAAAAAAGAAAAGAAAAGCAACCATGTCCATTTGATAAGAGCAGACTAGAAGAGAGAGAGAGAGAGAGAGTGCAATGCGTTAATGCAGGAAGAAAGAAAGGAGAACAGATCGATGTTGATAGTCACTGTTCTACCCTAAACCGGGGTTCGACCTCATACCTGGCAGCGTCACTTCGCCAAGCAGAACCACAGACCAACGCCAACAGTCTCACCTGACCAGGCGCCATCAGACCAACACCAGTGCGGCATGTTGTGTCGTGTTGTGAAAGTGACAGTGAAAAGAAAAAGAAAAGAAAAAAAAGACAGTGATTCGTGAATAGTTAAGATCACCTGGCCAGGTAAAGTAGAAATCTGTTTATACCCGGGTTAGTTAATGATGTTTTAGATAAATGATTTTGTGAAGTTCAGGAAAGAGAGAATGTTTTATTTCATTTGATTCCATATGCATTGATGTTTCGTTCTATGATCATGTGTAGTAAAGTTATAGACTTTACTAGTGGTTTGATGTGACGAATGCATGATATATGAATGAGATCGTAAGCAAGCTGTGAGTGTGTTTGGGCTGTGCGCTAGTCCTTCCTCCACTGACATTACACCGAGGTTGACAGACACCTAAAAATTTTACTTCAAGTTTATAAAAAATTTCCCGTCCTCCCAGAAAGAATATAGGCAGGTTACTTGGGTTATATCCATTGTTAAAGAGAACCAAATGTGTCTTTTCAACAGAGAATTGAAAGCCATTCAAATGCATATAACTATTTAATTTATCCAGCTCGTGCTGAAAGAGCTTCTGAATATAATTTATGTGACGTAAATTTGTTCTTTTCTTTAAAGATGCATTAATCCATATTGCAATGTCATCAGCATATTGAGCTACCTTGGTATATGATGAAAAACATGTATATAAGTCATATAGCATTACATTGAATAACAATGGGGAGATTATAGAACCTTGTGGAATTCCCATATTTATAGATCTTGAGGATGATAAAGTCACACCAACTCTGGTCATTATGTGTCTCCCACTTAAAAATGATTTCACATAATTATAGGCGTGACCAGAAAGACCAATTTGTTTTAATTTATATAATAACCGGCTGTGCCACACTCTATCGTAAGCTTTAGTAAGATCAAAGAAGGAAGCAAGGACACTTTTACGTTTAGCAAACTGTTTCTTAATTTGAGTAGTTAGTCGTGTCAGGTGATCAATTGTACTTCGTCCTTTTCTAAATCCAGATTGATGTGAAGAAAATACATCATTTTTATCACAGTAATAGGCCATTCTAAAATTTATTATTTTTTCCATGACTTTTCCAGTATGAGACGTGACTGAAATGGGTCTATAGCTAGACGTCTCAGACCGAGGCTTGCCCTGCTTTAGAATAGGAGTCACAATAGACGTCTTCCATATATCGGAATTTGTCCACATTCCCAACATTTGTTAAATAATTTATGTAAAATGACTATCCAGTTCTCTGGTAAATGGTTTAACATAGTGTAAGAAATCCCATCCAAACCAACCGAAACCTTTTTATTTCCCAACAGACGGACAGCATTCCTGACTTCCTGTAAAGATATTGATACATTTATAGTACTATTGTTGTTTGGTACAGGATCTCTATAGTTATCAGTATTTTTTTCTTTCAATCTAAACGACTTTTGTGTGTGTGCGTGTGCGTGTGTATGCAAGCGCGAGCGTGCGTGTGTGTATGTGTGTGTGTGTGCGTGCGCGCGCGCGCGCGTGTGTGTGTGTGCGTGTGCGTGTGTATGCAACCGCGCGCATGGGTGCGTGTGTGTGTGTGTGTGTGTGTGTGTGTGTGTGTGTGTGTGTGTGTGTGTGTGTGTGTGTGTGTGTGTGTGTGTGCTGGTGAAATAATGAGCACACGTACACGAAGAGTTATTTAAGACAGCGAAGAAAAGTCTGGAATTCAGTCTTCATAAAAGTTTACTCACTTAGAAAAAAATGTATACTAGTATGAATGTGATATTCTATGCAGAGTATCGCTTGTGCTGTCTTTGACGTGTTCACTTCATACAAAGTTGGGAATGGAGAATGTGTAATGATAGTGAGAATGGCAGGGAAGAGTAATTCACCATGTGAACAATATGGAACAATATGAACGTTGCTGATTATAATGTCAAATATGGGCTGGCACTTAGCAATCAACAGGCGAAATTGAAAAAACAACAACATAGTATTCTTTTAATGCTGTGCTCAGCTTGTTGTTGTTTGTCCGTCGAGACGACGAAGACCATCCAGTCATCCTGGGATCGGGGGGTGAGTGGGCAGATGGCTGGTCAGGCCGATCTGTGACCGGAAAGACCTATCACTGTATGGACAGGGGATGGTGGCGGCAGTTGGAGATCTGTCGGTCTTCCTGGTCATCCTGCGCTGCTCAGCTGCAGCAATTCTGTTACTTTCACAGGTTTCTGCACCTTTGCGGACAACTGATCGCCACCCATCTCTGTCCTGGGCAGTCTGCTCCCATGTTGTGTGGCTGATGTTGAAGGCCTTCAGGGAAGATTTAAGGTTGTCTTTAAAACGTTGCTTCTGGCCTCCATGAGAGCGTTTTCCTTGTTGTAGTTCGCCAAACAATAGTTTCTTTGGCAGCCGATGGTCTGGCATACGAACTACATGACCTGCCCAGCGAAGCTGTGACTGCATCAGGATGGTGAAGATACTAGGCAGGCCAGCACAAGTGACGACTTCAGTGTCCGGAATCTTATCTTGCCACTTAATGCCCATGAGTCTTCTGAGGCAGGTGGTGTGGAAGTGGTTCAGTTTCCTGGCGTGTCGCTGGTAAACCGTCCATGTTTCACAGCCATAGAGCAGTGTGGTGAGAACTATGGCCCGATACACCTTGATCTTGGTCTCCAGGGTGATGCCTCTCCTTTTCCATACGTTCTTGTGGAGTCTGCCAAAAGCGGCACTAGCTTTGGCGAGCCGGGCATTCACCTCATCGTCGATGACAACGTTTCTGGACAGAGTGCTGCCTAGGTAGGTGAACTTATCCACCGCGTTCAGTTGCTGTCCAGTGATAGTGATGACTGGCTCAGCGTATGGCTTTCCCGGGGCTGGCTGGTGCATCACTTCAGTCTTTTTTGTGTTGATTGTCAAGCCGATGTTGTTGCAAGCAGCAGAGAACTTGTCAACACTGTGTTGCATTGTGGCTTCTGAGACAGCGTTGAGGGCACAGTCATCCGCAAAGAGGAAGTCATTGACAGTGTCTGTCGAGACCTTGGTTTTCGCTTGAAGTCTCCTGAGATTGAAGACTGATCCATCTGTGCGGTACTTGACGACGATGCCTATCTCTGCGTCACTGAATGCGTCAGTCAACATCGCCGAGAACATGAGGCTGAACAGAGTGGGAGCAAGAACACAGCCCTGCTTCACTCCGTTTGAGACTGGGAACGGTTCAGATGTCTCGCCGTTGTCTTGGAGCGTGCCG
>CM031595.1:107000430-107007930 GCA_018398815.1 Conus ventricosus | reverse complement strand
CTCGCAGCAGCGGCATTGGTCCCCCATGGCTCCTTCAGGCCATCCTATGAACAGCCACATCAGGCTGGTCACTTGGCAGCACCAGCTGTGTCAGTCTACATGGAGATACAATACCGTCCGGTCGTCATCAGGTAACCCATGAGAAGAAACGTTGCACTGCTGAGAAGTCACTGGCTGGTGTTCATAGATGCCTGTACTGATCCATCCTTTGTAGAGCACGAAACCCACCTCCCTCCACCGCCTCCGCTACTGATATGACAACAATAACCGCTTTGCTGCAGAGCCTGCATAGATGATTGTTGACCTAAAAAGGCGGAGGGAAGGGGAAGGGGGGAAGTAGACATCCATCTAGTAAATTTTCGACGGAAATGACTTCTTCAGTCGGCAGAGACAGTGAACAAAAAAAAAAAAAAAGCGTAAATCAATACTCCCCAGACAGCAGTCAAGCATGGGAAATAGTTTACTCCTGTCAGGGGAATATTGATTAGTGCAGTGATGCTGTTGTCTGTTTCATTTCCTCTGTGGGGGTGACCTTTAGGAATGTTGTTGATTTCAACAGAGTGTTTTAACTTGTTGAGACATGGCTGTTTGTTGATCTGGGACTGCTGTTGATCCCCTGCCTCCCTCCCTCACTTACCCCCCGGCCCTCAGCACACCTCTCTTACTCCCCCCCCCCCCCCCCCCCCCCCCCCCCCCGACATCCTCGTCAGTTTTAAGGGACAATGAAATGTTCCACTCCAGCTGAGGACACAGTGAAGTAAAGAGTAAAGACACTCAAAGAAGCTCGAGCACTGTCTGTGACGGCTGAAAGCCCACTTCTGGAAGGCAGACTCGTGGAGTGGGACACAGCTGTACAAAAAGCATAGAGGGACAGCAGTGGAGAGAACGCACTCTTTCTTGCTGACGCTAACAGTCGACAAGCTCTTCTGAGCCTTCGCCCTTCTCTTTTTTCTTCTTCTCGCTTTCCCCTCCCTTGACGATGTAGAGATATCTTCACCAATCTATCCTCCAACAACATTTTTTAAAGAGTAGTGACAGCTCGAGCGGATCGTTAATCTCACAATCTCCTAGGAGTGATGCCAGTGGAGAGCTCGCAGCTGTCTGACTGTCTGTCTGTCTGTCGATCTCTCTTTCAGACACACACACACACACACACACACACACACACACACACACACACACACACACACACACACACACACACACACACACACACACACACACACACACACAGAGAAAGCTACTTTAAGTATGTGCTTTGCTGTAGAGTCTTTCACTGCTTACATGGTGTCATGACCAACCCGAGTCTCAACAGTTTAGGACCACCAGTGATTCGACCTTTATTAACAGCTGCTTTGTGCTGCAATTTTTGAGTTGTCTGAGATCTCCTCTTTTGTCATTAGCGATTTTGTTTTGGTCGTAGTGTGTGTAAACCAAGCTTGACCCTCACTGTCTGCCTTGTCGGTCACTGTCTCCCTCCCCCCCCCCTCCCCCACGTCACCTTCCCAGAAATCATGATGCAGTACTTCATTCCTGTTGTCAACGAAACTGAGCTGCTGTAATGCAGAGCATGTCGTCATACCAGTGCCACTTTTTTCCCCCCATCACGTCAGCAAGATTACTGTGTCTACGAAAGCGGATTTCCTATAGAACTTTCGCGACAATCCACCCTCATGTGTTGCTCTCAATTCTTATTGTATGCAAAATGCACGCTGCCGAAGCCAGGACTTATGCTGGGTTTTTTTTTCCGTCTCACAATGTCAATACGCTTCAGCCCTTGAGAAGGCCTCTGGATCACACGGGCTAAAGCAAACCTGAACTGAATGGAACGGAAATGAAGTGACGTGTGATGTTCTCTTGGAGTGCTATCACTTTCGCTCCAATTTCTTACTGCCATCTCCATCCGATGTAGGGCTGCTTGTACGTCATCTTCATACCCTTAGAGGCCTTTCTGCATCTTCATTACGGTGTGTGTGTGGGTGTTGTGTGGTGTGTGTTTTGTGTGTGTGTGTGTGTGCGTGCGTGCATGCGTGCGTGCGTGCGTGCGTGCGTGCGGGCATGCGTGCGTGCGTGCGTGCGTGCGTGCATGCGTGCGTGCGTGCGTGCGCGTGTATGTGTGTGTGTGTGTGTGTGTGTGTGTGTGTGGTGTGTCTTATGAACAACTTCAGTGCCGACATCCGAACTGTCATTGACCCCTTCCTTTTCCTCCCGCTGCACCGTTTCATTACCCCCTTCCTCCCTGTCGCCCCTTCGCTCTCTCTTCCACATTTCCACGCCCCTCGCTAAATGGACAAATACTCTTGCCTTCAACCCCCAAAAAACTGTTTCAATAGCTTGTAGTGACAGCCAAGCAGATAGTTAATCTCCCAGCCAGTTCTCGTCTAGGAGCTGCAGTTGCGGGTGTAAGAATCTGGCGCAGTTTCAAGATCTCTCTCTCTGTATCTCTCTCTCTCTGTATCTCTCTCTGTATCTCTCTCTCTCTCTCTCTCTCTTCTCTCTCTCTCTCTGCCACACACACACACACACACACACACACACACACACACACACACACAACACACCACACACACACACACACACACACACACACACACACAACACACACACACACACACACACAATCTATGCAGATAGATGCACTTAAATTTTACAAGTTGTGCATCAAAAGCTGACAGGGCTTATACAATGCCCAGCCAATGTTCCAATTATGCGTCAGGCGCCCAGAAATGGAGATCAGTTCTTTCAACAGGTCTGTTTTGTATGGGGCTGCAGAAGAGCTGCTACAAGGGTTTCCGCCACAGTAAAGATCTCTCCCGCCATCTACGGATTGATATGTTCCTCATCTCCCTCACTTGTCTCGACTGTATCTGCCTTTCTCTTAAATTTTCCCCCGTGGCTGGGCAATGGTGCCATGACGATTTTCGTTGCCTTCCGAGACAGCGGTGAAGGAGGGTGGTATGCGTGAAGCAGAGGATAGAAGGGCAGATAATATTCAGGGGAAAGAGAGGGAGGGGGAGTGGGAGGTAGGGGAACAGTCTGCAGAGGGGGTGGGGGGGGGGAGGGAGCATATGTACACTTTATATGATAGTACAGAGAATAGATGAAAACTGTGGTACCTGGAATGATGTGTGCAGACGACTGAGAATTCACGTAGGGGCGTGCGTGGGTGCGCGCGCGCACGCGCGCGCGCGCGCGCGCGTGTGTGTATGTTATGTGTGTGTGGTGAGAGAGATGATGAAGAGTGCGTTTAAGTACAAATGTTACGCCCCGTTCCCGACAGACCCCACTTGTGTCATGTAAACACTTTTTTTTCGAGGGTCTCTAATCTTCTGTGCTCCTCGCAGCAGCGGCATTGGTCCCCCCATGGCTCCTTCAGGCCATCCTATGAACAGCCACATCAGGCTGGTCACTTGGCAGCACCAGCTGTGTCAGTCTACATGGAGATACAATACCGTCCGGTCGTCATCAGGTAACCCATGAGAAGAAACGTTGCACTGCTGAGAAGTCACTGGCTGGTGTTCATAGATGCCTGTACTGATCCATCCTTTGTAGAGCACGAAACCCACCTCCCTCCACCGCCTCCGCTACTGATATGACAACAATAACCGCTTTGCTGCAGAGCCTGCATAGATGATTGTTGACCTAAAAAGGCGGAGGGAAGGGAAGGGGGGAAGTAGACATCCATCTAGTAAATTTTCGACGGAAATGACTTCTTCAGTCGGCAGAGACAGTGAACAAAAAAAAAAAAAAAAGCGTAAATCAATACTCCCCAGACAGCAGTCAAGCATGGAAATAGTTTACTCCTGTCAGGGGAATATTGATTATGCAGTGATGCTGTTGTCTGTTTCATTTCCTCTGTGGGGGTGACCTTTAGGAATGTTGTTGATTTCAACAGAGTGTTTTAACTTGTTTGACATGGCTGTTTGTTGATCTGGGACTGCTGTTGATCCCCTGCCTCCCCTCCCTCACTTACCCCCCGGCCCTCAGCACACCTCTCCTCCCCCCCCCCCCCCCCCCCCCCCCCCCCCCCCCCCCCGACATCCTCGTCAGTTTTAAGGACAATGAAATGTTCCACTCCAGCTGAGACACGTGAAGTAAAGAGTAAGACACTCAAAGAAGCTCGAGCACTGTCTGTGACGCTGAAAGCCCACTTCTGAAGGGCAGACTCGTGGAGTGGGACACAGCTGTACAAAAAGCATAGAGGACAGCAGTGGAGAGAACGCACTCTTTCTTGCTGACGCTAACAGTCCGACAAGCTCTTCTGAGCCTTCGCCCTTCTCTTTTTTCTTCTTCTCGCTTTCCCCTCCCTTGACGATGTAGAGATATCTTCACCAATCTATCCTCCAACAACATTTTTTTAAAGAGTAGTGACAGCTCGAGCGGATCGTTAATCTCACAATCTCCTAGGAGTGATGCCAGTGGAGAGCTCGCAGCTGTCTGACTGTCTGTCTGTCTGTCGATCTCTCTTTCAGACACACACACACACACACACACACACACACACACACACACACACACCACAACACACACACAACACACACACACACACACCACACACACACACACACACAGAGAAAGCTACTTTAAGTATGTGCTTTGCTGTAGAGTCTTTTCACTGCTTACATGGTGTCATGACCAACCCGAGTTCTCAAACATGTGTTAGGAACCACCAGTGATTCGACCTTTATTAACAGGCCTGCTTTGTGTTGTCTGCAGAAATGTTTGGTCTGCAGAATGGCTCCTACATGCTCTGCCAACATACCATGGCCAGGATCTCCTCTTTTGCAGTCTATGGCTGTGGGTTTGGTCCTCACCTCCATCACTTCTTTTGGATCTTATCTGCCTGTCTTCTATTTCCCCACTGCGGGGTATACTGGCATGGCGATTTGCGATGGTTTCCGAGATGGCGTGAAGGAGAGTTACGGCGAGTGAAAAAAGGGAAGAGGACTATGTGAGAGACACAGGAGGAAGAGCGGGGGGGGGGGGGGGGGGGGGGGGGGGGGGGGGGGGGGGGGGGGGGGAGGGGGGGGGGGGGGAAGGGGGGGGGGGGGAAGGGGGGGGAGGGGGAGGGGGGGGGGAGGGGGGGGGAGGAGGGGGTAGGGTCTGATAAAAAGCGGAGAAACGGAGCAGAGATTCTGTTTTATAGACAGGGATAGAGAGTGGAAACCTTGCATGATGTGCACAGACAAGAACGCAATGAATCCAGTGCGTGCACTCACAATCACACAGGCACAGGCAAGTGTGTGTGTGTGTGTGTGTTGTGTGTGTGTGTGTGTGTGTGTGTGTGTGTGCGTGCATGCGCGCGCGCGCGTGTGTGTATGTGTGTGTAAGTGTATGTGTATGTGATCGCGCGCGTGCGTGGGTGCGTGTGTGTGTGAGTGTGTGCACGCGCGTATGCGTGCGTGCGTGCGTGAGTATGTGTGTGTATGTGTCTGTGCGCGCGTATGTGTGCGTGTGTTTGTGGTGTGTGCGCAGTGTGTGTGTGTGTGTGTGTGTGTGTGTGTGTGTTGTGTGTGTGTGTGTGTGTGTGTGTGTGTGTGTGTGTGTGTGTGTGTGTGTGTGTGTGTATGTGTGTGTGTGTGCGTGTGTGTGTGTGTGCGTGTGTGCGCGCGCGCGCGCGCGTGTGTGTGTGTGTGTGTGTGTGTGTGTGTGTGTGTGTGTGTGTGTGTGTGTGTGTGTGTGTGTGTGTGTGTGTGTGATAGAGACAGAGAGAGGGAGAGAGAGACATACAGAGAGAGAGAGAGAGAGAGAGAGAGAGAGAGAGAGAGAGAGAGAGAGAGAGAGAGACAGAGAGACAGAGAGACAGAGAGACAGAGATAGAGAAGTCTGGAATTCTGTCTTCATGAAAGTCTAACCACTTGCAAAAAAAAAAAAAAGTAAATTATACTAAAATACATGTAATATTCTACACAAACATTTTCATTTTACGCATATTTGGGAAAAGAGAATGTAGAGGGAGAGGGACGAGGAAGGTAAAGAAGGCAGGGAAGGGCAGAGCATGATGGCACAGGAATCCATAGCAGATCTTCGCAATTCACCGAGAAAATATAATGAAACAACATGAAGTTATTGATCATAATGTCGCTTAAATGGGGACTGTCCTTGAGCGATGAACGCGCGAAATCGAAACATAATAACATATTTTTCTTTTAATGCTATACTCAGCATCAATCACATGAAACGATTAAACTGGAGACCATAAATCAAAATGTTGCAGCAGATCATTTCTGTCTCTCTCGCTCTCTCTCTCTCTCTCTCTCTCTCTCTCTCTCTCTCTCTCTCTCTCTCTCTCTCTCTCTCTCTCTCTCTCTCTCTTCTCTCTCTCTCTCTCTGTATGTCAAAACAGTTTTGTTTAAATCGTAAATTGTATGTTGCATTCATTGATTTTGAGAAGGCGTTTGATTCAGTAAACAGAACTTTGCTGTGGCCTATCCTGCTTAAAAATGGTATTCATGGGAAACTTTATAAATGTGTTTTAAGTATGTATTATAGTGTAAAGGCAAGAGTGCGATCTGGTGCTGCTTTAACAGACTATATAAACTGTACCTCTGGTGTGAAACAGGGCGATGTCTGTAGCCCTCTTCTGTTCTCTTTATTCATTAATGAATTAACACAGGAAGTTATACGTTGTGGAAGGCACGGTGCAAATTTTATAAATGATGGTTTGGAGATTTTCATTCTTCTTTTGGCTGACGATGTAGCCTTGGTGTCAGAAACAGTAATTGGGCTACAAACCCAGTTAAATACTTTACAAAGAGTTGCTGCTTCATTAGAATTAAAAGTTAATATGGCAAAAAGCAATATAATTGTTTTTAGAAAGGGTGGATATCTTGCAGCGAGAGAGAGATGGACATATAATGGTTCTATAATGCCTGTTGTAAATGTATATAAATACTTAGGTATATATTTCTCAACGCGCTTGAGCTTTGTCTTTGCTTGCAAGGATTTAGCAAGTAGAGCCAAAACTGTGTTGCTGTGCATACTAAAGAAATTGTCGTTGCTAAATAATGACTCCCTTACTTTGTTTTTGAAGTTATTTGATGCCCAAGTTCAACCTATGGTGCAGTATGGAGCTGAAGTATGGGGCCTTGATGCTGCTGCTATCGTACATTGTGAGAAGATCCATCTTTTTGCTCTGAAAAAATTCCTTGGAGTATCATTGCAAACACCAAATGATTTGGTATATGGTGAAACAGCTAGATTTCCAATATTTTTTAATTCCGCCGTTAAATGTGTTCGATACTGGCTTAGAATTATTCAGATGCAGGATTACAGATTACCATACAAAGCATATCGAATGATGTTACACTTAGATGACAGAGGGAAAAAGAACTGGGTGACTAATGTGAGAATGAAATTGTGTGAATATGGTTTCGGATTTGTATGGATGAACCAAGGTGTCGGTGATGTGGATGTTTTTATCAAGGTATTCTGAGAAAGACTGGTTGATTGCAGTTGGCAAAACTGGAATTCTCATGTACAGAACAGTGACAGATTTGA
>CM031595.1:106980430-106982930 GCA_018398815.1 Conus ventricosus | reverse complement strand
ACGGAATCCTTTGCTTGAAGATGCAGGTCGATAAAGTTTTTTAATTTTTTTTTATTTATTTTTTTTAACAAAGAGAAAATGGAATCAGTGAGCTGTATATGGTATTATTTCATTAAGCTAGTCTGTTCCATTTTTCAGTGTGATTATGATAGTTTCCAGCCTTTGCAGGGTCAGCGTCAGTCCAAAAAACGGATGCGGCGCATGAGACCGCTGGTGGGTTTGGGTTCCTGACTCCTTACACGCTGTAGTTCAAGAAATGGCCAATGAGAAGTTGATCTTACTATTGTCATAGAGCTAGTCTATATCCTATTCTTTCGACACCACCTAGGGTTTCGAAAATCGTACACCTAAAGAAATATGAGACTGTTTCTGAGTTTTTCTTTCCTCTAATCGCTGAATATGCTTTGTATTTATGTATTGCATTGATCTTTTATGGTGAAACGGCCCTGATATGGCCTCTCGCGGTCAGCTGGACTATAAACAACGTGAACTGATTCTGAATCTGACTAGTTTTAGTTGTTATGCATAGCGGCATTAGCGTCATGTCGATGAGGGAGTTGTTGACTGAATTAGAGAGAACAGAGCCAATCAGCGAGTGTCAGCCCATTGTCACATGAAGAAGACTGAGGACACGTGAAACAGAACCCATCATCACTGTCATGTCAATGCACCGAGTGTTCATGTCCACCGTCCGGTCCAGAGTTTGATTTTAGAGGGCAAGGAGTTCACGCTGAGAGAAGTGACTGTCTGGCAGAACAGGCAGAAGCGCAGGAGCGTGAGCGCGCGCGCGCGCGCACACACACACACACACACACACACACACACACACACACACACACACACACACACACACACACACACACACACACACACATACACACACACACACACACAGAATGTCGGATCACTGATGTTTAGGAATCTATTAACAGTGGCGGCGGAAGCTGTCCAGGATTAGGGGGGGCAATGGATATTTCAAATCATTGAACTCCGACAATCACAATATGGCAATGTTCGATAAAAAAAATTCAAAAAAAAAAATTCCAGCATGCAATATTCAGTTCACACACACACACACACACACACACACACACACACACACACACACACACACACACACACACACACACAAACACACACACACACACACACACACACACACACACACACACACACACACACACACACACACACACACACACACACACACACACACATACTTGAAATACACTTTGTATAGCTGGACATTAGGCACCGTAAAATGCAGTTACTAAGTCACGATTGTCACAGTCTGTACATTGGAAGGTTACACCAACAGCTGGGAGGTTACACCTTTACACATTTAATTTTCCGAAGTAACTTTGACGTCGTTCGTTTCTGCAAACTAACTCGGAAAAAATTTCCAGCGAGATTGAGCTGATCAACCTTGCCTTTGAACACATGCATAATGAGACAGTTGTTCAGGCGCTCCTGAGTCATAGTGCTTCAGAGGTATGTTTTGACCCGCTTCAAGGCAGAAAAACTGCGTTCAGCTGTTGCAGCTGTAACTGGAATGGTCAAGTACAGCCTGATAAGTTTGTCTACCTCTCTCAACAGTCTTTAACTGTGTCAGAAGCTGTCAGTTCTTCTAGCAGTGCCTCAAAGACGGACTTCTTGTTGTCCCCCACAGCATGTATAAGGATGGCCAACTGTGTTTTGAGTCTGTCCATGTCAATGTCCGCAGCATATGTGTCTTTGATCTCTTGAGGAATTTATGGATTCTTTCCTGCAGCTCCGTCACCCAAGAGAATTTCAATCTTCCTTGGCAACTGAAGACTATGTTGGTCAAACCTGTGCTTTACATGCTCTTTGACGTTGTCTATGGCCTCATAGTACTGCTGTCTGTAATAAGCAGAAGGGTCAGAGTAGCTGTGACCCTGGGAGCCCTCATCAAGTATTCATGGAGGCTGTGTCTGTCTCGGAATGTGGGGCTCATCAGACACGTTTGCAGCCGTGGTTGAGACGTCGGCACAAAACGTCTGGAAACTGTTATCCTGGCGCATACTTTCAAGCGTTCTCAGACAGAGGTTTGCAGTGTTTGCTGCATCCACACAGGACGTTTGTTTCCTTTGAACAGCAGTCGCCAGCTCTTCAGTCACAGCAAAGACATCTCGTGAAAGTGAGAGCCCAAGACAGGTGGAGAACTGCTGCATAAGTGCTAGAAGGCCGGATGCCCTCCTGGCATACTCATCATGTCCTTGTGAGACTAGTTCAAGTGTTTCTTGCAAAGCCTCATAGTTCTCTATGAGAGATTCAAAAGCTCTTGTTCGAACAGTCCACCTTGTTGGACACAGTGGTTTAATGGACGGGCTGCACGAAGTTGATGTTTCATGTTGGATTGTTTCAAAAAGGATCTGTCGTTTTGGTGATAATTTGATCAACTGAATGACCTCTGTGGCAAAGTCAAGGGCATCTCTTATTACTTTGACCTTTCTGGAAGCCTCTTGTAACACAAGATTGA
>CM031595.1:106967930-106970430 GCA_018398815.1 Conus ventricosus | reverse complement strand
AAGACCCAGAGAAGCACTGTCTTCACCCGCCTTTTGAACAGTCCTGTACCACCTTTGGAGGCCTGCGCTGTGTTGACGATGGGTACAGGCACGCGCGGGATACGCCATTAAGATATCAAGGGACATAACTGCTCCTGAACAGAGGTCAATCAGACTACAGGATGCAGCTCATAACAGCCTTAAAATAGTATCCCCATGGGTGTACCAGCCCGTATTTCATGACTGTATTGTAGACGGATGGCGTGGGTAGAAACAGGCCAGGCGGGGAAGACACACAGTGGTTTGGTTTTAATAGTTACTCCTTTCTAGACGTCTTGTCTCTGCGTTTGTCTCTGCACAACCGTGAAGGACATTTTCGTCTAAACCCAGCTTTACCTCGAATTTCCGTAGCAGGGGATCGGTCGGAAATCGTTGTTAGTCTCAAGACTGTGACAGTGTGTTTCCCTCTGTCTTCCACCTTGTACGAAATAGTGTCATTTCTTGTATCACCGAGTTGAGCACGCTGTCTGAAGGACTGGGATATATTCCACAAGGATGGCCTGATAGTTTTCTTGGGTCAACTGGCAAGATTTTAGGAGCACTGGTGAAGGAGTGTCATTGCTGGTTTCGAGAAAAGTGAAGTCACTCCGTGTAAGAGAAGAGAAGAAGAAGAGAGAAGAGGAAAGAAAAGAGGAGAAGAGAAAAGAAGAGAAGAGAAGAGAAGAGAACCGAAGAAGAAGAAGAAGAAGGGAGAGAGAGAGAGAGAGAGAGAGAGAGAGAGAGAGAGAGAGAGAGAGGGAGAGAGACAGAGACAGAGAGAGAGAGAGACAGAGAGAGAGAGAGAGAGAGAGAGAGAGAGAGAGATCGTTTGTCGATCGATGCTAGAAACCGACATTAAATTCTGTCTGAAGTCTTTTTGCGAATTTTTTTTCTTGTTTATCAAAGCAATGCCACCCCCCCCCCCCCCCCCCCCCGTCCCCTCCCCCCCCCCCCTCCCCCCGAATCCCAACAACAAGTACACGAAAACACACACACACACACACACACACACACACACACACACACACACACACACACACATACACACACACACACACACACACACACACACACACACACACACACACACACACACACACACACACACACACACACACACAAAACAAGCAAACAAACGAGAAACAAAAACTTTGTTTTCGTTTTCCGGTTCAATCCACGCGCTATGATCGGAACACCATGAAGTCGTTACGCTTTGTGTTGTGCCTGTACTGTAATCGAAATGGCAATGCCAAATGAAAGCGACACTAGCTACTGTGATCCCACAAGACCTGGAAAGAAAGAAGAAGAAGAAAGAAAAAAAAAACCAACAAAAAACAAAACGAAAAACGAAAAACACCCCTACTGTGGTGTGGACGACCTCAGCAACAGATCGGCCAACGGACATGTCCTGCGTAAGGTTTCAGCAAATACAGAATTTGGTTGAGAGAGAGAGAGAGAAAAAAAAAAGGATGGTGGGGGTGGTGGAGGGTGTGTGAAGGAGACAGAGAGAGAGAGAGAGAGAGAGAGAGAGAGAGGTGATGGAGAAGAACAGAGATAGATGAAGGAGGAGGTAAGGTATGATAATGTTCCTTATAGCCCAGTCGACCACAAAGGGCCATGTCAGGGCTGTTACCGCGTTGAAGTCAACCCGTGAGCCGAAACAAAAAAGAAAAAGAAAGAAAAAAAAAAGAAAAAAATTCATTCACACAATCCTTTGAAATACACCCTCTAAAAACACACCGGAAATTTTGTTTAAAATCTTTCGTCTGTGTAATCTTAGATCAGGTGAAACATGTTAATCTCTTTCACAAATTCAAAGATCACATCAGGTGGGACATCTCTGAACAAGGTTTCCATGGAGTCTACTATAAAATGCTTAGGCAGGGGGTTTCAAATTGTACGAACAAGCCGGTTTAGCTTTCCTTCGGCACTCTATAAGTATAAGCAAGAACCTGGCTGTTTCAATGTTTGCCATCTGCTTTTTAATGATCGACTGCCAGAAGTCCTGCTATGTTTGCACTGCTGAGTAGCTTTCAGATCATGAAAAGAGTCAAGACAAATACAGCCAGGAGCGCCGCTGCTGAGCAGTGAGTGACAGCAGTAATGTCAACAGAACAGCAGTGGGTTAATTGTATCTAATGCAAGCCAGCTGCAGCAACATTAATCAAGAACATGCATGGGGAGTTAAAGAACTCTGCGCTTTTAACAGATATTGACCAACATTCACATAATTATTGGTGTGTGTGTGTGTGTGTGTGTGTGTGTGTGTGTGTGTGTGTGTGTGTGTGTGTGTTGCAGAGCTACAAAACAATTAAATGACATGAATAGTTATATCTGTATTATGTACCTGATTTCAGAAGCTAGCATATCTAATTAAATTTCTATTCTATAAAATGTTGCAAGAGATGTTAAAACAGTTATAATGTTAATATCCGTATCGTGTGTGTGTGTGTGTGTGTGTGTGTGTGTGTGTGTGTGTGTG
>CM031595.1:106952930-106957930 GCA_018398815.1 Conus ventricosus | reverse complement strand
TCATATGATCCCATGGTTACGTCGAATGTTGAGTTTCTGTTGGTTTTCCTGATCCAGGTTTCATTTTTGCTGTGTAGTAATGTTTTCTTGGTGTGGAGAATGATTTCCATTTCTGACCCTGTTATGTCTGTGTGGTTACTGGCAAACTTCAGGGCTTTGGTGAGTAGTTCCTCATCTATAGATGGGTAAAAGTCTACTATGTCATATATATATATATATATATATATATATATATATATATATATATATATATATATATATATATATATATATATATATGTGTGTGTGTGTGTGTGTGTGTGTGTGTGTGTGTGTGTGTGTGTGTGTAATCAATCGTAAGGATTTCTGAAGAAGCCCTTTTGGCGAAAGGTTGATTCTATTCAATTTTTCCTTGTGGGAAAAGACTGTCAACTTCTTTTGATCTCCAGTACCTGTTGAAATCGTCTTGTTGTAGTGGCGGTTCGGGCACTACTCGAGAATCTAAGTTGTGTGTCTGTTGTTTTCCAACAGTGTGTTTTCGCTGTACTTAATAGATTTTGCAACTGAAGAAATCATTCTCATCTTCCAGGTTGTGTCCCCCATGTGGAACAAAAACTGTAGATATACACCAAACCATACTTTATTTGCGGAACAAAAACTGTAGATATACACCAAACCATACTTTATTTGCGTTTAAACCAAAGGTTGGTCATCTGAGCCTGGCAGGACAAATTTTGTGCCACTTATTCATCACGACTGAAATATTTTTTTCCCCGTGAAATATTGACTTAAAGGGAAAGAACTAGCTACTTTCCATTTCCCCATATCACTTTTGTTGACATAATGGTATTGATTTCCCTTTAAATTCAAATGTAAACTCGCGTTCATATCCTAGGCCCTGGCATATCCAGACTTTTCCAAATCCATGCGCGTTGAAATTTTTTTTTTTTCATATAGAATACTCAATTTCGTTCTCTAGTATCCCTATCCAGCCCAGCTTTGTTTCCCACACCCACCTCCCAATTCCCTCTTCTGTCAGCATTTTGCATGCCTATCTGCACATTCAGGACATATGTGAGGTAGTTATTTGCTCATCCCACGGTTCAGATACTTTACAAATGATTTTTATATACAATGAATACCTGCATTATTCACTACGTAAACCGTATTTGACAGATGCAAAGAAACGCTGAGGGCGAACGCATCCACCGTGTTCTTTGTAGTAAGTAAGCTGTATCTCGATCGAACGTCATCCCTTTGATTCGTTCCCAAACGGTCCATTTCTCTGCATTGAGCATACACGAATAGAAACGAAGCCTTTGAAAGCAAATCAAAGGGATTTGGGCTCGATCGTGAGTTAGCCGTTAATTGTAAGCCTCCAAGCTGCCTGGTTCAAAAGAGGTTCAACCCGTGCATGAAAAAGTTTCCAAAAAATATTTAAGCCGATAGTAGCTTTCTTTCGTAAAGATTTAATAATTTCCATTTCATCCGTTTTGCCATTATCTTCTTGATTCGGTCCACAAAGCCTTGTGGCGATCAGTGTTATTTCCCATTCGAAAGAGTTTGTTTCTGTGTTTTCCCTATCTCCTAACCTTTTTTTTTTTTCATGTGCTCAAAGGCGTCGTCCAGTTTCAAGAATAATAACTGTTTTTTTTATCTTCAAGGTTTATGATTAGCTGCCGGTTTTAGCTTGTTTGAGAGCACTTGCTTGATCATGAGGGTCAATGGGTGTGTCGGACAAAACGAATAACGTCTTTAAAAAAAAAAGAAGAAAAAAAAAAGAAAGAAAAACGTTTACTGTTCCCTACCTCATTTCATTTCCGAGAAAGAAAAACGTCAAGAACTGCTCAATTGACGCAGGGATCATTAGAGTGCGAAACCTTCTTTTCTTTGCTGTTTCGACGGCATGTTCTTTTATGAAAAAAAGGAAAACAGCGGAGGACTTGTGATGCAACCTTGTTTGACCCCACCTTTGGGCATTTGAAAGAATCACTGCTGACGGATTCGTCACATACTGAATCACAAACGATTCTAAAAACTATATACAGCTTATTTCCATCCTTTAGTCTTTCAGCATGATACAAAATGTTCCTATTGAGGGAATTTTCTAAATGTCTTCAGAAAAAAGAAGAATTTATTCATAGAAAGTTAATAATTATATAATCCAAGAGAGAGAGAGAGAGAGAGAGAGAGAGGAGAGAGAGAGAGAGAGAGAGAGAGAGAGAGTCAGTCTCATGGCATCTCCCCACAGACCCAGGGGACTGATCGACCGCCGACCAGACCGTGTGGAGGAGAGCTGTCGACAGAGAGCGGCCAAGACAGCCGCCACACGTGATTGAATTATTGATGAGTCCAAGTGATCATTGTCATCGCCCACGCCGTTTTTTCAAGCTCCCCAGACACCAGTTTTATTGTCCGTTTGATCCATCAAGATAGATGAGGGAAGACAGGAACGTCCATTTTTTTCCCCCGATCTGTCTACCGATGATGAACATAATGTAACCCTACCCCTCTCCGTATCCGGTCCTTTATCTTGAAACTGTATCTGAAGATCTTTTTCTATTGTTTGTTCGTGTATGTCAAGCATGTATGTATGTTTGTGTGTCACGGTGCGATTCGCTGTCGCCCCCGGGCAAATGGCAATTACTATTTGCTGTGGGGTGACCTCAGTGGCATTGCACCCATGCCGCAGCCCCGGCACCAGCAATCCGCAGGAAGCAGTCAATGTCAAATCGTTAAGAGGAAACCCAGCGGAGGAGACACTGCACTGCTGCCGAGTCACTTCTTCGGTGTTCAGTGGTGCCTGTTCTGATCCAACATACACAGGATACCAATAATTGCTTAGTCGCCGAGCCGGCGTGAGTGAACTCTCCCTCCGGAGGCACCACCACATCCGTCCGACGACAGCCCCATAGATTTGCCATACCGGTGACCCCGACAGAATCAAACGAAGGCTACAGACGTGGAGAGCACATCGAAAATAAGCCCACCCTGAGAGCAGGGCATGAAGGCCACAACACTTTTTTTTTAATGCTGATCGATGAGAATGAGGATGATGAAGATGATGCCACGGATTTCCATTCCGGTCAGAGACTGCATGACAGGGCTGTGCTCTACGCTTACTTTCATAATATATCCCGGCATCAACCAGGCCCGAGAGATACAGACACCTGCAGCGTTGGTCAGAAAATTTGAGCAACACTCTCAGAGACGCATCCATTAAGTGGATGAAACTCGACTGAGCCCGTAACAAACTCAACTCTGGGTAGGAGCCGGTCGGGGCGGAAAAATCCCTCATGACTGTTGGGAATCGAACCCACAATCTCCCAACCGGGAGCCCGCTACGCTAATCACTTAGCCACGGCGGCTGATGTGTAAAAGACCTTTTATTCATTAGTTATTTAAAAACTTTTCCGACGCAATTGCCAGTAATCCCACACGACTCAAAAAACGAACTCACCACTTGCTATATAATCTGTGATGATATCACCAGCGATATTCCGACTGAACTGTATTCACTTGTCTCGGTTATCATATTTGCTCTGTCTGAGTGAAAATGATGAACATCTTTACCCGTTAGCAATTTGTTGTGGGTGTAGAGTGGGTTTTCTGTGGAAAAAAAAAACAAACGAAAAACAAACAAAAAAAAAAAAAACAATGGAGAAAGTTAGAGCTGTGGTCTCAGGTTTGCTATGAACTCCACAAATGCTTCAAAATCAGAAACTACAGGGGAAAAAAGCGAAAATCATACGAGCTTGTGTTTGGTCAGGTACAATGGGCACTTTTTGCTGTCCTGGAAACGCGTACAGAACAAGGAATACTCCTCGGAGAAAGTTTGGCAAATAATGTTATAGGTGAAAAGCCTCTTTCATTAGTACAAGACCAAGCCATGCTGATGCATGAACTACCAACCCTGCGTGACTGTTGGACCAGCCCGAGTCAACACAAGATCAGTACATACTAATACAGAGCCAGAGTGCATCAGCTAGGATTCTCTCCTGTTGTTATAGGACAGTTCTTCATAGGCGCAGGGCCAAGAAATCTCCAAGATATGATCAATCTCTCCCCGTAGTTGCCGTTTTCACCTGGGGTGATTGCTAATCGCACCGGATTCTCACATGCACCATGAGGTATGTATGTATGTATGTATGTATGTATGTATGTATGTATGTATGTGTGTGTGTGTATGTATGTATGTGTATGTATGTATGTATACACAAAGAAAAAAGTTAAGCACCCCCTTACATTTTCAACTGTCAGAATTGACAACAACAATGTATGACCCCAAAATTTTCAATTTTGTCAAGAATGGTGTGTCATTGAAAGGATAAAACCAGTCAGGCGTGTATGTGAAGCATAGTCATGGTGTGGCATGCACGTGCATTACGGTTTTTGAAATTTTAAAAATTGAGGTTTGGTGAGTCATCCAGTTTAGCAATCACAGTTGGTTTTAAGAAAAGATATTCTTTGGAAAGAAATATGGTGCGAAGGAGGATAGCAGAGGCCAAAACGATGGCAAATTATTGGCATGCATTCCACTGGAATGTCCTTCAAAGCAATCGGGCGTCAACTGGGCTTCCACTACACTGTCATCAGCCGGCTGGTGAGGAAACACCAGCAAACCAACCATGTGCAGGACCGCCCACGATCTGGTCGACCACATGCAACGTCACAGCGCGAAGACAGGGCTCTACTTCGCATGATACGCCATGAGCCATTCGCCACAAGCACCAGCTTGAAACGACAGTGGATGCCTAATAGACAACTTTCCACAAGAACAGTGCAGAACCGCCCACGGATATAAGGCGAGGGGGGTTATCAAGCGCCCTCTGTTGACTGACCACCACAAAAGACGGCGTTTGGACTGGTGTCTCGCTCGGCGGGGGTGGAACCTGAGGAACTGGAGAAAGATACACTGGTCGGACGAAAGCCGATTCCTGCTGCACGTCACTGATGGAAGATCAAGGGTTTGGAGACGCCCAAATACAGCCTATGCGCCCAGGAACATACAGGCAACTGTT
>CM031595.1:106927930-106937930 GCA_018398815.1 Conus ventricosus | reverse complement strand
AGGAGCCGGGGTTAGATTTTGGGAGGGTGGCGTTTGCGGGATGGAGATGGGGGAGTTGGCAAGTGGGCGGGTGTGGGGTAGGGGTGGGGGTGAGGAGGAAGCAGAGAGCGGAAGGATGTGGGGGTGGGGGTGGAGGGGGGTGGGGGTGAAGTTGCGGGTGGAGTTGCGAGGCTTTCAGCACAGAGAACAAACTTTTTACAAATCCAGACTGCTTCTGTTCTTGACAAGTTGGGAGCTATTTTGAGAGTTCCTGTTTCTTTTTCTTTCTTTCTTTCTTTCTTTCTTTCTTTCTTTCTTTCTTTCTTTCTTTCTCTCTTTCTTTCTCTTTCCTTCTCTCTCTCTCTCTCTCTCTCTCTCTCTCTCTCTCTCTCTCTCTCTCTCTCTCTCTTCTCTTTCTTTCTTTCTTTTCTTTCTTTCTTTCTTTCTTTCTTTTCTTTCTTTCTTTCTTTCTGTTCTGTTCTGTTCTTTCTTTCATCTTCCTTCTATCCGTTCTTTCTTTCGTCCTTTCTTTTTATCTTTCTTTCTTTTCTATCTGCTCTTTCCTTCTTTCTTTCTTCCTTTTCTTTTCTTTCTTTCTTTTCTTTCTTCCTTTACTTTCCTTTCTTTCTTTCTTTCTTTCTTTTGTTTTCTTTTCCGTGTTTCCTGTTGAGTCTCTTCAATCCAGTTCCGGCTCTATCGAAAATCTCTCTCTCTTTTTTTGCTGTTGTTGAACAAAACAAAATCTCTGGTCCACTGCATGCCTAAATAGAACAGGTATCCCCCAGTGCTTTCCTTGCTTTTCCATGAAGACAATCTTCGACGTTTTCTTCAACATAAATCACTCCTGCCCTTTGGAACTTCCCAGTTCTGCTGGTTTCTTTCTATCTATCTGTCTGTCTGGCAATCTATCTATCTATCTATTTGCCTGTCTACCTACCTGTCTGTCTGTCTGTCTAGTAATTGATTTATCAACCCCTTCCTGTAGTTTAAGGACATTTTCGTTTTCTTCTTCAAACTGAAGAGAAAGACACATTTCCAAAGGAAAAGACATGTTCGTGTTAATCTGCGTGCGTGCGTGCGCGCGCGCGCGTGCACACACACACACACACACACACACACACACACACACACACACACACACACACACACACACATATACACACACGCACACACACGCACGCACGCACGCATAGACAGACAGACAGACAGATAGATAGATGGATAAATGGATATATATGTATGTATTTATGTACGTGTGTATGTGTACACACACGCGTACTCACATCTGTCAGTCAGTCTGTCTGTCTGCCTGTCTGTTTTTTTGTTTGTCTATCTATCTATCAATCTATCTATCTGTCTATCTGTCTATCTGTCTGTCGGTCTGTCTGTCTGTCTGTCTGTCTGTCTGTCTATCTATCTATCTATCTATCTATCTATCTATCTATCTATCTATCTATCTATCTATCTATCTATCTATCTATGTATCTATCTATCTGTCCGTGCATTACAAATAAGTAGTGCTACAAAACAAATGCAGGTAAGTAATATCTCCATCCTTATGAAAAAGACTGGCAAAGAACAGAGGAAGGCGGCAAAGAACAGAGGAAGGTGGCAAAGGACAGAGGAAGGCGGCAAAGGACAGAAGAAGGCGGCAAAGGACAGAGGAAGGTGGCAAAGGACAGAAGAAGGCGGCAAAGGACAGAAGAAGGCGGCAAAGGACAGAAGAAGGCGGCAAAGGACAGAGGAAGGCGGCAAAGAAGGCGGCAAAGGACAGAGGAAGGTGGCAAAGGACAGAAGAAGGCGGCAAAGGACAGAAGAAGGCGGCAAAGGACAGAAGAAGGCGGCAAAGGACAGAGGAAGGTGGCAAAGGACAGAGGAAGGTGGCAAAGGACAGAGGAAGGTGGCAAAGGACAGAGGAATGCGGCAAAGAAGGTGCAAAGGACAGAGTAAGGTGGCAAAGGACAGAGGAAGGTGGCAAAGGACAGAAGAAGGCGGCAAAGGACAGAAGAAGGCGGCAAAGGACAGAAGAAGGCGGCAAAGGACAGAGGAAGGTGGCAAAGGACAGAGGAAGGTGGCAAAGGACAGAGGAAGGTGGCAAAGGACAGAGGAATGCGGCAAAGAAGGTGCAAAGGACAGAGGAAGGTGGCAAAGGACAGAGGAAGGTGGCAAAGGACAGAGGAAGGTGGCAAAGGACACAGGAAGGTGGCAAAGGACAGAGGAAGGCGGCAAAGGACAGAGGAAGGTGGCAAAGGACAGAGGAAGGTGGCAAAGAACAAACAGGTAATGTCTCCATCCTAATGAAAAAGACTAGCTGAGGACAGAGGAAGGTGGCAAAGAACAGACAAGTGGAAGGCAGACGAGTCGGTCGTCTCTCTCTCTCTCTCTCTCTCTCTCTCTCTCCTCTCTCTCTCCCTCTCTCTCTCTCCCTCTCTCTCTCTCCTCTGTGTGTGTGTGTGTGTGTGTGTGTGTGTGTGTGTGTGTGTGTGTGTGATAGAGAGAGCGAGAAGGAGAGGGAGGGAGGGAGAGAAGGTAGATATAGAGTGAGAGAGAGAGAGAGGAAGGGAGAGAAAGAAAGAGAGAGAGAGAGAGAGAGAGAGACTCAGAGACAGAGAGTCAGTCAGACAGAGACAGAGAGAGAAAAGAGGAAGAAGAAGAAGGAGGAGGAGAGGAGAGAGAGAGAGAGAGAGAGAGAGAGAGAGAGAGAGAGAGAGAGAGAGAGAGAGAGAGAGAGAGAGAGAGAGAGAGATACGATTGTTTTTTCAGGTCACGATCAGAATCCATTACCAAAGGTGGACACAGTGATAAATTAAAGAAAAGAAATCTCACTGTGAAACAAAAGAGAGAGAGAGAGAGAGAGAGGAGAGAGAGAGAGAGAGAGAGAGAGAGAGAGAGAGAGAGAAAAGCGAACGAACGAACGAACGAACCTTTTTTAATGAGGTGTCACGACCGACCCCTGAAGGTCTGCCCTGACAGGATCGATCTAGATGGGAGTGAAGGGAGCGACTGTCCTCACACGCCTCGCACGAGCCCACACAAGAAAGATTACGATACAATACACCATTTATTCACACCATCACACACATAGTCACAAATAAGCTTTCTAACACACACAACACGCACAATCACAATTAAGCATTTCAACACACACAACATGCACATAGTCACAAACAAGCATTCCAACACACACAACATGCACAATCATAAATAATCATTTCCCCCGCACACACCATAACCATAATCATAGATAATCATTTCCAACAGTCTTTCCCCTTCCTTGCTTCCCGTGGTTCCCCCACACCTCTGTCTCTCCAAAGTCCTCCGAGAGCACCGGGTCGATTCAGGCACCCCCAAACCGGGTCTGTTCCTGAATAGAGTTTCAAGGCCGACACCCTTGATACACGCGCACCCCCAAAAGGGCACGACACAGAGTTACCCACACCCGGTCACGTGCACTGCAGGAGGTCCGTGGACGGTGGAGAATGGCTCCCGTGGGACAGGGCGTTGTCGCGGAAAGTCCCGGACAGGGCCAGGACCATCCAGCCAAGTTCACGTGCTCCTCAACCAGTGCGTAGCCCCAACAGCGCAAGCATCGGGTGGAGCCCCCGGGAGGAGAGAAGGAAGGAACTGGAAGGGAAGGAAAAAGAAGGAAGAAGGGCACACGCCGGTCACGTGCGCTGCAGAAGGTCCGTGGGCAGTGGAGAACGCCCCCGGTGGGACGAGGCGCCGCCGCGGAAAGTCCGGACAGGGCCAGGAACATCCAGCAAAGTCCACGTGCTCCTAAAACCAGTGCGCGGCCCCAACAGTGCCAGCATCGGGTGGAGCCCCCGGGAGGAGAGAATAAAGGAAGCACTGGAAGGAAAGAAGAAAGGGAAAAGGGTACTGGAACCCCGCAGTCAGTACGGTCTGACACATGCTGTTAAATCCTAACAGCCACTCGCATGATGGGCATGGGAGGTATTTGCTGGGTACACAAGCTCAACACAAACTTGAGCATAACACAGTCAACAAACCAAACGAGGAACGTTCCCCTAAAGTCTCCTCACACGAAGCAGGTAAGAGATTACATTGACAGGCTAAACAAACAAATATCAATCTATATCTTCATCCTTCCTTCACTCACGTTCAACATTTTCCTTCTTAGGAACGAACAAATACAGCAACCGCTGCTCTATAACTGCCACCACATTTGCAAAATAAAAAACTCAATGGCACAATTATCCACGCATTTTATAACAACATTTCAAAATGACACAATTCTCCAACCACGCATCCAAACGACTAATCATGCGTACGCACGCTCGCACACATAAAACTCTCGTTCCCCTTGCACGCACAAACAGAGGGTGGCCGAAGAATGCGAGACCGGCAATTGTGACAGGGGCGGACGAGCGAGGCCAAGCAAGTACCAACCCTGAATCACCAGGTTCTCCCCCACCACCGCCGACTACCGCATCACCAGATGCACAAAAAGAGAAAGACTTTAAGATATAATTTTGACTGGCCAGGTTAAGGATTGAATTAACCAGAAAAAGTGGTCTCAAACAATATTTCTTTTATAATTTTGAAAACCAAAAGAAACTGCGCAAAAGAGAAGAATTAGCCGGCTAAACAACAAAAAAACAACAACAAACAAACCACGAAACTGATGCTTACCAGCTACACCGTGGTTGACCCAAGTGGCGGGTCAAGCGACTCTCTGCCCCTGTCCAGTTGAGAGGACAGCAGACTTGACTTACTTGACTTAGTCCTCTGAATTCCCTGGGGAACATAGGGCCGCAACCACACTCTTTCCAGCGGACACGGTTTTGGGAGATCTTCTTCAGCTTGGCCCACGTCATTCCGGCGGCCTTCACTTCCGCGTCGGTACTCCTTCGCCATGTCTGTCTTGGTCTTCCCACTCTTCTTTTGCCCTGAGGGTTCCATTCAAGGGCTTGTCTTGTGATGTTGGATGGAGACTTTCTGAGGGTGTGGCCAATCCATCCCACTTCCGTTTTTCTGATTCTATTTCTATTGGAACTTGCTGGGTCTTGTTCCACAGTTTTGCGTTGGCAATAACATCTGGCCATCTGATGTTCACAATGTTTCGCAGACATCTGTTGATAAAATGTTTGGAGTTTGTGGGTGTTTGTCTTTGTTGTTCGCCACGTTTCAGAACCATACAGAAGGACAGATTTCACATTTGAGTTGAAGATTCTGATCTTGTGTGAGTGAGAGAGCAGAGGAATTCCAGATAGGCCTTTAGTTTTAGTTAAAGGTGTGCCTGGCTTTATTGATGCACTTTTGATATCCTCTCTGTACCTCCATCTTTGCTGACCACACTGCCAGGTAGACAAACTTGTCAACTTCAGTGATGTCTTCCTGTTGTAGTCGTAGTGGTCCGTTGCTGGTGTTGACTCCTCATGGCTTTCTGTTTCTTTAGTTGATTTGGATGGCCTGTCTTTCCTGCTTCTTCTGCTACCCGGCACGCTTCTCTTGTGCGTTTTGCTGTTTGGGGGACAGAAGACTGATGTCGTCGGCGAAGTCCAGGTCTTCCAGTTGCTTGGTGAAAGTCCACTGGATTCCTGTCCTCTTGCCGTCGGTAGACTGCCGCATTATCCAGTCAACGACCATAAAGGAAAATTTTGGCGATAGTAAAACACCCCTGACAGACGCCGGTTTGTACAGTGAGGACAGCAGAGCAGATGCGGAAAAAAGATGACTGTGATGTGATGTCCCTCCCCTACAGGCCGACCGTAGGGATGAAGGTACGACCGTACCTTCGACGAATGGTGTAGAACCAAAAACAGAGCAGGCGCTCTCAGGGACATCTCCGCTCGAGTGAGAGAAAAACCTCCTCACCATGGCACCCAAACATGCCACGCTACGTCACAGTGAGCATACCTCAAGCCTAAGAGGAATGTTACACGTGCGGCAGGTAAAAGACGGTGAGAGCCGATAGAGACAGCGTTCTAGCGAAAGGTACAGCCACCCTGATCCTGAGGATGAATTGCACGGGCAGTGGAATTAGAGAGAGAGAGAGAGAAAGTAAACCTAACCTTAGCTGAACGACATTACGGTGCAAACGCACCACTAGCCACATTAAGGGACGGATACACAACAACAACAACGACAATAAATAAATGAATAATTCCACCAGCCATGATAGGCCAATTGTCATAGGCCTCGTGACAAACTCGTGACAAACCCCCCTTCTAAAAGCATCTGTTTCTCTGAGATACAGTGCTCCTTTGAACCTTGACGCATGTGCAAATTCACAACAATGGGACCAAAACCCAACCCTCTGTGATCGACAGAGTACGATAAATCCAATACAAACATTCCACAATAGAATTATACAGGGAGATACATAATACTACATTTATCAAATAACAAAAGCGAACCTTCAGACAATGAAAGTAGCAATCCGAGACAGGTGATGATTCACTACCGACAACTTCACTACACCTGGTACACAGACCCAAAAGGGGACAAAAACCCTGGCTGAGGGGAATTGTCCCTCTGACTGATTTCCCCAATGGGTGTGCTGACTACGGAGCTCGGCTGAGATAGTCAGCATCCGTATTGCTGGAACCCTTGATATGGCGAAAATGACTCTGCAGTTCCACTGCCTAACTCATGAGTCGACGACTGACTGGCCGGATCCGGTCCAGGCACTGGAGAGGATGATGATCGCTCTCCAGTACAAACTTCCGGCCGTACTTCTTCTTGGGCACGCCAGTGCGCGTCCAAATCTGCCAGAGAGCTTCAGCAACAGTGGGGGCATCGATAGTCCTAAGCGGGACAACCTCTGGTACCGAGTCGCGTAGTCCACCACTACCAAGATGTAGGGTGACCGCGATCGGATGGTGGCTTAATGGGTCCCACCAGGTCGACACCGACCTTGCTGAATGGCTCCCCAACCAGTGGCACTGACCCTAGGGGAACACGCTTCAAGCGACCCTTAGGCGTTTGTCCGTTGGCAGACATCGCAACTGCGGCAGTACTGCCTAACCTGGGAATTCAATCCCCGGCCAGAAGAAGTCTTGTCTCACCCGCTCGAGAGTCCGCTTTGAGCCCATATGGCCTGCCATGGGTGAATCATGGGCCTGCCGGAGAACAGATTCTCTCAAGCTTTGGGAACGACTAGCTGCTTGGCCACCCTATCTGCCTGAGTGAAAACCCTAAAGAGGATCCCCCTGTGGAGCTTAAAGCTCACCTTGGCGTGTCGGGCCGACTGAGCGGGACGATCCGCCAGTTGCCCGTAGGCGTTGGACATCCAAGTCCCTGGCCTGCAGACGGACCATGGTAAGCAGATCACCCCTAGCAAGAACCCGTCAGAGATCGGCTGAAGAACGGGACGCAATTCCTGCTCCTGCTTCTTAGCTTTGGCGCGGTGGTAACTCCCACACACGCCTGTATGGGCAGATCCGTAGACACGGACTGACTGCGTCCGTCCGCAAAGGTGATAGTATTCCCTATGAGAAGGGAATACATAGGTCGCTCCACCGCAATGGCCCATACTTCGCCACAGAAGTAGGGGGTGGAGATCGGAATGAGTACAGAAGGACGGGTGGAGGTGAAACCAGCCTCCAACCCGCACACATCAAACTGGCGCCCCGCGGGCCTCAGGGGAAACCAAATCCTTATCCACAAAGATCGTTGATGCTCCCGAATCCCTGATGGTGTCGACCAAGGAAGAACCAACAACAGAGAGAAACACTGGGGACTCTGTACCACCAGAAGCTGGGAAAGGACCCCACGTTAGCCGAGGCACGAGGACGCTGGAAAGAACTAGCCCCATGACTACCGGCGGCTTTAGGGCAATCTTTCCTAATGTGGCCAGGACGACCACAAAGAAAACACAGTCGGGGTGCTGAGGTCCCCGATGAACTGCCCGCCTTGTTCGACCCGCTAGCAGTCGTCGGCGCCTTATTGCCACTAAAATCCTGTGAGGGTCTTCCTGTCCGTATCTGGGCGGTTTCCCATAAGCCCTACGGGCTTCAGCAAACACCTCAGCGGTATTGAATCGCAGCCGCGAAATCCTGAGGTGCCCGTCTCGCCTATACGGACCTCAACTCTGGGGACACGGTGTTGGTAAGCTGTTCGATGAGAATCAGATCCTCCAGCTCCAGCTTAGCCAACTGACGCCAGTACCCTAGCGTTTTGCGCAGCCTAGCTCCAAACTGCACGAAGGTCTCGTCGTTATTCTTTTCATGGACCTGAACTTCCTCCTGTACGTCTCTGGGGTAAGGTGGAAACGCTTACGCAGAGCCAACTGCATGTCTGCATAAGACGCGCCTTCATTTAGAGTGAGCACACAAATCCCTTGCAGTACCTGATAACCCAGAAAAAAAGGTGCATGGCCTTTTGTTCCTCAGACAAATTTGGGATGAAGTAGCTACCTGTCAAAATGCTCTAAGAACATAAACTATGTCTTCACTAGGTCTGAACTCTGAAGCTTTAATTTTGGGCCTCTAACTCTATCACTTGCCTGGTGATTAACCCCCTGACTTACAGATGCGGGCGCCCGCGAAAGAAGTTGTTCCATCTCTTCCCTCCGCAGAGCTTCCATCCTAGCTAGCTCTTCCCGACGGAGGGCTTCCTGTCTGGCAGCCTCCTCTCTGCGCAGCATAGCCTCTTCCCTACGCAGAATTTCCTGTCTGTCAGTCTCCTCTCTGCGCAGAGCCTCCATCCTATCTAGCTCTTCCCTCCGCAGGGCTTCCTGCTGCAGCTTCTTCCCTACGCAGAGCTTCCTGCCTAGCAGCCTCTTCACTTTCGCTGTGTTGCCTCTTCCCTACGCAGAGCTTCCTGCCTAGCAGCCTCTTCCCTACGCAGAGCTTCCTGCCTAGCAGCCTCTTCCCTATGCAGAGCTTCCTGCCTAGCAGCCTCTCACTACGCTGCCGCTCCAGAAACATAAGGACGGAGGCGATGTCCTGGGCAGGATTCACCACTCCCGACACGGGAGGATGACCCGTTGACCCGTCCCTTGGGTCTCGACTTTCCCATGAGGAAAAATCTCCCAGGGCATACTCCTTACGAGGGGAAGCATGGAGAAGAGAGGGTTTCGGTTTCTGCGACTCAACAGAAGCCCACAGTTGCTTCGCTATACTCTGACGCTTCCGAGCGGAAGTGACAGTCGGGGTCTCAACAGGAAGATCCCCTAGCGAAGAGGTAGTGAAAGTACTCGCTGGACTATCGCTACAGCACGGGAATAAGTGGAAGTCACTGTAGTCGAAGTACTGGTACTAATAGTAGGGACTACATTTTGGGAGACCTTTCTTCTTCGACGCACGCGTCGCCATACCCCCAGCACCCGGGCGTTGCCATGACAACTAGATCCTACGGTTATCAATACAGGAGAAAGACAATTCTACTTGAAAAACAGATACCGCACGGATATGTCACGTCTCTTGGTGACTAACTGAAAACTAGCAAAAAAAAAAAAAAAAAATGTCAACGTGCAATGTCCGGCTGCTCCCACTCTGGCAACACCCCGCTCTACAACACGAGCAACAGTGCGGTGGAGCTCACCGGAAAAAAACAAACAAAAAAAATGTCCAGGCTGCTCCCACTCTGGCAACACCGCGCTCCACAGCACGAGCAACAGTGCGGTGGGGCTCACCGACCAAAAAAAAAACAATATGGCAGAAGGAATCCGGAGAAAAGAAAAAAAAAATGACACTAACGTCTGATATACCCACCTGTACTCAAAAACCCGGTAGAGAAAACTGGTTAAATACAAAACAGGAACGGCAGACTGATGGCACCAGAAAGGAAAGTCTTACGGCCGTATCTGCGTGAGGCACCCGGCGGAAAGAGGTCTGGACGCGGTCGATTCCCCTTCGTCTCGACTCGACTCCCCAGTCACACTGGATGTTCCTTCAGGCCACCAGAAGACTCCCTACACACTAGAGTCACCCAGCCAACCACCCAACAAACAAACACGACAAACTGACTAAACATATACAAAATAGACAGAACTGGACAGGTACTCCGCGAAACGAGAGAGACAGTCAGAGCCCCTCACATCCCGGACGAGCCC
>CM031595.1:106920430-106922930 GCA_018398815.1 Conus ventricosus | reverse complement strand
TCTCTTCATGCACTGTCGCTCACACCACACACACACACACACACACACACACACACACACACACACACACACACACACACACACACTCACACACACACATACACTCACACTCACACATAAACTCAAACACACACACACACACACACACACACACACACACACACACACACACACACACACACACACACATATATATATATTATATTATACACTCAAACGCACACTCTCTCACGTATGCACGCACACACAGACACACGTACACTCTCAATCACACGCAGGCGCACAACAACACACACGCAGACACAGAGACACGACACAGACACACAGACAGACAGACAGACAGACACACACACACACACACACACACCACACACACACACACACACACACACACACACAAGGCTCTGTGATCGCCCTCTTCTCTTTAATATTTTAACTAATGATTTACCTAAATACATTTCAAAAAACTTTAACTTGATTCAATATGCGGATGACATCTGCTTATGGTTGAACGCCACATTGAAAAAGAACACATCAAAAGATCTGTTAATTACATTAGAAGAATATATCAAAAAGAGTTAGACAACATTGCGAACTTCATGTCTGATAATGGCTTATGCCTGTCGGCTGAAAATCCCGTATAATGTTATTTGATGCAGGTGGGTCTGCTCACAATACTCCAAACTTCAAAGTACATAATACCACATTGAGCTGCACTTCTGAGATTAAATTCCTTGGTGTGCATCTTATGTCAAATCTTTCTTGGAATTTTCACTTGGAACACATAATAAATCAAGGGAGAAAATCTCTTAATCTGCTCAAAGTTATAAGCAAACAAAGTTGGGGCCAGGAAACAAAAAGTTTAATACATCTTTCTTCGGCTTTAGTTAGATCCAAATTGTCATATGCACAAGAGGTCTTTTTTAGTGCTCCTAAGTACTTATTAAAAAAGCTTCAATGTATAGACTCTAAGGCATTCAGATTAGCCCTTGGTGTTCCATTTCATGCTTCAGCTTTAGGAACATACCATGAAGCTGGTGTCTTACCTCTTGATGACCATCGTGAACTAGCCTGCGCTAAGTACATTCTTCGCTGCTCAACTATTCAAAGTGCTAACCAAACGGAACTGGATATGAGGTCTGATGTAGACTTTCCTAAACGTGCTAAAAACATTCGAGCCACTAAAACGATACTCACATATTCTTCTCACTTGTTGACAAATTCAGGTATCAATCATAAAAAAGCTTGCTATGCGTTTTCCCGTAAGTCCCGTTCCAAACTGGGAGCTCTTCAAACCAAAATTTGATTATAACTATACTACTCTATCAAAAACTGATAACATTAATATTCTAGCTTGCGAAGCAAAATCACATATCAGTGATTGTTATCGTAACTTTGTAAAAGTCTATACCGATGGGTCTCTATTAAACAATAATGCTGGTTGTGGCTTTGTCATTCCATTTTTAAAAATTGAGAAGTCCTTTCATCTTGGGACAAATCTGTCTATTTTTACAGCCGAACTTATAGCCATATTAATGGCCGTAGAGTACATAAATGATTTATCATTGGACTGTTATGGTATCCTCTTCTGTGTAGATTCTAAGTCAGTTCTTCAAGCTTTAGAATCTACAAATTCAAAAAACCGTGCTGAAATCATATCAGAAATTAAAATACTTATTCACAACCTTATGTCAAGAGGTATAATAGTTAATTTTTGTTGGGTTCCTTCTCATTGCTTCATATCCGGAAATGAGTGGGCTGACAGGATTGCTCGAGCAGGTGCAAACAATTCTGACAATACGGCTACTATTCATATTCCCTTGAGCTTACATGAAGGATATTCTCTCTTACAAAGGGTCTCTTT
Organism: Conus ventricosus; assembly: GCA_018398815.1. Classification (NCBI taxonomy): domain Eukaryota; kingdom Metazoa; phylum Mollusca; class Gastropoda; order Neogastropoda; family Conidae; genus Conus; species Conus ventricosus. The sequence continues at coordinate 106,921,066 of CM031595.1, read as the reverse complement.
TGAAAAATTTGAGGAATACTACAAAGAAAGTGTTCTCCCACGAATACACAAACCCGACACTTCTATACTTTGTTGTACGAGCTCTCGAGCAAGTAATCTTTTAAAAAGGGCTTCCTCAGTAAATCCAGTAAACTGTAATACAAACATAGGATTATATCCAAGACACAGTAAACAACTTGTCTCCTTATTATTTCGGTTAAAAATAAATGCATTCAGAAGAAAATATGTCAAGAATATTCGATGTGCTTGCGGCACCCTTGATAATTGTACAACAACACACGTTCTATACTTTTGCCCCTACTTTGATTCCGATTTGTCAGAATTTAGAAAGGATGCTTCAAAGTGCATATTCCAGGATACCAAATCTCTCTTAAATTTTGTACGAATTCTTATGTTAAGCCCAGTTGGCTCAATCCTGTAATTGCTGTTTCATGATCTTATTTTGTACAGTTGTTTGTTTTTACTTTTGATGTCTTTTTTTTTTTTTTTTTTTTTTACAGTTTAATTCTTACTTAGAGTTTCTCCTCATCACTCATACACGTACACACGCACACGCCCGCACGCGGGCGCGCACTCACGTACGTACGCTGCACGCACGCACGCTGCACGCACACACTCAAACACACACACACACAC
>CM031595.1:106907930-106917930 GCA_018398815.1 Conus ventricosus | reverse complement strand
GTTTCATGAATACAATATCGCTAACTATTTAACAAAATACCGTTAGGTGGAAGCTGCACGAGGGTCCATGTCTTGACAACAACGCAGCATCGAAAAACTGACTTATAATTATTTTTTTTAAAGGGGGGGAGTATTGTGCACATGGAAATGAAACGACGTGCCTCAAACTTTAAAAAACAAAGACAGTTTTTGTGCTCTACAAAATGAAATACACATCGACATTGGTTGTAACATTCTCTCTCTCTCTCTCTCTCTCTTCTCTCTCTCTCTCTCTCTCTCTCTCTCTCTCTCTCTCTCTCTCTCTCTCTCTCTCTCTCTCTCTCTCTCTCGCTCTGACTTTTGGCGCAGATAATGGAGAACAGGGAGCTTAGGGACCGAAGGGAAGGGCAGGGCATAGACTGTTCTCAGACCAGAGCGTGGTGACAACTAATTAGCCTGGCTTCTAGGCTAAGCCTCAGTCTTCTAACACCGGAGTCACACAGTGAGAAATGTTAAGCTAGTCTGAGACACCAAGGACAGCTGTTGTCAGACGAAGTCTGTGAAAACGCTCCCAGCTTGACGTTTAAAAGGAAGGGAGCCTGGTTGGCCTGGTAAGGCGTCAGAATCTTTTCGCAAGGTCTGGGGTGCCATTCCCACTCGAGGTAGCCAAGATGAAGGAGATTTTCTCTTCAGAGTTAAGATCTCTACAGGCTCCAGTCCCCTCACTGTCCTTCGGATGAAACTGTAAACCGAGATCCTAAGCGTGAAAGCGTGCAAAAACAGCAACGACAAAACAACACTTGCACGCACGTTAAATCCATTTCCACCTTGCTGAGAAGAGAAGACCATCGTGTGCTGGTGGGAAGGATGACACAGAAATAAAACACAAGCACACTGGTGTTGTAGTTTAGATATCATCCCCGCAGACACAATATGACTACCTTAACGATGAGATAAAAAGAAATGGTTGCATACGCAAAGAAAATCACCATTGGTGAACGTCGGTGCTCCAGCGGCGAACCGAGAGGAAGAGAAGCTCTAAGGACAAGTTGTACTTGGGCCGGAGTCTGTCAGACATGGTGAACTGGTCTGAGACTGTAACGACAAACTGTTGGCAGACAGAAGTCTGGCGAAAGATGGCTATTTTTCCCTGAGACTCTAAGCCCAGGCTGTTTTCCGACCGCAGTCTGGTGAGAGATAGTTGTTTCCCTGAGACTATGAACAAGTTGTTTTCAGACTGCAGTCTGGTGAGAGATAGATGTTTCCCTGAGACTGTATGAACAAGCTGTTTTGAGGCCGCAGTCTGATGAGAGATAGTTGTTTCCCTGAGACTCGAACAACAAGTTGTATTCAGACCGAAGTCTGGTGAGACATAGTTGTTTCCCTGAGACTACATGAACAAGTTGTTTTCAGACTGGTGAAAGATGGTTGCTTCCCTGAGACTCCTCTAAAAACAAGTTGTTGTCTGACAGCAGTCTGTGGCGAGAGAATGGCTAGTTACCCTGAGACTCTTAGAACGAGCTGTTCCCCAGCAGAATCTTGTAAGAGACGTTTATAGTCTGAGGCTTCAAGGATGAGTTCTTCTCACCCGAGCCTGGTAAGAGATGGTAAGCCTGTTGGCAGGCCAGAGTGTGGGGAGCAATGGTTATTTGATCAGAGGACCTAAGCGCATGTTGTTCTTGGACCAGAGTATGGCGAGAGATAGTTAGACAGACTGAGATTCTAAGAGCAAGCTGCTCACGTACTAGAGTGTGGTGACAGATGGTTAAGTGATGGTTAGTCTGTTTTGAGGACAAGTTTTTTTTTTCTTCTCTGACCAGTAAGAAATGGTTTGCCCAGGGCTCTAAGGATAAACTGTTGTCAGACTGGAGTCTGGTGAGGGAGGATTACCCTTAGGACGATTTGTTTTCAGACCGGATTCTGGTGAGAAGAGGCTTACCCTTAAGACGAATTGCTTTCACAGTGGAGTGTGATGAGATAGGATTACCCTTAGAACGAGTTGCTTTCAGACTGGAGTCTGGTGAGAAGAGGATTACCCTTAGGACAAGTGGTTTTCAGACTGGAGTGTGATAAGAGGAGGATTACCCTTAAGACGAGTTGTTTTCAGACCGGAGTCTGGTGAGAAGACAGTTACCCTTAGGACGAGTTGTTTTCAGACTGGAGTGTGATAAGAAGAGGATTACCTTAAGGTCGGAGTCTGGTGAGATGAGGATTATCCTTCAGACGGGTTGTTTCAGACTGGAGTCTGGCGAGAAGTGGATAACCCTTAAGACGGGTTGTTTCAGACCGGAGTCTGGCGAGAAGCGGATTACCTTTAAGACGGGTTGTTTCAGACCGGAGTCTGGCGAGAAGCGGATTACCCTTAAGACGAGTTGTTTTCAGACCGGAGTCTGGCGAGAAGCGGATTACCTTTAAGACGAGTTGTTTTCAGACCGGAGTTTGGCGAGAAGCGGATTACCCTTAAGACGAGTTGTTTTCAGACCGGAGTCTGGCGAGAAGCGGATTACCCTTAAGACGAGTTGTTTTCAGACCGGAGTCTGGTGAGAAAGGGTTACACTTAGGAAGAGTTGTTTCAGACCGGTGTTTAGTGAGAAGATGATCACCTTTAGGACGAGTTGTTTTCAGACCGGAGTCTGGCGAGAAGCGAATTACCCTTAGGAAGAGTTGTTTTCAGACCGGTGTTTAGTGAGAAGAGGATTACCCTTTGGACGAGTTATTTCAGACTGGAGTCTGTTGAAAGAGGAATCACCTGAGGTTCAAAGCACAAGTTCTGCTCGGATGGGAATCGATCAGTATAAAGTCAGGTGAACTGACGTTAAGAACGTCATGCCTCGGGAAGTTGCTTATGCCACATGACCTTGCAAAAAGCGTATATTTAAACATTGTGCATGCATCTTATGCAGTTTAAAATCAGATGGTCAGACAGTTGGAGTAAAGAGTCAGCGGATAAATGTGTGCTTGTAGTTTAATCTCGGCAGCAACTAAAATAGTGGGGCAGTCAAGGTAGTAAATATCAGTAAATCGTGCACTTCATAGTAGAAGCATGCCATTTGGCATGTGGGTACCTAGACCCTTTCTGAATGATATGAGAGAGGGAAACACAATGGGCGTGACCTCTGGAGGGCGTGGCCATACATTTAATTAGGTCAGTGTGTCATGTTCTTTCTTTTTCGTTTTTTTGCACAAAACAATGCATTCTTGCAACAAAAAAACTGCTTCAGAATAACCCTGAGTATGTATTTGATGAGACATATGAAGACAAGCCTATATTGAAGCTAACTTGTAAGACTCAAATAAAGTAGGTCATTTAAAGTAGTCAAAGTCCTTAAAATCTTATTGTTTTTATTTTTTACATTTGTTTTTGGCTCCATTTAGTTTGCAAAGTTCATAACAGTGATTACCTTTATAGCAGAAAAAATGATGTAAACTTATTTTTGAAAATGAAAACAAGCATTTTGTCTCTTAAAAACAAGTAGGTCAAGTATTCTTATCTTTACATGTTTTGGTATCAGATTTTACCAATTCGGCTGCTTCTAGAAGGGAAAGATGGGGTTTCAAGTACTTGATTGTCTCTATACCTATTGCATAAGTTGACAGACTGTTGAGTTGCCTTTTTATATCGCAAGTGTTGACCTATTTAGGACTCATTTGCTATCAATATACTATGTGGTTTGTTACATATGTCATATAACAATAAAGCACCATATATTCCGATTAACATTAAAGGAAAACAGTTTGTGAATTGTCAGTGCCAAGCAAATCACATAAATCACACACACACACACACACACACACACACACACACACACACACACACACACACACACACACACACACACACACCTTTTCTTCTAAAGAAGAAAGATTGCTTTACCTCACGTCACATTCAATCAGCTCACTTGTCCTGGTAGCAGTCTCCACCACATGCGCAGAGGGCAGTACATTGCAGGTTGGCCTTCACACATTTGCAACGTCCTTTGCAGCCTTGCTGGCATCCACAGTGAACCAGTTCACGACATGAATCCTGTGCCTGCTGAAGAGTTGTTCACACGGGCTGCCACATTTGCCCCTCTTTTTTCCAACCCCAGTCTGCAGGAGATGGGAGCACAGGTTGTTTCGCTAGACACTGACCCCAGACATATCCAGCTTGGTAGATAGCACGGAGAAGATGTTGTCTAAGAGCTGCTGAAGTTGGGGGAATGTTCTCAAGGAGCCTTCCTTGCTGGGCAAACAGTTTCTTCCTAGCCTGGTCAACTTTATGGAGTGCACTCGTACGTTCGTACATGAGTACAACAAACCTCTCGAAGGTTTCCAACAAAGCATCTGTCAGTGAACATGGTCTGTCCACGATGGCCAAGAAGGAGTCTGTCACTTCAGGAAAGATAGTCCATGTATTCCACGCTGTTGTCTTGCCCCTGCTGCTGAAAAAAGACACTGTGTCACATCCAGTAAAGGCATGAAGTGCTGGAAGGACCTACGATTTTCTTGGTCCAAGCTGTCTGGCTATATGATGAGCTGGGACATATTTGAAGTGTTTTCCAGTGCCCAGAGCTAACCAGATTTCTTGTGCAATGGTGACCTGAAAATTAGCTACTGCAAGGACAAGAACATCTGTGTCCGTGGTTCGTACTAAGATCTTGCCCAAACCCTCCTGCACACAATCTGCAGTAAGATCCTAGTATCAGCCTACTCGTGTGTGCAGGCTTGCAGACAACTTGTTTGTTTGTTAGCAGGATGCAGAGCACCTTCTCAACACAGGTAATTACCACCACCTTCCCCTGCGTGTTGACTGTTTCAATCGTTCTTTCAGCGATGTACTGAAACAGCTCTGTTTTGTTGTCATCCACCTGGAGAAAACTGTGCCAGTTACCAGGTAGCAGTGCGGTTGGCAAAACTCTTCTCTGAACACCACATCCCCTGTGCTGTCTTGCACCTGCCTTCAGACTGCTAGAGTTGTACATGTCAAAAACGACGTCAACTCTTGATGTCGATTCCAGATTCTTTAAGACGTATGGCACAAACATGTTGTCAACATACTCCTGCAATGTCTTATTTAGTTTGGGCGACAGCATCTGGACCACTGCAGCTCCGTCAAGCAATTTTGCGTCAACTTCAGGGGGAGACAGAGGGATCAGAACAGCTTCAGCATCCAGCAGACATCCAGCCTCTTCAAAAGGATCTTCTGTTTCAATGATGTCAGTAATGTTGTCAAACACATCAGGTGGAATATCAGCCATGGTTTGGGAGAAATCTTCATGTGTATCTTCCATGTCCTCGTTTAGTGCCGGAATCGTCACAGCCTTACTTCAAGTTAAAGTCGCAAGTAGATCTGCTTTAGATCCTGTTCTCAGTTGACCAAATCTTGAGAGTGATGGCGGCCATGGGTGGTTTTCATGCCTAAAGAACTCTTCAAGATTTCCATTTCGGAACTGGCATGCGATGTAGAGCTTAGAAAACAGAGAACACTCATTTTTCAACATTGCCAGATTACTCTTCACACTGGACGGCAGTCTGCAAACTTGGTTTGAGAACAACTTTCTCTTTTCAAAGCGCTCTTCGATGAATGTTTCATACTGTTCCTGATGGAATACTGCCATCACACTAGCCGGAATAGAAGTAGAAATGTCATGCCAAAGACAGGGGCTGTTTGGGGATTATCGCGGAAGCTTTCAATATAAGCCACAACCTCAGCAAGTGCAATAGCATGTGCTGTTGATCTGCTTGTTGTTTCTTCTGATTCTTGTGCCTGGTTTGCTGGTACACGTCTGTAGAAGGCAGACAGACATTTAATGTGATAATAACAATCCATTGCCACCATGTCTTTGACAGCAAGTTTTGTGAGTAGCTCTTGATCGTTCAGTTGCTGAGCATGTGCACGAACTTTATCATCCAGGGGCAAAGTAAGAGCTCGATGAAGCCCTGCTGCACCGGGAGATCCATTGCAGAAAAAGCATGTTGGTCCTGTGCCCATCTCATCTGTCTCACAGCTAGATTCATCTGCAAGTTTCCGTGTTTTCACAGGACTGGGTTTATCACTTGCTGGCTTTCTTTTCCTGTTTAAAACAGTGTCGCTTATTTTTGCACAGCAGGATTTGTGCCAAGAAGCTTTGTGCTTCCTCAAGGTCTCCTCAAAACCAGTTCCTTCATCCAGTTTAGACAAGGGAATAGAAAGTGGGGACTCACCCAACTCCTGAAAAGCTGTCAAATTGTAAGCAACGTAGGTATACCCTGCTCCATCTCCTCTTGCTCCCTTTGCTGGGCATATCAAAGGTGCCTTGCTTAAGGGGTTCTGGCACAGAGCGCACAGATTCCAGTCAACTGTCAAGTCATCAATTTCTTCAGAGGAAAATTGTACACTGGGGTCGTTTATCCTCTTATAGTCACGAGACATCGCCACTTTCTGACTGCCTACAGGCTCGGAACTGCAACAAAGACAAAAAAAACAGAACCTGAGTTTTGACGCCAATGGATGACCATACAATTTGCACTGATCAATTTGATTCCGCTATAATGACAACCAACTTAGCAAGTTCACAGAACTGATTTTTATTTTTTGTTTTATTATTTGAGCATTTATCATCAATCGAATTAAAATTCATGTTGATGCGAGCTTATAATTGATATTGTTCTAGTAAATAAGAACTGTGGCATTTGTGATCAAACAGACACTGACAGTAACATACAAAAAAAAACAACAACAAAAAAAACAACAAGAATCGCTTGGAATTCTGGCTGAATGCAGTCTTTATCTTAAAAAGAACAACGTGAATATTTCTGATATCTAAAAACCGATTTTTAATCATTAAAAGTTAAAATGGAAATAAAACTGGATTGAAAATAATGTATGTAAACTCACCAGCTGTGAAAAGGTTGTTTAGTCACATTCAAATAGCTGCATTATGCTGAAATCCGCTCCAAATGCACTGAAACTTGATTTTACAAACAGACATCAAAATAGTACACCAAGAATGAAACAAAGCCGTTCGCACGCGTGATGGCCACGACCGGTGATACATTTTTTTGCACCATCATAGGAATAGGGTAGCATGGGGCAAAACGCCTAGGTGGGATCAAACGCCCATCCCCCGTATTTCGGAGAACATGTGATGTAGCAAACCATGTGATACTTGACCTGAATCCTGAACAAAGAAGACGCTTCTGACAGGAGAAAGAGAACTCCCAACTAAACGGTCAGTTTTACAGACTTATTTGTTTCTTTGGGGCTTGTATTCAGTAATTTCTTATATTATTCATTTTAAGTATATTCATACATGTAACAAATGAAATGGAAAAGCTTTGTATTCATACTGATAAGAATATTTCAACTCCATGCTAGTGATGCTGGCGCCAGTTTGTTTCCCCTCCTTCCCGCTGTCTGACCGTTCTGTTCACAGTAGGTCAGTCTGGGGGTCAAACGCCCACACCTTCACCGGGGCAAGACGCCTAGGGTGGGCTTTTTGCCCCGTTCATTGGGCCTTTTGCCCCATACTTGCTTTTATCGTAAATTAGGTAAATTAGGTAGGTAGGTAAGTGATGACTGGTGAGTGTGTGTGTATGTTGTGTGTGTGTGTGTGTGTGTGTGTGTGTGTGTGTGTGTGTGTGTGTGTGTGTGTGTTGATCCTAGCAGGAAAACGTTCTTCTACAGTAGATGAAATAGATACATCAGCAACATCCCCATAGCATTTGGCAACAGTTTGTAGGGTCAAAGTTGTGGGGTGTAGGGAAATAGTACCCCACAAATTGTCGCTACCGCACAACCCCGGCAAAAGCTATGACACACTACCTCACAACCCCAGGTAACCGAACACACACACACACACACACACACACACACACACACACACACACACACACACACACAGATCAGCTTGCTCTCGTTCTCTGCCAGGCAGGGGATAATGAGATGACGTCTTTTATGCGCATGCTTTCTGTGAACAAAAGTAAATTATGGCGTCGGGGGCGTCATTGTTGAAACAATGTCAACGATGATTCAAAAGATATGTTTGTGTCTTTTTTTTATTTTGTTACTTGTATGGCATATCAATTTATTTTCATCATTGTTGTCAGGAAGCAAAACACTGAAAAGAGAAGGGAAGCATTTTGGAATGTAGGCATGTGCTGTTCAATATTCAAGCAGGCTGGGAAACTAAATCCAGTTGTCTACTCTTCTTGAGTTTTTCGTCTTATTTGCTTGCCGCGTGCACCTCTTTCTCTTCTGGATGATCTTAGTAGCTAGGCAACGTGCTCCTCTGAGAATCACGGTTACTTACATAATTATTGCTTTATTAGCCAGCTTTACCATGCATTCAAAAGGTGCAGACTATGAACCTAATCTACACCGCCCGTTTCCCGCCAACTCTATAGTAGATTTGTATTTTTACGTGTGTTTACACTATCACACAAGTAGTTTTGTGTTCGTATTTGGTTGGGGTTGTTTGGGATGTTACTGAGAAGTATTTGGGGATGTTTTGGATTTATTTGATTAATTGTGGGATGTTACTAAATACACTCGGTAGCTTAGATTTATATGTACCGTGTATATATCTAATTCAGCCAACACAGCGACATATACATTCTGAGGTGATAGCCCAGAATAGGCAAGTAACTGCTGAAGAAGAAGAAGAAGAAGACGAACGAGAAGAAATAATTAAGTTAGTGATGTTGCTTACAGCCCAGCCAGCCGGAAAGGGCCATTGTAGCCATATCAGGGCTGTTACCACACTGAAGTCATCCAAAGACAAATCGACAGCAGCAGCAGCAGCAGAAGAAGAAGAGACAGGAGCAGAGAGAGCATATCGTTCACTCGAACAGAGAGTTGAGGCTGAAAATGAACCAGTGTGAAGGTAATATGATAGTGTGAGACGTTAGAGAAAGTTTTTCATACACGTTCACAAATATACTAGACAGAGCATAGAGCTGGGCAGAATATGCTACAACATTCTGTCAGTGAACAGGCATTAGAATTCACAAATGTATTTATTTTTGACTACAAATTTAAAAGATGTTTCAAAGAATTATGATTTTTAACTAAGACCTTCCCTATCTACACTAATGAAAACAAAAACACAAAAAAGAAGCCGCGTTTTCCTAGAATCACTATGGCCAGGCCCAAAGGCCAAGAGGCCTAGCAACACCCTCCCCGAATCAGAAGATGCCAGGGATTTGAGAGAGCCTGAATGTCCCACTATATAAGAATAATATAGCTTGTTTCCCTGAAAACGGAGTATGGCTGCCTTAATGGCGGGAAAAAAAACGGTCATACACACAAAACTCCACTGCCTCTGTTGAGCAGATGGGATTAATACCTGCCTGTCTATACAGGGAATGTCCACAGGAGTATCAGTCTGCGTACGCAGAAGAAGAAGATATAGCTTGTGACTGGATTTATGTTGAATAACCCTACTGATCGATGGAATAACATGTTTTGATGCTTCTGACTTTTGGAGCTGGAGGAGGAGAAATGCTGGACCTATCCACCCTGGGACACGTTGATGGTGTTTACATGTGTTATGGTAGAACTGTTGGCTGACCAGTGTCGTTTACCTGGGTTGGGGTGGAGGTGGGGGGAGGAGAGATTATGGAAGGTTGGAGGTGTTTCCACCCATTGAACTGTGGAACATGCTGTCTCGCCGATTGTGGGACAGTTAGAAGTGATCGCAGGCCTTAATTATCGGGACGCTTTAAGCTCCAACGTTTGTCAATGGGCAGCAGCAATGACCGTTATTCTTCATTTACAGTCCTGTGGTTTAGAATCGAGGCGTAGTGTGTGTGTGTGTGTGTGTGTGTGTGTGTGAACATATCCCCTGTTAATATCATTCTGTGATACTGGCATAACGCTTGCAAACTTGTGAGTGTTGCGCATGAGCCGTACATCCTTAAAGTGGAGCCGCCTCCTCCACGTGCTTCTGATCGAGTGGACCTTCCGCCATTTGGCTGATCTCGCTATTCAACTTGTGAGGTAGGTGTTTTATAATTCATTTTGCATCCTGCTCATTGAAACGTACATTGTAAATCTCTATGG
>CM031595.1:106885430-106900430 GCA_018398815.1 Conus ventricosus | reverse complement strand
AAGAAAATTGAACCCGCAGGGCAAACCGTGGACCGCTTTCACCTACCCGAATACCGCACTCATGAGATACGGAGCCCTCTTGACAATCGACCATGCAGGCTGGTGGTGAAAGAGGTGTTTGGTTCTCCTCGACTCGTTTTCAAACCGTTCAGATGGGATCCCGGATAAGAGTCGACAAACCAAAGAAGTAGACGGGACAGGAATAGTATCATCGTTGTTGATTATTTCTCTGGCGCATGTTGATGGCATTTATCTCTTCCTGTCAGCTTGAGTGGCTCTTTGTCTGCCTCCTGTTCATGGGGTTGTCTGTCTGGTCACCACACTTCACAGGTGAAGGAATCGTATTTCAAAAGTCTGAAGCGCACACACACGGTGCACGGCTTGCGGAAAAAACCCCTATGTGCAGGCAGGAAGCCCCCCCATAGACTTATTGGCGGACCAGAAGGTTATATGTGTGGTAACCTGAGAGGGCAGCTCAGACATCTGAACGAGTTCTTTCGCCGGAAGAGATGAGTTCTCTGGACAAGCATAAGTCTGACACAGGCGTATAGTGGGAGAGAGAGCGAGTTCTTTTGACGAACAGACTGAATAGGTATGGACAGCCCCTCCCAATATTTTCAACACTGACTCGCCTTCAAACATGCTTCAAACAGTCTTGTTTGCCGCAGGAATCAAAATGTTTGAGAAAACAACCAAAATATTATGTACAATGCCAAATATATACACACGTTTACCTACATCAACTTCTTTCTTTTTTTATATTTTAAGAAAGCCATTGAAAGTAGAAATGTGTGAATCATTGACACAGAATGTCAGTTCATTTTTTAACTACACCTGCTTGGTTTCAATCTTTGTGGAGATGAGTCCATGGCCCAATCAGTAAAATGCATCTTAGCCTGGACGATTTTGCTGTATATCATGTGTGAATACAGGGGCTAAGGAACGCTATTCGTCAGCTTTTCTAACTTTCTTGCCGTTCATGACGGTTTTCAGGTAGCAATGAATTGAGATTACAGGGTCCCCCCCCCCCTATCTTTTGTTTTCTGACCCTTTCATACGTTGAATGTTACAGCTGTTTTTCTTACCCTTTAACACATAGATGGCTACAAGAAGACTCAAGCATCTCCATGTTATAGGGCAAGTATAGGTATCCACATTCACCACACACTCATTTGTTTAGGCACAACTCCTGATGGTCCTTCAGTACAATTAGCTTTTCTGCCTTCTGGAAGTTTTCTGCTTACAAATTTCTCTATTCTGTTGCTCTTCTTGACATTTTGTTTTTGTTTTCATCTATGTTCGGTGTTATCTGCTTTTGTTTTGCCTTTGTCGACCAGTCTGCTGTCTTGTTCTGAGAACTCTTCTATTCTTTTTTTTTCCTGGTCAAATTTATCACACACCAGCCTTCAGTTTTGTTGCTGTTGCAATCTGGCCCTTACATAACAGAAATTGTACACATTGTTCAGGGTGAACACTAGTTGCTCGTTCTGTTAGTCTGACTGCCCATAGGACACACACACACACACACACACACACACACACACACACACACACACACACACACACACACACACACATATATATATATATATATATATATATATATATATATATATATATTTGTGTGTGTGCGTGGTCATCTCTCTGGGTAGTGCGGTATTTTTATTTCTGTTCAGCCCAGGAGTTGGTAATCGAAGTTTATACTTTTTCTCGGGCGAAACGGTCTGTTCTTCAACTAGCAATAATTCTAAATTCTAATTTTCTAGAAAACATTCTAAATTCTAGAAAACACTAAATGACTAAGAAACAGTACCAAAAAAAAAATGTATTTTTGTCTGCCGCTTCATCTCTTCTGAAAGTGACGAAAATTATGCAACCTGTGTGCGCCATTTTGATTGGCTAATGCCTTCTGACTCCGCCAGTCACTCGACGCGATACATGACGATATCAATAAATGCCAGTAACTTAAAGAGGTGGTTTTGTAAAGCGAAGTCACCGGAAGTCTCGATGATGTTGATTCACCACCGACAAAATAACGCTGAAGTCCTTGCCGCGTATGTTTGAAAATGCTCTGGTCCGAAAGGAAGATTGCAGCGTTTATCACGTGCCCGACACAAAGTGACATTCTTGCCCCGGGTAGTCGGGTCCGGCAGCCATGACTCTTCCACCGTGCATTTAAGTTGTTTTTTTTTCCATTAATCTTTCTTTAATACCTGAGAGGGATTGATCAAGTGAAATAGCTTGTGCTCCCAGCACGGCTGTTCATATCGGCCTCATCGATGTCAATAAATTGTTACCACGTCATTCATTGTGTGTACCGAGTACCTTTCGTTGTTCGTTACTTTGGCATGATGTGATTTTTGTTGTCCTTTTATTTTTTTTCAGAATGTAACCTTGTTTTCCCTCCTAAGTGTTGACAGCCCCGATAAGACCCTGTGTGGTCGGTTTGGCCATGATAATGAAGCGTTTGAGCTGTTTATTCACAAAGGCACGTGCAACACTGTGTTTGAGCTTGCTGTCAAATGGTTGAAGGACGCCCAGCTGTTTGGTATTTGTTGGTTTATTGTTCTGTGCTTAAGAATGATAAAGATGTTGTTGTTGTTTTTGTTGCTGTTGTTCTTGATGTTGTTGTTGACGACGACGATAACGACGACGACGACGAAGACGATGATGATGATAGCAAAAATGACGTAATGTGGCTCAGTGTCTTCAGTCCCACTGGACATGGTTCTTCCAACTTTGTAGGTAATGTTTAAACAAAAAATCAAAGCCTTATTTGTCCTCTTTCATTCTTCCTTCATTCCTTCCTCCCTTTCTTTCTTTCTTTCTTCCTTCCTTCCTCACTTTTCTTTCTTTCTTTCGTTTTCTGTCTGTCTGCCTGTCTGTCCGTCACTCTGTTTATTCTTTTGTCCTTTCTCTTTTTCTATCTTTATCTTTTTTCCCCCTCTTTTTTAAAAAAAAATCGTCTTTCTTGTTTCTTTCTTCCCTCTTTGTGTATTATCCCTTTTCTTTCTGTCTGTCTGACTGTCTTTCCTCCCTTTCTGCATCCCTTCATGCATTCCTTCTTCCTTTTTGTATCCTTTTCTTCTCTTTCTCCGGCCGTTTGTTGCCTTTCGTTTGATAATGTTTCCCCGTCTTTAGTCACGTTCGCACACTGACCGGAAATTTTGAGTCATTACATAAATACCGTGCATGGAACAGCGATTGCATGTTAAAACGGAAGAGAAAACAAAGCAAGCAAAACAATAACCAACCTACCAACCAACCAGCCAGCCAGCCAGCCAACCAACCAGCCAACCAGCCAAGCAAGCAAGCAAGCATTCAAGCAAACAACTAGAAAAACAACAACAAAAACAACAGTGACAACAACATACAATGTAGTGACATTCCGCTCCGTAAATAGTCTGTGACAAGTAGTTTCTGGGATGCAGTCCCGTTGTCTGAGTCCGAAAGTAATTTCATACATTGCGTCATCATCATCTTCGTCGTCATCATCATCATCATCATTCATCATCATCATCATCATCATTGTCGTTGTCGTTGTCGTCGTCTTCATCATCATCGTCATTGTCATGACAAAATTCTGTCCCTTGGACCGCTTTTCCCAGGCTACACACAGCCTGAGTCCGACGTCAAGGGCTGACAAAGGAAACTCTGACAGAAGGACCGTTAATTAACGAGTATGTGAGGACCATCCCGGCAACGGTGACACGTCATTCGGCTCTCTTCTCTCTCTCTCTCTCTCTCTCTCTCTCTCTCTCTCTCTCCATAGTACCCCCCCCCCCCCCCCCCCCCCCCCCCCCCCCCCCCCCCCCCCCCCCCCCCCCCCCCCCCCGGATACATTCATGTTGTGGTTTATTTATTTACGCATTTATCTATCTATTTATTCAGTCACTTGTTTGTATGTTTGTTTGTTTGTTTGTTTGTTTGTTTGTTTGTTTGTTTGTTTGTTTGTTTGTTTGTTTGTCTATTTACTCACGTATGTATTTACATATTCGTTTTTTTTTAAATTCATGTATTTGTTATTTATTTATATGTTTGTTTGTTTGTTTATCTGTTTATTCCTTGGCGGACAAAGTTTTGTTGAACTTCCTTGTCACGTCAGCACCCCCCTGTGTGAGAAATTCGGGCGCCTTTCTCGGGGGGGGGGGGGGGGGGGGGGGGGGGGGGGGAGTATGCGATTCGCCACAGAACAGCGCCACCATCCATGTATTGTTCTCCTCAGTCTGCATCATCCTGTTCTGGCTTTCCGATCAAAGTGGATTTTTCCACAGAAGTTTTCTCCCCCCGTGGACGAACCTTTGTTGCATGGGTTAGTTTCAGTGCGCGTCATGGCTTTGGGCATGCTGTGTAGGGAACCTCGGTGTATACGTACGATTTCATCCGAAAGACTCGACCTCAGAGTTTCATTTTAGGTCTAGTGGATTGGGTTGAGGGAAGGGAAAGGCGAGAGAGGGAGAGGGGAGGGGGCTGGGGAGTGGGGTAGGGTAGTGTAGGGAGAGGGGAGGGTTGCATGGGCGTTTCCTATGCGTGTACGTTGTCCATTAGGTCACGACCTTTCTCTTGCCAAATATGGAAGCTTAATTAGATGCAGAATGGGGTAAAATAGAGAATACTGCAGCAAAATATGGAAGATAAAATTTGAATGGGATGAAAGGGAGGGTGCTGTCACGGAATTTGGAAGAGAAAAAAAATTGGGTTAAAGCAAAAGAGGCTAGCCCCCAAATATGGAAGGTTAAAAGCAGATGGGATCAAACTAATGATGCTGTCGCCAAATATGGACGATTAGAAACAGACTGAAGTAAAGTAACAAAAGAAAAAAAAAATGCATGTTTCAAAATACAGAAGATTAAAAACAGACGGGGGTGGAACAAAACGAGGCTGTCGCCAAATATGGAAAATTAAAAAAAAATAAAACAGGTATGGGGGGTAAGACTGAATGAAAGTGCTGTTGCAAACGTTGAAGATGAAAAAAAAGGATTCGGAGTGAACGAAACAGATGCGCTGCTGTCACCCAGTATGGAAGATTAAAACAGAATGGGGTGAAATAGAAAATGTTATCACCAGATACGGAAGAATTAAAAGCAAAAAACAGAATGTGATAAAACACCAGAATGATCCCAAATACGGAAAATTGGAGGAAGAAAAACAACAAACAACAACAACAACAACAAACAACAACAAAAGAAGAAAAAAAAAAGAAAAGGAAAAAGAGAATGGCGTAAAACAGAAAATGCCAATTGTGGAGATCGAAAAATGAATGAGTTAATAGAATAGATCGCCGCCCGATGCAGTTGTAAGTCTAAAAATCGAATTTTACAGGAGACGATAAAAACTGATTATTTCACTAAATATTTACCAAATATGTCGGATTTTCGTATAGAGCAATCTTATGAACAATGCACCACCTATCATTACAGTTTTTGAGCAAAAAATGACATTTAAGCTGTAATTTTTTTTGAATGACGAAATTTACTCTAAGTCGGAAATGTATACTGCCGTAACTCGACTTACAGTCAGTGTACTGAGAATAGGCCACAACAACTGAGGTAAGTCAACTTACGGCATTTGTATTCTGGCTGAGAGGGAACATGACGATGAAGTAGCGCAAGATTCAAGTTACGACACATGCATTGCAGAGTTTATTAAGAAGATGTGCCACCACGGCTGTTTCATTGATAATTATGAAAGTATCATTAACAATTGAGACAAACGGATTCATTCGCTCAGTATTGGTTCTTTGTGTGTGTGTGTGTGTGTGTGTGTGTGGAGTGGGGTGGGTTATGATGGCGTGTATGTCTGTACGTACGTGTGCGTTTGTGTGCGTATGAGAGAGAGAGAGATGAGACGAGAGAGAGAGAGTGAGAGAGAGCGAGATGAGAGATGAGAGAGGGATGAGAGAGAGAGGACAGCAGACGAAGCGAGAGAGAAAGTACTCTTTGTTGTGTGGTTCTGAGTGTGTATGCATTTGAAATGGGAAGGAAGCACCTATAGTCTTGAACCTTTCTGAGAAACGTTAGAAAACGAATGGTTTACACACACACAAAGAGCAAATTTGAGAGTGGGTTCTCATGCCTATTACTCTTTATTCTGACAGGTATCATGCCTATCAAACACTCTTTACATGGACAAAGTCAAAATAAACAATCGTGCTTATATTACTCACGGTGGGTATGCGTGTGTGTGACCTCTTAGAAGTCATGAACTCGGATTTTAATTCTTATGAAACCAGAAGGGTATGTATCAGTTTGCTTGTGTGGCATGCGCGCGTGTGTTGGGAGAGCTGAAATTGGTTCTTCCTATGTTCATCTCCCCCCGATGCAGTTGCCTCCTCCAAACGAAATGGAAAGGTGGTGGAGGGCTACCTTGGAGGAGTGAACAGGGGAAAGGATGGTTAGGTATCATCAGTTGACCTTTTACCTTTGAGAAAGGAAAATCATAAGGGAGTGTGTGTGTGTGTGTGTGTGTGTGTGTGTGTGTGTGTGTGAAAAGCCTCTTATGGACAACTCTTTGTCAAAAACACAATTGTATGTTCAAATCTTTGAACAAATTATAGTCTTTCCTTGTCCACGACAAGTTCACTCAAATAGAAAAGTATGGTTCACGTGAGACAAAAGTCAACTGAAATGAAAAAATACAAATCTCACACACTTCCATTTGAAATATACTCAGCGTCAAAAAACACATTGCAGAAAACTAAAGCTCCCTTTAACAGTATTTGTCTTTACTATTTGGAGGCATCCGTTGCAGAACAGGCAGATTATGCATCACTGGGCAAAGATTTGAAGTACTGATGATGAGCCTTTGGGATGATATTTCTCTCACAGAGACTGATCAAATCATTGTACTTCTCCTTGGAGATAGGGTGTGGAACTTTCGAAACGTTTCCAAGGGAATTTCTGCAGGATTTGGGATGGTGTGGACTTTCCCAATTTCTGCACGAGGTTAGCTGGTGGTACTCAGCTGAGTAATCATAACCAACATGAACAAGGTTTGGTTCCTTTGATGACAACTTGAACTTTTCACATCCAACCACCTGATTTTCTCTTTCTTGGTGTCCAGCTGAAAATTCTTCAGAGCCCTGCCATTTTTTTGAAGTCAAAAAAGTCAGATTGATCCAGTTCCTCAACAATGTACAGAGGCGCGTGCCGTTTTAGCTGTTCTCATGGTTCGTGCCCACTGGGTTGGAGTGTACACAGACACGTGTCTGCTGCTCCGTTCAATTACGGAATGCATGCTGTCACCTTCATTCTGACTATGACCACTCACAAAGAAAATGTGCTCTATTTCCTCAAATTCAAACTTACTGAGAGCGTACCAGAGCATTGTAAGGAAGTTCTTATTTCGGTTTTGTCCTCCACAGCTGTCAGAAAATAAAGTCACTTTCTTAACACCCTCTTTGCTGATGCGTTCTAGATACCTGTGAACACATGAGGCAATTTCATTGGATCCCCTCATTGCTGTGGTTTCTGCCCATACATTGCAGTATCCTTGTCCATTTCTGTAGTCGTACACTGTCAAGTTATACGTGTTCAGTTTTCTCTTGTAGTATAGACATGACTCAACACTTGATGGGTAGGCAGAACTTCTTCAAGGTCAAACACTGCAGCTGCAAGACATGGATTGATTTTTACAGCAGCTTTTACCTCATGTTTGAGTTGTCTACTTTCTTCCTTCATCTGAATGTGCTTTTTGTAATCTCATCTTCTGCTTCTGTGAAACATCCATTTTCATAGGCAGCACAAACATCACATCGGTCTTTCATCCGCTTGTGAAAGCTGATGTTGAATTCCCGATTAAAACACATTCCTGTACGTGGTTTCACTTGCTGGAGTTTTGCAGCCCTCATCTTGTCGCTTTTTAACGTACATATCATACATTTTTTGCAGACTGAGGGAACTTTCCAAATACTCTCTTGTTGAATCCTTTCTTGCATAGTGACTTTCCACTCTAGGAAAGCTGTTGATGTGTCGTCTGATCTCTTCCTTCTCGGTGTCCTTTGAATTAGCCCTCTGGCTTTGCTTTCCTCTTTTTTCTGCATCACAGGTTCCTAGAATGTTCTTTTTGGTCAGTGCTGTGGCAACAAATCTGTCAGATATATCAAGAGTATCAAGAAACATCTTCTTGCAAACTTTCAATTTCTTTTCTTGAATTTGCAGAAAGTATTCATATGTGGAACTTCTTCTTGAACTGGTTTTGTTATTGTAGTGTTTTTTCTCATTTTTCTGGACTGTGTTGCACAAGTATTGTTCTTGCTGTGTCAAACAACCCATTTTCCAAAAATTGTAAAAATTTGGGCCCTTTCATCCTCTGTGATTTGTGTTTTACACTTGTTTCTGCACAAGTCCCCACACCCTGATTTCAACACTCTGTTCCTGTGAGTTTTCCCTGTCCTCGAAACATATGACTGTCCTCTGTTTCTAAGACGTTTCCGTACGTTGATTTTCCAGTCATCTTCATTTCGAACCCTTTTTCTTGTCTGTCTTGGCTTATCCTGAATGGGGAATGGACATGGACTTGTTGCTTGGGAACCACCTGCCGATGTTTGTCCAGTGGAAGTATTGTTGGCAACACTCTCATTCAAACACTCGTCTGAGACATTGCAACAGTTTGTTCTGTTATTGCATGATCTAGGTATGTCGTTTCTGGCTGGTATTCAGTGGAAATCTTTTGTGGGTTTTTCTCTAAGTGTGTCACCATTCTCATCACAGCTCACCTCAGATGATGAATATTCTTGAGATTTTATTTCTGCCTTTGATGGAACATACTCATCTCCGTCACTTAGATGCTCAGACGAAAACTCTGATTCAGAACATTCAAGAGACAAACCTTGATCAAGTGTTGCATGTGAAGTGTTGTTCAAATTATCATCCATGTGAAGACATGACTCAACAATGATGATTCAGTACCCCTTCGAAGGTGACTGAGTGGTATGTTATCCTCATCCTCACTTTGTCTGAATTGACTTAGCAGAAAGTCATCCTCATTCTTATTCTGCCTGAAGTGACTGAGTGGAATGTCATCCTCGTCCTCACCTTGCATGAGCTTGCTCAGAGGAATGTTATCCTCCTCAGTCATCCATCTCTCATCTTATCAGTCTCTTGTGTCATTCAACAGTGGCATGCACATTCACAACTTCAAACAAAGTATCTGATGACAACTTAAGTGAATCCGACAAACCATACATGAAAACTGATCAAATTTTCCAATCTTCATGCTTAGTAACACAAGCAAGACCATCAGAATGACACAATCCTCTCTCATCCCTACTGTGAGAATCAACTACATAGAATGTCCTTTGAACTTTGATAATGCCAATGCTGTAAGATGAAAAGACACCTCCAATGGTGAGCACCGCTGTATGTTCAATTTGTTCAAGGGCCTGTTGTAATGTCACTGTGCCCTCTTCTGGAGACACACTTGTGTTGCTCAGCACACCATTGCGGGTATTGTCGACTTGAAGGTTGATCATGCGGCCATTAAATATGACAGTCTTTACAGCTTCGCTGGGTAGAAGAATGTGACATTGTGAGCATCAGCTGTGGACATGTAACAGTGTGTCCCCTCACGCAGTATGAAGTCAAGATCATGCGTGGTCCACAGAGACACATCCTTGACACAGTGATGTGCCAGTGCTTGCATTACCATGGCCGTACACTGCCTTCCCGACCCTCGAACCTGCTATCCCCTTGGTGACAACTTCCACGGACGTGAATTCCCATGGCAAACTCTGAAAAACAAACGACAAGAAACAAGATGGCAAGCCATATAAATGTACTCTCAGTTCGATGAGGTGTATGACCGCCATGTTGTTGATGACGTCAACACAGAAATCGTGTATGTAGATGATCAATAGGCCATAAGTAAGCAGTATGTCAAATTTGAAGACAGTGCTTCAGACCTTCTGGGAATTTTTGCTTTTTTGCATCACAGGGAGATATTTTTATAGCCTGCCATTTTGTTATGACGTCATCTTAATAAATTGGCAGTATAATTCTAAGACAACAAGTAAGTAGTATACCAAATTGCGAAGATATCGTTAGAGTAGTTCAGCTTCCAGCTCCTCCGCAAAACATAATGCAAAGGTGTTGTCCGCCATCTTGTTGTGACATCATCATAATACAATTTCTCAGATACAATGGCCATCGTAATGTAAAGTATGTTCCAAATTTCAGACAAATCGGTACAGTAGTTCAGCCTCCAGCTCCCACGAAAGCAAAAGTGTATAATTATGCGCTAGTCCGCCATATTGGTGATGACGTCATCAAAAACTAAAATGTCGAGCATTATCGCGAAGAACTTTG
The DNA here is from genome assembly GCA_018398815.1 of Conus ventricosus. NCBI lineage: Eukaryota > Metazoa > Mollusca > Gastropoda > Neogastropoda > Conidae > Conus > Conus ventricosus. Next base: position 106,890,126 of record CM031595.1, on the reverse strand, counting down.
TAGGCAATGTGTGAAGTTTCAGCGCTCTACACCCAGTAGTTTAGGCTGGGGAGATGGGCACAGACAGACAGACACACACACACACACACACACACACAGACTCGACCTCGTTTCGATTCCAACGTACTCTCGTTTTTTGTAAAAACTGAGAGTACAAAAACTTTCAAAGCTCAAGGAAAATTGAACTTTTGAAAACTGTTACAAGCATCAATAAGAGATGAGAGAATCGATCTCTGCCTTGCTGTTGCTCTTTGTAAAGCCCTGTAGTAAAATGGCCTTGTGAGTCAGTGTTTAACATTGACTTGAAATACCATCGATTCTAAAATGCCAGCCACTTACAGAATTTAACATTGTGTAAATTGCTACTGGTTTTGATATTACTAGTAGAGGAGCATGATGTAAGTTATTTTTTACTCTGATGGCTATATATTGACATTTAAAGGTTTATTTACTTACATGTTGGAGATTTGCTGCTTCAGTCGCGGTTTTGTGGCGCAAAATGAAAGCAGGCACAAACTCATATGGTACATAAAGTGGATACGCATTGAAAATAGAAAGTTATCTGGAATACACTAGTCGTATGAGGAAAGAAAATATATCCATGAGAACTTTCTGGTTACAAGTTCAAAACAATAGAGATGTAAGTGAAGTTACCTTTGTTGAGAAAAACCAAACACTCATTACCTTCATTACAAACACCGTAAGTTGACATACGACACTTGTATTTCCAGTTTATCTGACAAATCAACGATTACATTTGAGGTAACTGAACTTGCGGCAGTTCTATTCCCGCGATATCTACTGCCAGCTGAGTTACTGCAGAAACATTTTGATCGCAGCATGTCTGTTTTTAGAACAATGGGGTCAAGAGTTTGACAAGTGATGCGCCTTGGCCCCCTCATGCAGCATACCAAAAATCTCAAAAATGGAAAACTTCGAGTTACGACAGTTATATTTCCGGGCGGCGAGATACTGTCACCTTATATGGAAAATATATAAAAACCAGAATGGGGGGATCACACAGAAGATGGCGTCACCAGATATGGAAGATTGAAACAGAATCCGGAGGGTAGAACAGGCGATACTGACCCAAAATATGGAAAATAAAGAGGATAAAAAAAAAACACCAAACCCAGAATGAAGGAAAACGGAAGACTGTCGCCAATACGGAAAATTAAAACGGAAATGGAGTCATTCGGAAAATGAAAGACTCTACCCTAAAAAAAAACGAAACGAATCGGAGATGCAGCCCGCACAAGAAAAGGATGGCAGGTTAATTTGTTCTGTAACACGTTTATTTCTAATTTACCCCCCTTTTTAAATTGTATTTCATGGAATCACCCGAACTGTACATAAGCATGTGATGACTCTCTCTCTCTCTCTCTCTCTCTCTCTCTCTCTCTCTCTCTCTCTCTCTCTCTCTCTCTCTGTGTTGTGCGTGTGTGTGTGTGTGTGTGTGTGTGTGTGTGTGTGCGTGCGTGCGTGCGTGCGTGCGTGCGTGCGTGCGTGCGTGCGTGCGTGTGTGTGTGTGGTGTGTGTGTGTGTGTGTGAGAGAGAGAGAGAGAGAGAGAGAGAGACAGACAGACAGACAGACAGACAGACAGGCAGACAGACAGACAGACAGACAGACAGACAGACAGGCAGGCAGACAGACAGAGGCCGTAACAGAGAGGCAGAGAGGAACACAGAGAGAATGAGTAAGCGACCGCGCGTGCTCGTGCGTGCTTTTGTGTTGAATAATGTGCGCGCGCACACTCGCGTGCAGTGACCCCTCTAAAAACATCTCCTGGGATCAAACGTGACAAGCAGGAGGAAGATAAGGGAAAGGGTATAGGGATGGTGGTGAGGGGGGGGGAGGTGACCATACGATTCCTGCGCGATTCAGGAACTTGCATGACTGCCCCCCCCCACCCCCCACCCATTCCCCCACCCCCTACCCCCACCCCCCTCTACCTGTACATCAGATAGATAAGACATCCGCTCCTTTGTCTCTCTTGGTCGGTTGTTGTAGATATAAAGATATTTGCCCCTTTGTCTCTCTTGGTCGGTCGTAGATATAAACATACCCGCTCCTTTGTCTCTCTTTGTCGGTCGTAGATATAAACACACTCGCTCCTTTGCCTCTCTTGGTCGGTTGTTGTAGAAAAATAAACATACCCGCTCCTTTGTCTCTCTTTGTCGGTTGTTGCAGACATTAAAGACAACCCCCGCTCCTTTGTCTCTCTTGGTCGGTTGTTGTAGAAAAAATAAACATACCTGCTCCTTTGTCTATCTCTGTCGGTTGTGGCAGGTATTAAATAAAGATAATCCCCGGTCCGTTGTCTCTCTTTGTCGGCTGTTGTAGATGCAACGATTCCCGCCGCTTTGTCTTTGACTCTCGGTCGGTCGGTCTGCCTGCCTGTCTGGCTGCCTGCTTGTCAGCCTGCCAAGCTCGCTGCTTGCTAGGCAGGCTACTGACAGACGGCACGGCCTTGCGGCGTGGTGCCAGAGACAGGCCGGGTGGCCGGATGAACACAGATCGAACATGGGCTGAAACAACAATGAAGCGAGCCAGAGGGTGGGGCTGGCGGCACGGGGAAGACAGAGAGCTGCTGCCGTTCTCGGTTCCGTCTCTGGACGAGTAATGGTGTGGTGGTAGTAGTGGTGGGTGGTGAGTGAGTGATGTGTTGTTGTTGCGGTGGTGGTGGTGGTGGTGGTCGTGGTGGTGGTGTAGGTGTAGGGCCTGTGTTGACCTGGCTCGTTCGTTCGTTTGTTCGTGCGTGCGCGCGCGCGTGCGTCCGTCTGCCGGTTGTCACGCAAGCTGAAAATATAACGGTGGAAGTCGCGCGCGCGCGCGCGCCTGTGTGTGTGTGTGTGTGTGAATGAGAGAGGAGTGTACGTGGTGTAGTAGAGTTGTCGTTCTCCACGTAAAGTGCGTCCGGCAGCTGAAGTGGAGGTCAAGGTTGTTCGTGTGTGTGTGTGTGTGTGTTGTGTGTGTGTGTGTGTGTGTGTGTGTGTGTGTGTGTGTGTGAGAGAGACAGAGACAGAGACAGAGAGTTCATTGAAATGTTCAATGACATTACCGCTAACCTGACACCACGCCACGTGGTATTAGTCATTGACAGATGATAACATTAAGTCTGCGAGCCGACTCTATTGATTCGTATCAACGAGATCATGCCAGCGCCAGTGAAGCGCTCCCCACTGAAACAGAGAGAGAGAGAGAGGAGAGGAGAGAGAGAGAGAGAGAGAGAGAGAGAGAGAGAGAGAGAGAGAAGAGAGTTTTCGTCGCGTGTGTGATTGTTGTGCCCCTCTCATTGCTCCCCGACTACCAGTCAAGCGTGGATCAAAAGACGGTCTGCTCCACGCTCGGTCGGTCAGGCTGTCAATAAGCTCAGTTTTCTTTCTTTCTTTCTTTTTTAACTTCCTTCAGCGGCCGTTTTGGCGTCTTCTCCGCCGAGTCTAAGACCAGACCCAAAGCAGACTTTGTTCCGTGTTCGGTGTTCCTGGAGAGAGTGGGGGTGTTCGTCCATACACATGGCAGAGACAGGAAAGTTCCAGCCCAGCAGCATTGACTGACAGCAAGGATCTCTATTCACGCACACACGATCTGTGTGCCACGTTGACAGGTAATTTGGAATGACTGACAACCAAACAACAACAACAACAACAACAACAACGAAAACAGCAACGACAACTACAAGGTGTTGGATATTTGTACGTGATTCGAACGTGCTGTGTTGAATGCATGAAAAAAAAGAAGACATGAATTCAGTTCGAAATTGCTAGTCCTGAATTCTGGTTTGAAAAGCAGCAGTTCACAGGTAACGAAACAAAACCTTTTTTGCTGTTGTGAAACCAGCAAAACTTTGTGGGTACATTTTAAGCACAATTCTGGTTTGGGGGGTGAAATCAGTCATCGTATTCTGTGGCTTGAGATCGAAATGATAACTTGACAAGGGAAGGATCTTCGTCATCATCATCTTTTTCTTCTTCTTCCTGTTCTTCTTCTCTAATAAAGTATCCGGCAGAGAGTGTGAGGAAGACTGAAAAAAAAACAACATAAACCAGCTGTCTATCAAGTTCAACAAAACAACAACTACAACAACAATAACAACAATTACAGTGACAACATCAACGACCCCCAGACTCCCACCCACGCCGGGATAGAGAGATCGTCCACACACACTTCCAGGCGGGTGAAATTGTTCGTGTGGCAATATTGTGGGTGGAAGCTCACGGCTGAAGCGGTGGGGAAGGAGAGAGGGGAAGACAGGTTCCGCCGCTACTCGTGTTCCAGGCCACGCTTCTTAAAGGATTACGACGGCTGGCTAATAGCGAGTGAAAACCTGCCTCGGGCGAAAACTCGATAGTGCTGTGGTGGTGCAGTGTGGTGGTGCAGTGTGGTGTTTCGGTGGTGGTGCGCCCGTGCGGAAGAATATCTCGTGGAGAACCAACACCTTTCCCTGAGGAGGAAGAAGAGAGGTAAGAATGGATTTATACGTACACAATATGAAAAACCGCTCTTCGCCACTTTTGCTTGTTACTCGGTCTCTGTGTATCTCTATCTCAGTCTGTCTGTCTGTTGCTGCCGCCTTCTTTCTCTCTGTCTCTCTCTTGTCTGTCTGTCTGTCTGTCTCTCTACCTCTCTGTCTGTCTGTCTTGTGATACATAAACCAGAGAGGATCTCTCTCTCTGTCTCTCTCTCTCTCTCTCT
>CM031595.1:106877930-106880430 GCA_018398815.1 Conus ventricosus | reverse complement strand
TTACCGGTCTGTTTCTTTGTATGCTTGTCTGTCTCTTACTGTCTGTCTGTGTCTGTGTGTCTGTGTGTCTGTGTGTCTATTTGTCTGTCTGTCTGTCTGTCTGTCTGTCTGTCTGTCTGTCTGTCTGTCTGTCTCACATGCACAGCAAACAACGTGGCAATAATACATGCTTGAATCGAAAGCTCATTTTTAACACGATCTCTGTGATTAGCGTCACATTATTTGGATGAGCATCATTTCCGGTGGAACGAATCAGCGAACCATCGTTTCATCACTGTCGCCTCCCACCCCCCACCCCTTCTCTTTTTCACCTCAGGATCTCATTCCTTCGTCCACTGCTTCGTGCCGCTTTAAAAGTAAATTTGGATAGCAGATTGAGCATACGAGCGGTTCGCTTTGTCTTTCTTTTCTGGTATCTGAAAGAGACACCCATATTCGAAAGAGCAATACATTTAACTCAGTTTACCACCACCAGAGACCTCATCTTACACGCATCATCCATCATCATAACACATTATCGACAGTCAGAAGTGTTGGAAGGGGTGCAGCAGTATGACGGACACTGAGGAAAATGTTCTTAGGACATACATCAGACACTATGGCCCACACACGGTGCCAGGACCGGGACCCAGACAAACAGACAGACAGAAGACGGACATAACGGTGAACAAAAAACGGTTCAACGACGGAGGACCCGGCCAGCATGATTGGCATGCATTGCAGAGCCGTGGAGCAGATCCGCACACCCAGCACGACTGTCAGGAAGCGTGGCGTGAGAGGTTCTGGCGCCATCAGCCATGGACCAACTGTCTGGGCGAATGAATGTATTTGAATGTATTTGACTCGAGTATGATGCCATGACGTTTCACTGTCTTGCATACATACACACACACACACACACGCACGCACGCACGCACGCACGCACGCACGCACGCACGCACGCACACAGACAGACAGACAGAGAGAGAGAGAGAGAGAGAGAGAGAGAGAGAGAGAGAGAGAGAGAGAGAGAGAGAGAGACACTTGACACTTGACACTTGACGCGCGTAAACGCCGCGCCATTTATTGTGGGGCCAAAGGTCCGTTCACAAAGAGTTCGCAGCGTCAGTTTCAAATTTATAGAACAAAAATAAACCACTCTACATACGCAAGACATTTGAAGCATAACAATAATATTCTATTAACTTCAGTGTCAACCAACTAACAGTCCAACCAAAGAATCTGTTCATTTCAATCAAAACTAATATGTCGACACACATATACATACATATATGTATACATACGTATGTGCATACACATATATACACATACACATGCACACACACACACACATATACATATTGTGTTCTTTTCATCTTATATCCTGTTACACTTTTATTTACCCCTAGCGTTAAACATAAAGTATCATTCATACATATTCAAACATATGCTTGGATGTCTTATTGTTACTAAAACATTTCCATCGAAATCGTCTCAGTTATATCTCAACCATGCTTCTACTGTCCTCAGCTTGATCCCTGTTCTTTATATTGTACTGTGTAGCCCTAATTATCAAAATTATCTTTCAGTTCATACACAAATCCTGAATTCAAAACATACACATATTCAGTCAAGCACACATTTATATACGAACGTACCCGCATATGAATTCTAGTCAAGCAAACATTTCTCCACACTACATAACCAGTCTACACAGATCTATTATTAATAATATAGTATCTTCTTCTTCTTCTTCTTCTTCTTCTTCTTCGAGAGAGAGAGAGAGAGAGAGAGAGAGAGAATACTCGGGTATCTGTTATGAAAATGTCAAGGATGGTTGAGTAAGGAGAACGCCTATGAAAGAATGGCACCAGTGTCAGAATCTTCAACTTGATGAAGGCGGACACTTAAAGAAAGAAGAAGAAGATGGTCCTTGTTAACACGCAGCTCCAAATAAAGGCAACTACAGAGAAAGAACAAAACACAAAACAGTACCTTTATAGCAGATTTAGTCATTTATCAGTAAAAGAAAAGTAATTAAACGCACATAGCAATTTCCAAATACATGCATTGTGAGAAAATAAAAGGTCAACATGGTGAACATATATCATAAGAGAGAGAGAGAAAGAGAGAGAGAGAGAGAGAGAGAGAGAAGAGAGAGAGAGAGAGAGAGAGAGAGAGAGAGAGAGACGGACAGACGGACGGACGGACGGACAGACAGACAGACAGAGAGACAAAGAGACGGACAGAATACACCATATTCAGAATTGTCATTGTTAAAGGCTCCTGCTCCTATCAAAATCCACGAGTTGACTTGACATGTCAACACCTACAATACTAACACAGTGGGGATGCATGATAATAACCGCCCAATTATGCTACAGACATGATAAACATTCAAATATCCAACATTTTCATCTCTTTGTGAAATGAGGAACAAAGTAACCGCAGCATTTGGAGATCAGCAATGTTTTCATCTTTCGGTGGATGATTTGCAAAGCAATGGTGGCACATTTGAAGC
>CM031595.1:106862930-106865430 GCA_018398815.1 Conus ventricosus | reverse complement strand
ATAGAAAGAAAAAAGAAAACAGCAGGGAAAAACAAGGAAAAAAGAAGGGGAAAAAAGAGAATAAGCCAGCCGAAAACCCACATCACTCCACTGCATGATGTCACCTCACACTCCCTCGAAAGCGCCAAATGTACCGTTTTCTCAGGTTTAGCTTTAACGAGGCGAGGAGAAAATAAATCACTCAGTCAATCATCAGCACGTTTCTCCCCCCCCGCCAACCCCCCGACACCCACCCCCATTCCCTAACCACCCCAACCTCCTTTTTTTCTTTCCTCCTCCACTTTCACCTTCCTTCTCATCTCTACCAGCCACCACCCCTCCCTCCCCCTCCACCTTTCCCTGTCCCCCCCCCCTCCTCTTCCCCCCTTCCTCTCTGTCTTCCCTCTTCTGGTGTCTGTCATCTTGTCAATACAAGTACCACGCGGCTCCTATTGATTCGTCGTCTCTCGTTGTGGGTCAGCCGCCATCTCAGTGGTGTGGTGGGTGTTGGTGGTGGTGGTGGTGGTGGTGGTGGTGGGTGGTGTACAGGAGCAAGTCACTGCCACTGAGAAGTACATGGGGAGACAGCCAGTTTACAGCAGGAGAGCGAGTGATTCACCCTTCCATTCCCTATCGCCTGAGTGAGTGAGTGATTCACCCTTCATTCCCTATCACCTTAGTGAGTGAGTGAGACCTAGCCTATGCAGGACTAGCAGGCAGCAAGGCTGATTAGAAGCAGAGAGAGAGAGAGAGAGAGAGAGAGAGAGAGAGAGAGAGAGAGAGAAGAGAGGAGAGAGGAGAGTAAGAGAGAAAGAGAGAGAGAGAGAGAAGAGAGAGAGAGAGAGAGAGAGAGAGAGAATAGAGAGAGAGAGAGAAACATACAGACAGACACACATAACAGAGAGAGAGAGAAAGATATAGAGAGAGGAGGCGAGAGAAGGAGAGAGAGAGAACAGAGACAGACACGAGAGTGAAGAGAGAGAGGAGAAGAGAGAGAGAGAGAAAGAGGGGGAAAGGATGAGAAGGAGAGAGAGAGAGAGAGAGAGAGAGAGAGAGATGAGAGAGAGAGGGGGAGGGAGAGAGAAAGGAGGAGGAGGACGAGAGAAAAAGGAAGAAAAGAGAGGAGAGAGACAGATAACAGGAAGGGGTAAATGAGACAGTTGACGAGAGAGACAGTAGACACATAGAAGAGAGTGAGAGCACACCACACACACACACACACACACACATGCACACACACACACACACACACAGATACACACAACCCACACACAGAGCGAGAGAGACAGAGAGAGAGAGAGACGAAAATGAAAGAGAGAGAGGGAGAGAGGAGAAAGAAAGAAAGAGAGAGAAGGAGAGAGAGAGAGAGAGAGAGAGAGAGAGGAGAGAGAGAGAGAGAGAGAGAGAGTCAATCTGTCATTAATATGCCCGTTTTCATGGTCCACACTTCGGTAGGCAATTTATTTTTGTGGCGTTCTGAGCTGTTTGAGGAAAGCATCATCCTCACAACTATACTTCGAGTCTATTTTTCGTTTCCTTTGGCTTAATTTGAGTACGCACTTAGGTTGTCGTGAATGCAACGATGGTCCCTATTCACGAAATAGGCTTGGCTTCCGAATTATCATCATAGACAAGTAATTACAGCCTCTATTAACTACTGAATAGAGAGGAAAAACACAACAGTGGTAACCAGTAGTCCATGGCAGTGTTGTTGTTGTTGTTGTTTTTTTAGCAGACACATGTTTTCCTAGAGGATCAACCCGCAAAGCGCAGAGTCCTGCTTCAGAGCTGTCACAATAGTAAACATGCACACAAAATCCTAGCCATAATCCAAGCTGAAACCGTTCGCAGCAGGTTTGATTCCCGCTCCGGAATTAATAACCAAGGGAGATGTATATAGTTTGCCTGCTTTATAGTCCATTTTCTTTAGGCAATCAATTTTTTTTTTGTTTTGCATCTCCGGAGACCAGTGGTCATGGAAACAATCAATCAGAACGGAAAGAAGATGAGACCATTTTTTGAAGCAGGGCCTGTCCCGTTCCTGTCCTTGTTTGAATTTTGTTGTTGTTTTTTTTTCATGCAAAGCAGAATATCCTGTGTCCACCACAACACCATTCATTGTCCATAAATATTATTTCATGCAATGTCTTCACCACTCAATAGCACTGACGTAGACGTGAGAAAATGTGCGGAACAGCTCATGACATTTGTTCTGGAGAAGAGAGTGCAAAAATAAAACTGATATAGAGAAACGACCATGATTACAGTTGTATTGTTTGTGCAAGTGGTGCACGCAGTCCAAACAGCTTAGCTTCCACCAGTTTGGAGATTTGTGTAACACCTAAGAATAGCCAAAATCTGCTTTGGTCTAACTTGCAACCCTTCCTCCGTCCGATAGCCAAGGTAGTTTATCTAATTACTTATAGCAATAAACAGGGAAATAGAGGGGTTAGGGGTAGGTAGGAGGGGGGGATATGAGGTGGAGTCGCACAAATAATGTTATTGTAAGAGTAGAAGCTAG
>CM031595.1:106855430-106857930 GCA_018398815.1 Conus ventricosus | reverse complement strand
TGCCTGCTCAGTGGAGTGGAGAGCTGATTGGTGGTGGTGTACAAGAGCAAGTTTCCTGGAACGGAGAAGTACAGGGAGACAGCCACGGCGAGGAGGAGGAGAGCAGGAAGAGAAGGGGATTAATGCCGGGAGGGGGGAGGCGAAGGAAAGGGGAAAGGGGAAAGGGGGGTGGGATTAACGAATGGATCCTCCTTGCCTATCTGCCTGAGTGAGTGAGACCTTGCCTCGCAGGACTAGCAGGAAAGCTGAATCGGAAGAGAGTGAGTGACGAGAGAGAGAGAGAGAGAGGAGAGAGAGAGAGAGAGAGAGAGAGAGAGAGAGAGAGAGAGAGATCGACAGAGAGAGAGAGAGGAGAGAGGAGAGAGAGAGAGAGGAGAATGAGAGGAGAGAGAGGAGAGAGGAGAGAGAGAGAGGGAGAGAGGTCTGGCATGATACAGGATGCTACCTATGGTTCACATTTCGAAGTTCTTTTTGTTCGATCAGAGCTTTTGAGACGGGTATCATCCAGCTCAATGGTTTCCTTCAATTTTTTTTCTTTGTTTTCGTTGTGTACACAAGCTGTGCAGTTACAATTGCCATGAACAGGGCGAATCTCAGTCCACAAATGGGCAGGCAGACAGACAAACTTTCATCAGAGAAAAATAAGCAGCTGATCAATGGAGGAAAAGAAGGTGCAGATGTGCAATTGTCCCTCATGACAATGTTTTCAGCTGAAATACATTTTCTGAAGAGACGCGGTAGACAACTCTTGAGCTATGCCTTTTCAGGGCTGTTATGCATAAGATGCATTATTCAATCAAATGCACATGGCAAAGCGCGAAGTTCAAGCTGCCTCTCTGCGCGTTTGACTGGTGCACACAATAAATCATTACAGAGACGCAAATGCCTGCTTTTCGTCCATATTTCTTGGGGGATTCTAGTCTGCATCCTAGTTGCCAAGTTGGCTTGAACGAAAAAAAAAAGTCGACCAGACATGAAGATTAATATACAATTTTGAAGCGAGCCTGTATAAACTTCGACCAGTTTAAGCAAAGCAGGCGTAGTCACGTGTCCGAAAAACAGCTCCATTCATTGGTCCATAAGACCAGTATCGTGCAAGGCGTTTCTACCAATCTGTAGAACGACGTATAACGAGAAAAAGCACGAAATAGCCTCGACATTTATTCCGGGTGGAAAATATGTCGAGCGAAGGAAAACTGATAGGAGTCGGCACAAAACACTGTTGTCTGGGTCTTGTTTGACTTCGGTCGGAGCAGCCCTGTTATTGTGAAAATAATGTGTGAAGAAACTGTCACAGCTGGCTGCGAACGAACTACCCTTTGAGGAGTCCCCAGAAAATCCGAGAATTTCCATGAAATAGTACAAAGATATTGATAACGATGTCTGTTATATATTTTGTCGAATCTCGAAGAAAAAAAAAACTCATCAAAACAAAAGAAACAAAAAAACACGAAACAAAACAACAACAAAAGTTAGTGGAACGTTATGTAAAAACACCCTGTCCTAATCTTATGAAATGCGAGCAGCCAGAACCCACTATATAACGGCTATTGGTAGACATGCGAGTGACAGTTCTTTGTGTGTGTGTGTGTGTGTGTGTGTGTGTGTGTGTGTGGTGTGTGTGCGTGCGTGCGTGCGTGCGTGCGTGCGTGCGTGCGTGCGTGCGTGCGTGCGTGCGTGCGTGCGTGTGTGTGTGTGTGTGTGTGTGTGTGTGTGTGTGTGTGTGTGTGTGTGTGTGTGTGTGCGTTTTCCATGGGCGCATGGTTAGTCGATCTGTCAGCCATCTAAATGTCAGCTCCACGCCTTCCCCAGAGGACCTATTTGGAGTTGAGTTCAGTCAGCCCTACTTCGTTGTCCTACCTGTACTACTTTTTACATTTTCCCCTCCTCCTCCTCTTCTCTACTACCTTTTCTTACTTCACCCTCCTCTCTCGCCATGTCATACTTTTCCTTTCTCTGTCACACTTTCTTTCTTTCTCTCTTCTGTTATCTCTGCATGCTTCTCCCTCCTATCGTTTTCTACTTTTTCCTTTCTCTTTCACATTCCCCTGCTTTTCTCTTCTCTTTTTCCATTTCCCACTTTTCCCTTTTCGATTACCTTTTCCTGCTTTTCCCTTTTCGATTACCTTTTCCTGCTTTCCCTCCTCTGTTACCTTGACACATTTTCCCCATCTCTGTAGTCATTTCTTGCTTTGCTTTTCTCTGTCAGCTTTTCTTACTTCCCTTGTCTACTACCTTTACCTAATTTTCCCTTCACCATTGTCATTTCCTTCGGATCCCTTCTGCACTGTCTTTTCCTAGTTTTACCTTCTGTGCTACCTTCTGCTATTTTTCCCGTCTCTATTACCTTTCCCTACTTTTCTTCCCTTCTTGGTTACCTTTCTCCGTTTTCTCTTCTATACTACATTTTCCTACTTTTCCCCATACTATCATTTTATACTTTGTCCGTGTTCATTACTTTTTACCTTGTTGCCCCTAAAATTCCATCTCTATAATAACT
>CM031595.1:106837930-106847930 GCA_018398815.1 Conus ventricosus | reverse complement strand
AGGCTCCACGGAGACGGTGTGTCCAGCCAGACGGACTAAGTAGCTGACCGACGCCTCGATGTCTGGTCAAACGAGTCTCGACGCCCGGATCAGACTCATCCGGCCAATTTGAGCACAGCGAGAGGCTAACCCTAATCTTCCACAGAGACAGCATCGGCCCCGTAGACAGTCGGAGTGGCTGACCAACATCTCGATAGGTCTGGGCCAGACTGATCTAGCCAATTTACGACCAGTGCCACAATTAGGTCGACGTCGCCAGAAAGGGAGAGGGAGAAGGTAGTGTGTGGTGGGGGTGAAATCAAGCTAATCAATTAAATGACCAATTGACCACCACAGAGAGTAAGGCGTGTAGGCGTGACTGTCATGATTTGAATATCCAATGGAATTAGAGGGAGATAACTTCGGGTACGAGGCGGTAAAAATACTGACCAATGGTACTCACCCTTGGACACGTAGGTGGGGGATAAAGTAATGCGTGAGTGAGAGGGAGAAGAAGAACGAACAGGGAGAGAGAGATGAGGAGGTTCTGGGTGTAGTCTCTGCACGAGAGAAAAGGCAGAGAGATGAAGAGAGGAGAGGGGAGAACGAACAGAGAGACAGAGAGAGAGAGGTTCTGAGTGTAAGCTCTGCAGGAGAGAGGGGAGAGAGAGAGAGGATGAGGAGGAGGAGAGAACCAAGTTGTAGCATTTAGCACCATAGATAGTCTGCAGAGGAAGAACTAAAGAGAGATGTGGAGAGAGAGAGTTGCTAACTAATGAAGAGAAAAAGAAAGAAAAGAAAAGGAAAAGAAAAGCAACCATGTCCATTTGATAGAGCAGACTAGAAGAGAGAGAGAGAGAGTGCAATGCGTTAATGCAGGAAGAAAGAAAGGAGAACAGATCGATGTTGATAGTCACTGTTCCATCTGAACCGGGGGTTTGACCTCATACCTGGCAGCGTCACTTCGTCAAGCAGAACCACAGACCAACGCCAGTGCCAGCAGTCTAACCTGACCAGTGCCAGCAGACCAACACCAGTGCCAGCAGTTGTGTCGTGCTTGTGAAAGTGACAGTGAAAAGAAAAAAAAGGAAAAGAAAAGACAGTGATTCGTGAATAGTTAAGATCACCTGGCCAGGTAAAAGTAGAAATCTGTTTATACCCGGGTTAGTTAATGATGATTTAGATAAATGATTTTGTGAAGTTCAAGGAAAGAGAGAATGTTTTATTTTGTTTGATTCCATATGCATTAATGTTTCTTTCTATGATCATGTGTAGTAAAGTTATAGACTTTACTAGTGGTTTGATGTGATGAATGCATGATATATGAATGAGATTGTAAGCAAGCTGTGAGTGTGTTTGGGCTGTGCGCTAGTCCTTCCTCCACTGACATAACCGAGGTTGACAATTTATTGGCGAGCCTGCCAGGATATTCTGGCCCATTTATTATAATTGTTCAACTTCTCAGAGAGGAAGCTGGGTGGGATTCAAGTGTTGTAATCCTAAGACAAGGTGTTGTCTTATTGTATGTTCCCAAGATAGTTAAATACTAGGCTTGGCATTGCTTCCAAGATAGTTAATACTAGGCTTGGCATTTCAGCCCCAGAGTACTTATTTCGTACAGATTGCCTATAATTCGCTCTCATAGTTGGGTCAGGCGCTGGGCGTCTTATAAAAACTAACTACGTTGTCCCAAGCTAATATTATCATTCATCGGATTGTGCTATTACGTCACTCGTGTCGGTAACACCAGTTTGGCTGTCGTAGTAATAACATTTTGTTCAAAAAAAAGAAAAGAAGAAGATATAATGAAGGAAGAAAAGAACACCCCTATTGAACAACTCGTGAGCGTCGCTCGTGATTTAGGCTACTCGGGAGAAGAGTTTGCGAGCATTCGTTGAAAACCAGCAAAAGATGGAAAGGGATGAGCGAGCGGAAAGACGACGTGTCGCCGTAGAAATAGCAGAGCAGGAAAAGGCTAAAGAAATGCAAGAAACAGAAAGATTCACGCAGGAAACAGAAAGATTAAGGATTCAGGCTAATCAGGCTAGCGAAGCGCAGGAAACAGAAAGATTAACGATTCAAGCTAACGAAAATCAGGCTAGGGAAGCGCAGGAAACAGAAAGATTAAGGATTCAATTAGAGTTGGAGAGAGTGAAAATACAAAGGGAGACCACCGAGGATGGGAGTTCAGTTTCCAGTGACTCTGTGCGCAGTTACGCCCCCGACCAAAGTTGCCAAAGTTCTCTGAAGGAACAGATTCGATTGATGCATACATCAGTCGTTTCGAACGTTTGCGACCAGTCAGGGTTGGCCTTCAGAAGAGTGGGCAGTCATTTTGTCAGCGCTATTGACGGGTAAGGCATTACAGATTTTCACTGCGTTACCAGCAGACACCCAATCTGATTTTGGTGCTGTGAAGGAATCATTGATGAAGGGATTTGACCTCACAGAGGAAGGATTCAGAAAGAAATTTCGTTCAGCTAGATTGCAAGCAGGTGAAACGTACACTCAGTTTGGTGCACGTTTAGATCACTATTTTGAGAAATGGTTAGAGTTGAGCAGTACAAAGAAGGAGTTCGCTGAATTGAAAGAGCTGGTTATGAAGGAGCAGATTTTGTCAGGTTGCGGCCCTGAGTTAACCATACATTTGAAAGAGAGACAGCCAGAGACAGCAGGGGAGTTGTTGAAGTTCGCAGAGGTGTATAGAGAGGCACGTTTGGGCACTAAGGTGCAGGAGAAAACAGGTGCTAAGCACAGGTGAGAAGAGTGCAAGGAGACTAGGGGAGTTTTCTGCACAGTCTGCAAACCCAGTGGTGGGGCAGAAAGGAGGACAAAGGGACAATAGGTGTTTCATTTGTCACAAGAAGGGACATGTGGCGAGGGATTGTCGCATGAGGTTCCAGAAGGCAGCAGCCTTGCAAGAGGTGGATAAGGGTCGCCAGGGGAAAACGACCTGCAGTGGAACCAAAAGGGATCCAATCTGAAGAGGGTGGAGTGCAGCCTATGGCTAGCACTGGACAGCAGTCAGTGTCAGGAATGGAGGGCACTAGGCTGAGTGGTTCGTTACCAGTGGAAGAAGGGTGGATTGGCCAGCAGAGGGTGAAAGTGTTACGAGACACTGGTTGTTCATGCGGTTGTGGTGAGAACAACGCTGGTCGAGAAAGGGGATTTGACAGGGCAAATCCAGACCTGTACTCTAATCGATGGCACTGTGAGGGAGTTTCCAGTTGCTAAGATAGAAGTACGTACCCCTTACTTCTCAGGCGAGTTGTCTGCGTTGGTGATGGAGAAACCCCTTCATGATTTGATCATTGGAAATATTCCAGGGGCAAGGGATCCAGGGGATCCTGAGTTGTTGACTGCTACAGGGGCAGCAGTTCAAACACGGAGCAAGAAGGAGGAAAAGGTTGATAAAACGTTAGTCGTTCCAGCAAGGAAGTCAGGCATAGATGTGTCGCCTGATGAGTTTAGGGCAGCGCAGGAACAAGACCCTTCGCCTGTGAAGTCTTGGGAGTTGGCAGAGGTGGAGAGAAACAGGTGGTTAGAGGAGGTGAGACAGAATTTCTTGTGAAAGGCGGGTTGTTGTACGAGTGCAGTACATTCCAGGTCGACAGAATGTCGGAGCTGACTATTTAAGCCGTGTAGTCTAGCAAGCTGCAACTCAGAGGAAAGTCAGTCATATCCGGGGTGCTTTGTTGATAATATGTGTTGATTACAGTTATGTTGATTGGATATGGGTTCATTCCCAGTTGGCTATGGTTCATATTTTTGTGTGAGACTTGTTCATATTTTCTTTGTGAGACTTGTTCATGTGAATGTAGTTATGCTTGGAGCATACAGTCGCTTGGGTAGTGATGCATTATTTGCAATAAGTGAGGATGGAGATTCCTCAGTGAAGTGTCATGGATCGTGATCATACTATATTGTGCTTTTCATAGGAATTGTGAAGAGAAGATGTGGCAAATCCGCAGGTAGGGGAATTGCATAAATGCGCACAGAGGTTGTTATAAAATGAGTTGAAATAACGCAAGAGCGCACGTCAATGATAACTCATTGGAGTGGTATTCACTAATGATATATTTTATAATTTATAAACCGTTGGTTGTAAAGTATTTTTCAAACTTTGCACGTGTAGCTGTGTGTCAGCAAATTCGGTTGTTGTCCTTTTTGTACCGTTGTTTTGAGACAATGCGGTGCATAGTCTTTTGCAAGGGGGAAATTGTCACGGTCAAAATAAACACAACCAAAGTCGTGGTCCGTCGCCAGCCAGCTTGTTTGGACATAAGCTCTAACTCAAATACTCTGGGCGCCAGGCAGACGACCCCATGTGTCGGGTCCAGCCAATTAAGCATAGCAGAGAGGCTCCACGGAGACGGTGTGTCCAGCCAGACGGACTAAGTAGCTGACCGACGCCTCGATGTCTGGTCAAACGAGTCTCGACGCCCGGATCAGACTCATCGGCCAATTTGAGCACAGCGAGAGGCTAACCCTAATGTTCCACAGAGACAGCATCGGCCCCGTAGACAGTCGGAGTGGCTGACCAACGTCTCGATAGGTCTGGGCCAGACTGATCCAGCCAATTTACGACCAGTGCCCACAATTAGGTCGACGTCGCCAGAAAGGGAGAGGGAGAAGGTAGTGTGTGGTGGGGGTGAAATCAAGCTAATCAATTAAATGACCAATTGACCACCACAGAGAGTAAGGCGTGTAGGCGTGACTGTCATGATTTGAATATCCAATGGAATTAGAGGGAGATAACTTCGGGTACGAGGCGGTAAAAATACTGACCAATGGTACTCACCCTTGGACACGTAGGTGGGGGACAAAGTAATGCGTGAGTGAGAGGGAGAAGAAGAACGAACAGGGAGAGAGAGATGAGGAGGTTCTGGGTGTAGTCTCTGCACGAGAGAAAAGGCAGAGAGATGAAGAGAGGAGAGGGGAGAACGAACAGAGAGACAGAGAGAGAGAGAGGTTCTGAGTGTAAGCTCTGCAGGAGAGAGGGGAGAGAGAGAGATGAGGAGAGAGGAGAGAACCAAGTTGTAGAATTTAGCACCATAGATAGTCTGCAGAGGAAGAACTAAAGAGAGATGTGGAGAGAGAGAGTTGCTAACTAATGAAGAGAAAAAGAAAGAAAAGAAAAGGAAAAGAAAAGCAACCATGTCCATTTGATAGAGCAGATAGAAGAGAGAGAGAGAGTGCAATGCATTAATGCAGGAAGAAAGAAAGGAGAACAGATCGATGTTGATAGTCACTGTTCCATCTGAACCGGGGGTTCGACCTCATACCTGGCAGCGTCACTTCGTCAAGCAGAACCACAGACCAACGCCAGTGCCAGCAGTCTAACCTGACCAGTGCCAGCAGACCAACACCAGTGCCAGCAGTTGTATCGTGCTTGTGAAAGTGACAGTGAAAAGAAAACAAAAAAGAGAAAAGAAAAGAAAGACAGTGATTCGTGAATAGTTAAGATCACCTGGCCAGGTAAAGTAGAAATCTGTTTATACCCGGGTTAGTTAATGATGATTTAGATAAATGATTTTGTGAAGTTCAAGGAAAGAGAGAATGTTTTATTTTGTTTGATTCCATATGCATTGATGTTTCTTTCTATGATCATGTGTAGTAAAGTTATAGACTTTACTAGTGGTTTGATGTGACGAATGCATGATATATGAATGAGATTGTAAGCAAGCTGTGAGTGTGTTTGGGCTGTGCGCTAGTCCTTCCTCCACTGACATAACCCGAGGTTGACAGTGTGTGTGTGTGTGTGTGTGTGCGTGCGTGCGTGCGTGCGTGCGTGCGTGCGTGCGTGCGTGCGTGCGTGTGTGCGTGCGTGTGTGTGTGTGTGTGTGTGTGTGTGTGTGTGTGTGTGTGTGTGTGGCTGCACACCAAAAAGTTAATGAACCAGGGTCTTGCTTAATTTAAGGACTGGCGTATTTACAGACTGGCGCAATTAGATTGTTTTGAGAACGTTCACTGTCTTTGAAAGTTGATACTCCTGATTTTTCTTTCATAGTTATGGCCATCAAGGTACAAGCCAGGTGGTTCTAAGCAGACAGATGAAAAAAAAAGTCAAAGGAATGGGACTGTTTTTGGCACTTCAAGCTGACATAAAGATGAGGTCATGGGTGAGTGCAGAGACCTGAAAGGTGATGTCAATTAAGGGGAAGGTCATTTATTTGAAGATTGTGATTTCATCGGTGAACACCCCCCCCCCTTCCCCCCTGCGCGCCCTCCCAAACACGTGACCTAACTGGTGGGGAGTTGTTCTTTTTGATCAATTATCAGTTTTAACATTAATTGCTGTCTCAAGTTTACGGGTAGGCTCAAAACGCTTACGTGGATTATTATGTAGTGTTTAAGTGCAAAACCGTAGTTGTGGCGTATGGCCTGTGTACCTGCACGCAAGTGGTTATGTCAAGGTCGGCGCTGAAAAGCGATGGTGAGGCAAGTGGTTGCCCCTGTAGAAACTATTCCAGGTAAGGGGGAAGGAGGAAGAGCATAGGGTTAGCAGGGGGGGGGGGGGGGGGGGGGGGGAGGGGGGAGAAACTGAGGGAGGAAGAGAGGAGGAGGAGGAGGAGGAGGGGGGGGGGGAGGGTTAGGGGCCGAGAGGAGGAAGGCAATACGAGAGAACAGTGATGGTGTGTGTAGTAGGCTCAGGTCGTTTCTGGAGGCTCTTTATGGGTTAACGGGTGCTGCGGGTGTGTGTGGAAGGCAGGACGGAAGGATAGAAGCTCGATTGGAATTTTGTTGAGTAAAGGCGCGCGTGCGCTCGCTTACGCGAAGCTGGCTCTACTAATGTTACTCTGCCTGGCTCTGTCTGTTGTGCAGTGGGAAGACTCTCACTGTGTCTGTGTTTGTCTGTCTGTCTGTCTGCCTGTGTGTCTGTCTGTCTGTCCGTCCGTCTGTCTGTCTGTCTGTCTGTCTGTCTGTCTGTCTCTCCCCCTCCCTTCCTCTCTCTGAGTTTCTGTCTGTCTGTCTGCCTGTCTTTTCGTTTGTCTCTCTGTCCGTCTGTCTGTCCGTGTCTGTCTGTCTGCCAGTCTCTGTCTGTCTGTCTGTCTGTCTGTCTGTCTGTCTGTCTCTCTCTCTCAAAAAGACAGAGAAATGAAACACACACACACACACACACACACACACACACACACACACACACACACACACACACACACACAGAGGCTGGGCTTTGAAGTACACATACAAACTATAGGCCTACATATATCAAGCCCAAAGTACACATAACCTTTCAGCTAGTTTCAAACGCCCACGTGAAATCCAACCAAAAGCACAGAAAGCACGAAGGCCTCTCGACAGAGCGCACACCACCGAGGTCGAATAGATCCGCATAGATCCACCCTTCGCTATCCGAACACACTGTACATCCGCAGCAGAATTAAGCGGATCGTTCCCGGGATCATATTGCAGCTTTTCACCAACTTTCGTGAAAATCGGCCCAGTAGTTTGCTTGTAATCCTGCTGTCATACAGACAGACAAACAAACAGACAAACAGATATGGCTGAAAAGCAAAAACCGTTCTCTGCGGAGGTAAAACGATTGGTGTGTTGAAAATAACGATAAGGCGCTAGGCTCTCCCAGAAGATACGAAACATACCCTGATACATTTTTGACTATAAAGAAAAATGCGTCATGAAATACGAGGAAGAAGGGGACGAAGATGATAGGGAGAGAGAGAGAGAGAGAGAGAGAGGAGAGGAGAGAGAGGAGAGGAGAGAGAGAGAGAGAGAGACGGGGGGTGGGGGGGTGGGGAGGGGGAGGAGAGAGAGGGAGAGATGCCAGCTACCAGGAGATCAGTAGTGTCCTAACCACGACCCCCTCTCCCATTCCTTCTCCTCCCTTCCTCCCCATTGTCTTCCCCATCCCCGTCCCCCCCCCCCCCCCCACCACACACACTAACGAGCGCGCGCGCGCGCGCGCGCACACACACACACACACACACACACACACACACACACACACACACACACACACACACACACACACACACACACACACACACATGCTCACTCGCGCGCACGCACACACGCACGAACACCTGTGTCTCCCCCTATCTCCTGGGACCAGTCCAGACACTGCAATTTAGTGCGTTTCTTCCGGTGCAGACATTGTTGGCAGGGAGGTGTGGTACGGAGGGCGGGGGTTGGGTGGGGTGGAGGGGGGGGGGGGGGTCAGGAGGAAGGAAACAGGGAGACATAGTCGGTGCAGGGGCGGATCAAGCACTAACGAAGAACTGGGGTTCAAACTGAAGCTAGGGTGCATCGCCTATACATCGAGTTCGGAATTTTGACCGTTTGAGTCTTAAACATTTTGGAGAATAATCGCAAGTTCTGTGCCAGAAGGATTGAGCCTGTGACCTTCTGACTTTTTTGGCCGGAGATGGTTGCTTTGAAATTTGGACAGTTGCATTTTTGCGTTTCAGATGGCGCTGTATGTGAACTGAAGATGTGTAAGTGGATACACAGTTGCGGTGACAGTATATGAAAGTAGCTTCAGAAGACGAAAGCATCTGCTCCAGTGTTGTGTGAATAGTGTCTTCCCTTTCTTTGCTTGACTGGATGATTTTGGTGATTCTGTCCACGCCGCATTTGGTGGTTGGAACATATGTAGATTGTTTGCACTGGAGTGAACTCAAGTGTTGTTGGAAAAAACACACCTCCATTTGGACCTGAAAAGAGAGAGAGAGAGAAAGCATATTCTTTAATGCGTGGGCACACACACACACACACACACACACACACACACACACACACACACACACACACACACACACACACACACACACACACACACACACACTCATTAGTATACTCTATTACACACGCATGCACACACAGACACACAAACACACTCTCACACACACAAACACATTTACACACAGTTTTGTGCCATCAGATCTTACCTTCAAACAACAAATATATACGACATGCACACAATTAATGACATAATATGGAAAGATTATGGTTTCTATCAGTAAATATTGCATACGTTTCTCGTGTCATTGTATGAAAAAATATAACTGTGTTTTTCAACTAAATACACACACACACACACACACACACACACACACACCACACACACACACACACACACACACACACACAAGCGTGCGCGTGACACATACAGGCGCGCGCGCGCGCACACACACACACGCATGCACATACCTCTGCGACTGCTATACTCTGCGTGTTTTGGGCCGATTTTCCGAGCTGATCATACTCCTGTTCTGCTCCAGAACTGAAAAATTTCGACAGACGAACATCAACTTTTGACGCCTATGCTGTTACCATACATTTTTGTTTTTAACTCGGCGGTCTGCTTACCCTGAGACTCGGTGACATGGAGAACGGTGCTGAATTTCAACATAGGTCTAATATAGTTCCGCTTTGACATGTAGAGAAAAATAATTGTAAAATGCAAGTAGATTTAAATGTAGATAAGAATATTGCGTGATAAATTTATTTATATGTTAATGAGACAAAAGTGTACAATAATAATAATACCAAACAAATGAAGAAATATATATATATATATATATATATATATATATATATATATATATATATATATATATTATATATATATATATATATCATGCACGATAAGCAAAATTAATCGTCTGTGTGTAATGTATAAGAGTACTTGCCATTTAAAGAATCCGTTCAAAAGTTGGAAACTTGCTGCACTTTGTGGCGGAGTTGACGTCACACCCGAATTTGTTCTTGGTCAGTTCTGGCCCCGCCGGTACATTTTGGAAAAGTAAGATATTCAAGCGCAAATTATATCCTCTGTGATTATGGATTATTATCAGAATAAACTGATTTATAACTTAACAACGGAAATTGATTTAACGAAGAAATAACAGCTGTATGTAGAGTGAAATAGTGAGGCAAATCGTACTGGTTTCTGGTACCGCAGTCAGTGAAAGAGCAGGGAGACCAGCGGGACGGAACACCGGTACAAAGAATCTTTGTCCGACGCTGGAAGCGTGATGAATTCCAGAGATAACGCAGC
>CM031595.1:106810430-106832930 GCA_018398815.1 Conus ventricosus | reverse complement strand
ATGTAAAACCAGATTTATAGAGAATTTTTAGGGGTCTGTGTTTATGTGCTGCCTATTTTCATTGACAACAACGTTTTGGATCATTTCCTTTGGACCTATAACACTCATTGTTTTATATAGACATAGCATATTAAAAGAACAGTCTGTCTACGAACGGAAGAAAGTCCAACTGAAATGTTTTCTTTTCCAAAAGAATTAAACATCTAACTGTATTAAATTTATGGCTCTTCATGGAAACGACTTTTTTTTTTAATTCTAAAGTCGGTTTCACTCGCATTAACCTATATAACTGGACGTTTAATTGATTAGAGACTATAGACTATCTGCCCAAAAAGAAAGAAACAAACATTTTTTTGGTCTAAAGTTGTCGACTTTTTAAAATTTTATTTTATTGCTATTTGTTATATTCGTTTAGACGTACTTTTCATAGCGGCACTTAAATGATCTGACCATGATAAATCATTGTCAATATCAGCCCTGACATTTAATGCGAAGTCATTGATCCGATCATTTGTCATTGGACATAATAATGATAGGAACTGGGAAACTCCGTTTCTGTCGGTTTTTGTTGTGTAGTCAGTTTCATATACTTGGCTTTACTTGCACTTTAGTGGAACACGTAGTTGATTTGTAACTAAACGTTCGGAGCCTGTTCTGTTGGTTCTAGAATTCATACCCTTTTTTATATTCAAACCTGTCTGACTGTGCATCGTTATTCTAAATTGGAACTCAATGATCCGCTCCGTCTCGAGGTGATATCACAGATGAATTGTCAGTTTTGCAGTGCCTGCTTCGCACGGTGTGAATGAGTTTGCTGTTAAAAAAAAAAAAAGTCAACAGTTTTCTGCAGTAGTTGTGAACGTGGTGACGGTCGCTGTCCCGTGAATTCAGCACCGAGCAGTTCACAGACCGTCTTCACGTATCAGACGATGTAGTAGGCCTGCTGGGGGTGGTGTTTGCGTCGTGCAGGCAATAACGGAGCCGAGGATTACTCTGGCATTAGGAAGAGATCTGAGTAGCCGTGTGAACTGAGGGTACACCTCGCGTCTTTGGCGACTTCTGCCTGATCTCTGCAGAGTCATGGGGCTCAGCACGAATGGTCGGCGGACGCTCTCGTCTGTCAGTCAGAGCAGTCTTCAGCACACAGACCTGCGGCACAGTCTTTGGACAGACATTCATGTCCAGGTTAGGTTACGGAGATGAATGTCTTTGATAAACAAAATGTGCGTCCGTACGGGCGTGTGTGTGTGTGTGTGTGTGTGTGTGTGTGTTGTGTGTGTGTGCGCGCGCGCGCGCCCACGTGTGCGTGCGCGAGCGCACACGCGTGCATGTGTGCATGCGTATGCATGCGTGCGTGTGTGTGTGTATGTGTGTGTGTGTGTGTGTGTGTGTGTGTGTGTGTGTGTGTGTGTGTGTGTGTGTGTTGTGTGCGTGTGTGTTGTGTACGTGCGTGCGTGCCCGCGCTTCTGTTCTGTTCTTGAGACTCATCATACATGTTATTTTGCTCAGACAAAGGCTCACCCTCACCCAAATCCCCGCGAACGTCTCCATCTACACACACACACACACACACACACACACACACACACACACACACACACACATACACACACACCACAACACAACACACACCACACACACACACACACACACACCACACACACACACACACACACACACACACACACACACCACAACACACACACACACACACACACACGCACACGCACACGCACACGCCAACTTCATACGCGCGCAAACACATGCTCAAGCACACATTAGCGTGACCACTTCTCCACCATATTCATTTTGCGCCCAGTTCGAGGAGATAAGAGATTGGTAGTTCTTCGTTTTCATTGACTGGAATGTTGGTTTGTCTTGCACGAAGAAGAAAAAGAGAGGTCGAAACGCGTCTTGTTTGTCTTGCAATTTGTATGGCTTTTTTTTTTTTTTTTCGTTCGACGGCCATAGAAACTTTTTTTCCCTTCTTTTTTTCTTTTTCTTTCTTACATTCTAATGAAGCGGTTGTAAAAGAGACCAAAGGAAGGATTGGGTATTTCCAGTTTCAATGATGACTAGAAACGGACACACCATTTTGTCTTCTTTTTTTTTTTTTTTTTTTTTTTTTTTTTTGCATTTGTTTGCACGATGGTAAAAGTGTTGATGGTGATCGTGATGGTAGTGTGGTGTGCTGATTATGGCATTAGTATGTGTGAATGTGCGGAGGATCTCTCTCTCTCTCTCTCTCTCTCTCTCTCTCCCTCTCTCTCTCTCTGTCACGACGACCCTGGAGGTCTGCCCTGACAGGATCGGTCTAGATGGGAGTGAAGGGAGTGGCTGACCTCGCACGCCTCGCAAGAGCCACACGAGAAAGATTACGATACTACACCCATTTATTCACACCAGCACACACAGTCATAATAAGCATTCCAATACACACAACATGCACAATCACAATCAAGCATTCCAACGCACACAAATGCACAATCACAATCAAGCATTCCAACACACACAACATGCACGATTATAAATAAACATTCACCATACGACGTACACAATCACAATTACAGCATTCCAGCACATATGACATATACACAATTATAAAGAAACATTTCCAGCATCCATCCCTTCCCACACCCTGGAGTGCCTCCACACCCTGCCTCCGTCAAGTCTACTGGGAGCACCCTGTCGCACTAGGTGCTCCGAACCGGATTGGTTCTCGAAGGGAGTCGCTCAAAGCCGACACCCTCGACACACAAGCAGGCAGTGAAGAGCGCGTCCGGAGGGGGGGGGGGGGGGGGGGGAAGAAACCGTGGCGTTGTTACTGGAGGTCCTGGACGGGGATCAGGGCCGGCCAGTCAAGCCGGGGGCTTTTCTACCAGTCCGCGGTCCCGACCAGAGCGTAGCCTCAACCAGCGCGTGGCACATCCAGTCCGCGGGTCCCAGCCAGAGCGTGGCCTCAACCAGCACGTGGCACCATCCAGTCCGCGGTCCCAGCCAGAGCGTGGCCTCAACCAGCACGTGGCACCATCCAGTCCGCGGTCCCAGCCAGAGCGTGGCCTCAACAGCACGTGGCACCATCCAGTCCGGACTCGGGTGAAGTCCCGGGAGGGGGGGGGGGGGGGGGGGGAAACGTAGTGGGAGGAGAGAAGAAAGGGAGGGAAGGAAGAGGAAGGAAGAAGGGTACTGGAACCCCCGTCAGTACAGTCTGACCCATGCTGTTAAATCTTAACAGCCACTCGCATGATGGGCGAGGGGAAGTCTACTAATGCACCAATAACCCAGTTCAACACAGACCTGAGCATAACACAGTAAACCCATCGAATCAGGAATGTTCATTAGGGTCTTCTCACACGATGCAGGTAAAGACTGCATTAAATCAACAGGTTATAAAACAAATATGAATTATCTTCACCTTCTCTCACTCCGTTTAACATTTGCCTTTCTTAGGAAATAACCAACACAGCGACCATCGCTTTATAACTGCCACCACATTTGCAAATAATAATTCAATGGCATAATTGTCACATTTTATAGCCACATTTCAAAATAACACAATCTCCCAACCACGCATCGAACGACAAATCATGCGTACGCACGCTCGCGAACATAAAACTCGTTCTCCTTGCAAACACAAACAGACGGTGGCCGAAGGATAAGAGTCCGGAGAATGTGACAGGGCGGGACGAGCGAGACAAGCAAGTTCCAACCCTGAATCACCGGTTCTCTCCATCCCACCGACTACCGCATCACCAGATGCATAAACAGGAGAAAGAATTTTGGAATATAATTTAGAATGGCCAGGTTAAAGATTGAATTAACCAGAGAAAAAGGTCTCCCACAATATTTCTCTTACAATTTCGAAACAAAAGAAAATTGCGCAAAAGAGAAGACTAAGCCGGCTAACAACAACAAATCAAACAAACAAACACGAAATGATGCTTACCAGTACCCGTGGGTGACCAGAAGAGCGGGTCAAAACGACTCTCTCTGCCCTCTGTCCAGTCGAGAGGACAGAAGCGCAGATGCGGAAGAAAGAAGAAGTGATGTCCTCTCCTACAGGCCGACTGTAGGAATTGAAGATACCGACTGTACCTTCGATGATACGGTGAAGAACCAAGACCGGAGCAGGCGCTCCCAGAGACATCTTCCGCTGAGTGAAGAGCTAACCTCCCTCAGCGATGGCGGCCAACATGCCATGCTGCGTCACAGAGTGAGCATACTTCAAACTAAAAGAAATGAAGCACGTGCGACAGGTAAAAAGACAGGCGAGAGGCGATAGACAGCAAGTTCGAGGAAAGGTACAGCCACCGTGAACCTACAGGATGAATAGCACGGGCAGTGGAATAAGAGAGAGAGAGAGAGAGAAAGCAAACCGAAGTTGAGCTGAACTACACCAAGGTGCAACCGCACCACAAGCACATTAAGGGACGGATACACGACAACAGCAACGACAATAAACAAATGAATAATTCCGCCACCCTAGATGGGTCAACGTCGTAGGCTCGTGACAAACTCGTGACAAACCCCCCTTCTAAAGCATCTGTTTCTTGAGATACAGTGCTCCTTTGAACCTTGACGCATGTGCAAATTCACAACAATGGGACCGAACCCAACTCTCTGTGCTCGACAGAGTACGATAAATCCAATACAAACATTCCACGATAGGATCACACCGAGAAATACATAATACTACATTTATCAAACAACTAAGCGAACCTTCCAACCATGAAAGTAACATCCGAACCATGGTGATTCGCTACCGTTAACATCACTGAAGTGAAAACTGTCACTACACTAATACAGAGACCAAAAGGGGATATAACCTGGTTGAGGGGAAGTGTCCCTTGACTGATTTTCCAATGTGCTGATACGGAGCTCGGCTAAGATAGTCAGCATCCGTATTACAGGAACCTGATACGACGGAAAGTGAACGCATGACTCTGCAGTTCCACTGCCTAACTCTTGAGTCGATGACTGACTGGCCGGATCCGGTCCAGGCATGGAGAGGATGATGATCGCTCTCAGTACAAACTTCCGGCCGTATTCTTCTTGGGCACGCCAGTGCGGTCCAAATCTGCCTGAGAGATTCAGCAACTGTAGGGGCATCGATAGTCCTAAGCGGGACAGCCTCTGGGTATCGACTCGCAGATTCTACCACTACGAAGTGTAGCGGTGACCGCGACGGATGGAGGAGTAATGGGTCCCACCAGGTCGACCCCAACCGTGGCACTGACCCTAGGGGAACACGCTTCAGCGACCTTTAGGCGTTGTCCGTTGGCAGACATCGCAACTGCGGCAGTACTGCCTAACCTGTGAGTTCATCCCTGGCCAAAAGAAGTCTTGTCTTACTCGCTCGAGAGTCCGCTTGGAGCCCATATGACCTGCCATGGGGGAATCGTGGGCCTGCGGAGAACAGACTCTCTCAAGCTTTGGGGAACAAACAAGCTGTTTGGCCACACGATCTGCCTGAGTGAAAACCTAAAGAGGATCCCCTTGTGGAGCTTGAAGCTCACCTGGCGTGTCGGGCAGACTGAGCGGGGACGATCACCAGTTGTCGTAGGCGTTGGACATCCAGTCCTGGCCTGAAGACGGATAATGCTGCAGGATCGGCCCTTGCCAGAACCTCGTCAGAGATCGGCTGAAGAACGGGACGCAATTCCTGTTCCTGCTTCTTAGCTTTGGCGCGTGTGGTGACTCCCACACACGCCTGTACGGGCAAATCCGTAGACACGGACTGACTGCGTCCGTCTGCGAAGGTGATAGTATTCCCTACGATAAGGGAATACAGAGGTCGCTCCACCGCGATGGCCCATACTTCGCACTAGAAGTAGGGGGTGGAGATAGGAATGAGTACAGAAGGACGGGTGGAGGTAAAACCCGCCTCCAACCCGCACACATCATAACTAGCGCCCGCCGGGCTTAGGGGAAACCAAATCCTTATCCACAAAGAGCGTTGATGCTCCCGATCCCTGATGGTGTCGACCAAGGAAGAACAACAACAGAGAGAAACACTGGCACTCTGAATCACCAGAAGCTGGGATGGAACCACGTTAGCCGAGGCACGAGGACGTGGGAAAGGACCAGCCCACGACTACCAGCGGCTTTAGGACAATCTTTCCTAATTGTGGCCAGGACGACCACAAAGAAAACACAGTCGGGGCGCTGAAATCCCCGATGAACTGCCTGCCTTGTTCACCCGCTAGCAGTTGTCGGCGCCTTATTGCCACTAAATCTGTGGGGGCTTCCTCTCGTATCTGGGCGATGCCATAAGCCCTGCGAGCTTCAGCAAACACCTCAGCGGTGTGAATCGCAGCCGCGAAATCCTGAGGTGCTGTCTCGCCTATCCGGATCCTCAACTCTGGGGACTCACAGTGTTGGTGAGCTGTTCAATGAGGATCAGATTCTCCAGCTCCAACTTAGCCAACTGACGCAGTACCCTAGCGTTTTGCGCAGCCTATCACCAAAACTGCACGAAGGTCTCGTCGTTATTCTTCTTCATGGACCTGAACTTCCTCCTGTACGTCTCTGGGGTAAGGTGGAAACGCTTACGCAGAGCCAACTGCTGTCTGCATAAGACGCACCTTCATTTAGAGTGAGCACACACTCGCTTGCAGCACCAGATAATCCAGAAAAAAGGTGCATAGCCTTTTGTTCCTCAGACAATTGGTATGAACTAGCAACCTTGTCAAAATGCTCTAGGAACATTATCAATGTCTCACTAAGGTCTGAACTCTGGAGCTTTAACTTTGGGCCTCTAACTCTATCACCTGCTGGTGATTAACCCCTGACTTACAGATGCGGAGAGACCGCGAAAGAAGTTGTTCCATCTCCTCCCTACGCAGAGCCTCCATCCTGTCTAGTTCTTCCTACGGAGGGCAGCCTCTTCCTACGGATCTCCTGTCTGGCAGCCTCTTCCTTACGAAGGGCCTCCTGTCGGGCAGCTTCTTCCTTACGAAGGGCCTCCTGTCGGGCAGCTTCTTCCTTACGAAGGGCCTCCTGTCGGGCAGCCTCTTCTCTGCGCAGCATAGCCTCTTCCCTATGCAGAATTCCTGTCTGTCAGTCTCCTCTCGGCGCAGAGCCTCCATCCTATCCAACTTTCCTACGCTGAGCAGCCTCTTCCCTACGGAGGGTTTCCTGCCTAACCGCCTCTTCCCTACGGAGGGCTTCCTGCTGGAAGCATCCTCTCGTCGTTGCTGCTCTAGGAACATCAGGACAGAGGTGATGTCCTGGGAAGGATTCACCACTCCGACATGGAGGATGACCCGTCTGACCCGTCCCTTGGGTCTCGACCTTCCCATGAGAAAAGTCCCCCGGGGCATACTCCTTACGAGGGGAAGCATGGAGAATAGGGGGCTTGGTTTGCGATCCAACAGAAGCCCCAGTTGCTTCGCTATACTCTGACGCTTCCGAGCGGAAGTGCCAGTCGGGGTTCAGCAGGAAATCCCCTAGCGAAGAAGAAGATGAAAGATACTCGCTGGACTATCGGCTACAGCACTGGAATAAGTGGAAGTCACTGTAGTCGAAGTACTGGTACTAATAGTGGGGGACTACATTTAGAAGACCCTTCTTCTTCGAGCCCGAGTAGCCATACCACAGCACGGACGTTGCCATGACAACATATCTACAGTTATCAAATACAGGGGAAAGACAATTCCACTTGAAAAACAAATATTTTAGGGGTGTGTGTATATGTGTGTATGTGGTGTGTGCGGACAAGTTCCGGCTGCTCCCACTCTGGCAACACCACGCTCTACAACACGACAACAGTGCGGTGGGGCTCACCGAAAAAAAAAAAAAAAAAAAAACTATGTCCGGCTGCCCCACTCTGGCAAACACCGCGCTCCACAGCACGAGCAACAGTGCGGTGGGGCTGGCCGGAAAAAACAAACAAGCAGACGGGTCCGGAGAGAGAAAAAGAAAATGACACTAACGTCCGATACAACCCCCTGTACTCAATGACCGGTAGAGAAAAAAAAACCAAAAAACTGACTAAATACAAAACAGGAATGGAAGACTGAGCGGCAACAGAAAGGCAAGACTTCGGCCGTTACCTGCGTGAGGTACCGGCGGAAGGAGGTTGGACGCGGTCGACTCCCTCGGTCTCACCTCGACTCCGAGTCACACCGGATGTTCCTCAGGCCACAAAAAGACTCCTTCACGCTAGAGTCACCCAGCCAACCACCACAAACAAACACGACAACTAACTAAATGAATACAAAACAGACAGAACTAAACAGGTACTCCGCGAAACGAGAGAGACAGTCAGAGCCCTTCACATCCCGGACGAGCCCCCACAATTGTCACGACCGACCCTGGAGGTCTGCCCTGACAGGATCGGTCTAGATGGGAGTGAAGGGAGTGGCTGACTCGCACCTCGCAGAGCCCACACGAGAAAGATTACGATACTACACCCATTTATTCACACCAGCACACACAGTCATAAATAAGCATTCCAACACACACACATGCACAATCACAATCAAGCATTCCAACGCACAAACATGCACAATCACAATCAAGCATTCCAACACACACAACATGCACGATTATAAAATAAAACATTTCACCATACGACGTACACAATCACAATTACAGCATTCCAGCACATATGACATATACACAATTATAAAGAAACATTTCCAGCATCCATCCTTCAGAGAACTAATATATGTCTGTTCTGGCTCACCGCTCTCAAACCGGCCTTAGCGGTTTCGACGGGCGAATCCAGAACAGACATATATTAGTTCTCTGATAAGCAAGACTTCAATAACAAAATAACGATTATCTACAAACAAAACATACTGTGAGGGTTATCCGTTTTCAATACTAATTTACTAAACTTTTTTGATTTCAGTTTTTGTTATCCCGTGTTTTTCGTCATTTCAAAAAAATTTTCACGAAACATTCTCAAATGCATCTTTGCTTTATGTGAAATGAAATCGGTCTTTAAATGTTCTTAAAAGTTTTTAAAAAAGAGTTAATTTTTGCATTAAATACAACTTATTCAGCAGTTTCCGCTGAAAACAGTTTCGCAAAGTGTTTTCTTTTTAATTTGTCTTTTTTGCCCAACTATCTATAAAAATGGTTGCGTCCCTAAAAATATAAAAAGCGTTCTGACATTCACCGTTTTTGCGGGATCAACTAAAAATTGTTATCATCTGTCCTATAAAACCTTTTATTGTATCTTTGTTCATTTTAAATGTTGGAAGAAAATCCAATATGTTTTAAAATTATAGCGAAAAATGTTTTATAGGTTAGGACAATTTGTTTTTTCCCCAACCGTTGCCCCCAAAACAAGAGCAATGAGGGGTTTTTTTCAAAAAGTTTAATGCTCCATGGTTTTTTTTTAAAGAATTTATCTAATTCAGTTATTTGTTTATACTCTCGAAAAATTTTTCGTATAAAAAAATCTAGAGGGCCTAATGTGAAGATTAATTTCCAAATTTGTTCTGTAAAATTGTTTCTATTTAAGTAAAAAAATGATTTTGTTGCTTGTTGTTATAACCTTAAAATTTCCCCACATTTGAAGAACGACGGGTAACTTTAAGACGTTAAGTCTAAGTTTTGCCGCTTTTTTATTCCCTTTTTTAAAGGGCGTCATTCGCCACCCCATCCTCTCACATTTTTTAAAGACAGAAATTTCAAAAAAATTATTGTGAAGTGTTCAATTTTCTGTTGGAAGAAACGTATTTTTGTAGAAAATTTCTTTAAAACCCTTTTTTTGTGGGAAAGGATGTACTGTTTTTTCCCCATACGGCGTTATTTCAATCTCTTTCCGACTATTGTCGTCCGCATAAGACTTACATGTAAAGGCCAGAGTTGAATGCTTTTCTGAAACTTTTTTGACGGCTAAAAAATGTAAATGGGCTTATGAATTCAAATTTTATGTCCCATTCTAAATATGGTTCTAAGTGCCATTGAGGTCAGGTTTTCGAACTATTTTATATTCATACTGACCAACTTATTTGCCTCTAGATTGCGCAGTTGTTCTAGTTTAGGAAATTTTTTGTTGTCGCCAACCTCTTTGCGTTTATAATCACCATCTTTAGTGTACTCAAAACCATACAAAGCGCCTATCTCACCATTTTGTTCAAAGTCTGTAACGTCTGCAAGGTCTTTTAATTCTAAAGTTATACACCTCGCAGGCGCTAATGTAACTCCTGATTCTTCTGGCCCATGCGACATTTTTTAGTACAACTTATTATTTTATTTCCGAAACAATGTGCAGGTTATCACATTTCACGACTTTCCCTGTTTTGTCTGCAATTTTTAAATTAAATGATCCGACCCTTCCACAAACTAATCTTTTAAAACTGCAAATTAGGGAATTGTATAATTTCATAATCGCAATATGCGGCTTCCCAGATGGAAAGCTCTTAAAACAGTTGAGGGTCTTCCATCATATAAGTTTTCATCAGTGCTTAGCTCATCCAAATGAACATAGAGTAATGAATGTAATGCAAGATCGAGCGGATTTTCTCCCTCATAAGTAGTTTGTTTGGTGTAACTCTAAATCTTAATTGTTAGCTGCAAGCCTACATTTTAGCTAGCTCTTTATCAAATAGTAACCTCCTTCTTCTTCAGGCTTGAATGTTAACATTGTTTTTTAGATTTGCTTTGTAAGTTTTAGAGTAATGTCGAAGTTACTCATTGCTTCTTTTATTGGCAAAACCGTAATAACCATCAGGTATTGTTAACTGGTAACTTTGGCCCCCTGTTTTGTCAACTTTTAAAACCTTTATTTTCCCCTTGGTTTTGCTTATATTAAACCTACGTTTTGAAATATTTAGGGAGCGCAAACCTTTTGGGTTCCCGATTCGTTTTTAATAGCTGTTCTAAAACAAAGGACGGTCTTGAGTTTTTATTGTACAACTTTTTAAACAAAATAAAAATGACTGCTTTAAAATATACTGATGAAAAAATATTCTGCTGGGCGCACTACAACTTAAAAATATAACAACCGATACTTTTTTTTTTTCTGTGATCATCTAAACCCCTTTCAAGTAAAGGTTTACCCATTAAAACAGATATTTTAAAACCCCCTATTAAAAAAGACTCCACGAAAATTTTGGTTCAGTCATCCGATGCAGTTTTATCAAACCCAGTTAAACTTTGCTGTTTTTGTGCTAAAAGGGGTGTGGGTGTCGTTGTGATCATTTAAATCCTGATCTTTGGGTGAGGTCGTGTATAGATTTTTTTCTATTACCCTTAGAGTATTTTTACTGAACTGCAAGCACCATTACCAAATGACAAACCGTTTTTTCCATTCAGCAACAGAATGACATGAAGTTTTGAAAGGATCTGTAACGAATTCAATATTAACATCAAGACGATTTTGACAAAAGTTGGGTTTAATCATGGCTTTGGCACCCTTATTTTTGGGCGTGACAGAAAGTAAACATGGCTGGAATCCCCTTCACATCTTTTTCTTCAGCACAAGTTATAGGGGCCCTAGAGCAAAAGGGATAAAAACGTGGCAACATTTATTTTAGACACTTCTAAAGGCCCAACAAAGCAGGAAAAGAACGAATTAAAAAGACTTGTTCGTACTTTTGTTTGGTGTTTGTAGGTTCGCAAGCACAAACGAGATCGAGATAACTATCCTTTCGGCTTTTATGCCAAAAAAAAAAATTGGCAAATTTAGAGGACGCCATTATTTACATTTATTTGCCTTCAAAATTAAAAGGGCCAAAAAAGTTTTACAATACCAGATGAAAATAGACTTTGCTGTTGGACTGGTTTTTTAATGCTGCCTTCTGACCTCAGACTCCCGATAGGGCCCAAAAATAAACACAAAAATGAAATCCTTGTGGGAGGGAAAGAACAGAAAGGTCGGAAAAAACGAAATAAATTCTGAGCCAGTAATTTTGCAAGCAGTAAAACAAACAAGATGCCCCCCCAAGAATAAGTCATCCAATCCCCGTGGTCCAAAGCCCGAAGACCGTTGAAAAACGCGGACTCTGTTCGCGAAGTCAAAAAAAAATGACCATGAATATGAAAAGGACAGCATTTGTTATTGGATTAATGGCCTAGGATTACTTGGCCTTTATCTTACTAATTAGTAACCCAATATTAAGGAACTAATGCCCATAAGTGCTCGGCCATAAAGCCAACTACTTTGCTTGCAGTAGACAAAAGCCAGCTAACAATACTCCCTAATATACCAGGTAAAGAGTCTATAGCTTTACCAGCTAATTTTTTTAATAAACTCGCAAGATGTCAAGCTGTTTTTTTTACCCATGTTTTATCAGGCGGAGGTGATGGCGGCGGAGGCATGAACTTTGACCACCGCCGCCTGTAATAGCCATCACCAATGTACTTATTGCAAATCCTAAGGCTGTTATAACGCTTGCAAATTTGACTCCTTGCTCTCTAAACAGTGTTCTTATTCTTTCTGCTAGTGTTGTGTCTTCATATAAAATTCTTTGGATAGTTTCTCTTATTCTGTTCATTGTGTTCGTAATTGTTCCGGGGTTAGTAGACACGCTTTCTGTCTTGCTGATCTCTCTTGTTCAAGATCTTTTTAGTCTTTGGGTTATTCTTTCTTTAATATCAGGCCCTAAGTTGGCGTCATCAGCCTCAACGAGTTTTTCTTTTTCTCTTTTTATTGCTCATCTATTTCACCAGTTTTGCTAAATTGTTTGTTAATTCGCCTCTATGGTTCTCAAAGCATGTCAAGGGCCGCTATTTCTGCATGGGTAGCGGTGAGTCGTGTATAGTCTTTAATGCTGTTTCTTCTGAAAAACTGGTTTCTGCCTCTATTGCTTTATTAATTCGTCTGCGATTGATTTAATTTTTTAAAGTTCCATGTTTTGCATTTGGTTATCTGTTGGGAGTTTTGTAGTGTGTTTTGAGTTTAGAAACAGCCTCCCCATCTAATTTTGGTTTAGCAATGCCAAGGCGATTTTGTTCGCTTCACCGAGCCTTTGTCTAATTGTACTCTTTTTTAAAAATTTTGATGAGTCTGGTTTAGTTGTAAGCTGAACAAGTTGTCCTTGGTCGCTCTCACAAACAAATGGTCATTTTTTACTTCAAAATCATTAGGGTCTATAAATTCGGGAGGTTCTTGGCCTACATTTTGGGTTTAAAATGATCTGACCTTCTTTCTGTTAATTCACGCCGCAATGAGGGCGCCGAGCGATGCTGTATTAAAGGGATCATTTCACTCATGTCGTCTCCAGGATCAAAATCATCATAATCTTCATCTTCAATGCCTGCCATGTTTCTTTAATAATTAACTTTTTTATTTTGTTTTATAAAAAAAATGTCACAAGCATATGGCTCGATTCTTGACCGCATAGAAGACTGAAAGACCCCTTTGGCGTGAAGGGAAATAAACGGAATATTACTGTTCCAAATAATCCATCTCTATTGATGCAGATAAAATTCTTACTGTCAAATTTCCAGACCTAGGAGCGGATGAAGTGATTGTCCCAAGGCTCTGCGCGTCTTACTTTCAAAATAGTACTCGCTTCAACAACAGACACAAAACAGGACAGTTGTCCAGAATCTGGGACGGGTAATTTTTAAAGAAAATTTTATAAAACTTGAGGGGCAAAAAATATTTTTTTACACAATGCAGACATTTTTAAACCTATCTGATCTATGGCTAACCGGGAATGAAAGGGCTGATCTTGCGTTTCAAGGAATCG
This sequence comes from Conus ventricosus, assembly GCA_018398815.1. Taxonomy (NCBI): domain Eukaryota; kingdom Metazoa; phylum Mollusca; class Gastropoda; order Neogastropoda; family Conidae; genus Conus; species Conus ventricosus. The sequence continues at coordinate 106,819,275 of CM031595.1, read as the reverse complement.
AAAATGAAGAAGCACTAAAACATAGAATGGCGCCGCAGATTTTTAAAGAGGGCAAAAAGTATGTAGCCGTAAATTTTGCGTATGGAAATCGCTTTTCCATTCCCCTTTGATTTTTGAGCTGTTAAAAGCGCATGCGCCATACTTTCAAGGAGCATTAAAAGACAGATTGTCATTGAACTAACTTTTAATGAATACAAAAGTGTTATCAGATCATCAGACACCGAAGCAAAGTCAGCATTTTTGACATCTCGTTAGAGTTTGACGTTGTTAGCAGCCCTAATTTTTGCAAGGCTGATTGAGCGACAATATCATCAAAATTAGCAATATATTACGAAAGAGTGATTCATCATACAACATATCCCCGAACAGGGGAGACGCTATATGGAATTTTAGTTTTAGTTGTCGCAGCAAGATCGCTAAAGGTTATTTTATTGCTGTGCGAAGATGAAGAACCCTTCAAAAGAGGGAAGTGAAAAGTTTATTAATCCTAAAATTTAACGAAGTTTCAATGTTCGATGGGGTAGTCCTAACCAATCTACGCTAGCGGGCTTAAACCTTATCAGCATTTTGTTTAAATAAGAAAACTGTTTGGAGGCGGGAGGTGTAGAAAACCAACAGTTGACCTTGTGCTAAAGATTTACATCTTCACAATGTTAGGCTTGATGATTATTTAACAACGAAATACGGTTTATGGATTGACTAAGGTCAACAGAGGATAATCAGTTGCATGGAAGCGGGGGAACTGTGAGGACGTAATAACATTCAAATTGATTTAAAAAAGAAGAAGCCGATAAACGGGTTAATGTAAATTTGTTTTTAATATATGATGCGCAGCTGAATATTCAAGAAAAAAATATTAAAAGATATACAAATTAAATAAATTATTTTTATTTTATAAAAAGCATGTCTGTTCAGGTTTTATCCAAATGTGCCTACAGCGCCAGAGTTGCCAAAAGAAGGGATAGTAAAAAGTCCTAACATAAAAAACTTCAGATTAACCAACATTACACAAATGCAACAAAACTAGAGCAAGACCTTTCAAAATACAGGGAAAACCAAACGAAGGTATTCTGCTGCCTTTATGCTGTTAATATGTTAATCTGGAACATTCAACTATAAGCGCTCTATCGGCAGGAACGAGTGTTGGTTTTTTTAGCAACGGGCCCTAGGCGCACCCGCGCTTTACCCCTAGGTGGTTTGTCTTTAGCTCTCGGGTGTGTTTTATTAGCTGTAAGTGCTGCTGGCAAAAAATTAAAAACTAAACTCCAAAAGCACACAGCTAGGTTCAACTAATAACAGCTAAACTTAGCTCGTTCAAACTGACAATAAATAAAGCGCTAGTTGCTCAAACATCACGGATGAAGAATTTAATCGTTTACAGGTCGATTTTGATTTATACAAAAGACAAAAGTTTGTCTTCAAAGAAGGCGAGGACAAGTTTTTCTCAACAGCCAGAACGCCGAGCAGATAAAAAGGAATGCTTAAAAAAGTAAACGAAACATTAAACTCTGTTCTAAACAGCTCACATTAACAACACCAAAAGGTGTTTATACTTTAGTTTATGAGTCCAAGCGTAAAAAGACCGTCGATATTGATTCTGATTAAGTATTTTTTTTTAATTTAAATAATATTTGAGTTAGAAAAGAAACTCAACATGGCTAAGATATATGAAGGCCCAGATGAATTGTTTGAAGGAATGCTCGAGAAAGAGCGTTTGTCAAGAGCTTTAAATGATATTGATTTAGAAGTCATTGATCCAGCAAACGTGCGGGCAAGCGTTGTACATGCAATTTCTCAAGTTCCAAGTAAACTAACAATAGACCCGCCAGTTAAAGTAATGTTAGCTGTTTTAATCGACTATGTAACAATAAATGAAGAAAATCTAGAAGTCTGGGTCTCAACTAAACAACAGACTATTCTTTCTCATAATGACTTAACACCCGGTTGGGCAGACGAGCTGCTTTACACAGTTTGACGCTGCCGCTGAAGAAGCCAAAATGAGGGGCTCTGGTTGGTCAGAGGGCGAAGTCTTAGAGATCAGATTAAAACAGGCTAAGTATGCACCGATTGTAGAAAAGGCTTACTTTCCCCACTACCTCCCTTTAGTTGAAAAAAAGAGAAAGTTTTTAAAAAATAAAAAATTTCAGACAACAAATGTTTTTTGTGGGTGTTCTTGCAAGCTGCATTCGGTCCGAAAAAAAACCAAAAGAAGTGTCTAACTTGAACCATACATCAATGATCTTAATTTTAGGGGAATACCTTTCCTGTTAGAAAACGGTTCCATTGATCATTTTGAAGAACAAAACAAAACAAATAACTTTTAATGTTTTACACAGGGGATGAGGAAAAATTTGGTCCCTATTAGAGTTTCTAAAGACACCCCCAAACAATGGGCGTTTCCAGAAAAAAAAGCCATTTTGATTTAAACAAAGGTTTTCCCGGAAAGGCGGGGCTCCCACAAACCATTGATACCCCCCAATGATAGTTTATTAGCGCAAAAAGCAAAAAACCTAAAAAACAAAAATTCTTTTAGAAAATTTTTTAGCAAAAATTCCACCGTTAAAGCAGCGACGAACAAAAAAAAATTTGGGTTTTTCGGCCCGTTGATGTAATACGGGAACAAATTTTACACCCCCACCCGGGATTAAAGTTTTTTTTTTTAAGAACTGGAAACGGATGCAAAATTCTCCATACATTTTTACGCAGACTTCGAATCATTATTGTTCCTTAAAAAGGGGCCAGCGCCACAAAAATTTTCAAAAAAAACAGTCTTAATGAGTATCATCAGATTTTTTCATTTCCCTTTCATTATTGTCAGGTCGGATGGCGCTCTTTCAACGCCGGGAAATTATACAGGGGGGACCAAATGAGCTAGAAGTTTTCTACAGCGCATGCAGCAAGTGCCCCAAAGGGGACTTTCCCAATTAAAAACTGAATTTAAAACTGAAAAACATAAGACGCCCCAAAACCAAAAAACAGTATGGCCCCCCCACTCACTGTTGGATTTGTGGTTTTGAACTTAGTTTAAGGAAACCCAAAAAACCCAAAAAAGTAAGAACCATGAAATTACATTTTTGGAAAGTTCAGGGGGAAACACACACAGTAAAAAACAATCTTCAAAAAAAGTTTGATCCCCAAGACAAAGGAAACTGGGGCCCTCTTCTTTCTAAAAATTTCGGGTTACACTTCCCTCTTTTAATGAAAAACATGGACAATGCCTTCAGGATGTCCCGGGATTGCACAATCCAAAAAGTACATGTGCTTTAAAAATTTAATAAAAAAATTCTTTTTTGACTCTAAAGCAGCACATGATGGGGTTTATTAGAGCCTAGCTATGTCCTTAAAAATCCTGCCAAAAACGGAAGAAAATTTTGACCCAACACTTTTAAAAGGGGGTTTCCCTTATGGGGTACAACCCTTTTGGGGAAAAGGGTTTTATGAAGAAACCTTCCCCCTAAAGGCGGGTTCTTTTCTATCTTAGGGAAAAAAGGGCATTAGTTTATTCTGATTACCCCGCATGCTCAAGGGTGCTGGGAGAAGTTTGAGTGTAAAACGTTTGGGGGGGTATCATGACTCCTACTTAATGGCCGATACATGTTTGTTGGCGGATATTTTTGAAAATTACAGAAAGACCTGCATGAAACATATAGCCTGGATCCCGCGCATTACATTTCTGCGCCCGGGATGAGTTGGGATGCTTTCTTAAAGTTTTACTGGAGTACAGATTGATTTATTGTCAGATTTACCAATGATTCAGATGATTGAAAACGGATTGCGTCGAGGAATTAGTATGGCGTCGCATCATTACTGTAAAGCAAACAACAAATACTTGGGCGACTATGATCCGAGTAAAAGGTCTAACTATCTCATGTATTTAGATGCAAACAATCTGTATGGATGGGCTATGGCGCAATCACTTCCATTACGCAACTTTAAAATGTACACAGAAGACAATCCGAAAAATATTCAAAAGGCATTAAAGTGGTTGGGCAGGTTGGCGCCTGATCAACAGCGTGGATACATTCTAGAAGTTGACTTAGAATATCCTCATGAACTCCATGACCTGCATAATGACTACCCTTAGCACAGAATCTAAAGAGGGTTCCAAGAGAACCCCCAAAACTTGTGCCAAATTTCGGGGCAAAAAAAATTTGTCTGTCATTACGCTTCTACTTTTTATTTAAGACGGGGTTTAAAGTTGAAGTGTTTCGTATAATTGCTTTTGATAAAGAACATTTCATGAAACCTACATCAGAAGAACACGATCTCAGAACTAAATCCACAATGTTCAGAAAAAGGACTTTTCAAGTTGAGAACAACAGTTTTTCGGAAACTATGGAGAATCCCCCAAAAGCGAAAAGATGTCGTTAGTCCCCAAAGAGAACGAAGCAATTAACTGATTAAAAACCAAATTTTTGGACTTCAGGTTTTCTGATACTTTTTGGTTAATGATGAAAAAAAAAAAGTCAAATTGGAAAAAACCTTTTTTTTGGGTTTTTACCTTTTTTGTTAAAAAATTTTTTTATTTGAATTTCTTATGACTATTTTAAGCCCTTTTTTCCCGAGCCCAGATTTTTTACACGTTTACAGACATTTTTGTTATAGATGTCCCTATGAAGACTTTAAAAAGACATGGAAATGAGTAGAAAAAGGGATGCGGTGGTACGACACACTGTTTACCCTAAAGATTCGCCTTTGTTAAATTATAACAAAAATTTTTTGGGAAAAGATAAAGGAGAATTATCTGGAAAGGGCAAGGAGTAGTGGGTTAAAGGGTAAAAATTTTCAGATTTCGACCCAGGGAAAATCTTAAGAAAGCAAAGGGAATTTTGCATGTGTGCATCAAAATTTTAAACATGACAACTAAAAAGAGCTTTTTTTGGTAATAAGATTTTCACAGACAACGTAAACTGCGATCTAATCTAATGGTCACAAAACGTTGTAACAAAGAAGTTTTGAAAACAAACCAAAAGCGGTTTGTTAATCCCGAGTTTTCATATCAAGGGCTTGGAGGCCCGCATAAACAGGGGGGTTTATATTTTTATAAAACTTTTTTTTTAAGATCAATCTGTTTCACCCAAATTCATTTAATCTTTTCTCTGTTTGCTTTATGCGCTCGAATTTTTTTTTTTATTTTATATTCTTTTTTCCCAAATTTTGGGGGTTTGGTTTTAGGTGATCGGGATTTAGCATGCATTGATTAATCCCGAAAAAGTTTTTCCTTTTAGCTTCACGATGAAAATGTTCCCCTATCATTTTAATTCTCCTCTTTTCCATTTTTGTTTCTTCTCACTTCCTTCGAGTTCCATTTAAACTCAAATATTTTTAGAATTAATTTTAACGGAACGTGTCTGGGGGGGATTATCTGCAGTTCTTCCTTCCAAAAAATCTTTTTAGGAGCTGGTTTTTTTGTTTTGTCAGTTTTTCCCCAAATAATACACGGGCGAATTCATTTTACAATTCTTTTTATTTCAAGGATCAACACTCCAAACGGATCGGTTTCCCTTTGCGGTGTCCCTTCTGCTTCCCCGGGTAAATAAAGGGACCTTCTTTTAAACCAAAAGGAAAGTTTTCCGGGGTGAAGGCTCTCCTTTAAAAATTTATTGTTTTTCTTTTGATTGCTTGTACGGGTTTTTGCCCTTTAAATTCTTATTATTTATTGGCGCAAAACTGAGGGCGTCTTCTAACCCCCTTTTGGTTGGAGAATTGTCAAACACTCTCTGTGATACTGGTAGGAGAAAAGCTTTCAGCTAAAATGTTTGTTAAAGTTTCAAAAAAAGCCTGTGATCTTGAACTCCCGGAATGCCTCTTTTAATGGCAAATCTATTTTTAAAAATATTTATTCACTTTGGGCCTTTAAATTTTTTCCATCATCGACTTGAATCATGCAGGTAAGTTACGGGGCCCCTTGGTTTTTCATTGTTGGCAACAGCAAAGCAAAGCACTTTTTGGTTATTGGTTTCCCCACTTTATTCTTGAACTATGCAATGACTGTGAGCGCGTATTAAACCTTTTTCGTCTAAACGTATCGGAGGGTAAAATAGAAGGTCATTTGATGGGTTTTTGTTCGGTATTGTGTTCACAAAGTGTGGTCTCTGTATTTGTTTAGGGCCCGTAAATAAATTTGCAAATCGCTTGTTTTGATAACCCCTTCTTTTGGGGTTTGTTCCAACCCCCCCTGCTTGGCTTTCTTTTTTTTTGCGGATTCCCTTCCAATATCCTTTTTGGGGAATAATAGATTTTTTCATTTTTTTTTTCAGCCAATATTTTTCCAACAAATCACAACGGTCATGCCAAAGACCAAAAAACCCCATTTCTTGCATTTTTGTTTTTCGATGGGTTTATAAAAGTCATGAATTTGGGGGGGGCAATGTCTCGTTGGGTTTTCCCGTTACAAATAAAATTTTTTTTATCGCTTGATCAACATCTTTAAATGTGTAACTGCATGTCGCTGTTTTTTCAGTTTGTTATTAAAAAAATCTAACGCTCAATTCTCGTTTTTTCAAGCGATTTTGTGCTGGGGCTATTTGCTCCACAGCTTTGTTATGTCTTTTTCTCTCGCCTTCATCCGCATTTTACAAAAGCGTTTTACTTCCACTAAAAGCGAGGCATTAACCACACGCCGCCTATCACCATTACGAGGAAGCCATTTTTTATAAAGTATTTTTTTCTTACTTTTTATATTGTCGGAATTATTCCTTGTTTAACTAGAAAACTTTCGGAAAACGAAGCTGCAATGATAGCAATTAGTTTTGCTGAGTCCAAGTCTAGCTTCCCCAAGATCCCGGGTTTAATTCTTAACAGTTTTTACCAAGCTTTGAGTACCTACACTTAGACCCCCAAATAACGGCAAAAATGGTTAAAAGGTTTTGGCGACAGTTTTTTCGGCGCCATTTTTAGAAAAAAAAATAATTATAATTAATAAAAAACTAAATATGCCCTAACAGCCGGGGGGCCAAAACCTTCCTAAACTTATAATGACCAAGTTGTTTGACCAATTTTTATCCCAAAAAGGAGAGGCTTTATTCTTTGGAGCATGTGGGAAAACAAAACGTTCCTCGAACGAATTAGCTAGAAAAAATTAAACAGATGTGCCGCAAGACATTTTAAAGTATCAAAAAGGGTATAAAGCGCAGTTGGGGTCGGAAGGGTAAAAAAAGTGGGGGGGCAAACGGTTCTTAGTTTTACACAAAAAATCAGAATTTTGCCCCCCATTGTTTTGAACAAGATCTTACGTTGATTTAAACGCAAGATCCGTTTTAAAAAAGTCATTAGAGTCCTAGGGTGGATCGTATTACAGATTTGGAACATTTTTAAACGCCATTAATCATGGTTTAATTACTTTTAATCAATAGACTTTTTTTCCCTTTCAAAATGAACGACCAAAAAATCCAGAATCAGGAAACCAATCAAAAAAACAGAATCAAGTCAGAAAGGCCAGTAAACACCTCACCCGGGGGCTGTTGAAAGGAAAAAGATAGCAGGGGGGAACAAAAAAAAAATTTAATGTTACAGAAAAAAGCCAAAAAAAAAACAAAACGCCGCCAACGCAACAGTTGTTTCAATCCCGGCAAAACAAGAACAAGTTGTTTCAAGGGCACCAAAGCCTTTCAGGGAATATTGAACTTAAAACTGTTGTCATTTTTGGCCCCATTCTGCTGCGGGGGGGGTTATTACGGTTAAAAAATATATAACCCAATGCAACAAAAACAAAAGAAGTTAAAACAACCGGGGCCCACAAATACAGAAAAAGACAACAGCACGCAAAACCGCCAATAACAAAACATCATTTTGATCCATTTATAACAATAATATTTAAAAAATTTTTTTTGATAAAAATAGATCATGGGGGATTATTATTTTTTTAAATGATGAAGTCAAAAAAAAAAGACAGGGAGTTAAAAAAATTTCCTTTCCTAACCAGAATTGTTTTTCAATGTTGGGGTTCTAAGAAAAACCATTTTTTTTGACCTTGGGGAGGGGGGGGGGGTGTGTACTATATTAGACACCTACTATTTAAAATAAAACATAGATTGTTTTTTGATAATTAAAATAACTTGAATAAAACTTGGTTGACTAAAGGATGATTTATTATGATTTTGGGTTAACTTAGTAAAAAATTTAAAGGTATTTGGGGGGGTGACTTGAGTAAGAACTTAGAAGTACTTGGGGTGATTGAGGAAAAATTATAAAAATTGTGGATGATTGAGAATGACTTAGAATGATTGAGGATACTTGGGGAAAATTTGGGGGACAACTTGAGGACAATTTGATAAGAACTTAGAAGGATTGGGGTACTTGGGGGTGATTGGGTGCTTGGTTAAAATTTTAGTGACTTGAGTGCAGCGGGGGTGGGGGCGGGTGGGGGGGTGCATGCGGGGGGAAAACCAAAACACACAAACACCAATAAAAAAACAAGAAGGGAACTACGGGGCCACCTTGTTTTGTAACTAAACAGTTGTGCCCCCGCGCCACCTCAATAAAGGGCCCAATGATCACACTGGGGTCTTTTGGGCCTAGTTTGCTGTGGCTTTGTAGGTAAAGCGATCACACGGGGGTCGTTTGGCCTATTTGCGCTGCTTTGCAGGTCAACGATCACACTGGGGTCTTTGGCCTAGTTTGCTGCTGAGCTTTGCAGGTCAAGTGATCACAATAGGGTTTTGGCCTTTTTTACCGCTGTCTCCTCTTTCTAACCGGTTTTGCAACTGGCTTTGGCGAGTTACAGCAGGTTTGCTGTAGCCGAGCTTTTTGGGGGCTCTAACGCCATAGTAGCACATCCTCTTGTTATTGGGCATTTTATGGAGATAGTGCGGGGCCACACACTACTCCCCATACTGGAGATGTA
>CM031595.1:106762930-106777930 GCA_018398815.1 Conus ventricosus | reverse complement strand
TAAAACAGGCAGTTGATACGCATAATGAGCCAGCCAGCCAGCCATACAGACAATGTGTTTGTATAATTTTATGTCGTTGTGTGACAGATTGCGAGAGAGGAGAGTGACATAGGGTAGAGAGGAGAGAGTAGATCCAAAGAAAACAAGTTGGAGAGAGAGAGAGAGAGAGAGAGAGGAGAGAGAGAGAGAGAGAGAGAGAGGAGAGAGAGAGAGAGAGAGAGGAGTTTGAAGAAGAGGGTGAGGGTGGGGGGGGGGGGGGGGGGGGGGGAGGAGCAGGGGCGTGGTTGGGGAAGGGGAAGAGGGAAATGGAGTCGGAACGGGGCGGAGTGGGTAGGGGGTTGGAACGGCGACGTTATAGGAGACGGGGCGACGGGTGTGTTGTATTAATACAGTGCTGTAGGGACCGTTACCACCATTTTAATGACGCTCTGTCTCTGTCTCTCGCTGTCTCTCTCTTTCTCTCTCTGTCTCTGTCTCTCTCTGTCTTCCTCTCTGTCTGTCTTGTCGCTTGTAGATAGGTAGATCACACACACACATACATACATACATACATATCAGTACTTTTCTTCTGTCTGTCTGTCTGTCTGTCTCTCTCTGCATGAAGTGATAGCGATTGCTATGAGGGCAAGGGAGAGCGGGAGAGGGAAGTGGGCGGAGTTCAGTCGGGGGCCCAAGGCTGCTATCCCATAGTCATTCATCGATTGATTCATTCATCTTTTCCTTCATGGATGGGCAGTTACGCTTAATTACAGATCTGGGGGGTACTTGCGTGCTACAGTGTGTGTGTGTGTGTGTGTGTGTGTGTGTGTGTGTGTGTGTGTGTGGTGCGTGCGTGCGTGCGTGCGTGCGTGCGTGCGTGCGTGCGTGCGTGCGTGTGTGTGTGACGTACGCCCAACATATTCGTCGTTGTATCTTGCTTTAGAATTATTATGCGTGAAAAATCGACTGGCCTATTTACAGACGCATTTTAAGAACACACAGTAAAGTACACAGACGTTTACAGCGAACTCAGTGACTGGAGAAACGGATTGGTCGGCTGCGAACCCGAGGGAACTGGAAGGAAACAGGCGCTGTCCGACAGTCAGCCCCAGCCAGTCCAAGGAGCACAATATCCAGGGAGAAGCGCGGGGGAGCCCGTCCACCCCTACACACTGTCAGACAGCCAGCCCCAGCCAGTCCCAAGGAGCACAATATCCAGGGAGAAGCACGGGGGAGCCCGTCCACCCCTACACACTGTCAGACAGCCAGCCCCAGCCAGTCCCAAGGAGCACAATATCCAGGGAGAAGCGCGGGGGAGCCCGTCCACCCCTACACACTGTCAGACAGCCAGCCCCAGCCAGTCCCAAGGAGCACAATATCCAGGGAGAAGCACGGGGGAGCCCGTCACCCCTACACACTGTCAGACAGCCAGCCCCAGCCAGTCCAAGGAGCACAATATCCAGGGAGAAGCGCGGGGGAGCCCGTCCACCCCTACACACTGTCAGACAGCCAGCCCCAGCCAGTCCCAAGGAGCACAATATCCAGGGAGAAGCACGGGGGAGCCCGTCCACCCCTACACACTGTCAGACAGCCAGCCCCAGCCAGCCCCAAGGAGCACAATATCCAGGGAGAAGCACGGGGGAGCCCGTCCACCACTACACACTGTCAGACAGCCAGCCCCAGCCAGCCCCAAGGAGCACAATATCCAGAGAGAAGCGCGGGGGAGCCCGTCCACCCCTACACACTGTCAGACAGCCAGCCCCAGCAGTCCCAAGGAGCACAATATCCAGGGAGAAGCACGGGGGAGCCCGTCCACCCTACACACTGTCAGACAGCCAGCCCCAGCCAGCCCCAAGGAGCACAATATCCAGGGAGAAGCACGGGGGAGCCGTCCACCACTACACACTGTCAGACAGCCAGCCCCAGCCAGCCCCAAGGAGCACAATATCCAGGGAGAAGCACGGGGGAGCCCGTCCACCCCTACACCCTGTCACTTTCCCAGCCTCTTGTCACTCACGTGTCAGACCACCGGGACACAAGTCTCTGCTACGCCCCTCATGTGAATTATGACTCGTCTACTTTCTATTCTGTAGGAGCGTGTGTCGTAGGAACTGTGTGGAATTTGGCCCGTCTGTTTGTCTGTCTGTCTGTCTGTTCGTCGGTCGGTCGGTCGGTCGGTCCGTTCTGTTTATTGTTGAAGGCGTATAGGAAGTTAAAGTATTTCTCGACGGAATAAGGTGAAAAGTTTAGCACAATGTTTTGTGTGGCACCTTACAGAAAATAAAGGAATAGCAGCAAACAACAAAAAAACCAAACAACAAACTGAAGAATTACCAACGTATTCTGGTCTCAATCATTTGACTGATTCAGCCACGCCTGTGCGACAATCATTCACTCGAAAGCTGTGTTGTGCGACTCATATGAGTTCATTAGTTGTGGTAAAGTTTAAAGTCCAAACTCACAAAGTCTGATGAGGTGGATACGCATTGCCATTTATTTTTCACTTCTTTCTCTCTTTCTCCCCCCCCCTTCCCCTCCTCACACACACACACACACACACACACACACACACACACACACACCACACACACACACACACACACCACACAACACGCACGCACGCGCGCGCACGCACGCACGCACGCACGCACGCACGCACGCACACACACACACATTACAGATGTACCTGAAATTTGAAAAAAAAAAAATGAAAAAAGAAAAGAAAAAGAAAACAACCACCTGCACGTAAACAAGACAAACAAAGGAAAACACCTAAAGCAATAACAAAAAGATTTTGCTCTCAAACATCGGGTTGAGTACACAGTCAGGTCCGGCCTGTATTATATATGGCTACCGTCGAGATGATGAAGGGACGTTATGCGACAGGTGTGTGTTACTCATTCCATTCAGATTTCATGTCCCCCGTGCCTCAAAGGCAGCATGGCAGTTTGTGGACGATTGTCCGAGGAAAGTGGGTGGTACAAGAGGCCCAACTGATACCACTCATGTTCCCCAGAATGACAACACATTAAGATGTGTAGTATTAAATGACTACTTCTTTTTTTCAATGGTGGATGTTAGTGAGGGATTCGAACTCGAAACCTCTAAGAACTCGTCTCTCTACCACCGAGCCAGGCGTCGAAAAACTGGCTCTGGACTTCAAAGCTTTGTTAGATGGGAGGTGAAAGTGTCGAATATGAAATGACGAGATGGGCTCAGGGACTATGCTGTAATTTAATCCAATTCCGGGTTTGCTTTATGCATCTTAATCCAATTTGGGGTTGACATAGGCCTTTTAATCCAGTTAGGGGTTTGACACTAGGCCTTTTATCCAGTTAGGGGGTTGACATTAGGCCTTTTAATCCAGTTAGGGGTTCACATTAGACCTTTTAATCCAGTTAGGGGTTGACATTAGGCCTTTTTAATCCAGTTAGGGGTTGACATTAGACCTTTTAATCAAGTTAGGGGTTGACACTAGGCCTTTTAATCCAGTTAGGGGTTGACATTAGACCTTTTAATCCAGTTGGGGGTTGACATTAGACCTTTTAATCCAGTTAGGGGTTGACACTAGGCCTTTTAATCCAGTTAGGGGTTGACACTAGGCCTTTTAATCCAGTTAGGGGTTGGCACCAGGCCTTTTAATCCAGTTAGGGGTTGACACTAGGCCTTTTAATCCAGTTAGGGGTTGACACTAGGCCTTTTAATCCAGTTAGGGGTTGACACTAGGCCTTTTCATCCAATTTGGGGTTGACATGAGGCGTTGTTAATCTAATTCAGGGTTGACATTAGGCCTTTTCATCCGGTTCGGGACTGACATGTTTTCTTGGACACGAACAGATGCTGGCATTAAGACTTTAAAAGAGGAACTGTATGGCCGGATGCCAGACCCTTTGGCTTTGATCTGTTCCTCTGTCTGGTCGGTCTGTCACTTTGATCATCACGCCAGAAAGTGTATCGAAAATCTACATCTCTCGATCGATCGAAACTGGGCACAGTGAGTAAGTGTACCATCTCCCCCCCCCCAACACTCTTACCACCTCCCCTCTCCCATCCCTCTCCACCCTCCCTGCAAATTCGGAGTGGATTGATCGGTAATAATGGAATTCAACGGACAAAAATTAATTGTTAAGAGAAAAAAAAAAGAAAAGCCGTGTTGATGCGAATGGTCTCCCCTAATCATGTACCATCGACGCAGAATGGCTGATTGCATCGAAAAAGACGGATTGTGATGAGAAATCGTTCAGGGTAAAAGGTTCAAGGAACGCTTGGAGAAGGAGTGTTGCTCTTTTGTTTTTCTTTCTTTTTTTTTTTTTTTTTTTTAATTTTCTATTTTGTTCATTTAGTTTTTCATCTTTTTTTTTCTTTGTCTTCTTTTCCTTTTTTTTCTTGCGGAGGTGATGACGGACCTTGAAGGAAACTGACGTCAACAGTGAGACTGACACAGAAACCGGGATTGTGTGGAGGTAGGTCGGTAGCAAGGAGACACTAACGGATATCAATCATCGAGAACACAAAGGTGGAAACTGTGAGGACTGTAGCATCAACATAGCTTGTCACTTTCACCGCCTCGTGTCACTCTCACTTGCCGGTTGTAACGAAAAGTTTTGACTCCCCGAATGGTTTAACTCCCAGGGAGTTAAACTGGTCATTTGTAAATTTTAACTCCTGGGAGTTAAACTAGAATATAAAAAAAACAACTCCCTCTGCGTTTCAGTTTGACTCCAGGGGAGTTATTCTGACATACCACCAGAATGACTCCCACCACCACCCACCACCCTCTCCCCGCACCTCGCTACCACCCATGCATCTTATATACATAATTTCGAAATGTGTGTGTGTGTGTGTGTGTGTGTGTGTGTTGTGTGTGTGTGTGTTTTCTTACACTAACTTGCCAGATTAAGACTTGTCAGGTAGAATTGTTTCCTTCGATATTATTGGTTTCTGTGAATTAGTCACGTGTACTGAATTTTATTGAAAAATGTGTGTTTTTCTGATTGGCTGGCCGACTTTCATTTTTAGCTTGGCACACGCACACCACCACACCTGTGACGAGTCACTTGACAACTTCATCAGATCGGTCCCAAACAGCCACCCTCTTGTACAAATTGTACAAAAACAGCCCCCCCCCCCCCCCTTCTCTATTCCATGTGTCTCACACACAAATTTCTAATCTATGCCAACCCTTTTTCTCCGTCCTTCTCTCCCAGATGTAGCGAGTCAATACAAACAATTTTACGTCACGTCGCGACTACTCGTCATTCTCTTCCCCCCCCCCCCTTCCTTACCCTCTCACCCCCCCTTAGTCCATAATTTGGCGGCATGACACAATGAAAAATTGAAAAATTTCCATTTCTACACCATTGAGTGTAATTGCCTACACTTATGGTGACTGATAGTCGCATAGATCCCATGAAAGAGAGAGAGAGTGAGAAGAGAGAGAGAGAGAGAGAGAGAGAGAGAGAGAGAGAGACGAGAGAGAGAGAGAGAGAGAACGCCAAAGACTGAAGGTACAGTATTCTACCGAAGGCATCAAGCCATTAATTCATGTATATACAGACTTTTCAAACAGATTATATACAAAAAGCATAGTAAAATATCAAGGACATGCATAGATGAGCACATAAATATGTTCACGGACATTTCCTTTCCCTATGATGATGATGATCATGAACATTAATCCCCTTCTCCATTCTCTTACCGAAAGACACCTGGGAATAGGTGGGTGGGGAGTCATTTTAGTCGTGATCAGATTAACTCCCCCTCTGTTACAAAGTAACTCCCTGGGAGTCAGAAAACACGTGTACACATTAACCCCCAGGGGAGTTATTCTAAACTGTGAAAAACTGACTCCCCGTAGTGGTCAGGGAGTTAAACTTTTACACGCCTGGATTAACTCCCGGGAGTTAATCTGTACTAACTCCCAGGGGGGCCATTCTGTTACAGGGTGGGAGTTAAGTCTGATATATGTACAAAATGACTCCCCCCTTAATGTTTCAAGAATTTGTTGAGACTTGTACAAAAAAGATTTTAGAACATTTTGAAGTTTTACTGAGTGGAGTTATTTTGGCACAGGGTGGGAGTCATTCTAGTTTAACTCCCAGGGAGTTAAAATTTACATATGAACAGTTTAACTCCTGGGAGTTAAACCATTCGGGGAGTTAAAACTTTTCGCTACACCGGGCGACAGGCGCTGCTCAAGTGTGAGCAGTAAATGCTTGGTCTACGGTCGTTGAAAGTCTAGCCTTTGTCTATGTTGCATCGACAATCTTCCCTTCCACTTCCCCTATGGCCTAAAGCCGTACCACACACTGTTTCTGCCAGGGATGTTTTGTGTTGCCGTATTCTTCTTTTTAGATCTATCCCCGAAACACTCCGTCCCCATCCTCCTCCTCCTCCCCCCCCCGCTCTCTCTATCTCTCTCTCTCTCTCTCTCTCTCTCTCTCTCTCTCTCTCTCTCTCTCATTGATATATCTACGTTTAAAAGAATGCAACATATGCAAGGCGTTTACTAAAAAAATAACCAAACGAAAATCGTAGCTGCTCTTTGGTTTGCTAAAAAAAAATTACAAGCATTAAACCTCGAATGTCTGTTGATTGAATAACAATGTCCTTATTTGATTTAACACCAACAACTACAAGTGATTGATAATGATGACATCTGTGCTTTTGTGTACTGTTAGGTTTGTCCAAAAATTGTTCACTGGTAGAGAAAAAAGTAAGCTATGCTCTTACTTGCTCTTTGCTTTGTGAAGAAAAAGAAAAAGAAAAAGAAATGCCATGAAAAAAAAATGATAATGACAGAAAATGTGTTTGGTTTGGTTTGTTAGAATTTTTTTAAAGTTAAATATAGGCAAAGCTATGTTCTCGTTTGCTCTTTCGTTTTGTTAAACAATAGTTATGGTTATGATAGTAGCGACAATTTACGTATTTACTCTTTGATTTATTAAAAAAAACAAAAACAAAACCCTGAACATTTATTGGTTTACAATTGGGAAAAAACATTTTTTTTCATTTGCTCTAAGGTTCTGCTACTAGGAAACAGACGAACAAACAAAAAGATATAAACTGATAATGATAAGAAAAAGCATGTTCTCATTTGCCCTTTGTTATCCCCCCCCCCCCGAAAAAACAACAACAAACACACACACACACACACACACACACACACACACACACACACACACACACACAGGAACAAAAGAATCTATTGTTCATTTCAAACATGTTCTTATTTGCAGGTTGTTTTGAAAAGGAAAATAATCGACGATAAGAAAAACTAAAAAAAAAATTTAGTGTTAAAAGAAAAAAAAAAACCAAGATGTTCATTGGCAATAGTTGGAAGAATAGCTTTTATTTGCTCTTTGAGCTGTTAAACAAGGTAAAGGAATTTACATGTTTATTGATAAGAGTCGAAGAAACTATATTTGTGTTTGTTCTTAGTGAAAGAAAACCTTTTGTACTGATAGAAAGAAAAAAAAAACAAACATAACTGAGTTAGCCAACAGCCATTTTGCGCCGAATATGAGACGATAAGTGGTTTCTCATTCTTCGTTTTCACCGTCTTAAGTGTTGGTTTCGTTTGCCGGAAGAAGACCCAAGAGGTCGAAACGCGTTGTGTTTTGTCCTGTCATCTGTTGGTCTGCATGTGTGGCGGTAACTAACACCGTTTCTTTGTAACTTTTGCTTCATTTTCCGCCCTCGGTCACATCGCTTTTGAAACTGGCTTATTTTTTTTTAGTGTAGCGCATGTGTATTGAGACGAGATTTGCATGAGCAATCGGCGTAAACACAGCACCTTTCTTTTGGTAAGTAACCCTCCCCAATGATTAAAATGCACACGTTCATCAAACATTTTGTGACGGATTAACTGTGTGAGTGGATGATTGACTGATTGACTTGACAGATTGACCACGACTGATCACGATGAGTAGATCTATGTGGTGCGAGTCAGGTGGAGGTAGAATCTCTCTCTCTTTTCTCTGTGTGTGTGTGTGTGTGTGTGTGTAGTGAGAGTGGTGTGTGTGTGTGTGTATGTGTGTGTGTGGTGTGTGTGTGTGTGTGTGTGTGTGTGTGAGGAGAGAGAGAGAGAGAGAGAGAGAGAGAGAGAGAGAGAGAGAGCATGCAGGGTTATGAACCGGGTTGCCTGTTTTTGTATAAATGGTGGGAGAGAATAGTTTAAAAAAAAAACCTACCTCCACACTCCCCCTGGCCCGATTGACGCCCCGGGATGTTCAAAGAGACAGCAGACTTGAACACGGAAACCGACATTCAAAGTGTGGTGGTTGTTCAGTAATCAGTTGCAAACGGCTGCTGCCTGTCAGTCACGGAGAACCGGCGTGGCAGAGTGCATCCCTGTCGTGTGTCGTCTCAGACCAGAATGGGACCCTCCTTCCCCCAAACACACACACACACACACACACACACACACACACACACACACACACACACAGCACAGCGCGCGCGCGCGCGCGCGCACACACACACACACACACACACACACACACACACACACACACAGCAACACACACACACACACACACACACACACACACACACACACCACACACACACACAAGCGCGCGCTCGCACACACACACACACACACACACACACACACACACACACACACACACACACACACACACACACACGAAGCCCGCATACACACACACACACACACACACACACACACCACACACACACACACACACACACAACACACACAGAAGCGAAAAAACTTCAGGAGTCTGCCGCCTGTCGGGTTTCACAGCCACTTTGTCAGTCGTGTGGAGGAGGGCGTGGGCGCACAGTAAGTGGATTTATGATGGGTACACTTACTCCCAGAGAAAGGAGTGTGTGGATGTGTGTTTTTAGAGAGGGTGGAGAGAGGCGAAGCGGGATGAGGAAGGGATGGGGTGGTGGGCGGTAAGTAAGGAAGCGGGAAGGGGGGATGGGGACGGTCGCACAATGTCTCCCCCCCCCCCCCCCCACGTCTGTCCCTTGGATGTTGACAGACCGACAGTAAGACATCACGCTTATCTTTTTCGACCGATCGATTTGAATCTTAACACAGTGACATCTGTTCACTCCCCACCCACTCCACCCCCTTCGCTTTTTCCTTCTTTCTTTCTTCTTTTTTTTTTTTTTTTTTTTTTCGTTTTATGGATCATATCACAAAATGGGGAAAAAAAGACAAGAACACATGACAGTAAAATAAGAAAGCGGCGACAGATGAAATGGACCGACCTGATCGACCCGCTGTTTGACTGCTGTTGTTTTTTGTTGTTGTTTTTTTCATCGTTAGTGTTGCTTTTTTTTTTTTTCTTTCTTGATCCAGCATACAGAGGAGGATGCCACTGAAGTCCCTATTGATGATAATAGATGCGTAGATGAGGGGTCAGCGTGAGAGAGCGTGGTTCTCCCCTGCCGGAGGGCGCCGCCACATGTGTCGACCCACAGTGTCGATGTCGCACGGGACTCACGTGCAGAGGACATCGACACCTGAGGTCACCACGAGAGCAGGGCATGGGAGGCCTCGGAATTGGAGACTTTCTTCCCTCTAATTTTTTTTTTTCAGAGATAAATTATAATTCATCCGTCAGACAACAGAGACAAAACAAATGACAAGACAAAACACGACGCGTTTCGACCTCTTTGCTCTTCTTCAGGCAAGAAAATCAACGTTCATCGTTTTGTGATGTGTTTGTCCCTTTGTCCGGCGGTTTGAGGTATGATTTCTCTTCATTTTTTATTTCACTTTCCGCCTGAAGTCACCTCACTTTGAAATTACCCCCCCCCCCCCTCTCTCCCTCCCTTTCAATTTGATGATCAGCGAGGACTGGAATGATGAAAATGATGCTATGGTCTTGATATGGGATTTCATGACGGAGCTACACTTTTACACTTCCTTTCATAACATGTTTTTGGTAGTTAGCCTGACTTGAGAAGTACAGTGTTGGTCAGACAACTGGCGAACGAAACATTCTCCGGGATGTATCTGTTAAGTGCATGAAACCCTATTGAACCCGTAGCGCATTCAGCTCTGAACCGAATTGGCCAGTGCTGAAAAATCCCTCAAATACATGTATCTGGTGGGACTCGAACTCACGACGTCCCAGTATGCAACCCGCGATATAAACCACTGCACCACGGCGCCTGGTGGCCATCTGGCTCTTGTGAATGATAGCGCTCAATAGTGGCTCCTCATGAGTCGAAAGTCGTTCAGGGTATGAGGTTCGAATCGAGTTTAAAATCCTTAAATTGTTGGGTTGATTTTTTCTCTGAACCTTCTTTTTTCTTTAGAAGGCACTAGCATTTTAACCCAGCTACGCCCGGTCAATAAACTCCTTCACTGCACCCCCACCCCCCCCACCAGCCCAATTCGCCTTTGTCTCTTTCCCTCTATTCACTCTATTCGCCACAACACTGCCGATGACTATGCTATTGATTAGAGGATGGAAAGGGAGCAATGGGGGCAGGAACCTGTCCCCAAACAAAGACCAGTGTCTTTGTCTATCTCTACAGAAACGGTGCCATGAGCACAAGCGACCGACGCAGTCTCGCAGGAGTACGTGATCCAGGTGACTGCCTTGTCATGCGTCTGCTGGACTGAGATTAATGTAGCGCTGGAACATCCTGGTCTGAATGGACTAACGAATTCCACGATTACTGGAAGGTTGACTTTATAACCAATTAAAGCTAATTACTCATATTTGAAGAGTCTTCACGCATTGAAAATTCGAAAGGTCATGTGCAATTAACTGCAGGCAGAACGACGGTATTTATAGGTGATTCTTTGTATGATCTTTCTGATGATGATAACAACACTCAACATGAGAACATTACGACGTTGTTTTTCAGGTGATACGTCATTCTGCTTTCTTTTACCGTCGGCTGTAATATGTACACAGGATATCGTGGTAAACAGCTCATACCAAACAACAAGAACAAGAGCAGCAAAAATAACGGTAATGATGATAAGTGTAATAATGATAATAATAATAATGATGATGATGATGGTTACAATAGTAATAATGATAATATAATAATAGTAATAGTTTCGTTTCTGTATGAAAAGTACATTCGTGGTAAACTGCCTGGTCTTCCATTAGGATTAACCCTGCATAAAAAAAAAAATGTTTACCTTTTCAAAAATTAAAGACAAACCGACAGACTGATGGACAGACAGACATATTGCCTGACAGACAGAAAGGACAGACAGACAGACAGGCGGACAGATAGACAGAAAGAAAGAAAGGGAGGAAGAAAGAAAGAAACAAAGAAAGAAAGAGAGAAAAAGAAAGGAAAGAAAGAAAGAAAGAAAAAGGAAGTGGAAGAAGAATATCTGACTGGCCTAAATTGGGTATCGACTAATGATAGCGTTTGGGGCTGAGAGTGACGGCAAAGTCATGTATGTGCCTACACAGTTCAGTTCGTTAGCCGATATCCGAGTAGTATATCAATATCTTACAACAGAAACAAATATAGACTCCGGCCATCGCCCCATCGCGCCGTCTGTTATTTGACTAGACGCTCTCCCCACAACCCCGAGACGGACCGACTTTCTGTACAGAAAATCATTTGCTCTATAAACACTGTAGCACCGCCCGTTTTCGCCGGTGGAATCGTTTCTCTCAGCCTGTCTGAAATGGGGACTTTTGACATTACCGTACATGGGGACCAGCTTCGTTAACGAATACGTCGGCTCTTTCGCACTTTTTTTCTCCCCACTTGCTGTTTTTCCCTTTCTGTCTTTCATGCTCAGTTAGATTCATTGTAATACAAAGTTACTTGCAGCACAGAGATATTTGGATTAAAGAAAAAAAAACGTAAATAGAAAAAAAAGAAAGAAAATTATATGTTCCACGCTACTATTTGGATCTGTATAAATTGAAAGCATGGTCATCTTTTAATCAGATCATGCACGCCTTAAATAATGAAACATACATGTGTATAGCGCGCGCGCGTGTGTGTGTGTGTCTGGTTGTGTGTGTGTGTGTGTGTGTGTGTGTGTGTGTGTGTGTGTGTGTGTGTGTGCGTGCGCGCGCACGTGTACGTCGTAGTTGATGTTCTTGTTCTTGTTCGCTCTTGTTCCTAAGTCATCTTCTGAACATTCATTTCCACAAACAATCAAACACACACACACACACAACACACACACACACACACACACACACACACACACACACACACACACACACTCTCTCTCTCTCTCTCTCTCTCTCTCTCTCTCCCTTTCTCTATACCCCTCTCTCTCTCTCAAAAAAAAAAATAAGAAAAAAGAAAAAGAAAAAAAGATGAACCTCACATGCTAAAAAATCGTAGATCATTTGAATGCACGTCACATGTAGATAAAACAATCAGGCATGCCCTCCTCTTTATCAGACTCATATAATCGTGCCCCTTGTTTTGGATTTCAAAGTCACATCGTCAGACGTAGCGTCGGATAACTGACACTGGTTTCAACTACAGTCTAATTAGAAGAGATGTTACGGCTGATCTGGAAACAGGTTTAGATGATTTTTATGTACACAGTGCGGTAAGTTATAAACTGTTGACTGTTTGGAAAATCCAGCATCAGATGTATTTGGATAGATATTTGTTTGAAAGGGACAAAAGCAGTGTTAGGTGTTTGCTTGTCTGTTTGTGTTTTGCACGCTTTTTTTAATACAGAAAAATGCATCGAAACGAGGTTACCAAGATTGAAATTTCGAGACAAAGTTTTGGAAAAAAACACGAGTGTCATAATTTACCTGGCCTTACCATCAATAATGACAATCTATCTTGAGAGTGTCATAATCTACCTGGCCTTACTATCAATAATAATAATAATAATAATAATCTGTCTTGGTAGAATCATGTTTCTTCTTTACGTTGGAGGATGTGAGTAATAGAACATTTCAATGCAACAGAGTTTAATAATTTCTGGACCAACATTCCCGGAAATTGGTTTTTCATCATATATACAATGTGATCATGCTTCAACATGCTGGGACGCAGGCAGCCGAAGCTGCTTAAAACACCTGAAGTCTTTACAGGACAACAATTTTATTTGTCCAAGAGATGGAAAAATTCATTTTCGAAACGTTTACTAGAACTTACACTCCTTAAATCTTTGAGTCCTCAAGTTCCTTACCCTAAAAGCACTTACTAATGTCCCATTCAATCTGAATATTGTTTTAAGAAAGATGTGTCTGTGTATAAAATCATGAAGAACCTGGTGCCTTCTGATCTGAGTGCCAAAGTTTCAGTGAAACTTTTTGTTTTAAGTAGGAAGAAACTCTGGGGAAAGCTTGACAGCAGAAGGTCTTCAGAGAACGCCCCCCCCCCCCCCCCCCCCCTCTCAGACTAGTGTTTCGGCCCTGAACTCATTAAATTCTAAGGGGGCCGGGCCGCATCCAGGTCATCTCCCAGATGCCCTTCTACGGCTAACCTGAGAACATTTTTTAAAAAAAAGATTCGCAGTAGAAGGACATCTGGGGGTCATGACCTGGATACGTATGTCAACCTCGGGTGATGTCGATGGAGGAAGGACTAGCGCACAGCCCAAACACACTCACAGCTTGCTTACGATCTCATTCATATATCATGCATTCGTCACATCAAACCACTAGTAAAGTCTATAACTTTACTACACATGTTCATAGAACGAACCATCAATGCATATGGAATCAAACAATAAAACATTCTCTCTTTCCTGAACTTCACAAAATCATTTGTCTAAAACATCATTAACTAACCCGGGTATAAATAGATTTCTACTTTACCTGGCCAGGTGATCTTAACTATTCACGAATCACTGTCTTTTCTTTTCTTTTTTTTTCTTTCTTTTCACTGTCACTTTCATAAGCACGACACAACTGCTGGCACTGGTCTTGGTCTGCTGGCACCGGTCAGGCTGGACTGCTGGCACTGGTCAGGTTGGACTGCCAATGAAAGTGGCGCTGGCCAAGTATGAGGTCGAACCCCCGGTTAAGATAGAACAGTGACTATCAACATCGATCTGTTCTCCTTTCTTTCTCCTGCATTAACGCATTGCACTCTCTCTCTCTCTCTCTCTTCTAGTCTGCTCTTATCAAATGGACATGGTTGCTTTTCTTTTCTTTTTTTTTCTTTTCTTTCTTTTCCTCTTCATTAGTTAGCAACTCTCTCTTTCCACATCTCTCTTTAGTCCTCCTCTGCAGACTATCTCATGCTAATCTCTCAACTTGGTTCTCTTCTCTCCTCCCCTCATCTCTCTCTCTGCCCTCTCTCCTGCAGAGCTTCCACTCCGAACCTCCTCTCTCTGCCTCTCTGTTCGTTCTCCCCCTCGTTCTCCCGTTCTCTCACTCTCACATCCTTCTTATCCCGTTCCGATCTGTCAAAAAGGGCGAGTACCATTGGTCAGTATTTTTACCGCCTCGTACTCGAAGTTATCTCCCTCTAATTCCATTGGATGTTCAAATCATGCCAGTCATGCCTACACGCCTTACTCTCTGTGGTGGTCAATTGGTCATTTAATTGATTAGCTAGATTTCACCCCCACCACGCACTACCTTCCCCCTCTCCCTTTCCTGCTTTAACCTGCGACGTCCGACTAACAATGGCGCTGGTTCCACAAATTGGCTAGATGAGCCTGAGCCAGGCGCTACGACTCGTCTCGCTAGACATCGAGGCGTCGGTAAAAAGCTGCTTAGTCTGTCTGGCCGGACAGACCGTCTCTGTGGAGCCTCTCCCCTATGCTTAATTGGCTGGATCCGAACCATGGGCCCGTTACGTGGCGCCCAG
The DNA here is from genome assembly GCA_018398815.1 of Conus ventricosus. Taxonomy (NCBI): domain Eukaryota; kingdom Metazoa; phylum Mollusca; class Gastropoda; order Neogastropoda; family Conidae; genus Conus; species Conus ventricosus. The sequence goes on along the minus strand of CM031595.1, from coordinate 106,763,185 downwards.
AATATTTGAGTTAGAGCTTATGTCCAAACAACTGGACCACGACTTGGTTGTTCTATTTTTGACCGTGACAATTTCCCCCTTGCAAAGACTATGCACCGCATCGTCTCAAAACCACGGTACAAAAAAAACACAACCGAATTTTCTGACACACAGCTACACGTGCAAAGTTTAAAAAAAATACTTTACAACCAACGGTATATAAATTATAAATATATCATTAGTGATACCACTCCAATGAGTTATCATTGACGTTTC
>CM031595.1:106752110-106761930 GCA_018398815.1 Conus ventricosus | reverse complement strand
TTATATAAAATAATCATATGAATACCACTAACCCTGCTATTCGACCCATTTTATAACGACCTCTGTGCGCACTTATGCAATTCCCTACCTGCGGATTTGCCAATCTTCTCTCACAATTCTTATGAAAAGCACAATATAATATGATCACGATCCATGACACTTCACTGAGGAATCTTCATCCTCACTTATTGCAAATAATGCATCACTACACAAGCGACTGTATGCTCCAAGCATAACTACATTCACATGAACAAGTCTCACAAAGAAAATATGAAACAAGTCTCACACAGAAAATATGAACCATAGACAACTGGGAATGAACCCATATCCAATCACCATAACTGTAATCAACACATATTATCAACACAGCACCCCGGATATGACTGACTTCCTCTGAGTTGCAGCTTGCTAGACTACGCGACTTAAATAGTCAGCTCCGACATTCTGTCGACCTGGAATGTTACTGCACTCGGTACCTGTAGGGCTGCAATTCCATTGCCCAACGCAGCACTCTGCTGTTTTTCAACTGCGCCTCCTGCAGGAATTTGAGTGGTTGATGATCAGTCTCGATCACGAACTCTTTCCCATACAAGTATTTGTGGAATTTCTGCACGGCCCACACGACAGCTAAACACTCCTTCTCCACCGTTGCGTACCCTTCTTCACACTTTGTCAACTTCCTGCTAGCATATCTCACAGGGAACTCGACTCCTTCATGCTCCTGCAACAATACTGCACCTATCCCACCACCTGATGCATCTGTCCGCAACAAAAATGGTTTGGACATATCTGGTAGCTTCAAGATGGGACGGGAACCTAGTCTTTCCAACACCGTCTGCAGTGCTTGCTCTGCAGCGTCTGACCACTCGACCACTGCTGGTTTCCCTGCCTTGACCAAATCACTGAGAGGACTCGTGATTGCTGCGAAGTTTGGAACAAACTCCCTATAGAAGCCAATAAAACCTAGCAGACTCCTGACTTCTGTTTTGGTCTTTGGTCTCTCTGAATTCATCATCTTCTCCACCTTTCCTCTTTCCGGCTGCTTTGTGTCGCCTCCGACAACAAAACCTAGGAACTCCTACTGTCTAGCCCTTCATACAGTGACACATCCCTGTATGACTCTTCTGGAAACTTAGGCAACAAAATCTCCCCTTCTTCTGCTGGGTCTCTTTCACCTCATCAATGATTGCTGCTGCGCCTATGTGCTGAGTCTCACGCTGAGTATATTTGCGGAGAAAATTTGCATGGAAAAGTTTTAGTTTCCCATTCACATCAATTCGGTAATCCCGACCGACCTTTTCAGTGATGGTGAATGGTCCTTTCCAATGCATCAGCAGCTTGTTGTGACCCGTGGGAAGCAGTACCAGGACTTGATCTCCCACCTTGAGGGATTGCTTCTCACCTTCCTGTCATATTGCTTCTTCTGAACGACCCTAGCCTCCTGCAAACTCTCCCTTGCGACCTTACATGTCTCCTCGAGCCTATTGCGTAGGTCCACCACAGACTGATAAGTGGTTTTGACCTCTTTTGACTCCTGTTCTCCGGACCACAGCTCTTTGAGAATGCACACTGGTCCCCGAACTGTCCGCCATACAGCAGCTCAAATGGCGAAAGCCTGTGCTTTCCTGAGGGGCTTCCCTGTAGGCGAACAGTGCCGCTGGAATGTAGCGGTCCCAATCTGCTGGCCTTTCCTCACAGAGCTTCTTTAAGATGCCCTTCAGCACACCATTGAATCTCTCCACCAAGCCATTGCATTGTGGGTGGTATGGGGTAGTGAGAAGCTGTGTGATCCCTAGCAGCCTGTTGACCTCCCTCATCACCCCTGAGGTGAACTGTGACCCCCTGTCACTGAGAACTTGTGCTGCACACCCACGCGAGAAAAGATGTCTACCAGCCTTCAGCGACCTGTTGCGTATCTACGCCTTTCAATGCAACTGCTTCTGGGTATCTGGTCGCGTAGTCCACAAGTGTCAACACATACCTGTGACCACCTTTGGAACAGGGCGCGATTGGGCCAATCAGATCAACAGCCACCCTCCTGAATGGTGTGTCAATTAAAGGGGGCTGTTTAAGAGGTGCCTTCCTCTTCACCCCTCTTGTGGCTGACCTTTGACAAAACGTCACATGACATGCAGAAAAAGCTTGATGTCTGCCATTGCCCCTGGCCAATGAAAGTCATCAAAGATTCGGTCAGCTGTTTTGCTGGTGCCGAGATGACCCGCCATGAGCGACTCGTGACCCACTGACATGACAGTGTCACGATAACCTGCTGGTACCTCTAACTGAGTGGTCACCTTACCTGTCTTCCCTTGGTGAACACTCGGGACAACCGCCCGCCTTTCACAAGAAATTCTGTCTCACCTCCTCTAACCTCCTGTTTCTCTCCACCTCTTGCCAACTCCCAAGACTTCACGAGCGAAGGGTCTTGTTCCTGCGCTGCCCTAAACTCATCAGGCGACACATCTATGCCTGACTTCCTTGCTGGAACGACTAACGGTTTATCAACCTTTCCATCCTTCTTGCTCCGTGTTTGAACTGCTGCCCCTGTAGCAGTCAACAACTCAGGATCCCCTGGATCCCTTGCACCCGAATATTTCCGATGATCAAATCATGAAGGGGTTTTCTCCATCACCAACGCAGACAACTCGCCTGAGAAGTAAGGGGTACGTACTTCTATCTTAGAAACTGGAAACTCCTCACGTGCCATCGATTAGAGTACAGGTCTGAATTTGCCCTGTCCAATCCCCTTTCTCGACCAGCGTTGTTCGTACTACACCGCATGAACAACCAGTGTCTCGTAACACTTTCACCCTCTGCTGGCCATCCACCCTTTTTTCCCCTGGTAACGAACCACTCAGCCTAGTGCCCTCCATCCCTGACACTGACTGCTGTCCAGTGCTAGCCATAGGCTGCACTCCACCCTCTTCAGACTGAATCCATTTTGGTTCCACTGCAGGTCGTTTTCCCTTGACGACCCTTATCCACCTCTTGAAAGGGCCCTGCTCCCTTTCTGGAACCTCATGCGACAATCCCTCGCCCCCATGTCCCTTCTTATGACAAATGAAACGCCTAATGTCCCTTTGCCTTCCTTCTGCCCCCCAAACTGGTTTGCAGACTTTGCAGAAAACTCCCTGGTCTCCTTGCACTCTTCTCACCTGTGCCTGGCACCTTTTTTCTCCTGCATCTTAGTGCCCCAAACGTGCCTCCTATACACCTCGGCGAACTTCAACAACTCCCTGCTGTCTCTGGCTGCTCTTTTTCAAATGTATGGTTAACTCAGGGCCGCAACCTAAACAAATCGTTCTTTTTATAACTAGCTCTTTCAATTCAGCGAATCCTTCTTCGTAACCACTCAACTCTAACCATTTTTCAAAATAGTGATCTAAACGTGCACCAAACTGAGTGTACGTCTCACCTGCTGTAATTTAGCTGAACGAAATTTCCCTTTCCCGAACCCTCCTCTGTGAGGTCAAATCCTTTCAAACAACGATTCCCCTTCACAGCGCCGAAATCAGACTGTTGTTCTGCTGGAAAAGCAGTAAAAAACTGTAATGCCTTACCCGTCAGTAACGCTGACAAAATGATGCCCACTCTTCTGAAGGCCAACCCTGACTGGTCGCAAACGTTTCGAAACGACTGATGTATGCATCAATCGAATCGGTTCCTTCGAGAATTTGGGTAACTTTGGTCGGGGGCGTAACTGCGCACAGAGTCACTGGGAAACTGAACTACCCTCACCGGGGGTCTCCCCCTGTATTCTCACTTTCCCCTAAAATCTAATTGAACCTTTAATCTTTCCGTTTCCTGCTTCATTCTTTCTGTTTCCTGCGTTTCCCTTATTCTTTCTGTTTCCTGCGTTTCCCTAGCCTGATATCATTAGCCTGAATCCTTAATTTTTCTATTCTTGCGCTTCTACTGCGACACGGGTCTTTCCGCGGGGTTCATCCCTTTCCATCTTCTGTGGTTTCAACGAATGCTCGCAACTCATTCCTGTGTAGCCTAAATCACGAGCGACACTCACAAGTTGTTCAATAGGGGTGTTCTTTTCTTTTCCCCCATTATATCTCTCTTTTTTTTTTTTTGAACAAGATTTTTTTTTTTTTCTCTACGACAGCCAAACTGGTGGTTACCGACACGAGTGACGTAAATAGCACAATCCTATGAATGATAATATTAGCTTGGGACAACGTAGTTAGTTTTATAAGACGCCCAGCGCCTGACCCAACTATGAGAGCGAAATTATAGGCAATCTGTGCGAAATAAGTACTCTGGGGCTGAAATGCCCAAACCCGTATAACTATCTTGGAAGCAATGCCCAACCTAGTGTTTTTAACTAACTTGGGAACATACAGTAAGACAACCCTTGTCTTTGGATTACAATACTTGAATCCCCCCCAGCTTCCTCTCTGAGAAGTTGAACAATTATAATAAATGGGCCAGAATATCCTGGCAAGCTCGCCAATAAATTGTCAACCTCGGGTGATGTCGATGGAGGAAGGACTAGCGCACAGCCCAAACACACTCACAGCTTGCTTACGATCTCATTCATATATCATGCATTCGTCACATCAAACCACTAGTAAAGTCTATAACTTTACTACACATGTTCATAGAACGAACCATCAATGCATATGGAATCAAACAAAATAAAAACATTCTCTCTTTCCTGAACTTCACAAAATCATTTGTCTAAAACATCATTAACTAACCCGGGTATAAATAGATTTCTACTTTACCTGGCCAGGTGATCTTAACTATTCACGAATCACTGTCTTTTCTTTTCTTTTTTTTTCTTTCTTTCACTGTCAATTTCATAAGCACGACACAACTGCTGGCACTGGTCTTGGTCTGCTGGCACCGGTCAGGCTGGACTGCTGGCACTGGTCAGGTTGGACTGCCGATGAAAGTGCGCTGGCCAAGTATGAGGTCGAACCCCCGGTTAAGATAGAACAGGACTATCAACATCGATCTGTTTCTCCTTTCTTTCTTCCTGCATTAACGCATTGCACTCTCTCTCTCTCTCTCTCTTCTAGTCTGCTCTTATCAAATGGACATGGTTGCTTTTCTTTTCTTTTTTTTTTTTCTTTTCTTCTTTTCCTCTTCATTAGTTAGCAACTCTCTCTTTCCACATCTCTCTTTAGTCCTCCTCTGCAGACTATCTCATGCTAATCTCTCAACTTGGTTCTCTTCTCTCCTCCCCTCATCTCTCTCTCTGCCCCTCTCTCCTGCAGAGCTTCCACTCCGACCTCTCTCTCTCTGTCTCTCTGTTCGTTCTCCCCCTCGTTCTCCCGTTCTCTCACTCTCACATCCTTCTTATCCCGTTCCGATCTGTCAAAAAGGGCGAGTACCATTGGTCAGTATTTTTTACCGCCTCGTACTCGAAGTTATCTCCCTCTAATTCCATTGGATGTTCAAATCATGCCAGTCATGCCTACACGCCTTACTCTCTGTGGTGGTCAATTGGTCATTTAATTGATTAGCTAGATTTCACCCCCACCACGCACTACCTTCCCCCTCTCCCTTTCCTGCTTTAACCTGTGACGTCCGACTAACAATGGCGCTGGTTCCACAAATTGGCTAGATGAGCCTGAGCCAGGCGCTACGACTCGTCTCGCTAGACATCGAGGCGTCGGTAAAAGCTGCTTAGTCCGTCTGGCCGGAGACCGTCTCTGTGGAGCCTCTCCCCTATGCTTAATTGGCTGGATCCGAACCATGGGCCCGTCTACGTGGCGCCCAGAATATTTGAGTTAGAGCTTATGTCCAAACAACCTGGACCACGACTTGGTTGTTCTATTTTTGACCGTGACAACGTACGGCATGGCGTTCTCCGTCCCATCACTGAATTTTGTTTAATGCCCTCCCTTACGTAATCGGTGACTAAACTCGAGAATAACATTCCTGAAAAAAAAACTTGAAAGGTAAAAATGGTTATCCTCATTTAAAGCATCATATATACGAATTGAAAAGTTGTGAATTTCTTTTCTTTTCTCGTCTGGAATTTGACAGCCTGACCATAACTTGATACCATGATTGTTGTTCTGCCATCTATTGCTCAGTTCTCTCTCTCTCTCTCTCTCTCTCTCTCTCTCTCTCTCTCTCTCTCTCTCTCTCTCTCTCTCTCTCTCTCTCTGTGTGTGTGTCTGCTTGTCTGTTTGTCTTTCTGTCTGTCTTTCTGTCTGTCTGTCTGTCTGTCTGTCTGTCTCTCTCTCTCTCTCTCTCTCTCTCTCTCTCTCTCTCTCTCTCTCTCTCTCTAAAGAACTGCATGTGATATTTGTGATTCCTTAAGTACGTTTTAATTTCTTGATGACATTCGTTTGTTCACTTATTTTTGTTTATTTGACATAATAAGGTTCGTTTTAGATTTCTTTTGATGGGACAGAGATGGGGAGTGTGTGTGTGTGTGTGTGGGGGGGGGGGGGGGAGGGGTGATGAAAGGAGGAGGGGTTGTTCCAGTCAGTTGTTTGCTTACTGTAAGGGGTGGAGGATGGATGAATGCGAGGGTAGAAGGAGTAGGAGATGGGGAAGAGAGCGAGTTGAACACATCAACTTCCACACCAACACCAGCTCGTTGGTTTCCTCTCTCTTTATTTTAAATCATGGTTGGATCGAACCAACCATAACCAAACCACCGACCTATTAAGACATAAACAATAATAATCATAAACATGAAGTATTATATTAAAACATAAACAGGAAAACATAATCATTCAAATTAAGCTGAGACAAAAGTGCAGGATTTACAACAAACATCAACACAAAAGGCCTCCCCGTTGCGAACGGTAGGAGGTACAACATACATTTATAATCCATAACATAATCATAACATTAACCAAAGGGGATCCCCGTTGCGAACGGCAGGATCAACAGTATAATTATTTCATGAACATAACATTAACATTGAGACTCCCCGTTGCGAACGGCAGGAGCAATGAACAATAAATGAAATCAATTAACATCTGATTTTCAACAGCAGCCACACAATTGTATGGAAAAAAAATCATATGTGTAGTGTCCACACATATGATGAAACTCAGAAAGGACACACCTTGCACATGAACAAACCAACTAAAGCTATCTTCCTTTCTCGGCACACACACCCACCTCAGGACAGTGCGTGCTACACGCTATGGCTCCACGTTTCACCTGTTAGGCCTACACCCCGGCCCAACAATGGCAGTTGCTTTTCAGCCCTGCAATGGACCCACGGGTGTAAACATATTGAACAAACAGGTAAAACACTTGTTTGTAACAGGTAGCAGCCCAGACACACAGAGGAGTAATCAAACTACCTTCACTGGCTGTATCTTAATCATTTGCTCAGGCCGCCGTGCGGTTTCATCACTGTGACTTAACCCTATCCGTCTCGCCAGCAAACAAGGGCGACATTTACAAACCAGTTTGTCTAGTGTTCGAACACAAGGAGCCTGCAGGGTGCGCGTTAAACTTTATCCACTAATCACAATAAAAGACAGCAACGTCTACAATCTTATGTTTTCTGGCATCGATTTGTTGATAACTCACCATAAAATCTGTGACGATACTGAATAACTGTTTCTGATTTCATTCTTATGAAGCGCCAGCACCTGCTTAGTTACAAAGTTACCCAAATAATTGACTGGAAATTTGGTATATCACATTTCCAGTTGATAAGGAATTGGAGTTTGTACAATAAAAATGTAAGAACATAGAACTTTTAACTTCCATTTACTAAAGTTGTTTCACGAAGATAGTACTCTATCTGCCCTCACTCTAGGTAAAACATAGCCAAACCAACGGCAAAAACCATCAACATACCTTTACATTCACAAACACCTGAGTCAGCGTCACAGCCTTCACCACACTCTGCTCAGTGAAGAAATGATCTCAGAGCCAGAACGCTGGGAGTATATAGGCCTTCCACCCCCTTTGAACCAGATCTTTCGAGAAAGTCTTTTGTGGCCTGAGTCACAATAGAACGACTACAAGCGTCTAAAGTGCCCAAGATCTGGCCTCGCTGGGCTGCTCTTAAACAAACATTCTATTCCCCAGGGCCCGACAACCAACGGTGCCAACCGCCATGTAAGTGGCTGGGTCTGGAGAAGTGCAGAAGAAACAGCCCTTCAGACTCTGTACCTAGGGCAAAATCCAGCATCCCACCTAAAAGATGTTTACCCATTCCAAAATCTCAAGTCCACATCAGCAAACACAACACCAACCACGGCTCCACGGTCTCCCAGGGCTGTGCCCCCGGCCTATACTCAGTCTCCCAGACCAAACCATCCAGACCAGCCATGGTCAAAGGGAGGCTCTCAAGAGCTCCTCAGCAAAGGCGACACCAATTACGATGTGGCTGAAGCCCAATGGCCGTCTCTCCAAAACCAGTCTGCCCAGACCAGCCGTGGGCAAACTGCTGAGTGACCAGCCTCTTAACGGGCATTCCAGCCTACTAGCTAGGTTGCCCCTCACTGCAATTCTATCCCGCGTTGGAGGGTTAACCACTACAACTCTCTGTTCTACAAAGGCTGGGTAGAATCGTACCCTTTACATTACGACTTTCTTTCCATGAGGGCATATTGTAAAGAAGATAAAAAAAAGTGTATCGATTTAACCCTGATATTTGGAATTATTATTTGTAGCCCCCTCACCCCCCCTCTCTCTCTCTCTCTCTCTCTTTCTCTCTCTCTCTCTCTCTCTCTCTATCTCTCTCTCTCTCTCCCCCCCCCTCTCTCTCTCTCTCTCTCTTTTGATATTTGCTGTTCCACACGTCATTTGAAGGAGACAGGTAGTAGTGGATATATCAGTTATGTAGGTTTAAGCACTTTTTGAGCTTATACTTCCTTAGACTTAGTCTTGCGACGCATGAGGCAGTCAAGTCGCTCCGCTGTGCACGGTCCTCAGCCAGTCTGCGGATGTCACCCCATCCTCTGTCAACGAGTCTTTTTTTAAACTTTTATGCCAGAACATTATTCGAGAGCGCGTACACATTCTCCTTAACCAATTGCCTTTCGACACTGACTCAGCTAGCGCAAATTCAGAAAAAAACACAACTTTTGCCAGCATTCATAATTGACCTATTCAAAACAACGTCTTCGTTATTCCCGGTACTCTTTTCTGGAGCTTCAATCCGCCTGGCCGTAAATGCCAGAGAAACTCAGAATCTTAGAGAAGAAAATTGTTTTAATATTGCGCACACTGTCACTAGTTATGCAGACATGCAGTATAACTCATATTACAAATGCCCATCCACATGTGTGTTATTACTATGTCATCAACAACATACATCTTCACTTACTTTCCCGAAGTGATTGTTGTTGTTTACTAGTGTTACTGTTTCAAAATGCATTACTGCCATTAGTAATAATTCAACAGGCTGTGTCAGTGCATGCAAATGTCAGTGGGGGCCGGAATAGCTCAGTTGGTAGAGCGCCGGACTCGTAATCCAAGGGTTGCGGGTTCGAATCTCCGCCGGGTCGTTTCGGTACGGGGGGATTTTTCCCTCGGAGTTAACATTAGTTCTGACTCCATTTCCCATACAGTCCTTCGAATGAGACTATAAATCGAGGTTCCGTGCGTGGACGCACGCATAACATCTTGCACACACGTAAAATCCCATCATCAACTTTCGGAAGAGAAGGCCAGTTTGGCCGTTGGTATGGATGACCCGTTACACATAGCATGTACCTTCCCCGAAGATGGAGTATGGCTGCCTTAATGGCGGGATAAAAAAAAAAAACGGTCATGCACACAAAACTCCACTCCCTTTGTTGGGTAGATGGGATTAATACTCGCATGTCCATATAGGGAGTGTCCGCAGGAGTATCAGCCTGCGTACACAGAAGAA
>CM031595.1:106729610-106734610 GCA_018398815.1 Conus ventricosus | reverse complement strand
TCGGTGTAGACTAAGCATGGTGGCGTTGATTAAAAAAAAAAAAATCCCAGACCGAACAGGGAAGAGAAACAATGACTTGCCTTTTCTTGTTGTTTTTGTCTATATGTCTCAGCTCTTCGTTTGTCTCTGTTCACCCGTGGAGGGCATTTACGCTGAAATACAGTCCTACTTTGGATTTCTGTGCCAGAATGTTGGTCGGAAGTCTTGAAAGTCTCAACACAACGACAGTGTGTTTTCCTCCGCCTTCGATTTTGTATGACGATAGTGTCATCCCCTTTAACGCTGAGTTCAGCATACTTTCAAGAGCCACATGGGAGACCAACAACTGGCGTGGTTGGACGTTTTCTTTAATTAACACACAACATTTGAATGGCGCTGGTAAGGGAGCGTCTTGCTGGTAGCCAGACAAGGGAGGTAATCACGAGAGAGAGAGAGAGAGAGAGAGAGAGAGAGAGAGAGAGAGAGGAGAGAGAGAGAGAGAGAGCTATGGCACATACTGGCAGAGGAATCGGTGATCACTTATTTAACGTCTGTTACGCCCCTAATCGTCGCCCGTCCAAATTGTCACCGGCGACAATTTTTACCACCCTCAGTAGCCAAATTGTCGCCGAAAATTCGAAAATGCTCGCCCTTTACGGCAAAATGGGCAGGAACGTGGGATATATTTGACAGAATGAACTTTAAGGTCGACTTCGGTTCTATACCATTACTTGTTCGTTTCTACTATGTTTGAAAGGGCATGTGGTTTTGTTGGTGCGTCATCTGTTTTGTACCATTAGCCAAACATGTGCCACAAGCGTCCTTAAACTGACACGCCGACCGCCGTGGAACGTGAAGGCTTCTCAATCACTTGGAATTAAAGTTCAGCGCTGTTTTTGATGCAAATTGTAAAGCAGACTGTGTGTGTGTGTGTGTGTGTGTGTCCGTGTCTGTGAGTGCGTGTGTGCATGCGCGCGCGCGCGCGCGCGTGTGTGTGCGTGCGTGCGTGCGCGCGCGCGCGCCTTTCGAAACCTTATAAATGAATACATTATACAAATTCGAATTTGTTACTGCTTTCTTATTATTGTTTTCTGATTTGGCGCATGTCGCTAGTGTGAGTAGTGTGCAAAAATATTGGCTAGTGAATTGAAAGTGTACATTTGGTGACATGTACTGAATATTTGGTGGGCATGTATTTGAAACGTCCTTTACTCCGCTTTTAGCATGTTCTGTAGTGTCACCAGAAGGATAGAAAAACCAAAGAACAGCGGAAAGAACGAACAACTAAACGAAAGGAAAGAAAGTGAATTGTTCATCAAAAATGTTCTTTCACTCTATTCTAATTCTAAAATTTAACGTAGTAGTAGTAGTAATAGTGGTAGTAGTAGCAGTAATGGTAGTAGCAGTAGCAGCAGCAGCACAAGCAGTAGCAGCAGCAATAGCAGCCGCAGTAACAGCAGCATACAGCAATTATAGTGGTAGCAGAGTAGTAACTGCAACATCAATAGAAGCCGTCAAATAGCAGCACTGGTAGCTTCAACAGCAGTAGAAGTAGTCAGAGAAACCGCCAGAGCAGTGCAGTAGCAGCAGTAGCAGCAGCAACAGCAACAGTAGTGGTAGTAGTAGCAGTAGTAGTAGTAGCAGCAGTAGTCGTTGTAATAGCATTAGTAGTAGTATTAGTAATAGTTGTAGTAGCAGTAGTAGTTGTAGCAGCAGTTGCAGTAGTAGTAGTTGTAGAAGTAGTAGCAGTTGCAGTAGTAGTAGCAGTAGCAGCAGCAGTAGTAGCAGCAGTAGCAGTAGTAGTAGCAGCAGCAGTAGTAATAGTAGCAATAGTAGTAGTAATAGTAGTAGTAGCCGCAACTCTAGTGGTAGTAGTAGCTCTAGTAGCAGTAGTAATAGCAGTAGTAGTAGTAGTAGTAGTACACACACACACGCACACACGCGCACACAACACATACGCACACACGCACGCTCACGAACGCACGCACGGACACACACACACACACACACACACACACACACACACACACACAAGTGAGCAAAATTCCAGCTGTCTGGAGTTAGCTATCATACTTCCTTCTGCAAGCTAAGAAAACAGTTTAGCTATAGGCCTATAATTCTCCAGCCTACCAACCATGTACCACCTAGACTGAAGCGCTCCGTCCACATCAAATGCCATTAGCGACACATTTGGGAACCGGCGACAAGTTGGGAACTAGGGGCAGACTCAATTTGTCGCCAGCGACAATTTCGGTTACGGCGACGGTACCCAAATCGTCGCTGGCGACAAAGTTTAGTCAGGCGACATCTTACGGTACAACCGACATCTATTCACGACTGTGACAGCAGAGCATTAGGAGTGGGTTGAGGAGGGAGGTTGAGGTCTGGCCTTTTCACAGTCGGCGTTCAGGGACGGGGGACGGGGAGGACGTGATGATGATGATTGCTTTCCCGGTGACGCTGGCCCTGCGCAGGTTTTCTGACAGACTGGAACAATGGTGGGCCGTAGGACAGAGAGGAGAGAGAGAGAGGAGAGAGAGAGGAGAGAGAGAGAGAGGAGAGAGAGAGAGAGAGAGAGAGACCTGCGCCAATGATCCGCCAATTAGAGGACATTGTCGTTGATGGGGCGTGAAGAGAAAATCGTCGTACATAAAACGTTCATAAAAAGATTTTCTATTGGCCTTCAGCGCTTCAACGCTGTGTTTCTCTTTGCTGGTTTTCGAAGAGGATGTCGATTTCAAGCGGACCGCCACTGATTCAGAGACGAAGTTGTCTGTGTGTCTATCAGTCTCTGTCTGTCTGTCTGCTTGCCTGTCTTTATCTCTCTCTTGAGCGCTCTCTCTCTCTCTCTCTCTCTCTCTCTCTCTCTCTCTCTCTCTCTGTCGATGTCTACCTTTCTCTGTGTGTGTGTGTATGTGTGTGTGTGTGTGTGTGTGTGGGGGGGGGGGGGGGGCGACATGATTCGCTGAATTCTTTATCCCGTTCCCCTCCCTCCCTCTCAAGCTTGCGCGCCTGTCGCGCGCGTCCACGCGCATGTGCACCCCCTTCCCCCCACACACATCCAGAAAAACACACAGCACAACACAACACAACGTAACGCAACGCAACGCAACGCAACGCAAGCACACACACACACACACACACACACACACACACACTCTCTCTCTCTCTCTCTCTCTCTCTCTCTCTCTCTCTCTCTCTCTCTCTCTCTCTCACCAGTTTCACTCTAGGTTTGTCAACGTAAATCATTGGCCCAATCCTTCGATTACGCTTTTACGACGCAGTCAGCTAAACTCGCAGTACCTAACGTGAACAGAACAACAATTCACCCAACCAGTCACACAAAGAAGCAAGCAGGCGACCCCTCCTCTCTCGGGTGTCAGAGAGACTGGAACAATAATCTGATCGATCACAAGCTCTTTCGTCTTAACTAGGCTCCCTGAAAAGTTAATAGCGTGGATGCACTAAACAGTAAAGGAACTTCTTTTGTCTCTCACGTAAATTGCCGTAGGTAGGACAGCTCTTCTAAAAAGAAAAAAAATCATGACTTGACATTGACCTTTCCCAGTGAATTTGCGTTGCCTTGGCTGCGGGGGAAAGGACTGAGGTGTGGCTGTGGACGGGGAGCCGAAATGAGCGGCGTGGGGGGGGGGGGGGGGGGGTAATCCATCTGAAGTGGAACCGACAGCTTTATTCCTTCAAAATACTAACCTTGGGTCGTTGGAAGGGGCTGCCTGATACATCTGCTGGAGGATGAAAGACATCCCACAGGTGTCGTGCGCAACAGGACAGAGGAATTGTTTGTATCTAGTTGAACATCTGTACCCACTACAGTCAATACAGCAGACAGAGATACTATCCCAAAAGAGTGGGAAAAGGCCTAACACTTCGCTTATACCACCAGAACGACAACAAATTCAAGATGGGTGGCGAACATGACAAACTTAATGTTGGATGCCGGCAGCATTGGAACTCTCAACGTCTGACTTGCCGAGGTCGGTGATCTACCGGTGAGTCAACTACAGCTGTCTGTCAGAAACGCCCAATGCTGCTGGAACCCTCGCGAGTTGAGCGAGTGGGGGCGTTTCCTTGCGGAGTCTCGCGGCGAGAGTTTGCATGATAAGGCTAACGCATCTTAGGACTGGCGTGCTTCCAGGAAAAGATGGCAGCACCATGGATAGGATTTGGCTTAGGCTGTGTTTGAAATAAAGTATTAGAAGTCCTGCGTATTTTAGATCAGAACAGGCGCCACTGAACACCACCGAAGTGACTCGGCAGCAGTGCAATGTCTCCTCCGGTGGGTTGCCTCTTGACGACTTGACATTGACTGCTCCCTGTGGATTGCCAGTGCCGGGGCTGCGGCGGGGCCGACCGGGCTGTGGCTGTGGACAGGGTGTCGGAATGAGCGGCGTGGGTGCGCTGCCTTTGAGGTGGCGCAGAGATTGGGACTGCAAAAAAAAAAAAAAAAAAAAAAGTATCGCAAGTCTCCCACTGGAAAGTCGCAGAGTGAACCAACTGTGTCTGCTCAACATTGTCATTATCTCGTATTTTATGTGAAAGTCGTCGTTTCATTGAAGTTGGATCCAGACTCAGAAAGCTGAGGCGAGTTCCACAGATTCGAGAATTCAGGAGTTACTGGCAGTGGTTTGTGGCTTGAGAAACGAGAGGGGAGGTGAGCTGTGATACAGGCGCCAAGCAGAAATACTTTTTGACGTTAGGGTTACCTTGACGTTAGGGTTACCTTGACGTTAGGGTTACCTTGACGTTAGGGTTACCTTTTCAAGCTCGACGTTAGGGTTACCTTTTCAAGCTCGACGTTAGGGTTACCTTTTCAAGCTCGACGTTAGGGTTACCTTTTCAAGCTCGACGTTAGGGTTACCTTTTCAAGCTCGACGTTAGGGTTACCTTTTCAAGCTCGACGTTAGGGTTACCTTTTGTTACCTTTTCAAGCTCTTCTGGCTGTTTTAGGGCGAGAGCATCGTTTGTATCATGGACCAATCAGAGAACGTTATCACTTTTCA
>CM031595.1:106717110-106719610 GCA_018398815.1 Conus ventricosus | reverse complement strand
ATGCAAACTGCGTGCAGGACGGGAGAAGATGAGGTTCTCAGGCATGGGAAACAACGCGCCAGGGATTCTGTTGTATATGGTGCAGATTAGCTGCAGGGGGTGACGATGAGATTCTAACTCGCGAAAACAATACCAGAGATTCTGTTGCATGTGGTGCTGACTGTGTGCAGCAAGGAAAATGAGATCCTCGCACAGGAAGATGGGAGTGTCGGTGGTTCTGGCGGTGATGGTCTGAACTGTGTGCAGGAGTAAAGATGATGTCCTCACTCACGAAAACAGTAGCAGCAGGGGTTCTGATGCATGTGGTGTAAACTGTGGGAAGGGAGGAAGAAGATGAGGTTCTCACTCTCCCAAAACAACACCTGGGATTCTGACGTATGTGATGTAAACTGTGTGCAGAGAAGAAGAAGATGAGGTTCTCACTCAGGAAGACGGTGCTCGGGGTCCTGATCCTGGCGGTGCTTCAGCTCACTGTCTACTACTGGATCATCGTGCCAGGCAGGAGGCGGACTCGAACCCCGACCCTCTCTCACCTCCAGCCGCTGCTGAGGCCACTGCGGGCCAGACAGCAACAGGGCACGTGCGATGATTCGGTATGGGATGGCGTGTTGTCTGTCTGTTGGTGTGTTGTTGTTGTTGTGGTGGTAGTGGTGGTGAAGGTGGTGGTGGTGATGGTGTCTGTGTGTTTGTGTGTGTGTGTGTGTGTGTGTGTGTGTGTGTGTGTGTGTGTGTGTGTGTGTGTGTGTGTGCGAACGCACGTGACAGTAACAATAGTTTGATGCGATGTTTTCAGAACATCTGGGCCATACAGACAGGAAAATCGAAAGGAATACATTTGTTGTTTGTGGGGAGAACACATGTACAACAGCTTGACGCATGCTGCCTTATTTTCAGTCTTGCATAGATATTTATGAACTAACTCTGGTGGATAGCTTCCCACTCGGATCTCTACTTAAATTTCGGCCTTTATAAAAGGCTGGGAATCGATATCAGTTTTCTCTCTCCCTCTCTCTCTCTCTGTCTCCCTCTCTCTCTCTCTCTCTCTCTCTCTCTCTCTCTCTCTCTCTCTCTCTCTCTCTCTCTCTCTCTCTATATATATATATATATATATATATATATATACACGCACACACAGATACAGCTATGAATACACAGACACAGAAACAGAGAGATTCATACACAGACTCATGCACAGACTCCCCTCACCCCCAACACCCCCCCCTCACACACACACACGCACACACACACACCACACACACACACACACACACACACACACACACACTCTCTCTCTCTCTCTCTCTCTCTCTCTCTCTCTCTCTCTCTCTCTCTCAAGCACACACACGCGTGCACGTTTACATATACGCTTTAATGCCTGTGCATACACACATTCTTTCTGTCGCTCTCTCTCTCTCTCTCTCTCTCTCTCTCTCTCTCTCTCTCTCTCTCTCTCTCGCTGTCTCTCTCTCACTCAGTCTCTCTCTCTTTCCTCTCTCTCTCTCTCTCTCTCTCTATCTCTCCCTCACTAGCTATGCACCTATCTATCTGTCAATCTCCGTGTCTCAATTATGCGTCTATCGTTATAAACGTGACAGGAACAAAGCCATGTCACCTGACGTTCTGATAATGGACACCTGATCAGCTGTTACCTGTATTGTGTCCAGCATTCATCATAAAAGAAAAAGTACACAAGCTGTTGTTGCATTGGCTCTCACTCTACGTGGCATCCAAAACAGCCAGGGAAATCTGACAACACGAGCTTGTCACTCATCCGACGCCCGTTACTTTTCACCGCCTGTATCGTGCCACCAACACGACATTTGGGCCTTCGGGCCGTCAGTTTCTTTTTACTATGAACATCGTTCAGGTTGTGGCTATACTTTCATACTAACTGCTACATTTTACTTCATGTCTAGTTCAACGACTATTACATTTTTTCCCCCCTTTTCTCGTTTGCTACTTTTTGCTGCGTGTGGTAGTCAAACCGCTTTACTCTTCGATATGCCACATTTGAGTACGGATTTTTGTTGTTGTTGCTACGAGTATTTATTATCAAATCATCCTTAACGTTTGCTGTCAGGTGCTACTATTACGGTTTGTTCTTTGTCGTTTACTACTTTTTGCTGTGTTTGATAGTCAAACCGCTTTACTCTTCCATATGCCACATTTTAGTACAGATTTCGTTAAGTCGTTTCTACTTGTTCTTACAGGTTTGCTATTTCTTTTTTTGCCACGAGTATTTATTATCAAATCATCTTCAACGTTTGCTGCCAGGTGCTACAGTGTACTGCCTGTTTTTGTTCACCTGCCTCTACTTTCCCCTTCTGGTTTAGGGAAAGGGGAGGTAATTTGAACTTCCTTAGCATCCAACCTTGTATCTCAGTTATTATTGTAGCCTTGTAAAATACAATAACTTGCGTTTGAAAAGCAAGTAGCCGGAGCATTGCTGTCCAAAGAAATAAGCGTTCGAATAGCTCCATGTTTGGTCCAATCGCCGTTA
>CM031595.1:106702110-106709610 GCA_018398815.1 Conus ventricosus | reverse complement strand
GGTGGTGGTTAAAGAGGGGTTGGAGGAAATGGAATGATGGGGGTGCGGTGTCGTAGGATGCTGGGTGGGGGTGGGGTGGTGTGGGGTGGTGTGGTTTGTAGTGGAGTGGTCTGTGGAGTGTGGTGTGGTGTGGTGTGGTGTGTTAGGCTGTTGGGGTTGTAGTTGGAGTGGTGTGGTGTGGATGGATGTTGTGTGATTTGGTGTAAGGTGAAATGGTGTGTGTGGTGCTGTGTGGCAGTAGTGTGTGGTGTGATGTGGAGTGGAGTAGTATAGAGTGCTGTGATACTGTGTGGTGTGGTGTGGAGTGGTATAGAGTGGTGTGATACTGTGTGGTGTGGTGTGGAGTGGTATAGAGTGGTGTGATATGGAGTGGTGTGGCGTGGTATAGAGTGGTGTGATACTGTGTGGTGTGGTGTGGAGTGGTATAGAGTGGTGTGATATGGTGTGGTGTGGAGTGGTATAGAGTGGTGTGATATGGAGTGGTGTGGTGTGGAGTGGTATAGAGTGGTATGATACGGAGTGGTGTGGCGTGGTGTAGAGTGGCATAGAATGTTGTGTTATAGAGTGGTTGTGGTGGTAAGATGAAGAGTGGTGTTGTCACGGTCAAAAATAAACACAACCAAAGTGTGGTTCGCCACCAGCCCAGTCGGACATAAGCTCTAACTCAAATATTCTGGGCATCAGGCAGACGGCCCATGCGTCGGATCCAGCCAATTAAGCATAGGGGAGAGGTTCCACGGAGACGGTCTGTCTAGCCGGACGGACTAAGTAGCTGGACCGACAGGTCTCGATAGGTCTGGTCAGACGTCTCGGCGTCTACCCAGACT
Source organism: Conus ventricosus (assembly GCA_018398815.1). NCBI lineage: Eukaryota > Metazoa > Mollusca > Gastropoda > Neogastropoda > Conidae > Conus > Conus ventricosus. The sequence continues at coordinate 106,708,783 of CM031595.1, read as the reverse complement.
CATCTAGCCAATTTAGAGTGACCAGTGCCCACGAGTTAAGCCACACGGCGCCAGTTAAGTAGGAAAGGGGGAAAGGTAGTGTGTGGTGGGGGTGAAATCAAGCTAATCAATTAAATGACCAATTGACCACCACAGAGAGTAAGGCGTGTAGGCGTGACTGTCATGATTTGAATAGCCAATGGAATTAGAGGGAGATAACTTCGGGTACGAGGCGGTAAAAATACTGACCAATGGTACTCACCCTTGGACACGTAGGTAGGAAATAAAGTAATGTGTGAGTGAGAGAGAGAAAAGAACGAAGAGAGACAGAGAGAGAGGGAGAGGTTCTGTGTAAGCTCTGACGAGAGAGAAGCAGAGAGATGAGGGGAGGAGAGAAGAGAACCAAGTTGAGAGATTAGCATGAGATAGTCTGCAGAGGAAAGACTAGGGAGAGATGTGGAGAGAGAGAGTTGCTAACTAATGAAGAGGAAAAGAAAGAAAAGAAAAAAAAAAAGAAAAGAAAAGCAACCATGTCCATTTGATAGAGCAGACTAGAAGAGAGAGAGAGAGTGCATGCGTTAATGCAGGAAGGAAGAAAGGAGAACAGATCGATGTTGATAGTCACTGTTCCACCTTAACCGGGGTTCGACCTCATACCTGGCAGCGTCACTTCGTCAAGCAGAACCACAGACCAACGCCAGTGCCAGCAGTCTAACCTGACCAGGCGCCAGCAGACCAAGACCAGTGCCAGCAGTTGTGTCGTGCTTGTGAAAGTGACAGTGAAAAGAAAAAAAAGAAAAGAAAAGACAGTGATTCGTGAATAATTAAGATCACCTGGCCAGGTAAAGTAGAAATCTATTTATACCCGGGTTAGTTAATGACGCTTTAGATAAATGATTTTGTGAAATTCAGGAAGGAGAGAAATGTTTTATTTTGTTTGATTCCATATGCATTGATGTTTCGTTCGATGATCATGTGTAGTAAAGTTATAGACTTTACTAGTGGTTTGATGTGACGAATGTATGATATATGAATGAGATCGTAAGCAAGCTGTGAGTGTGTTTGGGCTGTGCGCTAGTCCTTCCTCCATCGACATCACCCGAGGTTGACAATTTATTGGCGAGCCTGCCAGGATATTCTGGCCCATTTATTATAATTGTTCAACTTCTCAGAGAGGAAGCTGGGTGGGATTCAAGTATTGTAATCCTAAGACAAGGGGTTGTCTTACTGTATGTTCCCAAGATAGTTAAATACTAGGCTTGGCATTGCTTCCAAGATAGTTAATACTAGGCTTGGCATTTCAGCCCCAGAGTACTTATTTCGCACATATTGCCTATAATTCGCTCTCATAGTTGGGTCAGGCGCTGGACGTCTTATAAAAACTAATTACGTTGTCCCAAGCTAATATTATCATTCATAGGATTGTGCTATTACGTCACTCGTGTCGGTAACCACCAGTTTGGCTGTCGTAGTAATAAAATCTTGTTCAAAAAAAAAAAAAAAAAAAAAAGAAGAGATAATGGCGGAAGAAAAGAACACCCCTATTGAACAACTTGTGAGCGTCGCTCGTGATCTAGGTTACTCAGGAGATGAGTTGCGTGCATTCGTTGAAAACCAACAAAAGATGGAAAGAGATGAACACGCGGAAAGACGACGCGTTGCAGTAGAAATAGCAGAGCAGGAAAGAATGAAAGCTAGCGCAACGCAGGAAACAGAAAGATTAACGCAGGAAACAGAGAGATTAAGGATTCAGGCTGACAGTAATCAGGCTAATGCAGCGCAGGAAACAGAAAGAATAAGGGAAACGCAGGAAACAGAAAGAATGAAGCAGGAAACGGAAAGATTAAAGGTTCAATTAGAGTTAGAGAAAGTGAGAATACAAAGGGAGACCACCGAGGATGGTAGTTCCCTTTCCAGTGACTCTGTGCGCAGTTACGCCCCCCGACCAAAGTTGCCCAAATTCTCCGAAGGAACCGATTCGATTGATGCATACATCAGTCGTTTCGAAACGTTTGCGACCAGTCAGGGTTGGCCTCCAGAAGAGTGGGCAGTCATTTTGTCAGCGTTACTGACGGGTAAGGCATTACAAATTTTCACTGCGTTACCAGCAGAACAACAGTCTGATTTCGGCGCTGTGAAGGAATCGTTGATGAAAGGATTTGACCTCACAGAGGAGGGGTTCAGGAAGAAATTTCGTTCAGCTAAATTACAAGCAGGTGAGACGTACACTCAGTTTGGTGCACGTTTAGATCACTATTTTGAGAAGTGGTTAGAGTTGAGTGGTACGAAAAAGGAGTTCGCTGAATTGAAAGAGCTAGTTATGAAAGAACAGATTTTGTCAGGTTGCGGCCCTGAGTTAACCATACATTTGAAAGAGAGACAGCCAGAGACAGCAGGGGAGTTGTTGAAGTTCGCAGAGGTGTATAGAGAGGCACGTTTGGGCACTAAGGTGCAGGAGAAAACAGGTGCTAGGCACAGGTGAGAAGAGTGCAAGGAGACTAGGAGAGTTTCCTGCAAAGTCTGCAAACCCAGTGGTGGGGCAGAAGGAAGGGCAAAGGGACATTAGGTGTTTCATTTGTCACAAGAAGGGACATGTGGCGAGGGATTGTCGCATGAGGTTCCAGAAGGCAGCAGCCTTGCAAGAGGTGGATAAGGGTCGTCAAGGGAAACGACCGGCAGTGGAACCAAAAGGGATTCAGTCTGAAGAGGGTGGAGTGCAGCCTATGGCTAGCACTGGACAGCAGTCAGTGTCAGGGATGGAGGGCACTAGGCTGAGTGGTTCGTTACCAGTGGAAGAAGGGTGGATTGGCCAGCAGAGGGTGAAAGTGTTACGAGACACTGGTTGTTTATGTGGTGTAGTTAGAACAACGCTGGTCGAGAAAGGGGATTTGACAGGGCAAATCCAGACCTGTACTCTAATCGATGGCACTGTGAGGGAGTTTCCAGTTGCTAAGATAGAAGTACGTACCCTTACTTCTCAGGCGAGTTGTCTGCGTTGGTGATGGAGAAACCCCTTCATGATTTGATCATCGGAAATATTCCAGGTGCAAGGGATCCAGGGGATCCTGAGTTGTTGACTGCTACAGGGGCAGCAGTTCAAACACGGAGCAAGAAGGAGGAAAAGGTTGATAAACCGTTAGTCGTTCCGGCAAGGAAGTCAGGCATAGATGTGTCGCCTGATGAGTTTAGGGCAGCGCAGGAACAAGACCCTTCGCTCGTGAAGTCTTGGGAGTTGGCAAGAGGTGGAGAGAAACAGGAGGTTAGAGGAGGTGAGACAGAATTTCTTGTGAAAGGCGGGCTGTTGTACCGAGTGTTCACCAAGGGGAAGACAGGTAAGGTGACCACTCAGTTAGAGGTACCAGCAGGTTATCGTGACACTGTCATGTCAGTGGGTCACGAGTCGCTCATGGCGGGTCATCTCGGCACCAGCAAAACAGCTGACCGAATCTTCGATGATTTTCATTGGCCAGGGGCAATGGCAGACATCAAGCGTTTCTGCATGTCATGTGATGGGTGTCAAAGGTCAGCCACAAGAGGGGTGAAGAGGAAGGCGCCTCTTAAACATCCCCCTTTAATCGACACACCGTTCAGGAGAGTGGCTATTGATCTGATGGGCCCAATCTCGCCCTGTTCCAAAGGTGGGCACGGGTATGAGACATGCAAGGTTGCAAGGGAAGGTTTGCAGGAGGCTAGGGTCGTTCAGAAGAAGCAATATGACAGGAAGGTGAGGAAGCAATCCCCCAAGGTGGGAGATCAAGTCCTGTTACTGCTTCCACGGATCACAACAAGCTGCTGATGCATTGGAAAGGACCATTCACCATCACTGAAAAGGTCGGTCGGGATTACCGAATTGATGTGAATGGGAAACTAAAACTTTTCCATGCGAATTTTCTCCGCAAATATTCAGCGTGAGACTCAGCACATAGGCGCAGCAGCAATCATTGATGAGGTGAAGGAGACCCAGCAGAAGAAGGGGAGATTTTGTTGCCTGAGTTTCCAGGAGAAGAGTCATACAGGGATGTGTCACTGTATGAAGGCTAGACAGTAGGATGATGAAGTTATTGACGGGATTGGAAGGCGTTGTGAATTTCATGGATGACATTCTGATAGCATCCGAGACATGGGAGGAGCATATGAGGCAGCTAGGAGCAGTTTTAGAGAGGTTGAGGCAAGCCAATCTCACAGCCAGACCAACAAAGTGCCAGGTTGGTTTTCCAAGCCTGGAGTTCCTAGGTTTTGTTGTCGGAGGCGACACAAAGCAGCCGGAAAGAGGAAAGGTGGAGAAGATGATGAATTCAGAGAGACCAAAGACCAAAACAGAAGTCAGGAGTCTGCTAGGTTTTATTGGCTTCTATAGGGAGTTTGTTCCAAACTTCGCAGCAATCACGAGTCCTCTCAGTGATTTGATCAAGGCAGGGAAACCAGCAGTGGTCGAGTGGTCAGACGCTGCAGAGCAAGCACTGCAGACGGTGTTGGAAAGACTAGGTTCCCATCCCATCTTGAAGCTACCAGATATGTCCAAACCATTTTTGTTGCGGACAGATGCATCAGGTGGTGGGATAGGTGCGGTATTGTTGCAGGAGCATGAAGGGGTCGAGTTTCCTGTGAGATATGCTAGCAGGAAGTTGACAAAGTGTGAAGAAGGGTACGCAACGGTAGAGAAGGAGTGTTTAGCCGTCGTGTGGGCCGTGCAGAAGTTCCACAAATACTTGTATGGGAAAGAGTTCGTGATAGAGACAGATCATCAACCACTCAAATTCCTGCAGGAGGCGCAGCTGAAAAACAGCAGAGTTCTGCGTTGGGCAATGGCATTGCAGCCCTACAGGTACCGAGTGCAGTACATTCCCGGTCGACAGAATGTCGGAGCTGACTATTTAAGCCGTGTAGTCTAGCAAGCTGCAACTCAGAGGAAGTCAGTCATATCCAGGGTGCTTGGTTGATAATATGTGTTGATTACAGTTATGTTGATTGGATATGGGTTCATTCCCAGTTGGCTATGGTTCATAATTTTTGTGTGAGATTTGTTCGTGTAAATGTAGTTATGCTTGAGCATACAGTCGCTTGTGTAGTGATGCATTATTTGCAATAAGTGAGGATGGAGATTCCTCAGTGAAGTGTCATGGATCGTGATCATATTATATTGTGCTTTTCATAGAAATTGTGAAGAGAAGATGTGGCAAATCCGCAGGTAGGGGAATTGCATAAGTGCGCACAGAGGTCGTTATAAAATGAGTCGAAATAACGCAAGTGCGCACGTCAATGATAACTCATTGGAGTGGTATTCACTAATGGTATATTTTATAATTTATAAACCGTTGGTTGTAAAGTATTTTTCAAACTTTGCACGTGTAGCTGTGGTTCAGCAAATTCGGTTGTTGTCTTTTTTTTGTACCGTTGTTTTGAGACAATGCAGTGCATAGTCTTTTGCAAGGGGGAAATTGTCATGGTCAAAAATAAACACAACCAAAGTGTGGTTCGCCACCAGCCCAGTCGGACATAAGCTCTAACTCAAATATTCTGGGCATCAGGCAGACGGCCCATGCGTCGGATCCAGCCAATTAAGCATAGGGGAGAGGTTCCACGGAGACGGTCTGTCTAGCCGGACGGACTAAGTAGCTGGACCGACAGGTCTCGATAGGTCTGGTCAGACGTCTCGGCGCCTACCCAGACTCATCTAGCCAATTTAGAGTGACCAGTGCCCACGAGTTAAGCCACACGGCGCCAGTTAAGTAGGAAAAGGGGGGGAAGGTAGTGTGTGGTGGGGGTGAAATCAAGCTAATCAATTAAATGACCAATTGACCACCACAGAGAGTAAGGCGTGTAGGCGTGACTGTCATGATTTGAATAGCCAATGGAATTAGAGGGAGATAACTTCGGGTACGAGGCGGTAAAAATACTGACCAATGGTACTCACCCTTGGACACGTAGGTAGGAAATAAGTAATGTGTGAGTGAGAGAGAGAAAAGAACGAAGAGAGAACAGAGAGAGAGGGAGAGGTTCTGTGTAAGTTCTGACGAGAGAGAGAAGCAGAGAGATGAGGGGAGGAGAGAAGAGAACCAAGTTGAGAGATTAGCATGAGATAGTCTGCAGAGGAAAGACTAGGGAGAGATGTGGAGAGAGAGAGTTGCTAACTAATGAAGAGGAAAAGAAAGAAAAGAAAAAAAAAAGAAAAGAAAAGCAACCATGTCCATTTGATAGAGCAGACTAGAAGAGAGAGAGAGAGTGCATGCGTTAATGCAGGAAGGAAGAAAGAGAAAACAGATCGATGTTGATAGTCACTGTTCCACCTTAACCGGGGTTCGACCTCATACCTGGCAGCGTCACTTCGTCAAGCAGAACCACAGACCAACGCCAGTGCCAGCAGTCTAACCTGACCAGGCGCCAGCAGACCAAGACCAGTGCCAGCAGTTGTGTCGTGCTTGTGAAAGTGACAGTGAAAAGAAAAAAAAAGAAAAGAAAAGACAGTGATTCGTGAATAGTTAAGATCACCTGGCCAGGTAAAGTAGAAATCTATTTATACCCGGGTTAGTTAATGACGCTTTAGATAAATGATTTTGTGAAATTCAGGAAGGAGAGAAATGTTTTATTTTGTTTGATTCCATATGCATTGATGTTTCGTTCGATGATCATGTGTAGTAAAGTTATAGACTTTACTAGTGGTTTGATGGACGAATGTATGATAGATGAATGAGAT
>CM031595.1:106692110-106697110 GCA_018398815.1 Conus ventricosus | reverse complement strand
CAAGGCGATGGAATGTGTCGATGTCAGTGTGGTGATGTGATTATGCTGTCATCAAAGAGGTGAAGCAATGTGTTGTTGTCATCATCATGGCGATGGAAGTTGTTGTCAACGTGGTAATGACAGATGTAGTCAGTTTGGTCATGTGATGTGAAGTGGTGGTGTGATGCAATGTTGTTGTGGTGGTGGTGATGTGATGTGAAGTTGTGATGCAATGTTGTTGTGGTGGTGGTGATGTGATGTGAAGTGGTGATGTGATGCAATGCTGTGGTGGTGGTGGTGATGTGATGTGAAGTGGTGATGTAATGTTGCTGTGGTGGTGGTGATGTGATGTGAAGTGGTGGTGTGATGCAATGTTGTTGTGGTGGTGGTGATGTGATGTGAAGTTGTGATGTAATGTTGCTGTGGTGGTGGTGATGATGAGTGATGTGGTGATGTAATGCAATGTTGTTGTTGTGATGGTCATGATGTGAAGTGGTGATGTGTGATGTGGTGATGTGTGTGCAGAAGTGTCCAGCTGTGAAACCAGGCATGTTGAACGTGCACCTCATTCCTCACAGCCATGATGACGTAGGCTGGCTGAAAACAGTCGACCAGTACTACACCGGTGACAACCCCAAATCCCGTGAGTCATCTGTGCAGTTTTCAACAACTCTTTTTCCGTCTGTGTGTCTGTCAGATTTTCGTACTATCATACTTGCAACTACATGATAAAACCCGCGGGTTTGCAGGGTTTTTGTACTCCCAGTTCTTATAGAACAGGGAGTACTTTACAATGGGAACGAAGAAATGCTGTCTGTGTGTGTGTCTGTCTGTGTGTCTGTCCGTGGTCAAAATGTGTTCCACTCGCTCCAGACAAAACTTCCGGGCCGATCTTTCTGAAAATTGGTAGGTATGTTCTTTATGGGTCACGGATGATGCCCGATGTTTTATTTTACCGTTAGAGCCGTTACTAACGGCTATAACGTCCCATAACGGTTTTTCTTCTTTATGGAATATCTCAGAAAGTACTTGGCAGATCTTTCTGAAAATTTGTAGGTATGTTCATTATGGGTCACGGATGATGCCCGATGTTTTATCTTACCGTTATAGCCGTTACTAACAGCTATAGCGGCTCAAAACGGTTTTTCCTCTTTATGGAATATCTCATGCGTATTCAAGATAAACTGGGAGTACGTTTATATGCTTTGCATCTTGTTTTTGTCTTTTCTTGTAAGTGTTTGTTTTGTTTAGAAAATGTTGTACTGATGACTTTCCCTAAAAATCAATAACTAGAAGAAAAGAGAAAGCCCTTGTCCGTAGGAAGCGTTTTATATTCCATATTTGTGTATCTGGCATGTTTAGACAATATCACACTGACAACGTCCTTCGTAAAACCAAAAGAGAAGGGAGTCTTTACTACACCCTCCGTCTGTGTATCTGTCATCTTTAGATGTTACGTGCTGGCAGCCTACTCCATAAGGTCGTGAGGAATACAGGTTTTACCCTCCATTAACATGTCTGCTGTAGTTTGGCTTACTGTTGTGGCAGCTCACCCAAAATAGCCACGACAGAGAATTGTCTTTTGCTCTCTGTACCACACTGGCAGCTTACTCCATCACACAAGAGAGAATGCGGGTTTGTATTTGTCCTGTCCATCTGTGTGTGTATCTGCCTTGTGTAGATTGTACTACGATGACAGTTTACTCTATGAAACCAGTCAGAACGCGCTTTTTGCTCTCCATTTGAGTGTCTATGATCTTTAGACCGTATCGTCTTGCGATTATCTCCCCCTTCCCCCACCCTTCCCTTCTTTCCCCCACCCCCCATCTCTCTTAAACATCATGCAATTATCCCTCCCTCCCCCCCCCCTTCGCTTCTCCCCCCCCCCTCCATCTCTCTTTAGAAGACATATGCAGTGCTCTCCATAGACCGTTTTGTATGGCGACTATCTCCCCCTACTCCTCCACCCGTCTGTGTCCCACTCCCCCCCCCCTCCTCCTCTCCCTTCCCTCCCGTTTAAAAAAGACATAGGGAAATACAGTTTGCATTCTTCCTCTATGTGTTTTCTGTCATGCATAGATAGTATTATGCTGTGACTATCCCCGAGAGAAAACAAAACAAAACAAAGCAAAACAAAACAAGTAAAACATCAAGTCAGTGTGCACCTAAGACGCTTTAATGGGACAGCAATCGTTTGTAAACAAGTTATCGTGACGAATACTCCACTCCGTCTCCCAGAAGAAAAAAAAACTAACAAAAGAACACACACACACACACACACACACACACACACGCGCGCGCACGCACGCACGCACGCACGCACGCACGCACGCACGCACGCACGCACTCACGCACGCACGCACGCACGCACGCACGCACTCACGCACTCACGCACGCACGCACGCACACACGCACGCACGCACACACCTACACACACACGCATGCGCACACACACACACAAACACACACACATGCACACACACACACACACACACACACACACACACACACACACACACACACACACACACGTCAGAAATTAAAAACAAGATGCGAAGCATATAAACGTACTCCCAGTTTTCCAAACCGCTTATAAATCGGCCAAGTGCTTTGTGAGATAAGAAATAAAGGCAAAATAACGGTTATAACGGTTATTTAACCGATGTACACTTTTGAAACTGGTATTTTAGTCCTCACTGGGCTAAAGCCTGTGTACATACCAAATTTCATCAAAATCGGACAATATGTCAAGAATAACGGTTTTTAACGGTCAGATTTTGAAACACTGCATGGAAGTGCCATTTGTGTGTGATGACCTTTCTATATACAAAATTGCATTAAAATCCACCAATATTATATAAAAAAATAACGGCAAAATAACGGTTCATCGGTTATATAACCGATATACACTTTTGAAACCGGTATTTTAGTCCTCACTGGGCTAAAGCCTGTGTACATACCAAATTTCATCCAAATCGGACAATATGTCAAGAATAACGGTTTTCAACGGCCAGATTTTGAAACACTACATGGAAGTGCCATTTGTGTGTGGTAACCTTTCTATATACAAAATTTCATTAAAACCCACCAATATATAAAAAATAACGGCAAAATAACGGTTTTAACGGTTATATAACCGATATGCACTTTTGAAACCGGTATTTTAGTAAGCCTGTGTACATATAAAATTTAATCCAAATTGGACAATATGTCAAGAATAACGGTTTTTAACGGTCAAATTTTAAAACACTATATAGAAGTGCCATTTGTGTGTGATAACCTTTCTATATACCAAATTTCATTAAGATCCACCTATATATAAGAAATAACGGCAGAATAACGGTTTTTAACGGTTGTTTAATCCATTTTCAGCATTACATCACTTACATATGGACAGAGGATCCGATTTGTCACAAGATCATCCAAACCGCTTATAAATTGGCCAAGTACTTTCTGAGATATTCCATAAAGAAGAAAAACCGTTACAGGCCGTTACAACCGTTAGTAACGGCTGTAACGGGGGAAACTAAAACATCAGGCATCATCCGTGACCCATAATGTACATACCTGCTAATTTTCATAAAGGTCGGCCAAGTACTTTCTGAGATATTCCATAAAGAAGAAAAACCGTTACAGGCCGTTACAGCCGTTAGTAACGGTTATAACGGTAAACTAAAACATCAGGCATTATTCGTGACCCAGTTGTTTTGTCTGGAGCGAGTGGAACACATTTTGACCCCGGACACACAGACAGACAGACAGACAGACACACACACACATATACAGACAGCATTTCTTCGTTCCCATTCTAAAGTACTCCCTGTTCTTTAAGAACTGGGAGTACAAAAAAGCAACAACAGAACCAATAGGTAGTTTTCTCTCCCTCCTCTCTATTTGTCATCTAGCAACAACAGAACCAATAGGTAGTTTTCTCCCTCCTCTCTATTTGTCATCTAAATGCAGTATTGCTTTCTCGTGTTCTGTACATACTGATTGATTTCTCAGTTCACGAACTGACTGGCTGATTGACTTGACCAGTCGATTGATCATGCACTGACTGATGGATGGATGGATGGGTGGATGGATGGATGGATGGGTTGCAGGGTTTGGGGAATACATGTTTATCGAGGGAAACAGTGTGTGCGCTGTGTCCTCAACACGACCGTCACAGAACTGTTGAAGAATCCCGACAGACGGTTCATTTTCATCGAGATGGCCTTCTTTTCCCGCTACTGGAACGAGATAGACAACAAGACGCGAGAGCAAGTGAAGAAACTGGTCGAGAGAAGTAAGTTTTATGTTTGTTTGTCATTTCACCCTACTTTATTTATGTAGAATCGTTTTTTTTGTTTTGTTTTTGTTTATGTTTTTTTTTCAAGCAAGGAAAACGATCGAGGGGAGTAAATTTGTTTGTTTGTTCTTTTCTCTGTTTCATTTATGTTGATTCATTTTATTACCCGTCAGCCAACGATGTTGTTGCCACCCACATGCGTTTGTTTCGTTTCTTTGTTTGTTTGTCTGTCAGTGTTTATGTGTTGGTTTGTCAGCGAAATGATGCCCGAAGAAAGGTGGCAGAGTGGTTAAGACGTTCGCCTGCCACTCCAACGCGTGAGAAGTGCATGGGTTCGAGCCCTGCCTTTCTCGCCCTTTCTTTCCCAGTTTGAATGACAAATCGAACTGAACGTCAAGTCCTTCGGATGGGGACTATAAGCGAGTCGGACCCGTGTGCCTTCCTGGCCCCTGCACACGTTAAAGAACCCACGGCAGTCGAAAATCGAAAAGAGTAGGGGGGTTCCCCGCTGCCCTGGCAAAATTGATGTAGATTGAAGATAGCCGCCTGGTATTTCTTACCAAGCCACAAAAATCGTCACTTACTGTTGTCGTGTGCCATCGTGTACCGGTGGAAGTGGAGGACACGTATAAACATCGCTTGCATCCTATGTGAGAAACTGGAGGAATAAATGAGATAAATGAAAATGAGTGACTGAGAAACTGGAGGAATAAATGAGATAAATGAAAAT
>CM031595.1:106682110-106684610 GCA_018398815.1 Conus ventricosus | reverse complement strand
AATATTATTCGGTAAACGTATGCTCAATGGTGCTAACCAGTTTAAATTTACGAAGACAAATTACTTAGGACACGTGTAGGGACGGCGCTGTATGTTTTAACTTAAAGATATACTTGGTTTTTTTTTTTAGTTTTTTTTTTTATTAATTCAGAAAAGAAAAAAAATCAGTGACCTTTTAATGGTGGTGACGACTGAAAGAGATTGCAGCCTTACTGAAGAGAAACCGGTACTACTAAGCACACTAAACAAGAGCTTCAAATCGTGAAATAAGCGTACGTTGTACTCAGTTTTGAGTGTTATTTCATTTTGGATGATCACTGATCGATTGTACATTTCCAAAGGGCAGAACTCGAGTGACGTCAACCAGTTCAGACGAATATCACTCCTGAACGTCGGGTGGAAAATCTTCACTGTCCTGACTGCGACACAGACCAAATTAATGCCTCACAGAAAATAAGTCCTTTGATGTGTGATGTGTCTGTCCGTAGAGGAGGCACGCTGGCAGTAGCGGGCTGTGTAGAAGATACCACTATGAGTTGGGAAGCAGTCCAAAGAGCTGAGGCAGAGAAAAAGAACCTCGACATGCTATGGCTCGTTCTGCTGAAGGCCCATGGATCAGTTCCACACAAGATGATCCAACTGCCCTTCGAGATGTGTCATTTCCAAAAGGAACACCCGGGAAGTGCTGAAGAAGTGTTTCCTCTCACTTTAGACGGTGATGTCTGAACCTGAAAACAAAGAGAAAGGTACTGAACTACAAAGGGGTACCGAAACAGGTATTTCTACTCGAATACGATCGAAGGCCTGGTTGTGTATATACCGTAGCAGACTTTTCTTTCATGCTGTTGAAATCAACTATAGTACGGAACAGCGAGATTGGAGGTGAAAGTCCCCTAGCTGATAGTCCTAGGGCAGTGAACTATGAAAGATTCGCAGTGTCAAGGGCATGGCATTAAGGAAAATGGAACCAACCCGTCTTCTTCCACCACGTTAACCCTCTCTGAGCTAAGTCAGGTACTCATTTACTGCTGGATGGATAGAGTTAAATTTCAAGCATTTAAAAAAAAAAAAAAAAAATTCGGCTCTACGAGTGATTCGAACTCACGCCCATCAACTTCAAGCCAAACGTTCTAACCATCTGACCACGGGGCCTTCAGAGAGCAGTGGTGCAGAATGAAATCGGTCGAGAAGATGGATCTGAAAGAATGTGTAGACGATGAACAGGGAGGCTGTACAATGATGGAAGATGAGAAATCGATGAATCACAGCAGAATCCATTTGAATTATAGATGAGAACTGCGCTTCACCCGGCTAGAGCTGTGTGCATCTGTTGCACGCACATTCAGTGTGATCACAATAACCCAGTCCTTTGGCACAGACCAGGCTTATTATTATAGTTATTATTATTATTATTATTTTATTATTATTATTGTTGTTGTTGTTGTTGTTGTTAGTATTATTCTTGTTGTTATTAGTGTTATTGCTATTATCAGTATTATTATTGTTATAATTATGATGATGATGATGGTGATTGTTATTATTATTGATATTATTCGCATTATTTAATATAATCATCATTATTATCATAATAATAATTATTATTATTATATTGTTATTTTTAATTTTGTTGTTTTTTATTATTATTATCACTGTTGTCATTATTATTATTATCATCATCATTATTATTATTATCATTATTATTATCAAGAGTTCTTAACGCCTATCCTCATTTAGAGACCAAACTCTAAGAGCTTTACAATCCATGCTGTCGTTTACATACCGGGTTGCCTACCTAGGTGGAGCCGGCTTAAGAGCTGCCTGCTGGCACTACATTCGTTCGTTTCCAGTGTCATTTAATCGAATATCAGTCACTCAGTTTTTCATTCATTCTTTGGGTGCATGCTATATTTGTATAAACACATTCATACCAACGGCGAAACTGGCCTTCCCCACCGAAAGTTAGCTATGCATTCATTCACACACGGGACCTCGGTTTATAGTCTCAGTCGAAGATTTTTTTTCTCAATGGAGTCAAAGCCAGTCTTAACTCCGAGGTAAAAAAAAATCACCCTGTACCGAAACGGCTCCACGGAGATTCGAACCAACAACACCGGAATCACCAAGTGTCCGGAGCTCTTATCAATTGAGCTATTCCGGCAACTAAAATCAGTCGTAGTGGCTATTGCTCGACACTGCTGTCATGTGGTGTGAGAATGAATAGCGAATATAAAGCCTTCCCATTTGTTCCGTCAACCAGATCAGTGCTGGCCACCAAAAAGATGTCAAACAACGTAGCAAGGGAAGAGGAAGACAGGCACAAGGAAAGATGCCAACTTTATCTTTACGACGCCTACTTTATCGTTACCCTTTTTCCTGGCGCTGCGGGATACAAAGCAGACAAATTAGTTTTCGACAAATATAATCCCCTCAGACGGCACAAATGACGCACAGATGAATTTATGAAACAATCATCCCTCACCCCACCCCCCAACCCCTACCC
>CM031595.1:106644610-106652110 GCA_018398815.1 Conus ventricosus | reverse complement strand
GAGAGAGGAGAAGAGAGAGGGGTTAGAGCTGTGTGCGTGCGGTGTCTGTGTGTGTGCGTGAATGCACATGCGCGCTGTGTGTGTGCTTGGCTGTCTGTATATCTGTCCGTTCTCTCTCTCTCTCTCTCTCTCTCTCTCTCTCTCTCTCTCTGTATTGAAATCCACCTGTCTGTCTGTTTCCAGTGCAGTTTTGCGTGCATGCGCGCGCGCGCGCGCGCGCGCGCGCGCGCGTGTTTGTGTGTGTGTGTGTGTCTGTGTGTGTGTGTGTGTGTTCGTGTCTGTGTGTGTCTGTGTGTGTGTGTTGTGTGGTGTGTGTGTGGTGGTTTTTTTTGCTGCGCCACCTCAGAGGCAGTGCACTCACGCCACTCATTCCGACACCCCGTCCACAGCTACAGCCCGGTCGGCCCCGCCGCAGCCCCGGCCCCGGCAACCCACAGGAAGCAGTCAATGTCAAGTCGTCATGGGGCAACCCACCGGAGGAGACACTGCACTGCTCAGCTGCCGAGCCCACTTGGGTGGTGTTCACTGGCGCCTGTTCTGATCTAACATATGCATTACACCACCTACTAAGCCCCCTACTGACGATTTAATTGCTTGGGTCGCGGAGCCGGGATGATTTGAGCTCTCCCTTCGGAGGGGCGCCACCACTTTCCGTCCAACGACAGCCCCCATGGACTCGCCGATACCGGTGACCCCGAGGGAAATCAAACCAAAGCCACAGACGTGGAGAGGACATCGAAATTGAGGTCACCATGAGAGCAGGGCATGAAGGGACACAGAATTTGAGATTTTTTTTTTTTTTGTATGCTGATCGATGAGAATGACGATGATAAGATGATGCTACGGTTTTCCATGTCGGCTGAGACTACATGACAGGGCTGTACTCTATGCTTCCTTTCATAATATATCCCGGCGCAACCAGTCCCAAGAAATACAGGCACCTGCAGTGTGGCAGGAAATTTGAGCAACACTCAGAACGCACCATTAAGTGAATGAAACCCGGGATCGGGCTGCTCCAAATTCAATGTGGGGCGACCCATCCCCAACCCGGGCGGGTCCCAAGGTGGCGGATAGGGGAACGGCCCTCAGATATGGGGTTAGCTGCAAAAGCGGGTCCGGACCAACTGGCGATGTCCTACCGGGACGGGGTGGTTCAACAGGTGGCGCTGTTGTCCTCACTGAAATCCCCCATGTGTTCTATGACGGGCTCATCAGGGCGGTCAAGAGGCGCGTATAACCTCTACCCCCGGGGTTGGGATCCTCGGAGAAACCAATCCCCCCTGTGCTCACAGGGCAGGACGTACGGGCCATGACTAAGGGGGGGGCCCCCCAAAAAGAAAACTCCAGCTGAAGACGGAGGTATCGGGCCACTGGCGCAACTTAAACCACGATACCACGCATCCACGCTTCCATGATGATCCCATTCCACAGAATTTCGATGTGGCGCTCGGACCTTCGGAGACCCGCCGGGGGGTCGGGAGCCGGGCCCTATGCCTCAAAGGGGCCCCCCCCAAGGGGGGTCGGTGGTCAGACAAAGAAAATCTGCATGCCAATGCGACGAAGAAGGAGACCTCATCCCCTGCTGATGCCAAGAAAACAGTACCGCCCAGAATGCTCAACATTCTCCAGTGGAATGCAGAAGGGGTGCATAAGAAGAAACGTGGCTTGGCAGAAAGGATGCATCAAAAATATCAAAAATCGCATGTGTCCAAGAGACAAAATTTGGGACCGTAAACCATCGCTTCAAGTGAGGGGTTACGAGACCATCAGGTTGGACCGTGAGGAAAGAAGAAAAGGAGGGGTGCTTATCTTGGTGCGGAATTCCATCGCCGCACAAGAACTCAAGATCAACCCCAAATCAACAGGCAGAGATCCAAGGGGTTGTATTGTCCTTAAGGAATGAAACATCAGGAATCTACAATGCCTATTGCCCTCAAGATCGTGATCTTTCCCTCACATACATGAACACCCCAAAGACAACAACTGCGTGTGGTTTGGGTGATTTTAACAGTCACTCAGAGAGATGGGGCTATGAGGAGACGGACAAGAGAGGCGAAAAAGTTGAGGTTTGGGGAGATTGACACACATTCTTCATTTAAATAAACCAAGAAGATGATGAACCCACCTTCTACTCTAGACCCTGGATGCCACACAACACCAGATCTAGCGTTCGCCACCAACGAACCTGTTCGTCAGGACCACAAGAACAGTCCTCAACCAGCTTGGAGGAAGTGACCACAAGCCCGTAAAACTCTCTGTCAACCTCAACTTCCCAGTGTCCACAAGCAAAAATATTTTCCCCGCTGGAATTAAAAGAAAGGCGGACGGACTCTCTTTGAGACCCTCACAGATACATACACAAAGCCAATAAACATCGGGCAGAAGGACACAAACAAGGGTTCGAGACTTCACAAAGGCCGTCTTGAAAGCTGCTACAGAACCCATCCCAAGAGGAGCACGTAAAGACAACAAGCCCTGCTGGACGGAGGAACTTCAGAATCTGGAAGATGTCGTTACGGAAGCCAGGGACAGAGCAGAAAAGCAGCCATCACTGGAGGGAAAAACATAGCGCTGAAGGAAGTAACTGCCAGATACAAGCTGTCCTGCGCACAAGCTGCAAGAAAAAGCTGGCAAGAGAAAAACTGAAAGCCTTAAAACTCGACAGAGATGGCAGCAAGCTGTGGAAACTAGCTAGAACCCTCTGTAACGAAACAACAAGTCACACCACTATAACAATACAAGAGAATGGAAAAATTATCTCTCTGGAAAGAAAGCAGCAGACCACTTCATAGACGTCATGAAAACATCAGCAATCTGGAAGTCCCTCCTGAACATAGAGCTGCGTGCCCAAGGCCCAAGGTGAACTTCATGAGGAAGAGCCCCAAAAGGAAGTCATGATCACAAGCTTTCCCCAGAGAAAGAGCTGGAGGAAGCGTTGCAGAGCCAGTCTGAAGAAGTCACCTGACCAGACGGAATCACAAATGAAATGATTTTGCATCTTGGGATGAAGAGCAAGGCAGTCCTTCTAAAAAAACTTTAACTCCCTTGGAAGACAGGATCAGTACCACAGTGTTGGAGGGAAGCAGACATGAACCCCATTTACAAAAAGGGAAAGGACAAGTCGAAGGCTGACAGCTACAGACCCATCAGCCTTACATGCTGCTTAGGAAAGCTGATGGAGAGACTTGTCCCAAAACAAGGCTTGTCTGGCACCTTGAGGAGCATCAGCTGCTGAGCCCGAACAGGGGAGGCTTCCGCCAACACAGATCAACAGAAGACCAGATCGCATTCAAACACGCAAAGCATTTAGGACGCTTTCCAAGAAAAGAAGAACACGCTTGCTGTCTGGATTTACATGGAGAAGGCGTTCGACAAGTCTGGAAGGACGGACTTAGGCTCAAACTACGGCGATGTGGTGTGTCTGGAGGATGTACACCGGATCAGCCAGTACCTACACAACCGCCAAGCCCGAGTAAAGATTCAGGGCCAAAAGAGCAAGAAGAAGGTGCTGAAGACAGGGAGTACCACAAGGAGGAGTCCTTTCGCCAACGCTGTTCCCCATCTTCATAGATGACATCGTCAGAGAACTGTCAAAAGGGGTCAGAGGGCGATCTACGCAAAATGATCTGGTGCTTTGGTGCTCTGAAGAGTACACCACCACAGCACAGGTACGCCCCCCACACGCGCTCAACGAGATCAGCGGACTGGACCAAGGAATGGCTTGTCTCTGTCAACTCAAGCAAAACAACCTACACAGTCTTCAGCCTATCCAGCAAGAAGCAAGAGGCGAAGCTACACTGAACAACCAAAGGCTGCAGAGGAACCCACACCTACCTACTTGGGAGTGACCTTTGACCGCAGGCTCACTTGGAACAGCAGATCACCAGATCTGTAGCAAGGCCAAGTTGAGACTGGCGAAACATGAGGAAACTTGCGGGGACGGACGGGGGGCTGACGAAAAATCCTGAAGAGACTCTATACAGGGAGAGTCCGACCTGTAGTTGAGTACGGGACGTCAGCATGGGTATCAGCCGCAAAGTCTAACCTCGACCATCCCCAATAAGATACAGAACCAAGCTCAGCGTGTATAACTGGCGCCATGAGATCCACCCCAATCCTGAAGATAGAAGAGACCACTGGGCTACAGTCATTGGAGGACAGAAGGGAAAACAAAGATCCTCATCAAACAGCAAAATTCAAACGCCTTGAAAACCATCCAAGAACAACAGAATGAGCAGACCCACCAAAAAGCCGGTTTAAAGAGGCAGCTTCATCCACCAGTCAAGACGCCTTGAAAGACAAACTCCAGTCTTGATGGAACATGAAGCAAAGCCTATCCCGGCAAAGTCACCCACCCATCTTGGAAGAGCAGGTGTTCCCAACAGTCGTCACCAGCATTCCCGGAGTGGAGAAGAGAGGAATACAGTCAGACACCCAAAGGAAGGCTCTGGGCCCTGGAGTATATCTGCAACCAGTATCCCCAGGAAGACTGGACCCATGTCTTCACAGATGGCTCCGCCACAGAAAACAACGAGGGAGGTGGAGCTGGAATCTTCCTCCGATACAAAGACGGAGATAAAAAATTGCAATTCCAACAGGAAAATACTCCACCAACTTTCCCAGCTAAGGCGAAGAAACCCTCTGTGAGGCAGCCACAACAGTCTTGCAGAACTCCAAAGAACAACGGGGCAGGTGGTGGTCTTTCTGACGCTCTCCTCCGTGCTCCAAGCCCTCAAGAACTCCCGCTGCAAAGAACAGAACCATCTCACTTTGCCCTTTTGCCCTGAGTGCCAGAGTGGAAAATGGTGATACAATGGGTACCCAACACTGTGGCATCAGAGGCAATGAAAAAGCGGACATTCTGGCAAAAGACGGGCACAGAGGACAGGCCAACAACCTGGTGTCATACGATGAAATTAGGACAATCATCAAGGCACAACCAGGAATAAAATGGCGCCCTCCCTCATCCCAAAACAACCCAGAAGGGCACATAACCATTTGCTGGGACGATGGGAACAGGTCCCAAGATCTTCCGCCTGAGGACTGGACACAATCGCCTGCTCCACCACATGCACACAAAAAATTTGGCATTGACAGAGTGGAGAGTGCCCCTGTGGTGAGGGACCAATGACAACTGACCACATCCTTCAAGTCTGCACGACGAATGCAGCATCCAGGAGAAAGATACTGGCCAACACCGACAGCAGTGGAAGCCAAGCTGTACGGCACCCTGGAGGAGCTGCGGCGGACGGCAGCCTTCATCGAGGACACCGGGCTGCTCATCTAACGGGATGGCGAACGAGGAAGAAGAAGAAGTGGATGAAAACTCGATTGTGTGGTCCCAGTCTTCCCAACTGAGTCCGCAGCAAACTCAACTCTGGGTAGGAGCCGGTCGGGGCAGATAAACCCACATGACTTGATGGGATTCGAACCCACGACTCCCAGCCGGGAGTCCGCGACGCTAACCACTTCGCCACGGCGGCTGGTTGTTGTGTGTGTGTGTGATTTCGTGCGTGCGTGTGTGGCTATGTGTGTGCATGAATGCACGCCCGTTCTGTGTGTTTGTCTGTCTGTCAGGCTGTCTGTCTCTCAGGCTGTCTGTCTCTCTATTTGTCTCTCTGCGTATTTCTCACAAATAGCTAACAGTCACAAAGACTGAACAATAGGTTATAACTAGAGTGAAGAGGGCGGCAAGACAGACAGACAGAGCGAAAGAGAGGAAGAAAGAGAAAGAGAGAGAGAGAGAGAGAGAGAGAGAGAGAGAGAGAGGAGAGTGGGGTGGGGGAGGGGGGCTGAGGACAGGGGGAAGGTGAGAAATGGAGAAACTTCGTTGTGTTTAAAAATAAACCTGAATAACAAGCTCTCCATTTCGTGTGTAATCTTTTTTCCTGTCACACGCCTCACCAAAGTATCAGCTTTCTCACCAAACAGCACACACCCACACACACACACCACACACACACACACACACACACACACCCACACACACACACACCACAACACATACAAACACACACACACACAACACACACCCACCCACACACACCAACCACAAAAACATCCACACACACAACACACACCACACACACACCAACCAAACCACCAAACCCACACACACACCCCCCACACACACACACACACACACACACACCACAACAATACAACCACACACACACACACACCACACACCACACACACACACACACAACCACACACCCCACATGCAACACAAAAACCCACACACACACACCCACCCCCCCCACACACCACCAAAACAAAAACACCACACACACCACACACACACACGAACACAACACACACACACACAACACACACAAAACAACACACACACACACAAAAATAACCCCAACAACCACACAACACACACACAACAACCACACACACAACACACAACAACACACGAACGCATGCACATTGCACCACACACCGCACACCACACCACACGCACGCACGCACGCACACCACCCCCACACACCACACCACAACACCACACGCAGCACGCACACACACACACACACACACCCAACCAACACAACAGCGAAGAGAGAGAGAGAGGAGAGAGGAGGGAGGAGAGGGGGGAAAAGGAGAGGGGAGAAGACTAAAGAGACGGGGAGGAAGAAGAGGGGAAGGAGCCCGGGAGACAACAGACAAACAGACAAAGGGAACAACTCAGCCCGGTCAGCAAAAACAAACAAAAGAAGAAAAAAGAAAGACAAGTACACGTTGGCGACACGCTTCCGATTAGCCCTTTAGCAGCGATGGTTTTATGACCTTGTGAAAAAGGTGGGGTGGGGGGGTTTTGGGGATGGGGAGGGGGAAAGGGGCCGGGGACTGGGTGGGGGGAAACACACACACACACACACACACCCAAAACACACTACACCACGCACACGCGCGCGCCGGGGGCGCGCGCCACGCCCCCTGCAACTCACACACCAGCGCCCACAGCACACAAACGCAACACATGACGCCACGACAAAACCGGCGCGCCCACCACCCACAACACCGCACACAACACATACATACACCACACACACAACACACCCACCCTACACACACGCAACACCAACACACACCCCACACCAACACCACACACACAACAACACCCCCAAAACCCCCCAAAAACGACACAGCACACACACACACAGACACATACATAAAACACACAGTCACACACAGAGACACAGACACACACACAGTCACACACAGGGACACAGACACACTCACAGACACAGACACACACACAGACACACCACACACACACACACCACACACACACTACACACACACACACACACACACAAACAAACACACACACACTCGCACGCACGCACGCACACACGCACGCACGCCACTCACGCACACACACACCACACACACACACACACACACACACACACACACACACACACACACCACACACACATGCACACACACTCGTTATTAAGCAAGTCACCTGACACGACGACCATGATGGGG
>CM031595.1:106622110-106629610 GCA_018398815.1 Conus ventricosus | reverse complement strand
TTATTACAGACGATGAGGGCTGTAGAGCCACCAAGCATCATTAGAGTGACTCGCAGAGGGGGAAAAGAAACCTGGAGGGGGAACGGGACATGTCACAGGATGAAGGGGGCTCGCTAAGACGATCCTCCAACAACCAGTGCAGGGGAAATAGGAGACAGGGCAGGCAGACTGAGGAAGAGAGGTGGACAGACAACACTGCAGAGTGGACTGGACGTGGAGGAGCTTGGCCGGATCCCGGCCACTGACCTACCGCCGTCAGAGGCGGAGACGCAATTGGTGGCCAGCGGTCACCACCACTGCAGTGTTTCCCCGAAGATGGAGTATGGCTGCCTTAATGGCGGGATAAAAAAAACGGTCATACACACAAAACTCCACTCCCTTTGTTGGGCAGATGGGATTGATCCTTGCCTGTTTATACAGGGAGTGTCCGCAGGAGTATCAGCTTGCGTACGCCGAAGAAGAAGAAGAAGAGAGAAGACTGCAGTGTCACCATGGACGTAGTTGGCTCCAGTGAGAGTGACCCTCATCCAAAAAAAAAAAAAAGAAAAAAAGGCGACGCTTCTTTCTGGCATTTACAGTAAAGAAAAGTATTCTTTTCCTATTGTCGAATATGATTGATAATTCTAGCTGTCAAAATCACTCATAATAGTCGGCTCAAAGTTTTAAAAAACACACACAAACAAACAGCAAAGAAAAGTTGACTTTGACCATTAAAAGAGTACGACTCGATGTAAAATGAATGATAATGGCACAAGAAATGACCTATTTGATCGTTTATAAGGGGGTTACAGAATGCCAAAACAAGCACTGATTTGATGTCTGTCTCTGTCTGTCAGTCCATCTGCCAGGTTATGAGTGTTTGTATATCATGTTTGCATGAATATATTATGTGAGTACATACATTCGTAGGTATAAATAAGTATGTACAAGCCTAGCTGACATTGTGTTTTCGTTTATGTATGAACCCCCCCCCCCCCCAGGTTAAACAAGAGGGGGCTGGGAAGGGGGGAGGAAAAGTATTGAAGACGAGTCGTATCTTGACAGTCGCACGAACTTAATTAACAGAAAGAGGATATCAGCTCCGGGGACGCATGCGCATTTCTTCCAGGGGTTAGATGTGAGCTTGGCAGACGACAGACAGACAGACAGACAGACACTCTTCAATCGACCTTCAGACGACAGTTTCACAATACAGACATAATACTGCTGAAACTAGTAAGA
This sequence comes from Conus ventricosus, assembly GCA_018398815.1. Classification (NCBI taxonomy): domain Eukaryota; kingdom Metazoa; phylum Mollusca; class Gastropoda; order Neogastropoda; family Conidae; genus Conus; species Conus ventricosus. Next base: position 106,628,389 of record CM031595.1, on the reverse strand, counting down.
AAGACAAAAAGAAAGAAAGAAAAGAAAGCAAGGAAGAAAAAAAAAAAAAAGAGAAGAAAGCCACGTCACCTAATCACAGGTTGCCTACGATCGATGCCAGACATCTCATCAGGACGGCTGACTACTAACCAGGAGGCATGCTTTAATGAAGGAGCCGAGAGTACGACTCCAAGGTTGCGATCACTCCCCTTCCGGGCTGTCCCTTTCCCTGACGTATTGTATTGCAGTCTCCTCAGTCTCATTGGAAGGCGACAGGCGTCGCATGCGAGGACTGGCAGTGGCTATTTATATCGCTTGTGCCATTGATGCCCGCCCTGTTGGTGGATGGGATCAGGGGCATTGAGGGTGAAACGAGCGTGGATGTGGTGTTTGTGAGTTTGTATGTGTGTGTAGTGTGTGTGTAGTGTGTGTGTGGGAGGGGGGGGGGGGGTGTTAGTGTGTGTGTGTGTGTGTGTGTGTGTGTGTGTGTGTGTGTGTGTGTGTAGTGTAGTGTAGTGTAGTGTAGTGTAGTGTAGTGTAGTGTAGTGTAGTGTAGTGTAGTGTGTGTGTGTAATGTGTGTGTGTGTGTGTGTGTGTGTGTGTGTGTGTGTGTGTGTGTGTGTGTACTATGTGTGTGTGTGTGTGTGTGCTTGGTGCGTGCGTGCGTGTGTGTGTATGTGTGTGTGTGTGTGTCCCAGCTAGAAACTTAAATAGCTTTTATTTATGAAATTAGCCGTGTTGCCATTCAAGTGTATCCATCCATTTTTAAAATGTTGAAAGTGCGTAGCGAGATTGTGCAAAGTTTTTCTTGTAATAGGTTAAGTTGAAATGGCTGACAGGAGAGACAACTAGAGTCCTTGAATTCACGTGAATAGAGCCAGTGAAGTTGTCCTGTCTTCTCTGAATCGATTTGTGTCAACCAGACATAGACTAAGATGAGACTGGACAATATGTGAAGCAAATCGTATTGAAAAGTGAGAAAACGTTGTGCTGGATAAAGAATACATACAGAAGAAAAGTTAAAAAAACAAAAACAAAAAGCTGTGCACTTTCTGAACGATATTTGTAGCATCACACACACACACACACACACACACGCACACGCACACAACACACACACACACACAGAGAGAGAGAGAGAGAGAGAGAGAGAGAGAGAGAGAGAGAGAGAGAGAGAGAGGGCAAAAATCCGTTACTTTTAGGACAACATCATTCTGGTTAAATGATACATGAAACAAAATGCACAGATCATCGGGAAAACGGCAAACAGCGGTGACCGAAAACGGCAAACAGTGGTGACTCAGCGATACGAGTAACAACAACAACAACAACAACAAAAAAGAAGCTGAGAAAAACCTAGTATTGACTGACCATTAGGAAAGCGTGAAATTGCTTGCTCAAAGGACAAACGTTTCACAAAGTTGCCACATTTAGGAAAACGTTACGTGATAGCTGAACGCCACACGTAGCCAAAAGCAGTCAAAGCTGAGAAAACGTTGTGCTGGCTGAAAGATACCCCGTGCCGAAAAGTGGTGAAAATTAGGCCTGAAAACAGTTATCGTAAAGGTAACATGGCCGAAAAAAATAGGGTAGATAAGTCGGCTCGAACTTTCTCTTTATCCTTTCGTTATGGCTAACACTCGCAAGAGCTTACTCACCATTTTGCACGGTCTTCACTTTTATGTTCGGACCTTTACCCTTCGTTTAACACATCCAGTTTGTGTTTTACGCATTGCACGTGCAGCGGTATAGTCTTGTCTTATGGCGGAAGACGACATTTGATTCTGCCGGTACAACGAAGGGAAAGCATTAAAGATCGCATCAAGATTACCTCCCCTCTCGCACTTTGGTGGCTCGTATGGAAGATCAGACGGCGAACAATGCGCTCTTCACAATGGCTCCGAGTCTTCTTTCTTTCTTTCTTTCAGGTGTTCGGGGAAAAGTTCAAGGTCAGCAGATAAAAAAAAAAAGGTCTGATCATAAACGGACCCATGTTTTAAAAAAAAATCTTTTCCTTAGTAAAGCGTATGTACGGCTGAAAACGCCACACATAGCGTACACGTGCACACACACACACACACACACACACACACACACACACACACACACACACACACACACAGTCACACACACACACAGTCACACACACACACACACACACACACACACACACACACGCACGCACGCACACACACAAGTGCATGCATATACCAGAAGCGGTTGAAACTGAAATGTATCGGTGCTGATTTAACAACTCACACACCTAAAAGAAGTGACAATCAGGAACATGCAAGTGATGGATGAACATTTCATGTATCTGCATACTGCTTTAACTAAACAGTGAAAGCTGACAGAAACGTAGCACTGTCGAGCCATGCACGTGGCAAAAAAAAAAAGTGGAAACAAAGGAAAATGTTTGCACAAAGACACAATGATAAAGAATGTGGGAACATTACGAAAGGGTAAAAGATACTGGCCAAAGGACACGCGTAGCACGCAGAAGTGAAAATGACACAAACACCTTAGTGATCTCTAAACGCTACGTGCAGAACAAAAAAAAAAATTGTGGAACTTGAGAAAAAGTAGTGCTAACAGAGCGAAATCTATATATAGTGCCAAACGTGCGAAAATTAGGAAAATGTGTGTGTGTGTGTGTGTGTGTGTGTGTGTGTGTGTGTGTGTCTGTGTCTGTGTGTGTGTGTGTGTGTGTGTGTGTGTATGCGCGTATGTGTGTGTGTTTTAAGTGGTTAAAATCGGAGAAATTTGTAGAGCTGACTGAACGACACGCGTAGCCCAAAGTAGTTAAGAAACCAGACTGGCTGAACGCCGTTCCTGCCATTTGATTACTTCTTTCTTGTCTCTGTAAGCAGAAGAAAGCTGGTTCCAGAATTCCCACATGGCTGACATCCGACAGGCACCAGCGTATTGAGTTTCCTTTAGAAAGGGGTTCTGTCTGCCCGGTAAAAAAAATTAAAGCCAGAGAAAGGCAGAAAGAAAGGAGGAGAAGAAGGGCCAGAAAAGAGAAGAAAGGAGATGAAAGAAGGACAGACAGAAAAGGAAAGACGAAGAATGAAGGAAAGAACGATTGAACGAAGAAGGGAAGTGGAAAGAAGGTTGGAAAGAAAAGAGACGAAACGAGAGACAACAACAAAGACGGAAACAAAGAAGAGATGAAGGAAAGAAAGAAGAGAGAGAGAATAAACTAATAAATGGAAGGAAAGAACAAGATAAAAACACCCAATGAATAGATTAAAGAAGTTAACATCTTGATCAATATTAGAACCAGATGAAAGAAGTAAATGTCTTATTAACACTAAACCAATCAAACAAACGTAGTAGTAGTAGTAGTAGTAGTAGTAGTAGTAGTAGTAGTAGTAGTAGTAGTAGTAGTAGTAGTAGTAGTAGTAGTAGTAGTAGTAGTAGTAGTAGTAGTAGTAGCAGCAGCAGCAGTAGTAGCAGCAGCAATAGCAGTAGCAGCACTCAAGGCCAGCCCGGCTAATGCGCAAGTCAGACATCTGCTAAGTCGTAGCCGTGAGACCTTCTTCTTACATTCTTTAAATCTTAGTCATTGATTCATTATCCATCAGCTTCAAATCATGCGCAGTGTGGTCTCGAAACTTAGCGGATGTGGTGCAGCGTATATGGATTATTCCGCACGCAATGACACCTTCTTAATGAAACTGAAACTGAAGTAGCAGTAGCAGCAGCAGTCGTAGTATAGCAGGAGATGGATAAAGTGAACAAGGATATGTCTATGTCTTCATGATTTTGTTGTAAAAAAAAGTATTTTTAAGAGCTTCAGCGCGCAACAACTTACGATGATTATAATCAATATTATTGTTGTTATTGTTTTAAACATCTTATGTTTTGGGAGGGAGGGGGGTCCACAAGAGAGAGAGGAAGAGAGAGGGGGAGGGAGGGAGGGGGTAGAGAGAGAAGAGAGGGAGGGAGGGAGAGAGAGAGAGAGAGAGAGAGAGAGAGAGAGAGAGAGAGAGAGAGAGAGATGACTAATGATTGATTAATTGATTGATCTGGTTTGATTTGATGGATTGATTGAACAGGCCGCGGCATTTAAAACACAACATCTGCTGGTGCCCATGGGGTCAGACTTCGGCTATCGACAAGCTGCCGACTGGTTCAAGAACATGGACCTTCTGATCAAAATGGTCAATGCCAAGGTGAGTATCCGTCATATCAGTGCTCATTGAATCATGGAGCTAATGGCTTAGCATTCACTGTGTCGTTCCACAGTCATGGCATTCCAGGGAATGGTTTGGCAGAATCAGTCGCCCAATCTCCAGAACTGTTAGCATACATTAATAACTCGCCTGTTCTGGCATAATTCAGTGTTCTCATCCAAAAGGAAAATGTCTGTTTGGTCGTATCATTTGATTCCTAAACTCTGTTCTTAAAAAGAGGTTCAATCATTATGTTTAGAATTAGGTAGTTCCTCGTGTATCTCCACGACATGGCTCAGCGATGTATTTTGCTTTTCTTTTTTTTTGGTTTTGTTTTTGCAAGACTGTTGCATGTGTGAAATACCAGAGTACTGGGCTGTTTGATAGAGAGATAAAGTGAAACAGAAGAGGTGGCGAGGACACACTATCAGGAAACGTGTGTTAAACATCACCGACGTCTGGGGGTCGAACCCTAAGGCAAGGCGATTGACAGAGAAAGGAATAGGAGAAACTGGAAGTGGATAGAACACACGGTCAGGAAAACTCCCAGTGTCAGACATCGCCAGACAAAATGTTGAAGTGGAACCTCTAGGGCGAGGCGATTGATAGAGAAACAAAAGAGAAGAAATTGGAGGGGGGGTGGGGGGGGGGGGGGGGGGGGGGGGGGGCAGTACGCGCATTCAGGAAACCGGTGTCAAATATTAACAACAGAGCTGCCAACCCTCCCGAATGTGTTCTGGAATTACCTTAATTTAGAAATTATTCCCAAATCCCGAGTACATTAGGAAAAAAAAGGAAAATCAAGAATTTGAAATTTTTATTTCAAAACGCAGGATTGGGCGAGGGGTTGGGACTGGGGTTAACAGAGACAACACAGTATTGCAATATATGAGAAGATAAGTAGTTTCTCGTTCTTCGTGTTCACTGTCCTAAATGTTGTTTGTATTTGCCTGAAGAAGACCCAAGACGTCGAAGTGCATTGTGCTTTGTCCTGTAGTAACTTACCCCTTTTCTTTCTAAACAATATTGCAGAATGAAGCCCAGAGGTCTTATGTGAATGCTGGAAATTATATGGATGGAAAATGCATTTTATTTCTAAACCCTTCATCTGTCCACTGAAACATGGGGGGACGGAAATGATTTCAGTCGAAAGCCAAAGTGTCCTCCCCCGCCCCCTCTTCTGTCCACCTCGTCGCACCCTTCAACCCCTGGTTCTCTAACTTTGATTCCAGAAGTTTGGCAACTATGCACCAGACACAGTCTGGAAGTGGGGCCCCCACGGCAAAGCGTTTGATAGAGAAATGAGGAGAAGAAACTGGAGGTGAATAGTCCATACAGTCAGAAAACCTGTAACAAACATCAGCAGACACAGCCTGGAACCCTCGTTAAACATGGCATAAGTCTGGCACCTTTGTCATGCATTAGTTAAGTCTGGCACCTTTGTCAAAATCACCTGACGAAGTGTGGAAGTGGAGCCCCCCCAATGCAAGGCGATTGACAGAGAAATGAAGAGAAGAAACTGAAAGTGGACAGTTGACCCCCATTCAGAAAACTCTGTAACAAACATCAGCAGACAAAGTCTGGAATCTGTGTCGAACATCATGTGAGTCTGGAACCTTTGAATCATGGAGATAATGGCTTAGCATTCACTGTGTCTGACGAAGCGTGAAAGAGGATCCCCCAAATGCAAGGCGATTGATAGATAGACAAATGAGGAAAAGAAAACTGGAAGTGGTCAGTCCACACATTGAGAAAACCCTGTAACAAACATCAGGAGATACAGTCTAGTACCCGTGTCAAACATAACCAGTCAAAGTCTGGAGGTGGAACCCCACCCCACCCCACCCCACTCAGGCAAGGCGATTGATAGAGAAATGAAGAGAAGAAGTGAGGTGGACAGTACACGCGTTCAGGAAACTCGTGTCAAACATCGCCAGCCAAAGTTCTGGAAGTGGAACCCCCAAGGCGAACGGAAGCGCGGCCGACCAAGAGACACGTGGCGTCGGCACCTTGAATCAGACATGAAAGGAATGGGATACACTTGCAGACAGCTGGAGAGGAAAGTCCCAAACAGAGGGCACTGGCGGATTGTTGATGACGGCCAATGTTTAGGGAGGGGTGA
>CM031595.1:106609610-106612110 GCA_018398815.1 Conus ventricosus | reverse complement strand
CAACGCCTGATTCTCTCTCTCTCTCTCTCTCTCTCTCTCTCTCTCTCTCTCTCCATGCCTGTCTCCATCTTCACTCACTGACTTTCCTTTCCTCTACATCTTTCTGTCACATGAAGATAGACAGCCCTCGCACACACACACACACACACACACACACACACACACTGCGCCCCTTGCGTCTCCACAATGCATCTCTCTGTCTCTGTCTGTCTGTCTGTCTGTCTGTCTCTCACTGTCTCTCTTTCTGTCTGTCTGTCTCTCTCATCTCTCTCTCTCTCTCACTCTCTCTCTCTCTCTCTCTCTGTCTCTGTCTTCCTCCCCCCTCTCTCTTTCTCTGTCTCTCCGTCTCTCTCTTTCTCTGTCTCTCTTTCTCTATATCTCTGTCTCTGTTTCCACCCTCTCTCCCTCTCCTCCTTCCTTTAGTCTCTCCTTCTGTCTCTCATTGTCACTGTCTGTCTTTCTGTCTGTCTATCTGTCTGCCTCTCTGCCTCTCTCTGTGTCTCTCTATGTCTCTGCCTCTGTCTGTCTCTCTGTCTGTCTCCTCTCTCTCTCTCTCTCTCTCTCTCTCTCTCTCTCTCTCTTCTCTCTCATCCTCATGTTATTTCATGTTGTTGTGGTTTTCTGTCTACAGGCCTGCAAGCAATTGGGAATCTTCTCCCGGCTGAAGAACGCCTATAACAGAACCGATAACCTCAGTAAGTAGTTTGATGTGTTGTGTGTGTGTAAAGGGGCAAGTGTGATGGGAGGAGGAGAGAGAGAGAGAGAGAGAGGAGAGAGAGAGAGAGAGAGAGAGAGAGAGAGAGAGAGGGGGTGTCAGACAGACAGACAGACAGACAGACAAACAGACAGACAGACGGATAGGCAGAGGGCCAGACAGACAGACAGACAGACAAAGAGATGCAAAGAAAGAAAGAGGGAAAGAGGAAGAGTTGAGAGAGAGAGAGAGAGAGAGAGTCGACAGACAGACGGACAGATAGACAAACAGATAGACAGACAGATTTACATAGTGAGAGAGAGGCAGACACACACAACCACATGGACAGACACACAAGAAGACATATAGAGAGATAGACGGACAGAGAGACAGACCGTAAGACAGACAGACAGACAGGAGGCAGGCACGCAGACAGACAGACAGATAAACAGACAGACAGACAGTGAGAGAGCCTGGCTACCCATATTGTGCCGACGAGAGTTACACTGTGTACAGAAATAATGTCAGTCAGATGAAGTTACTGTGTGCGATTCGTGGGAAAACGAACAACCGCGGTATATAATCATAAAGGTCTTCCTCTGCGACCCCTAGCCTTTAAAGACCACAATTCATCTATATCTCCTTTGTATTGATAACAAGTGGCTTCTAAACGGAAAAAAAACAAAACTAAAGACTTGAATGATTTGACTTTCCCTCCTCTCTCTCTCTCTCTCTCTCTCTCTCTCTCTCTCTCTCTCTCTCTCTCTTCATTAGTATTAGGTTTCAGGCTACGCTGGATTCTGTATGTAAACTGGTTTGCGATCGGTGTTAACCTGCAGCGCCTTTCCTCTCTGGTCAGTAATGAAAAGCGTACGCCCGTCATCGTAATGCTTAAGCTTTGTAATTCAAGATTGAAAAAAAAAAAAAAAACCCATTCATTTTAGAGCTGTGAGAGTTTGTAGAAACGCCTCCATTTGACGGACATCGATAAAGATTGAGATGCAGAATCGATAGAAGCCGCTGCTTCGCCATTTCCTTGGATCTTATCGCTTTTCCGTTTTCTCAAAACTTATAGCTCTTCCATTTCTCTTCCAGGCCTACTAGCTTCTTCATCGAATCTTCTCCATGGCACCTGTCTTTGATCAGAAGATAGAATTCTTTCGTTTCATCAGAAGTCGCAGGTTATGCACTTCCACAAAAACGCATGGCCTCTGTGTTCTATCAAAACACGTAGCTCCTGTACTTCTTCACAAGATCTTCCGCATTCTATCGCTACTTCTAGCTTCTGCCTCGATCAGAACTTCTGTCTTCAGCGTTTCACCGGAAAACATAGCTTCTTTGACTCTTCAGACTTCCGAACTTTTCAATTTCCTCTGCAAGAATAGCTTGTACGTTTTCTCCGAACTTACTGGGTTTTTTTTTCTTTTCATCAGAACACAATAGTTTCTGCACTTGATTAAACTTATTCCTACCGCACTTCATCAGAGTCACAGCTTCTGTGTCTCCACAAACTTACAGCTTTTGAATTTTCCCCCAGAGCGCAAAGTTCCTGCATCTGCTCAAACCATACAGTTGCAGTCTTTTTTTTAGTTTCTCGGAATTCATAGCTTCTGCGATGACATGAAAAATAATCAAGTTTTTTTTTTTTAAAGTCTGATCATACTGACGAAAACGAGCATATAAACTGTGCTTTATTCTAGACAAGGAATGTGGTAGAGAAAGGAATTTTCGCTACAGAGGTTTGTAGCAACACCATGTATAATGATTTCCTTTCTTTCCTACATAGACAGTGGACCCCATGTCATT
>CM031595.1:106587110-106592110 GCA_018398815.1 Conus ventricosus | reverse complement strand
AATTACATCGCCTTGATTTATCAAATTTTAATTTGTAATCTGCAATTTTTGCTTGAGCAGTCTTTTTGCGCATAGGTTATGTAACCTTGAAATTTAACATGCAAATACATCAGCTTTTGTTGTTTTTGTTTGTTTGTTTTTGTTTCTTCTTTTAATGTGGTGTCAGTCCTGATGCGACCCTCGCAATGGACTGGACTGCGAACGAAGATGACTTGAACCAGATTCCATGGAGAAATTGCGTCCTTGTTGGCGCTGTCCGAACAGTGGTAGAATCTTTCTTTCTAAACTTCTCAATGTGTACGGAATTGAAAAGAAGGAAAATCCTAAGAATTTACCCCCATGTTTGTCGAATTGACGAGAACGTTGCTTTGGGGCGTAATTCCATGGTTGACGAACAGATAGAAAACACTTTGAACTACTACTACTATTATTGCCGCCGCTGCTGCTACTACTACTTCTGCTGCAGCGGTTGCTGCTGCTGTTGTTGGTGCTAGTACTACTGCTGCTACTTCCACTGCTGCCCCTACTTCCTGTTTCTCCTGGTTCTCCTCCTTCTCAAACTACTGTGACCATTGGTGCTGCTGTCCCTACTCCTGCTCCTCCTGGTTCTCCTCCTTCTCAAACTACTGTGAACACTGGTGCTGCTGCCACTACTACTACTACTACTACTACTACTTCAACTACTGCTACTACGACGACGACGACGAGACGACGGCTACGACTACAACTTCAACTACTACCATTACTACCACCACCACCACCACCACCACCACCACTTTACTACTGCTACTGCACTTCCCCTGCTTCTGTATTCTCCAACTACTACTACTACACCTACTACTACTACTGCCACCACCCACCACCACCATCACCACACTACTACTACTACTACTACTATTGCTACCACCACCACCACCACCACTACACTAACATACTACTATCATTGCTGCTGCTGCTATTATCGCTGGTGCTGCTTCTATAGCGTTTAGATACTTTTACAATACAGCTACGGTGAATAGACTGCATGATTTGCAATGGTATGACAATTGCTACTACTTCCTCAGTTAATGAGTGATGCTAGCACTGCTCCTGTTGTTAATCTAAAGGTCCGGGATGGTCGGGGTGGAACGGGGAAGGGAGTGTGTGGTGGTGTGTGTGGTGTGTGTGTTGTGGGGGGTGGGGGGGGGGGGGGGGGGGGGGGGGGGGGGGGGGGCGGTTCATGTTGCCGAGCTAGTGACCTTCAAAGACTTCCGCCACAGCTATTATTATTGGTTATGACAGCTTTGCTATCATTATTCTCTGTGATCGCTTTTCCTGCGTGCCTGTGTTCGGTTATATTTGTACATTGGTGCAATGGTATTGACTGACTGCCACTCCTTTTTTACAATATTAATGACAAATGCCCTTTTTTTTTAACATTTTTCATTAGGACATAAACTCTCTTTCTCCCTCCCCTCTCTCTGTCTGTCTGTCTGTCTGTCTGTCTGTCTCTCTCTCTCTCTCATCTCTCTCTCTCCTCATCTCTCTCCTCTCTTCTCCTCTCTCTCTGTCTTTCTGTCTCTCTCTGTTTTCTGTCTGGTCTGTCCTGTCTCTGTCTCTCTCTCTCTGTCTCTCTCTCTCCTCTATCTATCTATCTATCTCTCCTCCTCCTCCTTGTCTTCCTCCTCCTCCTCCTCCTCCTCCTCCTTCTACTACTGCGACTACGACTACTTCTGCTACTACTACCACTACTACTACTACTACTACGAGAGAGTGAGAGATAGAGAGAGAGAGAGAGAGAGAGAGAGAGAGAGAGAGAGAGCACACACTCACACAGGTGCGCGCTCGCGCACACACACACACACACACACACACACACACAACACACACACACACACACACACACACAATCACACACACACACACACACACACACCACACACACACACACACACACACCTCTCTCTCTCTCTCTCTCTCTCTCTCTGTCTCTCTGTCTCTGTCACGGGTGCGCTCCGTTGACCCCCCCCCCCCCCCCCCCCCCCCCCGGAACACTGAACTAATAATCATTGCGGTACACCCGATTCGGCTGATGACGTGCCGCTCACACAAAAAACTGTGAAAATGGATAGGGAGGGGGGGGGGGAGATGGAGAGAGGGGTGGGGGGGGGGGGGGGGGGCAATGAGGGAAGATGGAGAGGAGGGAGGGAGGGATGGACGAAAATGAGAAATTGTGTGCATTCTCATTTACGAAATGAATACTAGGCACACACAAAAAAGGTGTAAAGTTATGAGCGAGGGAAGCGTGATGAGAGGATGAGGATGGAGGGATGGGGATGCTATATTCCATCAGCTGGATATTGGCTGCAATACTTACATATGAGCTGTTTTCCATCTTGTTTTCCACTTTGTTTGTCTGTTATTTCTCTCCCCCCCCCCCCCCCCCCCCACCACACACATACACACACACACACACACTCCGCGCGAACCCTTCTCTCCTGTAATCTCCCCTCCTTGCAATGGAGATTCTTTGTCCATTGTACCCATTTTGGTTGAAACTCAGTAATTGTAATGCTGCTTATAGCCCAGCCGACCGCAAAGGGTCACATCAGGCTGTTTGGTTTCAACAAACAAATCTTTAATCACAGTCGCGTAACATGCATAAGCAATACGATAAGAAGCAACAACAAGCTCAGAGCCTATGCCGTACATGATACCTGTTTTTTAATAATATATTACAAACGTCTATCAGACGAAGGAATACACATCATTCATGACTCATTTCCATCATATGAGTACAAGAGACGAAACAAGAACGCTAAAGAGTATGTTATTATTTATGCCGTTACATAATATTATATTCTTTTGGCATCGATATTCCTGGCATATATCAATTAAAATCTGATATCTATGGAAAACACTGTTTGTCTCCTGTCTGTGGTTTTCCATAGCATCAAGTACAAACGCATGTTAGACTTCACGCCTATTTTTTCTCTGTAAACGCTCGTGAAAGTGTTGCATACCTGTTCAAAGGAATTTCGGGATGAGACCTGGAAATAGAGCCTTCGAGTGGAGGGGTGGGGGTGGGGGTGGAGAGGGTAGGGGCGGGTGGGGATAGGGTGCCGAATGGGCGTGGGGAGTGGGGAGAGGGGAACTTCCACCTCCACCTCACCCTTTGTTATCCCCCTTCCCCCTTCATCCTGTCCGGTGAGTGAACCTTGTTATGGCGACCATGTGTTCATTCTGAATGACAGTACAGTGAAGGCTGGTGTGGTTTTCAGAGTGTGATCTCAGAAGTGTGGGACAAGCTGCTGCATATACCCCGGCAGGAGAGAGGACGCTTCGTCTTCTGTAACGCCCTCAACATTTCCCAGTGTCCCCCAACGGAACGACAGGGGAAGGTACTGTGTTGTCTGTCAGTTGTCTCCCTTGCGGTGTGTGTATGTCCGTGTGTGCGTGCGTGCGTGAGAATGTGTGTGTGTGTGTGTGTGTGTGGTGTGTGTGTGTGCGTGCGTGCGTGCGTGCGTGCGTGCGTATGTGTGTGTGTGTGTGTGTGTGTGTGTGTGTCTGTCTGTCTGTCTGTCTGTCTGTGTATATGTGGATGTGCATGTGTGCGTTTACGCGCTAAAAGCAAAACGAAACGTGCTGCTCACAATTAATCTTCACCCTGTCAAACGTCAATACGACCTAGGGCTAAACTGACAATAAACACCGATTTCAGTCTGCTCACAATTAATCTTCAACCTGTCAAACGTCAATACGACCTAGGGCTAAACTGACAATAAACACCGATTTCAGTCTGCTCACAATTAATCTTCAACCTGTCAAAACGTCAATACGACCTAGGGCTGAACTGACACAATAAACACCTATTTCAGCCAATCAAGTCAGTTAAAGTCCATGCATGCGTGCTACCGTGCAACAACTTTAACGAAGAATGTCTTTGGTTGTTGTTGTTGTTGTTTTTAAATATTAAATTGTTTTCAGCTATCGTGTAGATCTGCAACTTCTACTCTCATCTATTGTCTTCTTTATTTTGCCTCCTTTTTTTTTTTTTTTTTTTTTTTTTGCTCCTCTAGAATTTCAGCTCTCCCGCCCACCTCCCCCCCCCCCTCCCCCCACCTCCATCTCCCACTCAACCTCACCATCATTCCAATCAGCTTCACATCCGTTTTCTTCATGCCTCCCCCGAGAACAGAGAGGAGCGATGGCCTATCTGCCATGATTAATACCTCGTCCTCCGCCCTTCCACAGCAAGTCTGGAGAGAAATAAGGATCGAATGGGAGGGAGTGGGAATAGGGGAGGGGGTTAGGCCAGGAGGAGGAGAAGGGGGGTGGGAGAGTGGGCAAGGGAGGGGCGGAGTTGAAGAGATAGGTTTGGGGTAGGGGGTAGGGATTAGGGTGTGTGTTGTGGGGGGGTGGGGTGGGGGAGTGGGGGGGATGGGGAGCTAAGGGATCGTCAGGACACATCGTCTAGACGAACGTGATGTTTGTGCCAACCAAGGCCTCAAGGGGGTGTCTGGGGTCAAGGTGGATGGCTGGGAGAGAGAGAGAGAGAGAGAGAGAGAGAGAGAGAGAGAGAGAGAGAGAGAGAGTGTGAGTGAGAGTGAGTGAGTGAGTGAGTGAGTGAGTGAGTGAGTGAGAGAGATAGTGAAAGTGAGAGAGAGCGAAAGTGAGAGAGAAAGAGAGAGAGAGAGAGAGAACGAGCGAAAGAGAGAGAGAGAGAGAGAGAGAGAGAGGAGAGAGAAGAGAGAGAGAGAGAGAGTGAGTGAGTGAGTGAGTGAGATAGCGAATATGAGAGAGAGCGAAAGTGAGAGAGAGAGAGAGAGAAATCTGAAATCTGAAATCTGAAATCTTTAATGAGGATAACTGAATAAGCATTTCAATACTTTTTTTCATCAGGTCCTCAAAAACAAAGCAAACCACATCACAAATTAAACAAAGGCCAAGAAAGAGCAGTAAGAGTATGTTAACAATAATATCAACTATGACAATACAATAAATAATATTAATAAAGAAAG
>CM031595.1:106562110-106569610 GCA_018398815.1 Conus ventricosus | reverse complement strand
TGTGCTAATCTAGACTAGACTAGACTAGACTAGACTAGACTAGACTAGACTAGACTAGACTAGACTAGACTAGACTAGACCAGACCAGACTAGACAAAACTAGACCAAACTAAAACTAGACTAGACTAGGCTACAAGATATACGATGCGATGTTTTGCTTTGCTATGCTGTACCGCCGCACTAAACTAGACTAGACTAGACTAGACTAGACTTGACTGTGGTATGCTACACAAGGCTATGCTATACTCTGTTGCACCATACTATACTAACACTATACTGTACAGTAATAACAACAACAACCCAAAAACCCAAGAAGTCCTAAAAAAGAGAATCCTCCCTTTACGATCTGCCCCAAAAAAGGGGCCCCCCCCGTGCTTACGACATAAATAATATTGGTGCATTTTTTTTTTTTGGGGGGGCAAAAGCCGATGAGGGTTAAACATAGAAAAGGAGACATCGTCTTTAAAAAAAAAGGTCATAAAAAATTTAAATGCAAACGGGGCAGATGCGGACAGGGAGATTTTGTACAAGATCATACGACGCAAGTGCGGTTTTTACGCTCGCCCCTCGTTCTCTCCTCTTTTTCCTTCTCTCTCCCCTCTCTCTTCCCCCACACACCCAAAACACACACAACACCACAACACAACACACAACACACACACAAAACACACCACACCATACACACAATACCACACACACACACCACACACACAACACCCCAAAAAACCCCCACACACACACAAACCCCCCCCGTGCCCCGCGCGCGCCCAACGAAATCGGGGGAACTGCATAAAAAATCCCACCCTAGGCACTGTAAAAAAAGTGATGGCGTTAATAATAACCTCATTGAGAAACCCAAAACAGCACAGTGTGGGAAAAACCAGTATTTCCAATGACACACTTTTTTGGGGCCTGAGTAAAAACAACCACGCACAGCCATTGCGAATCTGTCATGAAACACTTTTGGGGCAAATAAATGCATGGCGGTGTTCACGGGGAAAAGAAAATAAGGTTTTTGTGTTGGCGAAACCCTTTGGGGCTTGCATTGGGAAACGTGGGTCCCCAAATTTTTAAACGAAAAAACTCCGCATGAAGAGAGAGACAGACAGACAGACAAAAGGAGAGAGAGAGAGGAGAGGAAGTAGAGGGGAGAGAGAGAGAGGGGTCAAAAATTTTTTTCAATAAAAAATATGCGGGAAAAGGTTTACGAAATTTTGGTGCCCTCTATTTGACACGGAGAAACAGACACAACACCTTTCCCTCCCTGTTTGAGTCCGATCCGGGGGACGCAAAGGCCCTAGGAGCAGGCAAAACAAATAAATGGCCTTCAAGATTTTTTAGGGCCCCCCTCACCCAGCAAATAAAGGGGCTTTCATAGAAAATAATATTTTCCCCCCTTTTTTCTTATCTTAAATTTTTTTTTTATTTTTTTTTAAAAATTTCAAATCTTTGCCTTTTTTTTTTCTATAACAAATGAAAAAATTGTTAACCGCACTTTTTTTTTCCCCCACATTTAAAATTGTTCAGCATTCTATTTTTTTGGTCAATCAGGGGGGAAAATTGCTTCTTTTAAAGGGAAAATCCAAGTAAAGGTTGTTCGTCCCAATTTTTAGCCCCCCTCAAAAAATGTTTGGGGTTATTAACGCAGAGCTGACCACTACCTGTTCCAAAATTTTTGACCTCCCTTGATCCTTAAAGGGATCCCAAGCATAGGCTCAAAGTTTTGTTTTTTAAATTTTAAACCCTGTTTGAAAAATTGCTTTTATTTTTTCCAGCAACTTTTTTTCTCCCCCCCTTTTTTTGTTCCTTTTTTAACTCCCCTTCGTTGGTGCTTTGGGGGGTGCTTTTGGTTTCTTTTTTTGAACCCTTGGCGGTGAAACCCCACAAAAATTGAACTGTGGTGTCTCCTATTTGACCCCAAAGAGCACAGAAAAAAACCCCGCCGTGTCCCCCTGATGAGCCCAAAATCCAGCGGACAAAGGCCAAGGAGCAGGAAATACAAATAAATGTGCCTTCAAAGAGAGATTATAAAGGCCCCCCCCCTCAGGCAGCTAGTGAAGGGTTCTCTTATTTTAAAAATATTTTCCCCCCCCATTTTCTTCATTTTCAATTTTTTTTTTTTTTTTTTTAAAGTTCAAATTTTTGCCAAGTCATTACTTTTAAGGGATGAAAAATTTTTAAACCCCGCACTTTTTTTCCCCCCACTATTTAATTGTTCAGCATTTATTTTTTGGGTTCAATCAGTGGGGATTGCATCTTTTAAAGAGATCCAATTTAAAGGTTGTTCTTTTAAAATTCTTCCCACTCACAATGTTTGGGGTTTTATTGAACAGCAAGGCCCAAATTTCCCCACTGTTCCATATTTTTTGACCCCCTTGCCCTTGAAGGGATCCTCAAGCATGGGGCCTAAAAGATTGCCCTTACTTTTTAAAAACTTTTTTGAATAAGGGCTTTTATTTTTTTCAGCAACTTTTTCCTTCCCACCTTTTTTTTTTTTTCCTTTTTATTACCCTTCGCTCCTGTTTTGGGGGGTGCGTTGGGAAATTCTTTTTTTGAACCCTTGGGGGTGAGAACCCCCACAAAATTTTTTGAACTGTGGTGTCTCTTTTTTTTGACCCCAAGAGCACAGAAAAACAATAAACCGTGTCCCCCTGATGAGCCCAACCCAGCGGACAAAAGGGCCCTAGGAGCGGGCAATAAAAAAAAAATGTGCCTTGGGAGAGAGAAATTATGAGGGCCCCCTCAGGCAGTTTGGAAGGCTTCTCATAGTTATAAATATACCCCCATTTTCTTTTCTTAAATTTTTTTTAAATTTTTTTTTTTAAAAGTTCAAACCCTTTGCCAAGCCCATTACTAAACGACTGAAGAATTTTTAAACCCTTGCACTTTTTTTTCCCCCACATTTAAAATTTTTTCCCGCTTTTCATTTTTTGGGGGTAAATCAGGGGGAGTTTGGGCTTTTCTAAGAGTTTCCAAGAAAGGGGTTTTTCTGTACAATTTTTTGGGCCCCCCCAAAAATGTTTGGGGGTTATTGAACAAGAAGCTGACCACCACACTGTTCCATATCTTTTGACCCCCCTTTGCACCCTTTGAATGGATCCAAAAAGCATGGGCTCAAAGATTGCCCCTTAAATTTTATACTGTTTGAATAATGCTTTTATTTTTTTTCAGCAATTTTTTTCCCCTTCCCACCCTTTGTTTTTTTCCCATTTTACTCCCCTTTCGCGGGCTGCTTTTGGGTGTTTGTTGGATTCTTTTTTTTCCCCCCTTGGCGGTGAGAAACCACAGAATTATGAACTGTGGTGTCTCTCTTTTTGACCCCAAAGAGCACGGGACACAATCGGGCCCGTGTCCCCCTGATGATCCAAACCAGCGGACAAAAGGGCCCCTAGGAGCAGGAATTTAAAAATTTTAAATGTGCCTTCGGAGGGGTTATGATGGCCCCCCCGGGGAAGCTATTTGAAGGGCTTCCATATTTTAAATATTTTCCCCTTTTCTTCATCTTAAAATTTTTTTTTTTTTATTTTTTTTTAAAGTTAAATCTTTGCCAAGTATTCTTTAACGTGAAGAATTTTTTAACCCTGCACTTTTTTTTCCCCCCAAAACTTAATTTTTCCCAGCTTTCTTTGTTTGGTAAAACAGTGGGAGATTGCATCTTTTAAAAGAGACCCCAAGAAAAGGTTTTTTTTCTGTACAATTTTTTACCCAACCACAATGCGGGTTTAATTAAAACAGAAAGGGGTGCCCAAATCACACGCCAAAAATTTTTTGCCCCCCCTTGGGCACCCTTAAATGGACCCTCAAGCATAGGTAAAAATTTTCCCCTTTAAATTTTTATACTGTTTGTTTAATGTTTTTTGTTTTTCGGGCAACTTTTTTCCCTCCCCACCCTTTGTTTTTCCCCTTTTTAAATTCCCCTTTTTCCCCGGGCTGTTTTGGGGGTCGGGTTGGTTTCTTTTTTTTGAACCCTTGGGGGTTTGGAGAACCCCACAAAAATTTTATGAACTGTGGTTGGTTTTCTCTATTTGACCCCCAAGAGACAGCAAAAACAGCCGTTTCCCCCTAAATGAGTCCGATCCAGGGGACAAAAAGGCCTAGGAGCAGGAAATTTCCAAATAAAGGGTCCCTTCAAAGGGGAAAATTTTAGATGGTCCCCTCGGGCAGCTGGAAGGGCTTTCTAGTTAAAAATATTCCCCCATTTTTTTTCTTCTTAAATTTTTTTTAAATTTTTTTTTTTTAAAATTTCCCCAAAATCTTTCCCCAAGTCATTACTATAACGACTGAAGAATTTTTTAACCCTTTCCCATTTTGGGTTTTTTCCCCCCCAACTATTTAAATTTGTTCGTTTTCTTTTGGTTTGGGTTAAAATCGTGGGAGTTTGCATTTTTAAAGAGATCCAAGAAAAAGGTTGTTCGTAAAATTCTTTTCCCATTAAAAAGTTTGGGGTTTATTGAACAGAAAGTGCCCACTCTAAATTTGTTCCGTATCTTTGGACCTCCCTTGCATTTAAATGGATCCTCAAGCTTTGGTCAAAGATTTTTCCCTTTAAAATTTTTTAATACGGTTTGTAATGCCTTTTAGTTTTTAAAGAATTTTTTTTTTTTTCCCCCACACCTTTGTTTTTTTCCCATTTTACAAACCCTTTCCGTGGTTTCCTTTGGGGGGGTTGTTTTTGGATTCTTTTTTTGAAACCCTTGGGGGTTTGAGAAAAACCAAAAAATTTTTTAAACTTGGTTTTCCCCTCTATTTAAAAACCCAAAGAGCCAACAAATCCCGTTTTTCCCCCTGATGATTCCCGATCCAGCGGACAAAAAGGCCCTTTAGGAGCAGGCAATACAAAAAATGTGCCTTCGAGAGAATTAAATTTGGCCCCCAGGCAGTTAGTAAAGGGGTTTTTCTCAAGTTTTAAAAATTTTCCCCCCATTTTTCTTCATCTTCAATTTTTTTTTATTTTTTTTTTAATTCAAATCTTTCCCAAGTCTTTTCCTAAAACGACTAAAAAAATTTTTTTAACCCTGCACTTGGGTTTTCCCCCACTATTTAATTGTTCACTTTTCCTATTGTTTGGTAAAACTGGGAAAATTGCATTCTTAAAAAAACCCCAAGAAAAAAGGTTGTTCTTTACAATTCTTACCCATCACAATGCTTGGGTTTTTTGAACAGAGGGGCCGCCCTTCACACTGTTCCAAATCTTTTGCCTCCCTTGAAACCTTGAAGGTTCCCAAGCATGGGCTAAAAGTTTTTGCCCCTTTAAACATTTTATACTGTTTGAAAAATTGCTTTTAGTTTTTCACCCTTTTTTTTTTCCTCCCCCAAAACCTTTGTTTTTTCCATTTTACTCCCTTCGCTGGCTGTTTTGGGGGGTGCTTTTTGGGATTTTTTTTTTAAACCCCCTTGGGGGGTAAAACCCACCACAGAATTATGAACTGGGGGTGTCCCTTTTGGGACCCCCAAAACCCCCACAGACAAAATCAGCCTGTCCCCCTGATGACCCAAACCACGGACAAAAAGGCCAGGAGAAGGAAATTTACAAAAAAATGGCCTTCGAGAGAGATTAAAGGGTCCCCCCCAGGCAGCAAGTAAAGGGGCTTTCATATTTAAAATTTTAAAACCCCCAATTTTCTTCATCTTAAATTTTTTTTTATTTTTTTTAAGTTCAAATCTTTCCCAAATTTCATTTTTTTGGGAATGAAAAAAAATTTTTTTAAAATTTGGCACTTTTTTTCCCCCCCCACTATTAATTGGGTTTCCCAGCATTTTTTTTTTTTGGTTCAATCATGGGAGTTTTGCTCTCATAAGAGACCAAGAAAAGGTTGTTTTTTAACAATTTTGGGCCCACAAAATTGCTTTTTTTATTAAAACGCAGGCTAAACACTCCACACGTTCCATATCTTTTGCCCTCCCTTGACCCTTAAAAAGGACCCCTAAAGCATGGGCTCAAAGATTGCCCCTTACATTTTTACTTTTTTGAAAAATGTTTTTAGTTTTTAGCAATTTTTTTTCCCTCCACACCTTTTTTTTTTGTTCCATTTTACTCCCCTTCGCTGGTGCTTTGGGGGGCTGTTGGATTCTTTTTGAACCCTTGGCGGTGAGACCCCACAAAATTTAAGAACTGTGGTTTTCTCTCTATTTGACAAAAAGGGGCACAGACACAATCACCGTGCCCTCCCTAAAGAGCCCGACCCCGCGGACGAAAGGCCAAAGGAGCGGGAAATTACAAATAAATGTCCTTCGAGATGATTTTGATGGTCCCCTCGGGCACCCTTAAAGGGCTTCCCCTAGTTAAAATTTTTTCCCCCCCCATTTTCTTCTCTTAAATTTTTTTTTATTTTTTTTTTAAGTTCAAATCTTCCCCAGGTCATTCCCTTAACGACGGGAAAAAAAATTTTTGTTAACCCACTTTTTTTCCCCCCCACTATTTAATTGTTCAATTCTATAAATATATTTTTAAAATATATTATAATATTTATATATATATATAATTAAGTTAAAAGCCACTCAAAGGGTTAAAAGTGCTCAACCATATATATTTAAAAAATATATATATATATATATATATCAATTTAATTGTTTTTTTTAAATCCCAAAAAACATTTTTTAAGGCTAAACCCTTTTTGGGGGAGCAACATTATTTAAAAAAATTTTAAAAGGGGAATCTTAAAAAAAATTAAAAAATTTGTTTCGAGCGTGTTCCCGCTGCCAACAGGGGGTTTTTTGGTTTTTCCCCAAACCGCCGAGTTTATACGGTGGGCCCCCCGTTTCCGGGTTTTTTTGAAACGTGGGGGTTGGCTGCACGTTTTGGGGGGGGGGGCTTTCGGGTTTTTTTTGTTTTGGGTTTGTTCACTAACAACGTTTTCCATTTAACCTGCAGTTTTTTTACTATTTTGTTTTGGTGTCTAAAGTTGCTAAGTTGGTTTGATATTTTTAACCATTTTGGGTTAAACATAGGTTGCACCTTTTTAAAAACATTGCTGTATGGTGATGTTTTTTTATGATTTTCCAGGATATTGTAGCTTGTTTTTTTCGTCTTTAAATTTCCCCGATATATTTGCTCAGTTTTTTTTGGTTTTTTTTTTTTTCTTTATTAAAATTTACTGGTTTTTTGGTTTTGCTATCTGGGTTTTTAAAAATGGGGGGTTTTTTTTGATCCCTAAGTAAAGTTTCTTTTCCTTTCTGATGTCAAAAAGTTTGCCGGGGTTTTCAATGTTGTTGTGAAGACATTTTTTTTGTTTAGTGGGCACTGCTCCTTTTCTGGTTTCAATTTCAAGATTTCCTTCATCACCCTTTTTTGGGTTTTTGTTTATTTTCATTTTGTTGGATCGTCAATTAGGTTTTTTGGGGGGGGCATAATGGGGTAAAGATAGTTTTACGTTTTTTTTGTTTTAAAATTTTGGGCCCGTTTGTGTTCTTTTTGAAACTTCATTTCCTTTGGGGCTTTGTTTCAGATGTAAAGGTTTTTTCGTTTGTTAATCCCCCCCCCCCCCCCATCCCCCCCCCCTG
>CM031595.1:106554610-106557110 GCA_018398815.1 Conus ventricosus | reverse complement strand
CCCCACCCCTTCCCCCACCCTTCCCCCCACCCTTCCCCCCACCCCTTCCCCCCACCCCTTCCCCCCACCCTTCCCCCCACCCCTTCCCCCCACCCCTTCCCCCACCCTTCCCCCCACCCCTTCCCCCACCCCTTCCCCCTACCCTTCCCCCCACCCCTTCCCCACCACCTTCCCCCTACCCTTCCCCCCACCCCTTCCCCCCACCCTTCCCCCCACCCCTTCCCCCACCCTTCCCCCCACCCTTCCCCCACCCCTTCCCCCACCCTTCCCCCCACCCTTCCCCCCACCCCTTCCCCCCACCCTTCCCCCCACCCCTTCCCCCACCCCTTCCCCCCACCCTTCCCCCCACCCCTTCCCCCCACCCTTCCCCCCCACACCTTCCCCCCACCCTTCCCCCCACCCTTCCCCATTATTGGAACATCTTGTCGTGTAGCAGCATTTTTGTCTGCCAGTATATTTTAAAAAAAATCTATTTTGTTTTTTTTATTTAAATGTTTTTTAAGTTTGTATTTATTTATTTATTTTTTTTTGGGATGGGGGCTCTCTCTCTATCTGTCTGTCTGTCTGTCTGTCTCTCTCTCTCTCTCTCTCTCTCTCTCTCTCCTCTCTCTCTCTCTCTCTCTCTCTCTCTGTGTGTGTGTGTGTGTGTGTGTGTGTGTGTGTGTGTGTTGGATGACGACACCATATTGTTTGGTGTGTTGCCAGCTGCACACCTGTCGATTTTTAGTGTAATGGACGATCCTATCAGACTGTCCCATCCCCCACCCCACCCCTTCCCTCCCTTCCTCTCTCCTCCCACCTCACCCTCGTCCGCTTCTTCAACTGCCCCGCGTCCTTTGCCGTAGTCTTTTTTTTTAATTTCATTTTATTTTGTGTATCTATTTATGTATTTATCTATCGCATCTTTTTTCTTTTTTTAAAAATATTTCTCTCCCTTATTTTACGGGTCTGTGTGACGCTCTCTCAACCTGTCTGTGTGGGTCTGCCCAGAAGTGTTCTGTCCACATTGTATTTTAATTCCTTAGTAGCGCTGCCATCAAAGTTCTGCGCATGAAATCTGTCTATCCGTTTCTCAAGCCAGGCCATAATTATTACAACTTTGAAGACAATGCCATCAAAGTCAAGGCATGAATCAGTGAATCAGTTCATGAAGCAATCGATCTTCTTTTCTTTTTTTTTTTTACTGAAGGGGTGGCCTGGGCTTTTCATTGAGTTCGTCGCTCGTTGCTGAAGTCTACATTGGCAACACGTCCTTAAAGGATGATCTGGTTTAATCAATAAACAACAAATAACTGCTCAAGCAGAACATTTATAGCAACGTACTGTTCGATTTTTTTTTCTCAACAGAGAGAGAGAGAGAGAGAGAGAGAGAGAGAGAGAGAGAGAGAGAGAGAGAGACCATTTATAGCAACGTACTGTTCGATTTTTTTCTCAACAGAGAGAGAGAGGGAGAGAGAGAGGAGACAGAGAGAGAGAGAGAGAGAGAGAGAGAGAGAGAGAGAGAGAACATTTATAGCAACGTACTGTTCGATTTTTTTTCTCAACAGAGAGAGAGAGAGAGAGAGAGAGAGAGAGACACATTTATAGCAACGTACTGTTCGATTTTTTTTTCTCAACAGAGAGAGAGAGAGAGAGAGAGAGAGAGAGAGAGAGAGAGAGAGAGATCTTTTGTCGCGAAAGAATTAAATAATACATTATCGCCTCAAAATCTGTGGCCCTTCATTCTTTGCTCTCATGGTGACCTCAGTTGCGTTGTCCTCTCCACGTCTATGGCCATGCTTTGATTCCGACGGGGTCGCCGCTATCGGCAAAGGCATTGGGGCTGTCGCTGGACGGACGTGGTGGCGCCCTGCGGAGGGAGACCTCACTCATGCCGGCGACTCCGCGACTAGGCAATTATTGTCGTCAGTAGGGGGTTTAGTAGGCGGTGTCCTGCGTATGTTAGATCAGAACAGGCGCCCACTGAACACCACCGAAGTGACTCGGCAGAGTGCAGCGTCTTCTCCGGTGGGTTGCCTCTTGACGACTTGACATTGACTGCTCCCTGTGGATTGCCGGTGCCGGGGCTGCGGCGGGTCTGGCCGGGCTGTGGCTGTGGACAGAAATGAGTGGCGTGGGTGCAGCGAGACTAGGCTGGCACAGAAGATGGGACTGCAAAAAAAAAAAAAAAAAAAAAAAATTGATAATGATAATAATAATAATGATAAAATTAATGATTTTAATAGAAATACTGATGATGATGGTAATGATGATGATGGTACAATACACACACAAAACCAGATCTTGGCTTTCAATTTGTCATTAACAAAATGTCTCGCCTTGCACTCGCTATACCATTCATGGACGTCCTCCTGCTTTACTTCAACTTTCTTGCATCAACAAATGAAAGTTTTGGTTGTGTTTATTTTTACTGCTGTATTTTGAGGCCCCTCCCTTTGGATGGCCCTAAGGAAGCCTCAGTAAGCCGAGAATTTGGTCAGTGAAATATACAGTTTACGAG
>CM031595.1:106539610-106544610 GCA_018398815.1 Conus ventricosus | reverse complement strand
GGCACAGAAACTCGCAAGACGGATAATGTTAGACTCTCGTTTGCGCAACGTCGACAACAACCCGATGGACAAACGGAAGAGAGTTCCACCTTTTTCAGTTAACAACTAAATATACACTGTTCACATGAAATACTTTTTTTGCTATGGCTTCAAGGATCTTTATCATTCAAACTTTTCTTCAGCTAGGTTCACAAGGCCTAACAAGTATTTTTTTCTTATCCAATTTGGCCTCAACAGGGCCATCCAAAACATCTCTTTAGCAAACAAAGTGCCTTTGTACTCACAGACCTGTGAAGCAGTTTTTATTGCTGAGTTTGGCGTCAACAATGCCATAGAAATCGTGATTATCTCCGCGACCTCACGTCGAATTAAAGAAATGGAATCTGTGCCTGTGCCCCTCTCCGCAACAACAACAAAGTAAACCGTTTGACCCGAATCTAACTTGGGAAAAAAAAACTTAATGAAAGGAGAAGAAAACAAGAACTTATCTTCTTGTTTAAATCAGTTTATAAGGTTTTCAAAGTTATACCCTTTTCCCCTTCTTTACGTTTCTTTTTACATCATCTTACCTGGATGTTGCTATGCCTATCGTAGACCAGCCGTGGCTTTTAGATTCAACAGACACCTCCGGTGTCATTACCACAAAAACAAAATAGAAAACTGAACACAAGAAACAAACAAACAAAAACAAAACAAAATCTACGAGGCATGCGCCTTCGCAACGCCTTGACGTACGCCGCCGCTAACCAGTCTATCCTCCCAGACAGCCGACCATCTTTCAGGTGACAAGCGATGTCTTGTTCAAAGTGAGGTGACAACAGGGGCTGTCCGCCAAACAACAAATTACAAGACAAAGCGCGAGGCGTTCAACCTCTTAGGCCTTCTTCAGGCAAGATCAATAACATTCAGTACAATGAAAACGAAGAACGCGCAGTCACTGATCTTGTCCAATTCGGCGTTGAATGTTTTCTTCCCCTTTCATTCAACGCCCATTTTGCGTAGAATTTTTTTTTTAGAAGGTAACAGATGGCTCGTTCCTCGTTTTCGTTTGTCCTGAATGCTCTTTATCTTGTCTGAAGAAGACCTAAGAGGTCGAAACGCGTTGCGTTTTGTCTTGTAATTTGTCCCTGGTGTTTGGCGGACTTACTGATAATTTTATTTTTTACAAAAACATTTATTCGTTCACTTCATTCAGTGTTCATTGTATGCAAGCTGCTCAATTTCGGTGATTAGGTGGACCAAGGCACAAGATGTCAAACAAGACTTAAAAATCACTCTCATTCCAGTAGCTTTCATCATTTTTAATGTCACATATTTTCTTATATAAACTCATGTGAAACGACTAGGAACTTGGACACAGTTTCTGACAGATAAACTTGTTTGTTTTTTCTCCAAAACCCTGTCCAAACTTTAAAAAGTTTTGAACATCTGCCGCTGGTGACCGTATAGAAGAAAGCGTTTTGTGGCGACTATACACACACCACTCGTATTCCACCCACTCATATTTGTAAAGGGTGAAGAAGGTCCGTGGTGCATTCCGTGTAGTGTACCAATCACTGTGAATCTTCTGTCATGGAGTTTGGGGACTTTTAGGATGTCAGACATAATCATTTTACAGCCGAGTCCAAGAAAATCCCTGTTTAATGATGTTCCACAGGAGATGATTTTTGAGTTCCTGAACGAGATATTGTTTTCATCTGTTCTGAATTTTATGGAGGGCAATTTTTCTGAGGTAAATTCTGCGTGTGTTTGAAAAATGTGGTTTATTGATTAAATGCTTTAAATAACTATTTACTTTGACAAGGTGACAACCCCGAAACTGCACCTTTGGGTCGGCTGGGATATAAATAACATGAATTGAATTGAAATGTGTGTGTGTGTGTGTGTGTGTGTGTGTGTGTGTGTGTGTGTGTGTGTGTGTGAGTGAGGGGAGAGACAGACAGACAGACAGAGACAGAGAGACAGATTTCGCAGAAACCAGTACTCAGGGGTTGCGTGAGGAATCGCTCACAGAATGAGTAGACATGATGCCGAAAAAAAGGTCCAAAGGTTGTATTGATGTGGATGAAATGAAGAGCGTGTTCAAAGCACGCGGCAATTGTTCCACGCATGCCCAGTCATGAACCATCGCTGCCACTCATAACTGACACATGCACATTCACAAATAAAATCAGCTGAACACGTTTACTGCATAAACCGCCAATATCCATCCTTAAAACGCGCGCGCGCGCGCGCGCGCACACACACACACACACACACACACACACACACACACACACACACACACACACGCACGCACGTACGCAGGCACGCACGCACGCGCGCTCGCACGCACGCACGGGCGTGTGCGCGCATGTGTGTGTATGTATGTGTGTGTGTGTGTGTATGAAATTGTCAATTTTGTTGTTGCCCAATTATTGTTTTATCGCCCTTTGTCCGATATTTCGTCATGATTTGAATCTCTACCGTCGAAACTATTATGTTTAATGAAAACAGAGGGCTATGACCCGTTGTAAGTTAGTAGTTTTCTCATATTGGTTTCTTTTTTTTCCCTGTTTGCTCATGATTTCAAGTTGTTGACCTATTTTTTTTCCAGGACAAAGCACGTGACATACAGCTGACCCTCATTCCAGACAGATGTCAGGGCGGTTCCAGTCTTCACGAAGGAACTCTGGAACTGATGGTAAATACCTTTCTTTCTTTCAAGCGGAGCGCAGATCAGGGGATGGAGAGAGCGGGAAGTGGGAAGGGGGTCTGTGACCCTATCAGTGACTCCATTTGGGGAAAACGGTTTTTCTATTAAAAAAAAAAAAAAAAAAAAAAAAAAAAAAAAAACCTGAATGAAAATATATTACCAACATCAGTTTGTCAATGACATTTTTTTTTATGACTTTTTTTTTCTCGTCATCGAAAAACCAAAAATGTCATCAACGAAGTTTGTTTATGACGTCGATGACAATTTTTTTTCTTTTACTTTTACTTCTTTTCCTGTTTTTTTGTTTTTGTTTTGCTTCATTGTTTCTTTTATCCTTATTGCGGGGACGGGGGGGGGGGGGGGGGGGGGGGGGGGGGGGGGGGGAGATGGGGGCGCTCTTTATCTGCTTTCAAAAGTTTCTGTTTTCTTTCTTTCTGTCTAATCGTAATGATGTACCCTAACCCTTTTCCTACTCGCTAACATTGTGTTTTCCGTTTGGGTTTTTGGAGAGCAGGCTGTCTGCCCCATCCTCTACCCCAGTTACTGACCCTCCTCCCGACAACTTTTCCATTGGTAAACGAAGCTTTCACACTGTGGTCCCCCCCCCCCCCCCCCCCCCCCCCCCCCCCCCCCCCCCCCCCCCCGCCCACACACACACATATACAAACCTCACCCCCAGTTGCTTTCCCATCACTCAGTAACATCACTTTCAGGCATTGTAGACTTCCAAAGCGACGCTGGAACCCCTCCTACCTTTTCTCCTTTCGGACGAAGTGAATCACCCCTTCGTGATTCGACACGTCAGAGTTTTTTTTGTTTTTGTTTTTTATTTGTGTGAAAGGAAATATTTGTTATGTTGAAGGGACATACCATTGTAAAACAAAGGGAAAAGGATAAGACGAAGATTGTGCGTCCATGCACATGTGTATGTGTGTGTGTGTGTGTGTGTGTGTGTGTGTGTGTGTGTGTGTGTGTGTGTGTGTGTGTGTGCGTGTGTGTGCGTGTGTGTGCTTGCGCGCGCGCGCGCGCGCGCCGCTAGAAAGAGAAAGAGAGCGAGAGAGAGAGAGAGAGAGAGAGAGAGAGAGAGAGTTGATTACTTATTTCAAATAGGAAATTGCATGGACTCGCTGACCGAAACATGGTGATAAGGACGGGTGTGTGTGTGTGTGTGTGTGTGTGTGTTTGATATCAGTACCCACCATATATGTACTCTAGCATTCCTCTCTGAATCTCTCTCTCTCTCTCTCTCTCTCTTCTGTATAGTGTGTGTGTGTGTGTGTGTGTGTGTGTGTGTGTGTGTGTGTGTGTGTGTGTGTGTGCTTGCCTACTCCCCTTCCCTCTTAGGAACAGTATGCTCGTCCGCCATTGAACGACCTTTCGTGGGTGGGTGTGGATGTCAAGCGAATGTGATTATTTAAGGAACCCTTCAATTAATTAAGAATTTAGTCGACATGCGAAACGTTTCACCATGCTGCTGAAAACAGCGATATCCGATCCAAGGGATCGGGGTCTATAATTAGATTGTAATCCGCCCACAAAGACTGGAGAAAATGTGCCACTGCTCCTGGCTGCTGGCTCATATACCCCGTTTGGGCTTTAAGCCTCCTGCTTCACTGCCAGCTAAGACTTGTGTATTTTCTTACTTAAATTTTATTTACTTATTCAATTATTGTATTGT
Source organism: Conus ventricosus (assembly GCA_018398815.1). Lineage (NCBI taxonomy): Eukaryota > Metazoa > Mollusca > Gastropoda > Neogastropoda > Conidae > Conus > Conus ventricosus. The sequence continues at coordinate 106,540,237 of CM031595.1, read as the reverse complement.
TTACTTTTGTGTTCATGACAGGTGCATCGGCGGTTGCTGTTTGACGATGGTTTAGGTGTTGGGGAACCTTTGGATGAAAGGGGGGCGGACAATGATGGAGTTGTTTACACTGGTCAGTGAATGTGGGCATGTTTATTTTGTCAATGCAGCTGTGTCTACGTCTGTCTTTCTCCTTACTTTCGACTGCTTTCTTTCTTTTTTTCTTTTTTCTTTCTTTCGTTCTTTCTTTCTCTTTCCTTCTTTCTTTCCTTCTTTCTTGCCATCTTTTCTTCTTATTTTATCTTTCTTTTTTTCCTTCATCCCTTCTTTCTTTCTTTCTTACTCTTCCTTCTTTTTTTTCTTTCTTTTTCCTTTTTTTCGCTCTTCCCTTTTTTCCTTTGATTTTTACTGGCTTACTTTTTTTTTTCTTGTCTTTTTTTTTCTCTTCCCTGCACTTTCTTTTCATTCTTCCAACTTTTCACTGTTCTTTTTCTTTGTGAATTGTCTTTCTTTCGTATTTTCTTTCGATTTCTTTCTTTTTTCTTTTTTTTTTTGGTATGTGTCTTTTTAACTTCATTTCCATCTTTCTTTCTGTTTGTCTGCAAATTGTTCTAGTTCGTTAGAATTATATTGATCGGATATGTGTGT
>CM031595.1:106534610-106537110 GCA_018398815.1 Conus ventricosus | reverse complement strand
TCTGAAACGCGAAAGTAAGTTTAATGTAACGAAGAAAAAGACACACCCAAGGTGCCCAGTCCGACCCAGAGAAGTACTGTCCTCAAGTGCCGAACCAACCAGCCGGGCGCAATCTTACACCACCCTTAGAAGCTGGGGCTGTTTTGACGTAGGGTGCAGACTCGAAGAAGGGTATTCCATGATGACGTCAAGGGACATAACTGCGCCCTGGCAGATGCCATTGTGTGATGGCCAGTGAACGCGACACAGCAGAATCACCATGGAAGAGATCCCATGTATGTACCAGCCCGTATTGTATGACTACAGAATCAACCGTCACGAAGACGCACCACCATGTAAAATGTTGCGCGTATTCAGCAGCCTCACTACTCGTTGCTGTTCCGCTGACAAATGAAGCCAGCACAACTCCAGAGACGGCCAAGCTTTCGCCACACGGTCTTACATGTCCTCAGAAGAGGATCAGAAGAGGATAGACACTTGTTAAGAATGCCAGACATCGACACATGCTAAGAATGTCACAAATCAAACTCTGTCTGAAACATCAATCCTTGCACCTGTCAGAAACACGGAATTCGGTTATATGTAAAAATTACCGTTAGCTTAGAGGAATCATATACTTCATCCAAACAGAGACGAAACTCTTTGAAGATGCTCTGCGCTTAAACGGGCAATCCTCTGTCTATTTCATCTGCCTCAGCCAATGAAAGTGGTGCACGGTATCCTGCAGTTTACCATCTAGCCTTTTTGTGCATGGTGTTTTCTTTTCTTTTTTTTTTTTTTTTTTTTTCTTTTTTTTTTTTTGGGGGGGGGGGGGAGTCTTTTACTTTTCTTTTTTTTTCTATATTTTTTTTTCTTAACACATTGTCATCATCCAGATAACAGAAAGTACCATGGTTCATGCCATGAATTTGGTAAACATCCAGTAGCGATTGGTAATAATCAGCATATCGTCTCACCCTTGCTTTTTTTTTTCTTTTTTTTTCTCGCTGCCGTTGTAGAAATCGTTCCTGCAGGAAGCGCTGCCGCCCAGCGTGCAGGTCCTGAGTCTGGACTACACCCACAGCAGCAGCAACAACACCGTCTTTCTCCTCAGGCTGGAGCATGTCTTCGAGAAGAAAGAGAACGTCATCCTCTCTGGCTCCGCCACCGTCAGCCTGAAGGTCAGTGCCAGCCGGTCAGTCCGGCTGGAGGGGTGAGAGAAGTCTGGGTAATGCTTAGGAGGGTGTGTGTGTGTGTGTGTGTGTGTGTGTGTGTGTGTGTGTGTGTGTGTGTGTGTGTGTGTGTGTATCTGTCTGTGTTAGGGGTGGGTAAGTGGAGGTGGAATTAGGGTGAGTGGGAGGCAGTTGGGGTGGATGTATGGTTGCTGGGTTGGATGTGGCGGGGATGGGGAGTGGGTGGGTTTGGGGTGGGGTAGGGGAGAGGGGCAGGTGGTGGGAAAGGTTGGAGGGTGAATTCGGGAAGGTGGGCAAGACGAGTGTGTGAATATGTGTGTTTGTGCAAATGTGTGTGTGTGTGTGTGTGTGTGTGTGTGTGTGTGTGTGTGTGTGTGTGTGTGTGCAGTAACAGCAGCAGCAGCAGCAGCAGCAGCAGCAAGAACAAGAACAACAACAACAACAACTACTACTACTACTACTACTACTACTACTACTACTACTACTTGTACAGCTGCTGCTCTGCTGCTGTTACTACTACTACTACTAATACCTCTACTGCTACCGCCACCACACCACCACCACCACCACCACTACTACTACTGCTACAACTGCTGCTGCTACTACTACTACTACTACTGCTGCTGCTGCTGATGTGCTGCTACTACTGTTGCTGCTGTTGTTTCTGCTACTGCTACTACTGCAGCTTCTGTTGCTACTGCTACTACTACAACGACCACAGCATCTGCTGCATCTACTGCTCCACAGCAATCATTCTGCATTGTGGTCAGGTTCAAAGATTCACGGTTGCTTTGTGTGTTATCATTTTCAGAATCTGTTTTCCCCGTTTGAAGTGACGGAGGCGGAGGAGGTGTCCCTGGGAGGGAACTTCAGCCCTGGCTCCCACAGCAGGCTGAAATGGACCACCAGGAATGGCCACACCAACCCCGCCTCTATAGGTCAGTACCACCTTGTCTTGTGGACTCTCGTCTCGTCTTGTGTCTACTACACTGTCGGGTCTCTGCTGCTGGTTTCTACCCATAGTCTTGTTTTGTCTCACGTAACAGAGCACAAAACAAATGACTGCGCCACCAGACGAAGGAACCAATAAATTACAAAACAAACGCAACGCGTTTCGACCTATTGGGTCTTATTCAGGCAAGACCAATGACATTTAAGACAATGAAAAGGAAGGACGAACAAACGGTTATGTTTTGCCCTGCTTTGTTTCGTCAGGTCTCTACCCTGATGTCCACATCAGGCTGAACTGGACCGATTGATGGTTGAGTTTGACATTCTCACAGCAGATGCTTTTAGAGAAAAGTCCCGACACATGGAGTCATAGTCTG
>CM031595.1:106524610-106527110 GCA_018398815.1 Conus ventricosus | reverse complement strand
TCAGGAGGAACTTTCTTGAGATGCGTTGTTTATGGTCAGAAAAGCCACTGAGCGCTTTGTGAAAGAAGCGAAAATGGAGTGTCATAACAGGGGTTATTACAACAAACAAAATGTCTTGGGTGCTGATAAAAATGTATTATCATTGCTCGATATCTTGCCCTGACGAATGACCGCATTACGAAATCACTGAGCTGAAAGATGGGATTTCTGTATTTGAAGAGCATTGGCCACAGTGTATCAGGAAAGATGATGTTTACGTTGTTTGATGTGGTGATATGCATGCGAGGACTGAGAATGAGCAGTCCAAAAAAAAAAAAAAAGATGATGAACCCTGTGCCTAGTTCTGATTCTGGTGATTGATGAGGAAAGAAATGCAAGGCGCTATTAAGATTTAGTTGTAAATATGTTTGGACAGTTGTATTGCTTGATTTGACTTTTCTGTTTGATCTGTCTGTTGTAAATGGATGTTGTAATAACGGTGGGCTTACTTTTTAATTACCAAATGGGCAAAGGGTCATGGATGATTTTCTTGGGGTTTTTTTTCAGGTCTCTGCGTATATTGTGAGCTTTGTATTAATTTTCTTCAGATCTGCGCGTACATTGTGAGCTTTATATTGATGATTTTGTACATTCAATGCGCTTACCCTGTTGACTTAAAATGGAAGAGTGATCATTGTAAGAGCGACAAGAATGAGCTGTGAGTAGCAGAAGTTGGTGAAAAGAAATGAAAAATAATTTCTTGGAATGAAGAGAAGGGTCAGTTCTGTAAGCAAGCGCTTGACAGTAGTGACTTTAAAGGCGTTTCAGCCATAGCTTAGATGATAGAATAATGATGTTGATAACAGAGTACAATTTACTAAAGAGATAGAATAATGATGTTGATAACAGAGTACAATTTACTAAAGGTTTGGACAGGGCAAACTGTGGTGTGTGAGTTATCGATGTAAAAGAGTGTAGTGACTGGTTTGACAGATTCTGTGAACTGAAGAAAAGGCTGGACAGGAGGCCGGTCAAAAGATTCAAAGATTTCGAAGTTCTAAGAGAGCAATTATAAGAAATTTTATTTTCTAACTTTAATATGAAGAAGTTTATACAAAAAAGTTCAGAGAATCTGTTTGTGATCCAACCCTTTTTGGTAATGAGGTCAGTTAACAGAAAAACTTTCATTTAAAATGACATCAGCAGTGCTCTCACCTTTACCTTTTTAACGAATCTGATAATGAGCCTGAATTAGTTGTCCTGATTGAAGAAAATGGAGATTTGGGTGAGGGACCTTTGTTCAACGACATACCTGAGCTGGGAATTATAGCAATCATAGAAAATCTCAGACCTGGTGGTCCTGACAACATAGTTACCTAAATGTTTAAAACAGGAAGAAAAAAAACACCAGTAGTGAAATGTCTAGTCGTCTTACATAAAAAGTTATTTGGCAGCGGGACATTTTCTTTTAAATGGACAAATTCTTTTATAATACCTATCTACAAGGTGGTACCTGATAATTACAGAGAAGTGGTATTGACTAGTGTAGTATATCAGGTAAATTTTACACTCACATCTTAAAGAAAAGACTACAAAATTGCCAGAAAAAAAGAGAAGAGGCAAACGTCATGGAAGAACAGGTTGGATTTTGGTTTAGTCAGTGCTCAATTGATCACATTTTTACTATGTATGCATTTGTTTTAAAATGCACATAATAGTAAATTGTGTTCAGCGTTTGTGAACCTAAAAAAAAAAAGGCATTCGGCTCAGTGGATGGAAACATTTTGTGACGTATCTTAAGGAAAATAGATGTAAATAGTGGGATCTTCATGGCATTTAAAGCTACGTGTGCTTCTGTCTCCATGTGCATACGTGATGAATGTATAAGTTCTTTTCTTTTTTTCTTTTCGGGTGGGGGTGGGGGTGGAGGTGGGCGGTTAGAGGGATTGGGGATGGGATTGGGTGAGAAAGTGGTGCTCCTGAGAGGAGGGGGTGGAGGGGGGGGGGGTGAATCAGAGTTGTCTGCTAAGCCGTCGGCTATTTTTTCTAATTTATAAATGACCTCGCTATTGAAATATGCAAGAAAGCTGGACATGGAATTCAGATGATTCCTGGAAGGACTGAATGTTTTTTTAAATGCCGTTTGCTGATGATAGTATTCGCTCCTTAGACACCCTGATTGGTCTTAAAAATCAGCTGACATTTCTCAAACAGCAGTCCGATTGGTTACAGCTGACAGTAAACCTTGAAAAAAAACCCAACTATTGATTATCCATTATCCACAATGGGGAGTCATCTCTCAGCGTGTGAACAATGATTTTATGGCGATGAGGAGACTGAAGAGACGAACTCTTCAGTTTACTTAAGAATGTTATTTGCGATGAACTTATTCTGTGCATGGATTTGAACCGTGTGCCAGACGTTAAAAAATGTAACTGAAATTCTATAATTTTACAAAAACAACGTTCAGTGGATTCATGCCTTTTTTGTTGAAACTTTTTTTGCCTGAATATGAAATCAC
>CM031595.1:106509610-106514610 GCA_018398815.1 Conus ventricosus | reverse complement strand
AGATGTCCAATGAAGCCTTGTGAAAATCTGTTCTAGTCATTTAAGCGGCCAAGAAATTAACAGGCGCTGCAATACAAAATGGCGGCAAAATACAAGCCAGAAGAACACTGATCGCATCATTCAATCATAAGCCCTACAACGGTTTGTTTTTTTTCTCTCTCTCTCATAAGAATATGACGTCCAGATATCAAATTATGTGGAATGTAAGTGTTCTAACATGTATTTCAAAATTGAGAGTTGGGCACTGGCTTGAAAATGAAGAGTTGAGCCGAGATTTGATAAACGTTTGAACAGTGATTCAGTTCTGCGCCTTGGGCTCTGGCCAATAAACACGCTGGACATTGATTTTGAGATCTAGTGTTGGACATCGATTTGAGAATTAAGCGGTAGGAACTGATTTTAGAATAAAGAGTTGGATCTAAACATGAAATGTCGGGATTTGAGAACTAAAGCGTGTTGGACATTGATTTCATTATATATTTATGTAATGTATGATAAATGCATGTGTCAGGCATTGAGTCAATGATAAATTGTTGTGATCTCAGAGTTCGGATGTGGAAATGAAGTATTGGGATTTGAGAATCAAGCGTCGGGCAGTGATGCGAAAATTAAGTGGCAGGTATTTGTGAGAGAATTGAATGTTGGGAAGAGGATTTTAGAAATAAAAAGTTGGGCATTTATATGAGAACTCAGCGTGTGTGTGTGTGTGTGTGTGTGTGTGTGTGTGCGCGCGCGCGCGCGCGTGCGTGTGTATGTGTGTGTGTGTGTGTGTGAGAGAGAGAGAGAGAGAGAGAGAGAGAGAGAGAGAGAGAGAGAGAGAGAGAGAGAGAGAGAAAGAGAGAGAATTGAGAATTTGATTTGAGAATTAATCACTGAGTACTGACTGGAAAACTGATCAATGAACTTCGCCCTAACGTGCCCTAGCCTATTGTGCAGCAAAACACATTTCTTGGATTTCGGATCATGAGCTAACGAACAGCGTTGCCGGTAGACATGTAGCAATGCCTCGCTTGAAATTGATAGAGCAAACGAAAACTGGACAGGCCCATTTCAAATTCCTGACATGGCAAAAACAAATTCGGGATCGATTATATCAAGAACAGTTCACCTGCAAGGCACGACATACATGAGCGACAGAAACAGGCAGGTCATACCCGGCAGTTAGGTTTGAGTGACAATTAACTCTGCACCAGTTTGCAGTGTGGTGCAACTTGCTTGAATCTGTGACATTTTGCCGTTGGTACTCCGTCTTGTGATACATGCACGCCTTAACGAAACAACTTGGGAAAATTCATCTCACTTAATTGGATGCGCTTCTTTGGGGGTAGTGGGGAGGAGGCGGGGGAGGGGGGGGGGGGGGGGGGTGGAGAAGAAGGGTGCGGGTGTGAAGGAGGTGGGAGATGGAAGGGGGCGGTGAGGTAAGGGAGAAGTACACTCGTTAAGAAGTCAGAAAGTTAATGAGCGGCATCGAGGGAAAGGGGGTGGGGTATGGTGGAGGATGGGGAGAGAAGAGAGATGCGGAGTGGGAGGGTGCAAGCTACAAATTAGAACGTTTTTTTTTTTCAATACCCCGAAATCCAAGATTTCTCTTGAACAAAATCAATTATAAAAGATGGGGGTGGGGTGGGCGCTTGTGAGGCTTTCTAGCGCTGGCATTTTGCAGGGGAATTGTCGCTCCATGATAGGACACTGAAGATCTTATTCAACGTCTTTCTTCAAGGAATTCGCAAGATTTCATGTTACAGATCTTCAATCTGAGGGAGAAATTAAAACCCAGCGGTCACATTCAGACAAGAACTATTAATCAGAGTTAACAGAGACAGACATACAAAATCAATAAATCAACCATTGATTTTACATTCATTATGGCTTTGATTATTTCCCACTTAAATCACCAGCCCACTAAAACATCCCGTTCCTTAATTCGAGTGTTGCTTATTTTGAAATCCAACGGCAAGCTTACTATTTTGTATGTCTTTCAAAGCGGTCAAATCACTCAAACACTGAATGGTAGCGCTATTCACCATGCAAAGATGGGGAAAATGAAAACGAGAGGCAGTTAACTGATGGAAGAAATGCAGCAAAAAAGACAAGTCATCGCCTTATCGAAAATATTTCAGATTAACTCTGCAACATTAACATTTCTAGAATACCTGACGTACAGGGTCATATACAAACAGTCATCACGTTACGCTCATGTCTTCTGCTTCTGATTGTTAGCAGTGAAACGCTTCCGTTCGAACAGGTAGCGATCGTTCGCCAATCAAAATAATGTAAAAATATTACACCTTATTGATCCAATTGAATAAAAGAATTGAATATAATTACAGCAGGGCAGATTGGGATGATTCTGTAATAATACAGACGAACTTGATATTGTGATTGCTCATCGAGGACATTAATTTTGCATAGAATCAGTTCATCTAGTCAGTTTTATACGCGGGTGACAATTTCGTTTCTAAGCGTGCACTCGAAACCTCAAAGCAAATATGCACGAAACGTTTGGCGGAACGAGGCTCAAGGTAAAGTAGAAAGGGGAAAAAATCACTGAAGAAATGAAGAAGTATAGATTGTAAGGTATACATTATCCATTTCGATTTGCAGAGAAGTGGCTGTTCTTCCGCTTGATGAATATCGTAGACTAGATCCCGCTAATTCTCTTCTATAGAGCCATAGAAGTGAAAACTTTAATAATTAATGAGACAATTGTACGATTGCATTCTTCACAGGGTGAGAGACAAGTTATCCTTGACCACTAAAGCCACTTTCAGCTTATGCAATTAAATACAAGTCAGGAATAGATGATAGTGCCCAATCCAGCAGTCTCGCCCCTACTTCCGTGAGAAACAACACGCAGGGGGAAATTTCGACATTTACAGTTTCACGTGAAAAAGGACGATCACCCACACCTTTTGACATTTCCGTTTCGAAAACACATTCTGACGAATTATCCTAACCTTTTGAAAGTATTCACGGACGGTTTATCGATTAACATTGAAGCGGTAGGTGCTGGACATGTATTTCCTGGTAAAAGAAAGAAAAGATGTCTTCTTTAGGAGGAGGATTCTCTTTTCGCCACTGAGGCTGGTGGCTATTCTCAATGCACTGCGATGTATTGTTAATGTCACCACGATTTTGTTCCAGCTTTTTGTTCGTTTGTTGTTTTGTAAAGATTCCATGTCTGGTTTACCTACACTGCAGTCAACAACGCTCAAGATAAGATCGGATCTTACACTCAAACTACTAGCATCGAATTCAGTTCCTCTTTCAGAAAGATTTTGATGCAACCTTTCGCAGAGTTCCATCTTACGTCGGTATTCCAGCAAATGAATGAAGAGAAAGATGAGCGTGAAGGATACGCTAGCGCAAATAACTGTTTAAATATAATAATTATCCCATCGTTTGTCTGCAAAAGAGGGATGAATACTTTGAGATCGATACGGTACGTTATGAACGCCGATCTAGAAATATCTTGTCGCAAGAATGATTAATTGTCTCACTAGAAATGACCATGTCATGGTACGGGCTGATTGATGTAAACTTCAGGCTGACTGACTGATGTAAACTTCAGGCTTATTGATGTAAACTTCAGGCTGATTGATTGATGTAAACTTCAAGCTGATTGATGCAAACTTCAGGCTGATTGATGTAAACTTCAGGCTGATTGATGTAAACTTCAGGCTGATTGATGTAAACCCGTTGTCCTTACGTGTCTGTGCAAACGAAATGTTAATATACTGCATTTCATTTCAATGTTAAGTCAAGCAGTCTTACATGATTCGTTGTCAAACAGCACAAAATTATTCTCAAAATGATTTGTAAGCGATTACTGCTGACCACTCACTTTTACTCACTTCAGCTACATTGTCTTTTCAGTCCTAGTAATACATTATTGTGGTCGCTGTGTTTAACACTTCATTAACAGAAATGTTAAAAAAAAAATGTAATCGTTCAAATGGTAAGCTTTTATTTTTTTTTCTGTCCATTGTATGAAATCTTTTGTGCATTATTGACAATATCAAACAATGGTTAAATTCGTCTTTAAAAACTGTTTTCTTCTTTCTTTTGTGTGTGTGTGTGTGTGTGTGTGTGTGTGTGTGTGGTGTGTGAAAGACGTCAAGGCCAATAAAGCGTCCAGCAGAACAACTGCTATACTGATTTCTTTCCTTGATGCGTATCACTTGTAGCTATCTACAGACAGGGCGTGTTGTTGTCCAGTATAAGGCCGGGGAGTAAAACTGGGAGGGGGGGAGAGGAGAGGGGAGGGTGGGGGGGGGGGGGGGGGGGAGGGCGATGCTTGCTTTCAATTTACCCCGAGAAGAAAATATGTAATGCATCTTGCAGGTTGGAAAATAACACTTCGGTTCGTTCCTTTGCTGCAGCGGAGAGAGAGAGAGAGAGAGAGAGAGAGAGAGAGAGAAGACAGACAGACAGAGACAGAGACAGACAGACAGACGCTGAAAAATGCACGGTGAAGGAAAGGTACACGGAGACAAACCGCACGATCAAGCGAAGTGAACAGAACGTGTGTGTCACCTGGTCCCAGCCATGCATCACAAAGCCCCCACAAGGTGCACGTGCAACGTGTTTCTGTTCGTGCTCTTTCCATGCAGACCGGCCGGTTCTGAAAGCCAGGTGTGGCAAATGGGGAAGACCAGTCCAAAAAAAAAAAAAAAAAAAAATCTCCCATCAAGTCAGTTGGACACATTCAGGGTCATGTCAAACTTGATTTAAACGCCAGGTGTGTGGGATGGGGTGGAAAAACAGTTCGTCTCCCATCCAGTGAGGCCGTTACATTCAAGTTAAAATTTAATGTCCGCACTCACAAAAGGTAGACAGGGATAACCTAGGAGAATGGGGTGTGTGGAGGAGGGACTGGGAGATACTTAATTGATATTATAGTCGGACACCAAACCATCAGTTTTGCTACAGTGGGAACTGAAAATGGTACCGTTTAGACTGGACCCCAGCAGGAATTGAACTCTATACCACTGAGCCAG
>CM031595.1:106502110-106504610 GCA_018398815.1 Conus ventricosus | reverse complement strand
ACAAAAGCAACTCTCTAACCACAAGAAATTATACGTTGCTTTTATCGACTTTAAAAGGCTTTCGATTCGGTAGATAGAAGCCAACTCTGGTCAATCTTAAAGAAAAAAGTGTGTAAAGGGTAAGATGTACAATGCACTTAAAAGCATATACACAGATGTCAAAGCTAGGGTTAAAGTGGGGGGAGATTTAACTGACACTTTTATGTGTCCTCAGGGTCTGAAGCAAGGAGAAATATGCAGTACGGTTTTATTTTCGCTATTCATCAATGAGCTTGCTGAAGAAATAATTCAATATGGTAAACATGGTATTCCCTTATTACCAGACTTCATAGAGATACTAATTATGCTTTTTGCCGACGATGTTGCACTCGTAGCATCTACCGTCATTGGTCTCCAGCAGCAACTGAATGTTTTGTGTAGCACAGCGAAAAAACTCGATTTGACCGTAAATTTAGAAAAATCAAAAGTTATTGTGTTTAGAAATGGGGGGGTATATCGCCTCAAGGGAAAGATGGTTCTACGACGGTAGGCAACTAGAAATTGTTAATCAGTATAAATATCTAGGCGTTATCTTTTCCACGGGTCTTTCTTTTTTCCCATTGCCTTGAGGATTTAGCATCCAAGGCAAAACGTCAAGTCATCAATATTATAAAACTACTGTGGAAGTTTCAAAGTCTTTTCCCCGAAATTGTTCTTTAAACTTTTCGACTGTCAAGTCCAGCCAGTGCTTAGCTATGGTGCCGAAGTATGGGGTTTGATTGCAAACAACTTAATTATTGAAAAAGTGCATTTGTTTGCACTCAAGAGATTCTTAAATGTTTCCATAAAAACACCCAGCGCCTTAGTCTATGGAGAAACTGGTCGGTATCCACTCTATATAAACAATTATACTAAATGTATCAAGTATTGGATACGTGTCGTTAATATGCCGGATAATCGCCTTCCTAAGAAAGCTTACAACACGTTATATGATTTGCATCATCGAGGCAAGAACAACTGGGTTTTCATCAGTTTGCTCTATGTTAAACCGCTATGGCTTTGGGTATGTATGGGAAAACCAGAACGTTTACAATGTCAAAGGTTTTCTCTTAGAATTTAGAAATCGGTTGATTGATTGTCATCTTCAAGAATGGTACACCCGAATGGATGTTTAGTGATCGCTTTTCCTTCTATTCTTCCTTTAAGCAATTCAGACAAATACCGAATTATCTCTTTACGGTAAGTAATTTGAACAATCGTAAAAATCTCATAAGATTCAGGTTAGGCGTATCTTGTTTAAATACTCACAAACTGCGGCATTCGAGTGTTCCCCAAGAGGCACTCTGCTGTCCTTTTTGTCCAAATCAGTTGGAATCTGAATATCACTTTTTTATTGTATGCCCTAAATATAAGGATGTTCGAGAGCATTTCATACCCACTAAATATTATGCAAGAGCGTCGGCTTTCAAGATGTCATTATTACTTGCCAGTGATAAAATGGCTAAAGATGTTGCTGCTTTCATAACTAAGCTTTTGAAATCAGATGCAAAAAAACGAATGGGACGTAAAGTTCATATATTTTTATGTATAATTCGGGGTACATTTTCCCCTCTAAAAGCAAAAGAGCTTGTATGTGTGAGTGTATGTGGGTGAGTGTGTGTGTCATGTGTATGGTGTGTGTGTGTGTGTGTGTGTGTGTGTGTGTGTGGGACGTAAAGTTCATATATTTTTATGTATAATTCGGGGTACATTTTCCCCTCTAAAAGCAAAAGAGCTTGTATGTGTGAATGTATGTGGGTGAGTGTGTGTGTCATGTGTATGTGTGTGTGTGTGTGTGTGTGTGTGTGTGTGTGTGTGTGTGTGTGTGTGTGTGTGCGAGCGAATGTGTGTGTGTGCGTGTGTGTGTGATCATGAAAAGGTTTACAGGTTTTTTAGGCAATTACAAATGAATGTATCTTCTGTGAGATTTGTAAATGATATGCCCTAAGCTGTATATTGGTGCGTACTATGATCAGTATGTATACATCCATGACTGAGGAGAATGTGAAAGTTATCTACCTGGCCGAGAAAGTGCATGTATACTTGCAAGGTGTTGTTATTTTCCTGTTACTTTTGCTTTTTCCACAATGTTGTTGTCCCCCCCCCACCCCCCCACCCCCCAAACCCCCTCCCAATGTCCCCATTGACACGGCACGAGACCTAGCTCAATTAAATTATTTGTCATTGTCTCTCTTTCTCTCTCTCTCTCTCTCTCTTTCTCTCTTTCTCTCTCCCCTTCTCTCACTCTCTCTGTGTCTCTGTCCCTTTCTCTGTCTCTCTCCCTCTCTCACTTTCTCTACGTCTCTGTCTGTCTATCTATCTATCTGTCTCTGTCGCTCTCTCTCTCTCCCTCTCTCATGTTCGACTTCCCTACCCCTTCTCTCACTCTCTCTCCACTCTGTCTGTCTGTCTGTCTGTCTCTCTCTCTCTGTCTCTCTCTCACTTTCTCTACGCCTCTGCCTGCCTGTTTGTCTGTCTGTCT
>CM031595.1:106492110-106497110 GCA_018398815.1 Conus ventricosus | reverse complement strand
TCTATTCCCTTTAAGTCTATTCCTTCTAGGAACAAGGTTAGGGTTAGGGTTAGGGTTGGAATAGACTTAAAGGGTTAGGGTTAGGGTTAGGGTTAGGGTTGGAATAGACTTAAAGGGTTAGGGTTAGGGTTAGGGTTAGGGTTGGAATAGACTTAAAGGGTTAGGGTTAGGGTTAGGGTTGGAATAGACTTAAAGGGAATAGACCTTGAAGGAATAGACCTAAAGGGAATAGACCTATAGGTACCTCCCCGTGTGTCACTGGGCCGGAGCCAGTGTTGTCCTTCAGTCTGTCCGTGGCTCGGTCTGTCGGTTGTCGTGTCTGTCTGTCAGTGAGTGTCGCTGTGTTTGTCGTCAGCAGCGTGGCACTCTCATTTCTGGACTGATTCAAGCTGACATTCGAATACCGACTGGTTCTCATAATGTAGTCAGGTACTCAAAAAGCGTTCTCATAAACGTAAGCAGTCTTCGGGAAAGCGAAGGAGACCAGACAACTGTGTTTAGTGTGTGTGTGTGTGTGTGTGTGTGTGTGGGTGTGTGTGTATGCATGCATGTGTGCTTGCATGCGCATCCATGATTTCTTGCATATGTCCGTGTGTGAAGTGTCGTGTAGCATGGTGTGTGACGTTGAGCGAGTGAGTGAGTGAGTGAGTGAGTGTGTGTGTGTGTGTGTGTGTGTGTGTGTGTGTGTGTGTGTGTGTGTGTGTGTATGTGTGACTGCTACACGTTGACAAGTTGTCGTGTTGCTTTTAAAATCATATTAAGCTTTCCCATGTAGTATTCGTTTATCTGATGATGTATGCAGAGGCTGGTGGAAATATGAAATATGTCTGGAAGCTTCCTGTTGCTGTTTGACACTTCGTCTTTAAATTGATTACCCGAGAACGTTCGATGTCCGAATCAATAGAAAGATGAGATTTTGATCCTTTTTGAAGGCTGTGGGCTACATATATTATTGCATTTAAGGCTACGTTTCAGTTTTGAGACCTCTGTGATGGTCGTGTGAACACTGATTTTGTGAACAATATTCTCATGGATTAAAGACGTCAACCTTGTTGCTAGAGTTGATCTCTTTTTCTGTCTGGATTAGTTCAACAGAGAGGTAGAACAGCTCTTATCAGTCATTTTAGACAGCGTTCTTCATCCAACGAAGTGTCTCAAAATAACGGCAGTTCCAATCGGTTCGTTATAACTGTGTGTGTGTGTGTGTGTGTGTGTGTGTGTGTGTGTGTGTGTGTGTGTGTGACTCCTCTTCCTCTCTTTGTATGTCAGTCTGTCTGTCTGTCTGTCTGTCTGTCTGTCTCTGTCTCTCTCTCTCTCTCTCTCTCTCTCTCTCTCTCTCTCTCTCTCTCTCTCTCTCGATTGCTAGCATCTAATATGAGGAGGTGCCATTCTCAGCCTTCTCTGGTGACATTATCATTCCAGGCTAAGAAAACTGGGCCACTTTCCACGATACTTTTCTCCCCCCCCCCCCCCCCCCCCCCCCCCCCCCCCCCCCCCCCTCTCCCCGGCTCGCTGTGGTCCTCCCTCTGCAGTCATCACTATTACCCTCATAACTCATGGAGTTATTAATAAACAAGACTGGAACTCATTGTTACCACTTAAGTGACTATGAAGTCTATGGGATAAATGTGTCGTCGAAGGTTCTTAAACTGCTGGGTAGAGTTTACCTAGACTATTCAGTAGCCATTAGTGTTACTTCCCTTTTAAGTGTGAGTGCGTTGGTGTGTTCTCTCAAGGATGCCCGAGTGCCGAGTGAACGTTATGTGTGTCACTGGGCCGGAGCCAGTGTTGTCCTTCAGTCTGTCCGTCGCTCGGTCTGTCCGTTGTCGTGTCTGTCTGTCAGTGAGCGTCTCTGTGTTTATCGTCAGCAGCAAGGCGCTGTTATTTCGGGACTGATTCAAGCTGACATTCGAATACCGACTGGTTCTCATAAAGTAGTCAGGTACTCAAAAACGTTCCAATAAACGTAAGTGGTCTTTGGGGGAAAGCGAAATGTAAGCTAGAGACGTCTTTTAAGAGAAGAGAGAGAGAGAGAGAGAGAGAGAGAGAGAGAGAGAGAGAGAGAGAGAGAGAAGAGAGAGAGAGAGAGAGAGAGAGAGAGAGAGAGAGAGAAAGAGAGAGAGAGAGAGAGAGAGAGAGAGAGAGAGAGGAGAGAGAGAGAGATTCAGACAGAGAGTTAGAGAGTCCCAGTGGCTTCATGAACGGCAAGAAGTCATTCCCCTGATGTTGATTTCCAAGTGGAGCAGCAGGACAAAACTGATCGTTCGACCTGGCTTCTGTGTCCTCTTCCGAATGTGTTCTATGCGCTTAAAAAAAGGAGCGTTGTGAGTAGAAGTGGTGGGCGCATAGATCCCATAACGTTGTCAATTTTGGATTATCTCTGGATTAAAAAAAAAGAGTCTTTTCTATCTTTTTTTTAATTCTCAATTTCTTGCTGTCTTGTCTCCTGTGCCATCTAACTGGAGTTACTCATTTTCTTGGTGGTCCTATCTCCCATGCCGTCTCACTGGAGTTATTCATGTTCTTGCTGTCCTAACTCCCACGCTGTCTCACTGGAGTTACTCATGTTCTTGCTGTCCTATCTCCCATGCCGTCTCACTGGAGTTACTCATGTTCTTGCTGTCCTATCTCCCATGCCGTCTCACTGGAGTTACTCATGTTCTTGCTGTCCTATCTCCCATGCCGTCTCACTGGAGTTACTCATGTTCTTGCTGTCCTATCTCCCATGCCGTCTCACTGGAGTTATTCATGTTCTTGCTGTCCTATCTCCCATGCCTTCTCACTAGAGTTACTCATGTTCTTGCTGTCCTAACTCCCACGCTGTCTCACTGGAGTTACTCATGTTCTTGCTGTCCTATTTCCCATGCCTTCTCACTAGAGTTACTCATGTTCTCGCTGTCCTATCTCCCATGCCTTCTCACTAGAGTTACTCATGTTCTTGCTGTCCTATCTCCCATGCCTTCTCACTGGAGTTACTCATGTTCTCGCTGTCCTATCTCCCATGCTGTCTCACTGGAGTTACTCATGTTCTTTCTGTCCTATCTCCCATGCCTTCGCACTATAGTTACTCATGTTCTTGCTGTCCTATCTCCCATGCCTTCTCACTAGAGTTACTCATGTTCTTGCTGTCCTATCTCCCATGCCTTCTCACTAGAGTTACTCATGTTCTTGCTGTCCTATCTCCCATGCCTTCTCACTGGAGTTACTCATGTTCTGGCTGGTCCTCCTATCTCCCATGCCGTCTCACTGGAGTTACTCTCACGAAGCTCATGTTGTACACAGCTCCACCCAAACCCAGGACCATACTGTCACAGGCCCAGCTCCGGCAGTCCGCGGGGAGCCGTCACTATGAGACTGGCGACTCACCGGAGAAGACCTTGTGTTGATGCCGACTCGTTTGGTTGGTGCTCACTGGTGCCAGTGCTGATCCAGCATAATTATGCAGGACGCCACCAACCACGCCTCCTGCCGACGAGAGTAACAGCTTTGTAGCAGAACTAATGAGGGTGAGCGTCCCCGACTTGGAGGGCAGCAATGAGTGTACCCCGTGAACATGCCGGACACTCCGACTGTGACGGGAATTTGACATGGACACGAGCAAAGAAAGGAACTCGAAGCCGAGTTCACCATGAAAGCAGGTCCACGTCATGGCAACGACGCAGTTGAGAACCAGTTTGGTCAGGGACTACACACACACACACACACACACACACACACACACACACACACACATATATATATATATATATATATATATATATATAGATATACAGCTGAAGAGGGTAGGGAGCGGACAGGTAGGAAGAGGAGACACTGAGAGAGAGAGAGAGAGAGAGAGAGAGAGAATCGTGTGCAGAGAGGGTGGGTGTGTATGTTAACCAGGCCCGGGAAGAAGAGACGCCTGCAGTGCTTGTCAGGAAACTGGAGCAGCACGCTGAAAGTCGCGTTCAGCGGGTGGATGAGACCCAAAACAGCCTGCCCAGCGACTCCTGATAGGAGCTGACGTAACATGCCCCAAACATCACTCAACGCGGAAAGACTGGGCTGTCGATAACTCGCCTTCAGACATGATTTTTGTCCCTGTGTTTTCATTCCACCAAATTTTCGAAAGTAAAATTTCAACAGGAAACACATTATCGTTTCATATAAATGCCAAATAAACACACAAGTTGAAAACAATTATTGTTTTGAACTAATCTTACATTAGTATCGGATAGAAATAAGCCGTCTTTTAAAATGGAGATGATCTTGTGGGGTTGTTTAAGATAAGTCCTCCTGCTTTCTTGTTGTGGGCTTAGTGGTCTGTTACAGCGTGTTGCGACGGCTGCGGGCGAAATATCCCACAAATGTGCTTATACTTCTGCGAGGACTCGACCTCAGGGCCTCCCGACGGCACCAGCCAGAAATGATGTTCACTGCTCCTTGACAGCTGACAGAGAGAAAATGATAGCTTTCGGCCAGGTTCTGTTTTTCTTTTCTTTTTTTTTCTTTTCTTTTTTTTTTTTAACATAAAGTGTGCGCTCCATCAGTTTTTGTGTGCATCGAGGAAGATGAAGTAGACGAGAGAGAGAGAGAGAGAGAGGGGGGGGGGGGGGGGGGGGAAAAAAGGATGGTGATGCCATTACGAGAGTTAAATAAGAAAGTATGTCTTCATTATTACGTCATGTGGCGAAGTGCACTACAATTGTTACCACGTTTTTCACTGTTCCATTCGCTGTTTTTTGTTGTTGTTTTTTCCTCCTGAAAATCTTCCTGATTTTCTTTATAGTAAATTTGCCTCCCAGGAAATATTTTTACGTTTGAAAAGTAATTTTCTTGATTTTCTTTATAGTAGATTTGCTTCCCAGGAAATATTTTTTACGTTTGCGAAGTCTGTTTAATTATGCAACATTTTCCGACTTTCCCCTACTGGATTTATCTCCCTTTTAAAACTCTGCCTTTCCGGAACATTTCCGTACTTTTTGTACAAGATGTACCTGCCGGCAAAGGCTCTTACCTTT
>CM031595.1:106479610-106482110 GCA_018398815.1 Conus ventricosus | reverse complement strand
ATGCTGCATTGTTAATTAAAGAGAGAATTGATCCACTGGCTGATTTATGGATGATTAGGACTTTGTATTGACTTTAAATGTACCTGGTAAACAATTTCCAGTATCGTTAAAAGAGAGGGCACTGGAAGAGATTCAAGAAAGCACACATGTACACCCATAACCCATATACACTTTTGTACTTTTTTTTCCAGAAAATCAATCAATGAGCAACAAAGAAACACACATTACACTTGTACGCATACACGCACGCATGCGCGCACGCGCGTGCACACACACACACACACACACACACACACACACACACACACACACACACACACACACACACTCTCTCTCTCTCTCTCTCTCTCTCACACACACACACACACACACACACACACACACACACACACACACACACACACACAACATACACACACACACACACACATTCAGTGAGAAGCCTGAGGTAAAATACACCGGTTCAGACACCAAAGGCCGAGGTGGGTGAATACCACTGATAATACCTGACAAGGGTGTATCAGGAGACGGCGATCGGCCCACGGCCTACACAGGTGAGGCTGGCTGCACGGAGCTATAAATAAACGATCTAAGTCTGTGGGCTGGCTGCTTGCCTGTCTGGTGTTAAAGCAGCCACGACCACTTACAGGGAGAGCAGCAGCATCCTCATCTATTGTGATGCGTCGATTCGTATGCCTGGCATGGAATGTTAGAAAAAAAACTTGAGGGGGGCGGGGGGGGGGGGGGGGGGGGGGGGGTGGACAATAGTTTGTTAGCTTCTGTTTCGTTTTATGAAAATGCTGGGTCCTTTCACTGTTTATCTTTAAGCTGTATTGTTATGATGTTAAAGGAGCACTGTTAAGCGAAAACCACAATGAAACGGGTTCACTTTTGTCCACTGTGTGTGTGTGTGTGTGTGTGTGTGTGTGTGTGTGTGTGTGTGTGTGTGTATGTGTGTGTGTAAGCTGTGACATGTCTGTTTTCTAAACATTGGATTTTGTCACATACCCGTAAATACAGAAACGATGTTTGTTGCACCATGTTGTGGATGTTGAAAAACTCCTCTTTTTCTGTGGTTTTTGAACATGGGTTCACGCTTTTGCACTAGATTTGCACCTGGAAAACAAATATACCGTTATGATATGGAGACGAGTAAGGTCAAAGGAAGGAACAGAGAAGGGGGAAAAGAAAAGGTTGTAAGAAGGGGAGGTAGGGAAGGTGGTTGCAGGAGGAGGAGGGGGCCGCTAGAAAGATCGGTCCCAAAGCAGATTTAATACCGTCAAATACAGTCTGATATCAGCGACTGTCTTTGGTGTGACAGTAATGGCAGCAAGTGTGGTTGATACATCCTTAGGCACCGCCTGCCCCTGACGCAATTCAAAGACAGATAGATAGATAGACATGTGTATAAGTATACATGCATATGTATATATAAACACATAGGGGGAGATAAGCATTCGTATCTGCAGTGGTAGATAATTCCGCCTAGCTAACAGTATGTGCTTGAGTGGGCGAATGGGGAAAAATAAAATACATGCTTCTCAAAATGCTTCCCTATTTCTTCAATCTAAGACATAAGAGCAAGCTTTGTTTATAATTCAATATTTCTTGCAGTCATTGCAACACCAAGCTGCTCTGTAAGTTGCTGGAATGGTGTTCGGTACTTATCCTTGGAATTTATTAGTTTGTTTATATATATATATATATATATATATATATATATATATATATATATATATATATATATATATATATATATATATATATAGTGTGTGTGTGTGTGTGTGTGTGTGTGTGTGTGTGTGTGTGTGTTACATAGTGGTCTTCAATAAACAAATTACATCCTATTAACTAAAAGAAGAAGAAAAACCAGAAAAATCAAGTAGATGGAAAAAACAACAACAACCAGCCAAGAAGATGAAGAAGAAACACGTGACGTATTAATGACAAACACAGATTGTTCATAGGCCACAAAGTCACGTATTATGACAAACACAGATTGTTTCTGGGCAACACTTCCTCAGGGGTTGCTAAGTTCACTCTGGAGAGAATTGCTGCGGGGTCTGTAATGGGCGCAGGGGAGATGGGGGGTGGGGGTGGGCTGGGGGGGGGGGGGGGGGGTGAGCGTGAGATAAGCGGGCTGGAAGAGGGGCAACAATGTGATGGACCTGCTCAAGAAAAGCCTTTTTCTTGGCGTGCATCCACTCCAACATAACACTAACGCTGGTGCGTGCAGTCAGGACTCGTTTCCGTAACGTGGCGCGTGGCATTTGTCTTAAAGTCACCCACAAAACGAAAGCAAGCCAGAGATTCTAGGTTCGAAAACTCCTTGCAGACATTTAAAAGTTCTGTGGAAATAAGAAGAAATGAAAACGAATAAGAATGTACCGCCACATTTTTGTTGTTGTCGGAGAATGATTTCTGTTTGAATTAGTAGAAGCAGTGATTTGCCCGTAGTTCTATTTCTGCATAGCGGAATATGTCAGAAGAACTGAGCATG
>CM031595.1:106462110-106469610 GCA_018398815.1 Conus ventricosus | reverse complement strand
GGGGGGAACGAACAGACAGAGAGAGAGAGGAGGAGTTCGGGAGGGTAGGCTCTCGCCTACAGGAAGGCAGGAGATGAGAACGAACAGAGACAGAGGGAATGAGGAGGTTTTAGGTGTAGTCTCTGCCGAGGGAAAAGGCCAGAGAGAATGAAAGAGAGGGGAGAACGAGGGGAAGAACGAATAGAGAGAGAGAGGGAGAGAGAGGTTCTGAGTGGAGCTCTGCAGGAGAAAAGGGCAGAGAGAGAGAGAGATGAGGAGAGAGAAGAGAACCAAGTTGAGAGATTAGCATGAGATAGTCTGCAGAGGAAGGACTGAGGAGAGATGTGGAGAGAAAAAAGGAGTTGCTAATTTATGAAGAAGAAAAGAAAGAAAAGAAAAAAAGAAAAGAAAGCAACCATGTCCATTTGATAAGAGCAGACTAAAAGAGGGGAGAGAGAGAGTGCATGCGTTTAATGCAGGAAGAAAGAAAGGAGACAGATCGATGTTGATAGTCATGTTCTACCCTAACCCGGGGGTTCGACCTCATACCTGGCAGCGTCACTTCGCCAAGCAGAACCACAGACCCCCGCCAACAGTCTCACCTGACCAGGCGCCATCAGACCAACACCAGTGCCGGCGTTGTGTCGTGTTGTGAAGTGACAGTGAAAAGAAAAGAAAAGAAAAGAAAAGACAGTGATTCGTGAATAGTTAAGATCACCGGGCCCCGGTAAAGTAGAAATCTATTTTACCCGGGTTAGTTAATGATGTTTTAGATAAATGATTTTTTTGAAATTCAAGGAAAGAGAGAATGTTTTATTTTGTTTGATTCTATATGCATTGATGTTCTTTCTATGATCATGTATAGTAAGTTATAGACTTTACTAGTGGTTTGATGGGGACGAATGCATGATATTGAATGAGTTGTAAGCAAGCTGTGAGTGGTTTGGGCTGTGCGCTAGTCCTTCCTCCACTGACCATTACACCGGGGTTTGACAATTTATTGGCGAGCTTGCCAGGATATTCTGGCCCATTTATTATAATTGTTCAACTTCTCAGAGAGGAAGCGGGGTTTGGGATTCAAGTATTGTAATCCTAAGACAAGGGGTTGTCTTACTGTATGTTCCCAAGATAGTTAAATATAGGCTTGGCATTGCTTCCAAGATAGCTAATATAGGCTTAGCATTTCACCCCCGGGAGTACTCATTTCGCACAGATTACCTATAATTCGCTCCATAGTTGGGTCAGGCGCCTGGGTCTTATAAAAACTAACTACGTTGTCCCAAGCATATTATCATTCATAGGATTGTGCTATTACGTCATCGTGTCGGTAACCACCAGTTTGGCTGTCGTAGTTATAAAATCTTGGTCAAAAAAAAAAAAAGGGGAAAGAGATATAATGGCGGAAGAAAAAAACACCCTATTAAAACAACTTGTGGCTTTCGCTCGTGATTTAGGTTACTCAGGAGAAGGTTGCGAGCATTCGTTGAAACCAGCAAAGATGGAAAGGGATGAGCGAGCGGAAAGGACGACGTGTCCCCGGGTAGAATAGCATTAGCAGAGCAGGAAAGGGTCAAAGCTAAAGGAAACGCAGGAAACAAAAAGAATGAGGGAAGCGCAGGAAACAGAAAGGTTTTAAAGCTAGGGAAACGCAAGAAACAGAAAGTTTTAAAGGTTCAAGTAGAGTTAGAGAAAGTAAGAATACAAAGGGGGGCCACCGAGGATGGGAGTTCAGTTTCCAGTGACTCTGTGCGCAGCTATGTCCCCGACCCAAGTTGCCAAAATTCTCGGAAGGAACCGATTCGTTTGATGCATACATCAGTCGTTTCGAAACGTTTGCGACCAGTCAGGGTTGGCCCAGAAGAGTGGGCAGTCATTTTGTCGGCTTTACTGAGGGTAAGGCATTGCAGTTTTTCACTGCGTTACCAGCAGAAACAACAGTCCGATTTCGGTGCTGTGAAGGAGTCTTTAATGAAGGGATTTGACCTCACAGAGGAAGGATTTCAAAAAGGGAAATTTCGTTCAGCTAGATTGCAAGCAGGGGAAACGTACACTAGTTTGGTGCACGTCTAGTCACTATTTTGAGAAATGGTTAGAGTTGAGTGGTACGAAGAAGGAGTTCGCTGAATTGAAAGAGCTAGTTATGAAGAACAGATTTTGTCAGGTTGCGGCCCTGATTTAACCATACATTTGAAAGAAGAGACAGCAGAGACAGCAGGGGAGTTGTTGAAGTTCGCAGAGGTGTATAGAGAGGCACGTTTGGGCACTAAGGTGAAGGAGAGAAACAGGTGCTAGGCACAGGTGAGAAGGTGCAAGGAGACTAGGAGAGTTTTTGCAAAGTCTGCAAAAACCAGTGGTGGGGCAGAAGGAAGGGCAAAGGGACATTAGGTGTTTCATTTGTCACAAGAAGGGACTGTGGCGAGGGATTGTCGCATGAGGTTCCAGAAGGCAGCAGCCTTTGCAAGAGGTGGATAAGGGTCGTCAAGGGAAACGACCTGCAGTGGAACCCAAAAGGGATTCGTCTGAAGAGGGTGGAGTGCAGCTGTGGCTAGCACTGGACAGCAGTCAGTGTCAGGGATGGAGGGCACTAGGCTGAGTGGTTCGTTACCGTGGAAGAAGGGTGGATTGGCCAGCAGAGGGTGAAAGTGTTACGAGACACTGGTTGTTCATGCGGGGTAGTAGGGAACAACGTGGTCGGAAAGGGGATTTGACAGGGCAAATCCAGACCTGTACTCTAATCGATGGCATTTGTGAGGGAGTTTCCAGTTGCTAAGATAGAAGTACGTACCCTTACTTCTCAGGCGAGTTGTCTGCGTTGGTGATGGAGAAACCCCTTCACGATTTGATCATCGGAAATATTCCAAAATGCAAAGGATCAGGGGATCCTGAGTTGTTGACTTTCTACAGGGGCAGCAGTTAAACACGGAGCAAGAAGGAGGAAAAGGTTGTTAAACCCTTTAGTTGTTCCGGAAGGAAGTCGGGCATAGACGTGTCGCCTGATGAGTTTTGGGCCCGCGCAGGAACAAGACCCTTCGCTCGTGAAGTCTTTGGGGGTTGGCAAGAGGTGGAGGAGAAACAGGAGGTTAGAGGAGGTTGAGACAGAATTTCTTGTGAAAGGCGGCTGTTGTACCGAGGTTCACCAAGGGAAGACAGGTGAGGTGACCCCTCAATTAGAGGTACCGGCATGTTATCGTGACACTGTCATGTCAGTGGGTCACGAGTCGCTCATGGGAGTCATCTCGGCACCCGGTTAAAACGGCTGGGCGAGTCTTTGATGATTTTCATTGGCAGGGGCAATGGCAGACATTAAAGCGGTTTGCATGTCAGTGATGTGTGTCAAAGGTTTAGCCCCAAGAGGGGTGAAGAGGAAAGGGGCCTCTTAAACATCCCCCCTTTTAATTGACACACCCCTTCAGGAGAGTGGCGGCCCGAATGATTGGCCCCAAACGCGCCCTGTTCCAAAGGTGGGCGCAGGTATGAGACACGTAAGGTTGCAAGGGAAAAATTTGCAGGAGGGCTAGGGTCGGTCAGAAGAAGCAATATGACAGGAAGGTGAGGAAGCAATCCCCAAGGTGGGAGATCAAGTCTGGTACTGCTTCCCACGGGTCACAACAAGCTGTGAGGGATTGGAAAGGACCATTCACCCCTCACTGAAAAGGTCGGTCGGGAAATTTCCGAATTTATGTGAATGGGAAACTAAAACTTTTCCCTGCGAATTTTCTCCGCAAATATATTCAGCGTGAGACTCAGCACATAGGGGGCAGCAGCAATCAATTTTTGAGGTGAAGAGACACAGCAGAAGAAGGGGAGATTTTGTTACCCAAGTTTCCAGAAAAGTCATACAGGGATGTGTCACTGTATGAAGGGCTAGACAGTAGGAGTTCCTAGGTTTTGTTGTCGGAAGCGACACAAAGCAGCCGGGGAAAAAGGAAAGGTGGAGAAGATGATGAATTCAGAGAGACCAAAGACCAAAAAAGAAGTCAGGAGTTCTGCTAGGTTTTATTGGGTTTATAGGGAGTTTGTCCCAAACTTTGCTGCAATCACGAGTCCCCTCAGTGAATTGGTCAAGGCAGGGAAACGGCAGTGGTCGAGTGGTCAGACGCTGCAGAGCAAGCACTGCAGACGGTGTTGGAAAGACTAGGTTCCGTCCCATCTTGGGAAGCTACCCGATATGTCCAAACATTTTGTTTGCGGACAGATGCATCAGGCGGTGGGATAGGTGCAGTTTTTGTTTCAGGAGCATGAAGAGGTTTGAGTTTCCTGTGAGATATGTAGCAGGAAGTTGACAATGTGTGAAGAGGGGTACGCAACTGTAAAAGAAGGAGTGTTTAGCTGTCGTGTGGGCCCTGCAGAAGTTCCACAAATACTTGTATGGGAAAGAGTTCGTGATCGAGACGGATCATCAACCACTCAAATTCCTGCAGGAGGCGCAGTTGAAAAACAGCAGAGTGCTGGTTGGGCAATGGGACTGCAGCCCTACAGGTACCGAGTGCAGTACATTCCGGTCGACAGAAAGTCGGAGGGTGCTATTTAAGCCGTGTTAGTCTAGCAAGCTGCAACTCAGAGGAAGTCAGTCATATCCGGGTGCTTTGTTGATAATATGTGTTGATTCCAGTTATGTTGATTTGGATATGGGTTCGTTCCCCGTTGGCTATTGGTTCATATTTTTTTTGTGTGAGACTGGTTCATATTTCTTTGTGAGACTTGTTCATGTGGATGTAGTTATGCGTGGAGCTACAGTCGTTGTGTAGTGTGCATTATTTGCAATAAGCGAGGATGGAGATTCCTCAGTGAAGTGTCATGGATCGTGATCATATTTATTGTGCCCTTTTTATAAGAATTGGGGAAAAAGAAGATGTGGCAAATCGCAGGTAGGGGAATTGCATAAGTGTGCACAGAGGTCGTTATAAATGAGTTGAAATAACGCAAGAGCGCACGTCAATGATAACTCATTGGATTTGGTATTCATAAAATTTTATATTTTATAAAATTATAAACCGTTGATTGTAAGTATTTTCCAAAATTTGCGCGTGTAGCTGTGTGTCAGCAAATTCGGTTGTTGTCCTTTTTGTACCCTTGTTTTGAGACAATGCGGAGCATGGGCTTTTGCAAGGGGGAAATTGCACGGACAAAAAATGAAAAAACCTAACTTGGGGGAAACAACCTAACTTGGGGGGAAACGCCAGCCAAATTTTTTCGGACCTAAGTCCAAACTCAAACATTCTAGGCGTCAGAAAGACGGGCCCACAGGTCGGGTCCGGCCAATTAAGCTTAGCGGAGAGGCTTCAGGAAGACGGTCTGTCCGGCTATACGGGCTAAGCAGCTTTGACCACGCCTCGATGTCTAGCGAGCGGTCGCAGAGCCGAGCTCAAGTCATCTAGCCCCTTTGTGGAACCAACGTCATTGTTATCGGGACCGTCGTGGTGCCTACCCCGACTCAGTGGCCAATTTAGATTGACCAGTGTCCACCACTTAAGCCACACCGCGCCAGTGAAGTAGGGAAAGGGGGGGGAAGGTAGTGTGTGGTGGGGGTGAAATCTAGCTAATCAATTAAATGACCAATTGACCACCACAGAGAGTAAGGCGTGTAGACGGGGACTGTCATGATTTGACGTCCAATGGAATTAGAGGGAGACAACTTCGGGGATCAAGGGTAAAAATACTGACCAATGGTATGGCCCTTGGACCGGGGTTAGGCATAAAGGAATGTGTGAGTGAGAGAGGAGGAAGAGGGAGGAGACGAACAGACAGAGTGAGAGGAGAGGAGTTCGGGAGAGTAGGCTCTCGCTACAGGAAGGCAGGGAGATGAGAACGAACAGAGACAGAGAGATGAGGAGGTTTTAGGTGTAGTCTCTGCACGAGGGAAAACAGGCAGAGAGATGAAGGAGGGGAGAACGAGGGGAAGAACGAATAGAGAGAGAGAGGGAGAGAGAGGTTCTGAGTGGGAGCTCTGCAGGAGAGAAGGGGCAGGGGAGAGAGAGAGATGAGGGAGAAGAGAACCAAGTTGAGAGATTAGCATGGATAGTCTGCAGAGGAAGGACTGAGGAGAGATGTGGAGAGGGGGAAAGAGAGTTGCTAATTTATGAAGAAGAAAAGAAAGAAAGAAAAAAGAAAAAGAAAAGCAACCATGTCCCTTTGATAAGAGCAGGCTAGAAGAGAGAGAGAGAGAGTGCAAGCGTTAATGCAGGAAAAAAAGAAAGGAGAACAGATCGATGTTGATAGTCACTGTTTACCCTAACGGGGGTTCGACCTATACCTGGCAGCGTCACTTCGCCAAGCAGAACACAGACCAACGCAACAGTCTCACCTGACCAGGCGCCCTCAGACCAACACCAGTGCCGGCAGTTGTGTCGTGTTTGTGAAAGTGACAGTGAAAAGAAAAAAAAAGAAAAGAAAGACGTGATTGTGAATAGTTAAGATCACCTGGCCAGGTAAAATAGAAATCTATTTATACCCCGGGTTAGTTAATGATGTTTTAGATAAATGATTTTGTGGAATTCAAGGAAAGAGAGAAGTTTTATTTTGTTTGATTCTATATGCATTGATGTTCTTTCTATGTCATGTATAGTAAAGTTATAGACTTTATAGTGGTTTGATGTGACGAATGCATGATATATGAATGAGATTGTAAGCAAGCTGTGAGTGTGTTTGGGTTGTGCGCTAGTCCTTCCTCCACTGACATTACACCGAGGTTGACAGAGTATTATTAAGGTAGCGTGACCGGTCAGCCGACGTATGGATGGGAGGGGGCTGTGTACTGACTTCAATATACCCGGTAAAAGTTTTGGTGCATGCTGAAAACGACAGGGCACAGGATGAGGTTCAAGTAAAACAGTGCAACTAACCCATTTACATTTGAAACTTGAAAAATCAAGTACACTTTACAAAGAAAAGCACACACACACGCACGAACGCATACACACACACACACACACACACACACACACACACACAACACACAACACACACACACACACACAACACACACACACACGAATGAATGTAAGAAATTCGGAATGAGTTGTGTGTGTGTGTGTGTGGTGTGCGTGTGTGTGGGGGGAAGGGGGGGGAGGTGCGTGGTGTGTGCGCGTTCGTGCGTGCGCGCTTGCTTGTTGGTGTGTGTGGTGTGTGTGTGTGTGTGTGTGTGTGGTGTGTGTGTGTGTGTGTGTGTGTGTTGTTTTGGTTGTGTTATGGTGTGTTGTGTTGTGTTGTGGTGTGTAGTGTGTGTTAGTGTGTGTGTGTGTGCGCGCGCGCCCCGTTTCCCCCCACCTCGGTCGCGCATTCGCGCGAGTGTGTGTGTGTGTCTGTGTGCGTGTCTCGTCCATTTTTTGGGCACGCAATCCCGAGTGGGACTTTATAATTAGTGCATCTTTCTTTACTTGTCTTTCTATTCAGCTAGTTGGTTTAGTCGGTGGGTTGGTTGGTTAGCTGTTAGTTATTAGTTAGTTATTTAAAGTTACTTCGTCGGTCTGTTAGTTACTTAGTTTGTAAGTCTTTTACTTATTTATTTGTATTTTTTTAACA
>CM031595.1:106444610-106457110 GCA_018398815.1 Conus ventricosus | reverse complement strand
CTCTCTCCTCTCTCTCTCTCTCTCTCTCTTTTCTCTCTCTCTCTCTCTCTCTCTCAACAAGGGGGCAAAAAGGCATTGCGCTCAAAACAGTATCGGTATTTAATTGATGAGTAATAGCCTAGTCTGTCCAATACAAAAATCTGCGCTGCCAGTGCAGCAGTTTAAATTTCATCATGAGAGCTATTGCCACGTAGGGCTAAAGAAAGAAATAAAAAACAAAACACACGAAAGTATGTAGAGCTACTGCCACGTAGTGTGAAGGACAGTAGCCAATAGAGATCGAAAGTCAGCCTTCGAGCTTCTTTCTCCTTCTTTCCCATCTATATAGAGTAATCAAAAATGCCATTAGTGACAGAGGGCAGTCGCTTTTTAGCTACTTTTCGTTACTTCTCGTAGTCCCAAACAAGGTAGGGGTTTTTAAAATACTTGTGCTATTGCTACATGACTAAGCGAAGACTCTCTCTCTCTCTCTCTCTCCTCTCTCTCCCCTCTTCTCTCTCTCTCTCTCTCTCTTCTCTCTCTCTCTCTCTCCTCATTAGATATTTATTCATGGGATATTCATGAAAATTATATAGGAGCAAAAAAAACAAAACAAAACAAACAACAAAGAAAAACAAACAAACAAACAAAAAGAAACATAGGCATTACTTTTAAATTTAGACATCTGTGACACTTAATTTGGGAAAATGAGAGAGAGAGAGAGAGAGAGAGGAGAGAGAGAGAGAGAGAGAGAGAGAGAGAGAGTGAGAGAGGAGAGAGAGAGAGATGAAGTGTGAAATGCAAAAATTCACTTTCGCCCCGAAAATCGATTTTCATAAAAATTATTGATCAATAGGCCCGATAATCAAAAAACCAGGTGCAAATACGCCTGATAATCGATTATCGAACGGTTATTGATTTCTACACCTTGTATTGATTTTGGTAAAAAATTTGCACATAAAATTGATTTTTGGCCCGTTATTGATTATGGGGGCCGGTTATTAATTTCCGGGTAATTTGCCCCTGGTTATGATTATCGGGTTTGTTGGTAAGTAATTTGCACATAAAATCGATTTTCGTACCAGGAAATCAAATTTTCGTAAAATGCACACAATTCACTTTCCGGCGAAAATCAATTTTATAGTATGAAAATAAATTTTTTATAAGCAAATTACTTACAAATTGGCCCAATAATCAATAACAGGTGCAAATAACGTCTGATAATCGATTAGCGGGGCCGGTTATTGAATTTTACACCTAACATTGATTTTGGTAAATATTTGCACATAAAATTGATTTTCGGCCCTTTATTGATTGTTGGGGCCTTTTAAATGATTACCGGCGTAATTTGCACTGGTTATTGATTATTGGGCCTATTGGTAAGTAATTTGCACAGAAAGTCGATTTTCATACTATGAAAATTGGGATTTTCGGCGGAAAATGAATTCTGT
Source organism: Conus ventricosus (assembly GCA_018398815.1). Lineage (NCBI taxonomy): Eukaryota > Metazoa > Mollusca > Gastropoda > Neogastropoda > Conidae > Conus > Conus ventricosus. The sequence goes on along the minus strand of CM031595.1, from coordinate 106,455,680 downwards.
GAATTTCACGCTTCAGAGAGAGAGAGAGAGAGAGAGAGAGAGAGAGAGAAAAGGAGAGGAGAGGAGAGAGAGAGAGAGAGGGTTTATTATGTGTATCTGTCATGCCTTAAAACAATACCAACAATAGCAAAAAAAGAAATTAGGGAGAGAGAGGAGAGAGAGAGAGGGGAGAGGAGAGATGAGAGAGAGATGAGAGGAGAGAGAGAGAACGAACGAACGAATTTATTTTCAGAGGGTAATGGAATAAGCATCACTGCTTTTTTACATCCAGCCCCCCGGGGGCCCCAAAAGAAAATTTAAGAAAGGAAAGGAAAACAACAACAACAAAATATTGATTAATATAAAAATAATGGAAAATCACTCTTAAATATGACATATGAAATCCCAAAAGGATACAAAATTATGTACAGAGGGAACACCGACAGAAGGTGTGGGAGACGGGGGGGTGGGAGTGGGATGGGGTGGGATGGGGACAATTAAGAATGAGAGGGCGGGGGGAGAAAAGGAAGAACTGATAAAGAAAATGAAACATTTACACAGAACAGTTTTTGGTACATCTTTGGGCAAAGTGTGTAAGATCAGGCAATACATCAAGTACGTGAAAAGATTGGATTTAAACTTACTAGTGTTTGGTTCGTTTTTCAGTTTTTCTGGGATATTATTCCACACCCACCCACCAGAATAAGCAAGGCTTGTTTTGCATAAATTAATTGATGGAAAGGGAGATTTATTTTATGCGAATGACGAGGGATCATTAGAAGTAAATATATTCCTTAAATAGGAAGGGCACTGCCGTGTGGTATTTTATGCATAAAGAGTGCTTTGTTGTACAATAGTTTGGTCTTAAATGGAAGGATCCCTGCTCGTTCATAATCAGGGTGCCCTAGCGAGGGTTCATCAATTGTTTATTTTGACAGCTCTTTTATATACTAGTCATGGTTTAAGCAACTTATTGCTCCAAATCCCGAGTGTCGAGGTAGTCAATATTTGGTTGAATATAAGATTGAAAAAATAATAAGAGAGAGAGAGAGGAGAAGAAGAGAGAGGGGAGAAAGGGGAGAGAGGGGAGAGAAGGGAGAGAGCGTTATTGTAAATGTCAGTTATTTGGGTGTGTCGCAGCAGGTTATACAAATGGGGGGTCGAGATAGAATTGGTCGAAAGAAAGTGTTCTGTAGCCTTAAAAACAAAAAACCAACAATAGCAAAAGAAATTAAAAGGAGAGAGAGAGAGAGAGAAGAGAGAGAGAGAGAGAAGAGAGAGAAGAGAGAGGAGCTGAACAATATTTTACAGTATTACGATATAATATGGGACAGGAAGAGAAAAGAGAGGAGAGAGAGAAAGAGAGAGGAGGAGGAGGGAGGAGAAAAGAGAGAAGAGGGGAAAGAGAAATTGATAACATTGCGCACTGCGCGCGCGCCGCAACCACACCACGCCCCCACACGCACACACGCACACACACACACACAAAACCCCAACACCACAACACAACACACACACACACACCCCGACACTACACATGACATTTTCGTAATTTGTTTCATTTTTTTTAATCGTAGTGATATAAGTGAAATAGGACTAGCGAAAAAAACGGTGTCTGGAAATCGTAGTGGTAAACATAAATTTTATAGGTACCAAGTTAGAAATGAAATCGTCTTGCGAATGACACGTAGTGATATCGGGTAAATAGTCGTTTGGATATGTAGATTAGTTTCCGTGAGCTTAGCCCGTTAGTGAAAATGGAAACGTAGTGTTTTCGGGATGTCCCCGATGAATTGATCGGGGGTGCAAGTGGAGGCCCGCAGCAGCGCGGTGTGCACAAGGAAAGAGGAGAGGGGCCGTCAAATTTCAAGTATCTGTCCACCCGGGTAAAATGCTGCATGTCTCTCCCCCCCCCTCCCCCACCACTCCACGCAGACGACGGGTGCTGTTCATTTTTGGAATCCTGATCTTTTTTGGTCAGAAATTGATGCTCTATGTGTGTGGTTAAGGGGGGGGGGGGGGGGGAGTGTGGGTAGTGGAGTAAGGGGGTAGGCGGTTCACGATTGTTCACGCGCATGTATTTACGTGCGTTTTGTGTTGTGTTATGATATTTGTGCCCTCTCTCTCTCTCTCTCTCTCTTCTCTCTCTCTCTCTCTCTCTCTCTCTTTCTCTCTCTCTCTCTCTCACTCCTTCCTCTGTGTCCCTTTTTCTCCTCTCTCTCTGTCTCTCCCCTCTCTCTCTCTCTCTCCTCTCCTCCTCTCTCATTCTCTCTCTGTGAAAATGCACCACAGCCCACATACACCATATGCGCTTGTATGCCTACGCACACACACAGGCACACAGACACAAGACACAAGACACCACACACACACACACACACAACACACACACACACACACACACACACACACACACACACGCGCGCGCGCATACCACATAAACACACACACACACAACACACACCGCACAAGTATTCTCCATGGGACAGGATCCTAAAGTTTTGTTGCATTTAGCAACCAGTCTGTACATCAAGTTGCTTACGGAAAGGAGTATTTTTCTGCTTCGCGATCGCTTTTAAAGAAACTTTAAAAAAATTGAAGTAAGCGTAAGTTGGCCCCGGGTGTACCTGTGCATACTAATCCTCTGAAGCTTTGTAGCAGGGCCCTTTTGCCCTTGATGAAAAAAGGAAAATAAGTTCTGTAAAAAAATTAGTGGAAGGATTGCGGTGGGCGACCTTGAAGAGTTAAATACCGGCCGACTCGTTTTCGAAAAAAAGCCAGAAAAATTCAAATTTAGAGACGCTTTGTTTAGTTTCAGACGTTTTTTAAATTATCAAAGATTTTACCCCCACGAGAAGCGCCCGCTATGGTTTCCCCCGGTACCCCTTGGGGAAATAACGGAATAACAGTTAACATTTTTTTTCTGATCTAACAAAACGTTTCGCCGCATTTTTGTTAGCAGCATCTGTCAAATTGAAAGGAAAAAAAGTTTACTAACTATTTTAAAGTATACCCTGAGGCTCAGTCTTGATGAGGGGGGGGGATTGGCTTTGTAATTCCAGATTTTAAAGTAAAAAACTAATTTTTGGGAAGGGCATTCCATTTTTTACAGTGAACTGTTTCTTCCCGAGGGCATTAAATTATTTAATTTTCCCTTTCAGTCTCAATATTTTATCCGTTTTGTGTTATTCACGTCATATTAAAAGTTTTTATTGTTTTTAAATACACAAAAGGGAATTTTTATTTGAGATTAAGTCATGTTTCAGTCTTTACATGAAAAGGGATAATGTTGTATTTTTGGGTTCCCCGCACACCTCCTTCTTTTTTTGATCAAGAGATAGAACAAAAAAAGGGGCAAAAAAATTATTTGGTTTTTAGGTTGATTGTCCTTTTTTACAGGAAATAGTCATTAATCGGGGTTTTTGGAGTCTTTTTTTCCCATCAAAACCCCGTCGCAAACTTAAAATTTGTGTCGATTAGCCGACGGGTTTTTGGACTTTTTGATTTTATTTAAACCCCCGAACCCAAATTTGCCAGACTGTTCGTGCGTATGTCGTGGGGTTTTTTCAGTTCAAAAATTTATTTTTGATTGTGAAATAACGAAACCCTTTTTGAATTTTTGTTATCCAAATGATGACCTGGGCATGTTAAAGGTTTGACTTTTTTTGATTTGTTCCCGTTTTTTCTCTTTTAAATTAACGAGTAACCTTTTGGAAATCCATTAAGGGAAAATTTTTTAAACTTTAAACGTAAATTAGATTATTTTAGTTATTTTTATCTAATTTTTCATAGTTACTGTCCCCCAATTCTCTATCTTTATTTTGTTCCAGAACCCCATCGTCCTCTTTTCTTTGATGATAATAGTCTTAAAATTTTAAACAATAGTTATTTAACGTCTGCAACACCATATGTGTACGAGACGTAAAACAGAATTCCTTTTTTAACACCCCCGCACCACACACACACCACCACACACCCACACACACACCACACAACACACACACACACACACACACCACACAACCACCAAAAACCAAAAGGCCAAGAGAGAGAGGAGAGACAGACCCACAGAAAGACAGACAGACAAAAAAGCAGACAGCATCGGTATTTTCTTATTTCGGGGTACAGGGAAACCCGGATTTAGTAATTTCCTTTTTTTACCCCAGTTCTTATAGAACAGGGAGTACTTTAAAAATGGGGAAAAAAGCAAGATGCTGTGGGGTGTTGCCCGTCCGTCCGTGGGCAAAAATTTTTCCATCGTCCAGCAAAAAACTACTGGGCCGTCTTTCTAAATTTGTAGGTATGTTCATTTGGACCCGGATGAGCCCCATGTTTTAGTTTACCGTTATAAACCCTTACTAACGGGTGTAACGGCCTGTAAAAAGGTTTTTTTTTCTTCATGGAATACTCAAAATTTCTTGGGCCCATCTTTGTGAAAAATTGCAGGTATTGTCATCACGGCCGGATAATGTTTTAAAAGTTTTAGTTTACCATTATGCCCTTTTCAGCGGGTGTAACGGGCCGTAACTTTTTTTTTTTTTTATGGGAAAATTTTCAGAAATATGGTCGCTTAGGAAAATTTGAGGTATGTTTATTTTGGGGCACGGTGTGCCCGATGTTTTGTTTCCCTTTTTGCATCATAACGGCTATTAGAAAAGGTTTTTAACGGCCCCTAACGTTTTTTTTTTAAAAAGGAAATTTTTTCAGAAACACTTTTTCGTCTTTTTGAAATTTGTAGGTATGTTTTTATGGGGCACGGGTGATGCCCCTTTTTTTAGTCTACCGTTATAGCCGTTACTAACGGCTGTAACTGCCCATAACGGTTTTTTTTTGTTTTACCGTTATAGCGTTTATTAACGGCTATAACGGTCCCTAACGGTTTTCTTGTATGGAATATCTCAGAAAGTACTTGGCTGATCTTTGTGAAAATTTGCCCCGATGTTTTAGTTTACCATTACATCCGTTTACTAACGGCTATAACGGCCCTAGCGGTACTTCTTTTTTTATGGAATATCTTAGAAAGTACATGGCCGATATTTCTGAAAAGTTGTGGGTATGTTCATTATGGGTCACGGATGATGCCCGATGTTTTAGTTTACCGTTATAGCTGTTACTAAGGGCCCCATAATGGTTTTCTTCTTTAAGAAAAATCTCAGAAAGTACTTGGCCGATCTTTCTGAAAATTTGTAAGTATGTTCATTATAGGTCACAGATGATGGCCGATGTTTACCGGAATAGCCATTACTAACGGTTACACCAGCCCAAGACGGGTTTTCCTCTGTATGGAATATCTCACGCGTATTCAGGATAAACTGGGAGTACGTTTATGTGCTTTGCACCTTGTTTTTGTTTTGTTTTGCTTGTGTAACAAAATGAGTCGCCATTTTTTGTACCCCCAGTTCTTATAGAACAGGGAGTACTTTACAATGGGAACGAAGAAATGCTGTCTGTCTGTCTGTCCGTCCGTCCGTGGTCAAAATGTGTTCCACTCGCTCCAGACAAAACTACTGGGCCGATCTTTCAAAAATTTGTAGGTATGTTCATTATGGGTCACGCATGATGCCGATGTCTTATATTAACGTTATAGCCGTTACTGGAACATCCAGCAGTGAACTTCTAATGGAGGATTTTGATATTTATAGAAAGGACAGAATTGGAAAAAGAGGTGGGGGAGTCTTGATTGCCATTAGGAAGAACTTAGCTAGTGAGTTTTTATATCAAGGCAAAAATAGTGAAAGTTTATTTTGTAGGATTAATTTTAAGAATAAGAGACCTGTCATTGTTTGGATCAGTTTACAGACCTCCAGACTCAGATGAAAATGTATGTTCGTCTATTTGCAGAGACATTTCTAACATTGTTTTGACCAATAGGAAGGCAATATTATGGATTGGTGGTGACTTTAACTTACCAGATATTGATTGGGGTGAAGATGCCATACTTGGTAATCAATACAGTAAAAATATTAATACTCAGTTTTTTGATACCACCAAAGACCTTGATTAGTGCAGTCAGTTGAAGCACCAACTCGTGGTAAGGCATTCCTGGATTTATTTTTTACCAATTGTCCAGGCGCTTTAGGCAATCGGGAATTAATTGCAGGCCTGGGTGATCATGACATAATTCTCTTAGAGAGAACTTTCAACCCTTTCGAAGAAAACCCCCTAAACGTACCATCAGACTCTGGAACCAAGCAGATTTACCAAAATTGCGCAGGGATACTCATGATTTCAGTCGTCTTTTTTTTTGAGGTACCATAGTGTTAAAGATAATGTCAGTGCCCTTTTGGGGAAGTGTATAAAAACTAACTTGGAATTTATTATGGATGACAACATACCTACTAAAATAACTTCAAGCAAGAACCACCAGCCATGGATTACTACAAAAACTAAACGTTTGTTGAGAAGGAAACATCGTTTCTTTAAGAAAATTGAAACTACATCCTAACTCAGAAAGATTACTGGTTAGGTATAAACATATTAAGAGAAGGTGTCAGAGAGAATGTAGGCTTGCTCACTCCAATTATGTTAATTCGATGATTTCAGAAGGTGATCATCAAAACAAGAAATTATGGTCTTACATAAGGAGAAAAGAGACAGGACAACATTGGGATTCCAGACTGAGAAACAACCAGAATAACCTAATACAGGACCCTGAAGGAAAGCAAATTACTAAACAAGCAGTTTTGTTCAGTTTTCTCAAATCCCAAACCTTTAATTAACGTTAGACTAAAGGATGATGATAAACTCCCTGAAATGCAAAACATCAAAATAAACAAAGCAGGAGTATTTAAGTTACTGACCAACATCAATGAAAACAAAGGTACTGGTCCCGATGGCGTTCCTGGCAAGCTCTTAAAAATTATGTGCCAATGAATTGAGTGAGTATACCAAATACTTTACCAAGCTTCACTGGACCCGGGAGTAATACCTGATGAGTGGCGAGATGCGAGCATTGTTCCCTTATTCAAAAAGGGGGACAAAACAAAAGCAGAGAACTATAGACCTGTATCTCTTACATCCATATCAGCTAAACTACTTGAACACATAATATATAGTAGCATAATGGACCATCTTGACAAATACGACTTCTTAAATAACGCCAGCATGGTTTTAGACAGCGAAGGAGTTGTGAGACTCAACTTATAACAACTCTCAATGATTTTAATAACTGTCTTAACAACAGACAGCAAATAGATGCAATTTTATTAGACTTTTCTAAAGCCTTTGATAAGGTTGACCATGAGGGCCTGCTGCTTAAATTAGAACACATCGGCATTGGCGGTTCTTTGCTAATATGGGCTAGATCATTCCTCGTTGGGAGAACGCAGAAAGTTGTTGTGGAAGGGTCGACATCTCATTGTAAACCAGTCCCTTTTCAGGTGTACCACAGGGAACTGTTCTGGGGCCCTTGTTTTTCTTAATTTATATAAATGACATAAGTTAGAAATCTCTCTCCTGGAACTACTATAAGGCTTTTTGCAGATGACAGCTTAGTATATAGAACAATCAGAAGCAAGATGATACACGCATTCTACAAGAAGATCTAAACGCTTTACAAGAGTGGGAAAGAACTTGGAAAATGGAATTTCTTCCCCAAAGTGCCAAGTGTTGCGCATATGTAACAAACGCTCACCAATTAGATCAGATTATCTATCCATAATACATTTCTTAAAGAAACTAATGCTGCAAAATATTTAGGTGTGATTATAGATAGTCGTCTCAAATGGAAAGACATTACAATTTAGTATGTAAGAAAGCAAATAACATCTTAGCTTTCTTATACAGGAATATCAATGACTGCCCCCAAAAGGTTAAGACGACTGCTACAAAACACTGGTTAGACCAGTACTGGAATATGGTTGTCAGTTTGGGATCCTTACCATATAAAGGACATTGATAACCTCGAAAAGATTCAGAAGAGAGCAGCACGGTTCGTAACAGGGAACCACATCAGAGAAAAGGGGAATACTAGGAAGAACATGAGGAGATTAGAATGGAAACCCTTAGAAGAGAGAAGAGCTTTTATCAAACTTAACATCTTCTTCCAAAGGCGAGCTAAAGTAATTGATATTCCAATGGAACAGCTAGTATTGAATAAAAGTAGCACCAGGAGTGGCGGTCAATGTTATACCATACCTGCATCAAATATTGACAGCCACTTACATTCTTTTTATCCCAGTTCTGTACGGCTGTGGAACTCACTGCCGGGTGCCATCAAGATTGCCACAAATGCAGTCTCATTTAGGAAGCAGGTTGATTCGACGGTTTTGAGATCTGCATATTGACGATTTTCTATTTTTACTTCCCCAGATGTTTTACTGTTGCCTGGGCCTGAGTTTGGCCATTGCTTTTAACTTCTTGAGTATCGAGTGCGACCCCTTGTTTGCCAAATTTGCTCCAGGGGCCAACAGTCTGAGTCGCACTGTTTTTAAGTTATTTTATTTTGCTTTTTAACATGCGCGCTGGTGACCTACTCGTTTTTGAGTGAACCAGTATTTTAGGGAAAAAGAAGAAGAAGATAACAGCCCATAACGATTTTTCTCCTTTATGGATATCTCACAAAGTTCTTGGCCGATCTTACTGAAAATTTGTAGGTATGTTCCTTATGGGGTCACGAATCATGCTGATGTTTTATTTTACTGTTGTACCCGTTACTAGCGGCTGTAACGGTCCATAACAGTTTTTCTTCTTTATGGAATATCTCAGAAAGTGCTTGGCGATCATTCTGAAAATTTGTAGGTATGTTCATTATTGGTCACGGATGATGCCCGATGTTTTATTTTACCATTATATCCGTTACTAACGGCTATAACTGCCCGTAATGGGTTTTCTTTTTATGGATATCTGAGAAAGTGCTTGGCCGATCTTACTGAAAATTTGTAGGTATGTTCATTATGGGTCACAGATGACGCTCGATGTTTTATTTTACCGTTATACCCGTTACTAACGGCTATAACTGCCCATAACGGTTTTTCTTTTTTTATGGAATATCTCAGAAAGCATTCGACCGATCTCTGAAAATTTGTAGGTGTGTTCATTATGGGTCACGGATGATGCTCGATGTTTTATCTTACCGTTATGTCCGTTACTAACGACTGTAACGGCCCATAACTGTTTTTCCTTTTTATGGAATATCTCAGAAAGTACTTGACCGATCTTTCTGAAAACTTGTAGGCATGTTCATTATGGGTCACGGATGATGCCCGATGTTTACTTTACCGTTATAGCCGTTACTAAGGGCTATACCTGGCCCATAATAGTTTTCTTCTTTATGGAAAATCTCAGAAAGTACTTGGCCGATCTTTCTGAAAATTTGTAGGTATGTTCATTACGGGTCACAGATGATGGCCGACGTTTACCAGAATAGTCGTTACTAACGGCTATAACGGCACAAAACGGTTTTTCTCTTTATGGAATATCTCACGTGTGTTCAAGATAAACTGGGAGTACGTTTATACGCTTTGCATCTTGTTTTTCTCTCATTTGATTAAAATAAGCGAAGTCGTGATCTTTTAATGCAATGCGGCTAATTCCACAAATACAACATAATATGTACTCCAGTAACAAAATAACAGACCAAAAAGAAAACGCAACTGAGCAAAGAAGCAAACACACGAACGCCTCCACCAGCTTCGATCAAACATACTGACAAATAAACATATTCTTATTTGTTCTGTCCCAGTTCCATCGTTTTGTCCTTGACCAAGCCACCCATCCCCACCACCTCTACCCCTCCCCCCCTCCTGCCGATGTCCTCCATCTCTCTTTTTCTTTTGTTCCTCTCCTCGTTGTCTTTGTCCTCTGTTCTTTCTTTCTGTGGTTATGTCATGTCTTTTTCTTTTTTTTTTTTTTTTTTTTTTTTGCTAGCCTTTTCTTCATCTTGTGTAGTGCTGTATCGTTTTCCCTTCATGCGTGCACCGTTTCTGAAATAATGTGTGGCGGTGCCGTTTTCTTTTCTTTTCGGTTTTTCTTCTTTCCCTTTGTCTTGCTTTCCTGTTGCTTTAAACTGACCCCCCCCCCCCCCCCCACACACACACATCCCCTCCCCCCCCCCCAGCATCTTGTCTTCTTTTGTTCATTTAATTTTGTTCTCCTTCGTTCTGTCTTTCCTTTCTATGTTTCAGTTCCCATTCTTCTTTGATCGTTGGCATGGTTGCCTTTCCGTTTTTTTTTTTTTTCTCTGCTCATGTCGTGACTTTCTCTCTTTTCTTGTTTTTTATCTTTCTATACCTCTTCATTTCTTCATCACACACCTCGGGAACCTTTCAGGTTTCTCCCCCCCCCCCCTCCCCCCCTCTCCGCAGTTCCAAAGTAAACCAAACCAAACCACTGGTCGTGGTGATGTAGCTGGCAGGTGTACGCAGAGATATATACACACACACCTTAAGTAAACCTGCGCATCATTCGCATCATTTAGGAAAGCAAGCAGGAAGCGGTATTTCTGGACGAGTCAAGAAGTCAGAAAATGAAGGAACAAGGGTAACACCATGCGAAGGCCAAAGTGCGCACGCTTCGTTGCTTGAAACAACCAAGATCGTTGTGACATCGGAGTGGGGTGGGGGGGGGGGGGGGGGGATGGAACAGCCGCATCTTTCAGATGAGGGGTAAAAAAAAAAAAAAGAAAGAAAAAAGGAATGAGCCACATCTTTCAGATGGCGGTTTAAAAAAAAGAAAAGAAGAAAAGGTAAGGGAGGCTACGCGCTATTGCCCCGAAGGTACGCATCGCTGGCAGTGATAACAGTTTTCTTACCTGACAGGTGATTCGATAAACTCACATCAGTCAGCTAGCTAATGTGGCGACGTTCGGCTTACAGGATAAACATGCGAGCGTAATAACTCTCGGAAGAAAAACAAGAAAAAACAAGATGCGAAGCATATAAACGTACTCCCAGTTTTCCAAACCGCTTATAAATCGGCCAAGTGTTTTGTGAGATAAGAAATAAAGGCAGAATAACGGTTTTAACGGTTATTTAACCGATGTACACTTTTGAAACTGGTATTTTAGTCCACAATGGGCTAAAGCCCGTGTACATACCGAATTTCATCCAAATCGGACATGTCAAGAATAACGGTTTTTAACGGTCAGATTTT
>CM031595.1:106432110-106439610 GCA_018398815.1 Conus ventricosus | reverse complement strand
TTCTGTGTGGTGAGCGAAAGGCCTAGGCATTCAGCCGAGCGATATAAAGAACAATTCTGTAGATAAAGAGCATTGTGTCCGTTTGTCTGTGTTCCTGCTCCGTATACAGAGGCACAGAGTTTGGTCTGACCCTCTCCACATTTCGCATGGTGAATGACAAGCATGATCACAGCGAATCACTTTTGCGCTGGGCAGTCGTATGTGTCATGCATAACGGTGCGATGTCGGGGATTCCAAGGTGGTCATAGCAGAACGGTGCGATGTCGTGATTCCAAGGTGGTCATAGCAGAACGGTGCGATGTCGGGGATTCCAAGGTGGTCATAGCAGAACGGTGCGATGTCAGGATTCCAAGGTGGTCATAGCAGAACGGTGCGATGTCGGGGATTCCAAGGTGGTCATAGCAGAACGGTGCGATGTCGGGATTCCAAGGTGGTCATAGCAGAACGCTGCGATGTCGGGATTCCGAGGTGGTCATAGCAGAACGGTGCGACGTCAGGATTCTAAGGTGGTCATAGCAGAACGGTGCGATGTCGGGATTCCAAGGTGGTCATAGCAGAACGGTGCGATGTCGGGGATTCCAAGGTGGTCATAGCAGAACGCTGCGATGTCGGGGATTCCAAGGTGGTCATAGCAGAACGGTGCGATGTCGGGGATTCCAAGGTGGTCATAGCAGAACGCTGCGATGTCGGGATTCCGAGGTGGTCATAGCAGAACGGTGCGATGTCAGGATTCTAAGGTGGTCATAGCAGAACGGTGCGATGTCGGGGATTCCAAGGTGGTCATAGCAGAACGGTGCGATGTCGTGATTCCAAGGTGGTCATAGCAGAACGGTGCGATGTCGTGATTCCAAGGTGGTCATAGCAGAACGGTGCGATGTCGTGATTCCAAGGTGGTCATAGCAGAACGGTGCGATGTCATGATTCCAAGGTGGTCATAGCAGAACGGTGCGATGTCGTGATTCCAAGGTGGTCATAGCAGAACGGTGCGATGTCGGGGATTCCAAGGTGGTCATAGCAGAACGGTGCGATGTCAGGATTCCAAGGTGGTCATAGCAGAACGGTGCGATGTCAGGATTCTAAGGTGGTCATAGCAGAACGGTGCGATGTCAGGATTCTAAGGTGGTCATAGCAGAACGGTGCGATGTCGGGGATTCCGAGGTGGTCATAGCAGAACGGTGCGATGTCGGGGATTCCAAGGTGGTCATAGCAGAACGGTGCGATGTCAGGATTCCAAGGTGGTCATAGCAGAACGGTGCGATGTCAGGATTCCAAGGTGGTCATAGCAGAACGGTGCGATGTCGAGGATTCCAAGGTGGTCATAGCAGAACGGTGCGATGTCGAGGATTCCAAGGTGGTCATAGCAGAACGGTGCGATGTCGGGGATTCCAAGGTGGTCATAGCAGAACGGTGCGATGTCGGGGATTCCAAGGTGGTCATAGCAGAACGGTGCGATGTCGGGGATTCCAAGGTTTGTTTTTCTTTTTCCTTCAACTGTTTAAGCTTACATCTGGTTCATCTAGTTTGTGTTCTTTTGTGTCGCGAAAGTTATGATAGGAAAGGGTCAAGTGAGTAATACAGCATTGTTACCGTGTTTTGTTTTTAAATTAACAGTTATACGGTGTGTGTGTGTGTGTGTGTGTGTGTGTGTGTGTGTGTGTGTGTGTGTGTGTGTGTGTGTGTGTATGCGTGCGCGCGTGCGTGCGTGCGTGCGTGCGTGCGGGTGTGCGCGTGTGTGTGAACTAGCATAACACCTGCATACGCATTAATGAAAAGGACAAATAGAAATTTAGTGAGCACAGAATGCAGATCATTTTTTTTTTCTTGCAGCTTGTCATCTGTGCTGTATTGCTCAGGAAAGCAAAAGAAACAACACCCCCCCCCCCCTCTCCTCAGGAAAACAAAAACAAAAACAAACAAGCAAACAAAGAGACAATGCTCTTTCACGCATCTCTCAACCGATGGTACCTTTGCCAAATCAATCGGCTTTCTTTCTGTCTTTTTTTTTTTTTCGCTGTTCGTTTCTACATTCCTTTTATTTCACTCTTTCACATTTGTTTCTTTTCGCGTGTTTGTCCTCTTTTCCTTGTAGTTTTTTCCTTCCATTTTATCTTTATTTTTTTCCCCATCCTTCGTTTATTCTTTTTTTTAATTTTATTTTTTTAATTATTATTTTTAAATAATTTTCCAAAAGCAAAAGACAATAAACAAGACGCATGTACAGGAAAACAAAAACATAGTTTCAGAAACAGTTACATATAGTTAGTAGACACTTAGTAGGTGATGGACAGATGAGGGCACATCTCTATTATGAAACAGAGGTAATAATAGAAACTATTACCAAATGGCATAACGTAACATTTTTTTTTAAAATGCGTGAGCCTATGGATGGACAATTTCATTTTGCAATGGAGAGATTATCCGCTCTGGCAACATGATGTCTACACACATAAGGCTTAAATTACATAAATAAAGGCATATATTTTTTCCATGTTAGCTCGAATTCATGGGTTTTCCCTACAGTTGCTGATAAATATTTTTCTGTTCTTACTCTTATATTTAAACTATTGATGAAACTAGGCGTTGTAGGGTTCAAATTGTGTAGCTTGCTTTTATAGATGAAAAATTTGGCAAATAGTAGTATGAAATCTAAAGGCTTGTCTGTTATTACATTTTCTGCACAACCAAAATTAGTTGTTCGTTTAATATTAGTCTTAGAGAATGGGGATATTTATTCCATAAAACAGATTCGAAGTCATTCCAGAAATTTTGAATTACAATGCAATTCCAAAACAAGTGCTGAATTGTCTGCGTTTCTGAGTTACAGAAATTACATTGTGGGGAGTCTGTGAGTTTACACATGTGAAGAAACTTTTGTGTGGGGAGAATACGGTGTACCTTCGTTTATTTCTTATCAGTGCGTGAGTGTGTTCAATAGTTTTCTTTATGTGTTTTATTTTGCATGTTTCTCTTTAAATTGCTGGTGTAACGGAGAGAGAGAGAGAGAGAGAGAGAGAGAGACAGACAGAGAGAGAGAGGGGGGAGGAGGGAGGGAGATGTGACATACTGGTCATGTAAGAGCTGGCTGAGCAGGGGTTTGTTTTGTTTGTTTCGCTTATAGAGGGGGTGATGCGGGACTTCCAAGTCAGATGTAACGACAATCGGATTCAGGTGGTATCTTTGGATAGTGATATCAGTTAATTTCCGCGTAATACAATGTTGCTCTTACGTTGTCATTTTCAGCTTGAATAGGATGAGACTAATAGGGCAGGGGCAGTGAGAGAAGACACAGAAACAAACAGAGAGAGACAGACAGAGACACACACACACGGACAGATACAGAGACAAACAGACAGACAGACTGAAGAACGACCTTAATATACAGCCGATTTTCGGTTACGGATGGAGGTATTTTAGTCAAAGCTTATTGTTCCAATTTGATTTCGGTAAACAAGATATAATAATAAAACAAAGAGGGAAAAGGAACAAGCACTTATATATATATATATATTGAATTATGAACAGAGCTTGGTCTTATGTCTTAGATTGAAGAAAGAGGGGGAGGTAAGCATTCATATCTGCAGTGGTAGATAATTCTGCCTAACCAACAGTATGTGCCTGAGTGGGTGAATGGGGAAAAATAAAATAAATGCTTCTCAAAATGAGCCTTCAGCAAGCTTATAGTCTCCAAGGGGGAGACACTCTCCAATAGGAAGGGAAGCTCACTAACATGTAACTCCTGGTCAGATACCGGTATTTCGAAACCTGATTGTTTCCCCTCAGTGACCGCGGAAAGTGGTAATTTGACTCCTCTGCCTTTTCGGTTTTAAAAAGAATGCTATCCCAGAAAAATCTGGTGTGCAATACCGTAGTATGTTTGTTGAGTTTTCAAAAAAACCAACCAAAGGTGCCACCTAAGAAGCAAAAGAAAATCATGAAAGAGCAAAACAAGCTACATTTTCTTGTGAAAAGTAGAAAATATGAAAAGATAACCTCTTAAGACACAAGTGCTGAGGGCCAGTTCTTGGAATGAATCCGCAAGGGACTAAATTTTGGCTGCTTTGGGGTGCTGTTGGATTCTTTTTTTTTGAACCCTTGGCGGTGAGAACACCACAGAATTGTGGACTGTGGTGTGTCTCTATTTGACACCAAGAGCACAGACACAATCGGCCGTGTCTCTCTGATGAGTCCGATCCGGCGGAGCAGGAGCAGGCAATACAAATAAATGTGCCTTCGAGAGAGATTATGATAGTTCCCTCAGGCAGCTAGTGAAGGGCTTCTCATAGTTATAATAATTATATTCCCCCATTTTCTTCATCTTCAATTTTTTTTAAATTCAAATCTTTGCCAAGTCATTACTATAACGACCGAAGAATTGTTAACCTGCACTTGTTTTCCCCCACTACTTAATTGTTCAGCATTCTATTGTTGGTCAATCAGTGGGAGATTGCATCTCTTAAGAGATCCAAGTAAAGGTTGTTCTGTACAATTCTTAGCCACTCACAATGCTTGGGTTATTGAACAGCAGAGCTGACCACTCAGACTGTTCCATATCTTTTGACCTCCCTTGCATCCTTGAATGGATCCTCAAGCATAGGCTCAAAGATTGTCCCTTACATTTTATACTGTTTGAATAATGCTTTTAGTTTTTCAGCAACTTTTTTCCTCTCCACACCTTTGTTTTGTTCCATTTACTACCCTTCGCTGGCTGCTTTGGGGGTGCTGTTGGATTCTTTCTTTGAACCCTTGGCGGTGAGAACACCACAGACTTGTGGACTGTGGTGTGTCTCTATTTGACACCAAGAGCACAGACACGATCGGCCGTGTCTCCCTGATGAGTCCGATCCGGCGGACGGGGGACCTAGGAGCAGGCAATACAAATAAATGTGCCTTCGAGAGAGATTATGATGGTTCCCTCAGGCAGCTAGTGAAGGGCTTCTCATAGTTATAATATATTCCCCCATTTTCTTCATCTTCAATTTTTTTTTTAAAGTTCAAATCTTTGCCAAGTCATTACTATAACGACCGAAGAATTGTTAACCTGCACTTGTTTTCCCCACTACTTATTTGTTAAGCATTCTTAATAAATTCCAAGGATAAGTACCGCGCACCGTTCCAGCAACTTGCAGAGAAGTTTGGTGTTGCAATGACTGCAAGAAATATTGAATTATAAACCAAGCTTGCTCTTATGTCTTAGATTGAAGAAATAGGGGGAGATAAGCATTCATATCTGCAGTGGTAGATGATTCTGCCTAACTAACAGTATGTGCTTGAGTGGGTGAATGGGGAAAAAATAAAATAAATGCTTCTCACAATGAACCTTCAGCAAGCTATAGTCTCCAAGGGGGAGACACCCTTCAATAGGGAGGGAAACTCACTAACATATAACTCCTGGTCATATACCGATATTTCGAAACTTGGTGGTTTCTCCTCAGTGACCGCGAAAGTGGTAATTTGACTCCTCTGCCTTTTCAGTTTTAAGAAGAATGCAATCCCAGAAAAGGCTGGTGTGCAATACCGTAGTATGTTTGTTGAGTTTTAAAAAAACCAACCAAAGGAGCCACCTATTTCTTCAATCTAAGACATAAGAGCAAGCTTGGTTTATAATTCAATATATATATATATATATATATATATATATATATATATATATATGGGGGTACATGATACATGTGTGTGTGTGTGGGTGTGCGTGTGCGTGTATCATGTCCCCTTTCGCCTGTTGTGGATTTTAAATCAATGAACATGTAACTATCAAATGTCATTAAACAGAGGCACAGTCCGACATCAAGTAATGAATGATTATAGATTCCTCTCACAGACAATGTGTCAAACGTTAAAGTATTTAGATCACTTTTTTTCAGATTGGAGCGTTTTTCTTTTTTTTTTTTCTTCCTTCTTTCTTGCTTTTTTCTTTAATCAAAAATCATCATTGCCATCTTTACATATTGCTTGTAGTTCACAACCCCATTGTAAGTCGGAGATGCGCGCCTAAACTGTCATCCTCGCATTTTTTTTTTTTTTTTTTTTTTTTTTTTTTGGGGGGGGGGGGGGAGCTTTCAAACACTGTCTACATTATCGCTGGCACTTTACTAAGGTCCAAAGACAGAGACATTAAAACTGTATACCATCAATGTGAGGTCCGACTCGGAAATGTCAGGACTTGAAAACGTGGAAGGAACAAGGATCAGACGAAGACACATGTTAGGTCAGCCGTTTTGGGTTCTGAAAAAGAAAAGAAGTCAAAGTCGTGATTGGGACGTGCTGGAACCAATAAAACTGAGCAAGGCACTGCAGAGTAGCTATTGTCTTCATGTCAACGCCCTAAGCGGGCCGTAACAGGAGTAGAGACCATAAACTGTGGTGGTTCTGATCGGTAAGACAAAGACCTGACAAAAATGCGAGGTTGTAATGAAGACCATCAGGTCTTTGTTTTCAAAACGCACGTAAATGGATTCAAGGGATTTGTTCCTTCGTCGTTCTTTTAGGAGGCCACGTATTCACCACAGATTTTTCTTCTTTTTTTTTTTTTTTTTTACAAAGACTGGTTAGATTAGAACTGTTCTCGAGTTTCGACGGGTCACCACTGCCTCCCAGCTTACAAAACCAGCCCACCTGATATGTTTTCAAACCACGTTTAAAACTTCTCGTTTCGCAGCCAAGCGTTTTCAACAATGTTTTTTTCCCCGCATCATGTCTACACAGTGAGTTCTTTACTGATATAGCTGTTATATGGAAACGAATGAAGGTCGGAATGGTGTGTGGAAGCGCAGTGAGTAGTTTTAAGCTAGAAACTGCCCTACATGAATACTGCTTATCATCTCATCATCATCGTCGTCGTCGTCGTCGTCGTCATCATTGTCGTCGTCGTCGTCGTCGTTGCCATCATCGTCGTCATCATCATCATCATCATCATCATCATCATCATGATCACTGTTCTTGTTGTAGTTGTTGATGTTATCGTTGTTGTTATGTAGCGCGGGGGTTGAGGATGAAAGAGAGAAAGCGGACGGGGGGAGGGGGCAGATATTGGGGAGGTTTTGTAACGCCCTCAGAAGCTGTCCCGGTTTGGAAGCCAAGCAGCATTCTGCAGACTGGAAGTGGCTGTTTGTTTCTCCTGGTGACTCACTGCCCCGGCGTGAATGAGAGGAGTTTGCTTGCTTGTGGTTTCTGCTTGTAACGTTTGTACAAAAAAAAAAAAAATGAATGTAAATCGGTACCCAACGATACCAGATTTTTTTATTTTAAAAAATCTGAGAACTGGGATCAGTGAATTTGTTTCATCGTCGTAAGCTCATAAGGTCATAATCACGGTAATCAACGAGACCAGATTTTTCATTTTTACAAAAATCTCTGAGTTGGGATCAGTGAATTTGTTTTCTTCGTCGTAAGCTCATGAGCGTCATACTCATATTCTATATATCCATAGCATTGCAATGACTGAACAAGCTGGTGCCATACTCAAGTTTTGGCTCCTTATTCCAGATGTTTCACAGAGAAAAA
>CM031595.1:106414610-106419610 GCA_018398815.1 Conus ventricosus | reverse complement strand
CAGACTGAGAGGTACAGCTGACTGGGGTGTAAATAGCAGACAGGAAGTCAACAGCTGACTGGGGTGTAAATAGCAGACAGGGAAGTCAACAGCTGACTGGGGGTAAATAGCAGACTGGGAGGTACAGCTGACTGGGGTGTAAATAGCAGACTGGGAGTACAGCTGATGGGTTGTAAATAGCAGACTGGGAAGTCAACAGCTGACTGGGGTGTAAATAGCGGACTGGGAAGTCAACAGCTGACCGGGTGTAAATAGCGACTTGGAGGTACAGCTGACTAGGGTGTAAATAGCGGACTGGGGAAGTCAACAGCTGACTGGGGTGTAAATAGCAGACTGGGAGGTACAGCTGACTGGGTGTGTAAATAGCGGACTGGAAGTCAACAGCTGACTGGGGTGTAAATAGCAGACTGGGAGGTACAGCTGACTGGGTGTAAATAGCGGACTGGGAAGTCAACAGCTGACTGGGGTGGTAAATAGCGGACTGGGAAGTCAGCAGCTGACTGGGGTGTAAATAGCAGACGGGAGGTACAGCTGACTGGGTGTAAATAGCAGACTGGGAAGTCAACCAGCTGATGGGGTGTAAATAGCAGACTGGGAGGTACAGCTGACTTGGGTGTAAATAGCAGACAGGGAAGTCAACAGCTGACTGGGGTGTGAAATAGCAGACTGGGAGGTCAGCTGACTGGGGTGTAAATAGCAGACTGGGAAGTCAACAGCTGACTGGGGTGTAAATAGCGGACTGGGAAGTCACAGCTGACTGGGTGTGTAAATAGCAGACTGGGAGGTACAGCTGACTGGGGTGTAAATAGCAGACTGGGAAGTCAACAGCTGACTGGGGTGTAAATAGTGGACTGGGAAGTCAACAGCTGACTGGGGTGTAAATAGCAGACTGGGAGGTACAGCTGACTGGGGTGTAAATAGCAGACTGGGAAGTCACAGCTGACTGGGGTGTAATAGCAGACTGGGAGGTACAGCTGACTGGGTGTAAATAGCAGACAGGGAAGTCAACAGCTGACTGGGGTGTAAATAGCAGACTGGGAGGTACAGCTGACTGGGTGTAAATATCAGACGGGAAGGAAACAGTTGACTGAAGTGTAAATAGCAGACAGGGGAGGGAACAGCTGACTGGGTGTAAATAGCGGACTGGGAAGTCAACAGCTGACTGGGGTGTAAATAGGCGGACTGGGAAGTCAACAGCTGACTGGGGTGTAAATAGCAGACTGGAAGTCAACAGCTGACTGGGGTGTAAATAGCAGACTGGGAGGTACAGCGGACTGGGGTGTAATAGCAGACAGGGAAGTCACAGCTGACTGGGTGTAAATAGCAGACAGGGAAGTCAACAGCTGACTGGGGTGTAAATAGCAGACTGGGAGGTATAGCTGACTGGGGTGTAATAGCAGACTGGGAGGTACAGCTGATGGGTTGTAAATAGCAGACTGGGAAGTCAACAGCTGACTGGTGTGTAAATAGCGGACTGGGAAGTCAACAGCTGACTGGGGTGTAATAGCAGACTTGGAGTACAGCTGACTAGGGTGTAATAGCGGACTGGAAGTCAACAGCTGACTGGTGTGTAAATAGCAGACTGGGAGGTACAGCTGACTGGGGTGTAAATAGCGGACTGGGAAGTCAACAGCTGACTGGGGTGTAAATAGCAGACTGGGAGGTACAGCTGACTGGGTGTAAATAGCGGACTGGGAAGTCAACAGCTGACTGGGGTGTAAATAGCGGACTGGGAAGTCAGCAGCTGACTGGGGTTGTAAATAGCAGACTGGGAGTACAGCTGACTGGGGTGTAATAGCAGACTGGGAAGTCAACAGCTGACTGGGGTGTAAATAACAGACTGGGAGGTACAGCTGACTGGGGTGTAAATAGCAGACAGGGAAGTCAACAGCTGACTGGGGTGTAAATAGCAGACTGGGAGGTCAGCTGACTGGGGTGTAAATAGCAGACTGGGAAGTCAACAGCTGACTGGGGTGTAAATAGCGGACTGGGAAGTCAACAGCTGACTGGGGTGTAAATAGCAGACTGGGAGGTACAGCTGACTGGGGTGTAAATAGCAGACTGGGAAGTCAACAGCTGACTGGGGTGTAAATATGGACTGGAAGTCAACAGCTGACTGGTGGTGTAAATAGCAGACTGGGAGGTACAGCTGACTGGGGTGTAAATAGCAGACTGGGAAATCAACAGCTGACTGGGGTGTAAATAGCAGACTGGGAGGTACAGCTGACTGCGGTGTAAATAGCAGACAGGGAAGTCAACAGCTGACTGGGGTTGTAAATAGCAGACTGGGAGGTACAGCTGACTGGGGTGTAAATATCAGACGGGAAGGAAACAGTTGACTGATGTGTAAATAGCAGACAGGGGAGGGAACAGCTGACTGGGTGTAAATAGCAGAAAGGGAAGGGAACAGCTGACTGGGTGTAAATAGCAGATAGGGAAGGAAGAGCTGACTGGGTGAAAATAACAGACAGGGAAGGGAACAGCTGACTGGGTGTAAATAGCAGACAGGGAAGGGAAAAGCTGACTGGGGTGTAAATAGCAGACAGGGAAGGGAAGAGCTGACTGGGTGTAAATAGCAGAGAGGGAGGGAACAGCTGACTGGGGTGTAAATAGCAGACAGGGAAGGGAACAGCTGACTGGGTGAAAATAGCAGACAGGGAAGGGAAGAGCTGACTGGGGTGTAAATAGCAGACAGGGAAGGGAAGAGCTGACTGGGTGTAAATAGCAGACAGGGAAGGGAACAGCTGACTGGGTGTAAATAGCAGACAGGGAAGGAAGAGCTGACTGGGGTGTAAATAGCAGACAGGGAAGGGAAGAGCTGACTGGGTGTAAATAGCAGACAGGGAAGGGAACAGCTGACTGGGGTGTAAATAGCAGACAGGGAAGGGAAGAGCTGACTGGGTGTAAATAGCAGACAGGGAAGGGAAGAGCTGACTGGTGTAAATAGCAGACAGGGAAGGGAACAGCTGACTGGGGTGTAAATAGCAGACAGGGAAGGGAACAGCTGACTGGGTGTAAATAGCAACAGGGAAGGAAGAGCTGACTGGGTGTAAATGGCAGACAGGGAAGGGAACAGCTGACTGGGTGTAAATGGCAGACAGGAAGTCAACAGCTTACTGAGGGTGTAAATAGAGATGGGAAGTAAATGATGGACTGGGAACTAAACAGCAAACTGTGTAGTAATCAGCAGAGTGGGCGTTAACGGCGGACTGGGAAGTAAATAGCGCACTGGGAAGTAAATAGCGGACTGGGAAGTAAATAGCGGACTGGGAAGTAAATAGCGGACTGGGAAGTAAATAGCGGACTGGGAAGTAAATAGCGACTGGGAAGTAAATGCGGACTTGGGAGTAATAAGCGGCTGGAGTTAGCGGACTGGGAAGTAGAACAGCGGACTGGGAAGTAATAGCGGACTGGAAGTAAATAGCCGGATGGGAGTAAATAGGCGGACTGGGGTAGAACAGGGACTGGGAAGTAATAGCGGACTGGGAAGGTAATGCGACAGGTGGTAAATAGCGGACTGGAGTAGTCAAACGCGGACTGGGAAGTAAATGCGGCTGGGACATAAATGCGGACAGGGATCGTAGAACAGCGGACTGGGAAGTAAATAGCGGACTGGGAGCAGTGACCTGGGGTAGGTAGTGCTGGACAGGGAAGTAGACAGCGGACTGGGAAGTAAACCATCGTGAGTAATCGAAGCACGCGAGAGGGAAAAGAGGGAACCTGGGGGCGGAAGGGCCGAGGATGGAGGTAAACGGGCTGCCTTGTTGTCCTGGCTGAACACGCGTGCGCAGTCACACGTCGCACGTTCGAATCCGTTCGGCAATGAGATTAGCGTTGTCGAACCCATCTGCAGTCGCGATGAGTTTCAGGTAGCTCCCACCCCCCATATCCGAATGTTATCGACTTCTGTTAAAAGACACACAACAACACCACTTAAGTTTGAAAACAACCCTATCGCAGCACGCGCAAATAAATCGCATTAGCAACACAGCGCAGCAGCAGCAAAGCGAAAGCCACAGCCGAAGCAATACAACAACCGCAGCCAAAGTAATGCAACAACCACAACAGTAGCAATACAACAACCACAGCGGCACAAGACAACAATACAACAGTAGCAATACAACAAGCACAGTAGCAACCATATAACAACACAACAGCAGCAGAACAACATCCGCAACAAAAGCTAAACAACTACAACAGCAGCAACACGCAGCCGCCAAAACAGTAAAAGTAACAACCGCAACAGCAAGAATACAACAACCACGATAAAAGCAAGCCACAACCACAACAACAGCAAACAACCACTACAGAAGCAGCAGTACAACGACAACCACAACAATAGCAGAACAATAACCACCGCAAAAGCAAAACAACAAGTACAACAGCGGTGGCACGACGACCAGAATAGCGCAATGCTACAACTGCATCAACGACAACAAAACGATCACAACAACAGCCACACAACAACTAGCTCAGAAGCAAAAGAAAAAAGTCACAACGAGAGCAATACAACAACTACAGTGGCAAAACGATAACGTCAACAACAACAGCAGCAATGATAACCGCAACTACACCAGAAAAAACAATGCCAGCAACAGCAGTAAAACAAGAACCACCACCATAGCAGCAACACAACAAACCACAAGCAGCAGAAATACAACGGCCCTGATGAAACAACTACAAAATCAGTGGCACAGCTACAAACATCAGTTGAAAAAACACAAAAACAGAACCAACAGCAAAACAACAACAGCAACAGCAGCAGAAACAACACACCAGCGCAAAACAATATCTACAACAGCACACACACACACACACACACACGCACGCACGCACGCACGCACGCACGCACGCACGCACGCACGCACGCGCCACACACACACACACACACACACACACACACACATCCGTCTAATATCACTATGTGGATAGACGTTAAATTGAAGACAACAACAACAACAACACACAACACACTATTATTATTATGATTATTATTATTG
>CM031595.1:106404610-106409610 GCA_018398815.1 Conus ventricosus | reverse complement strand
CTCCTCCTTTTCTCTTTCTTCCCTCCTCCTCCTCCTTCTTTTTCCCCTATCTGTTCGTGCTTCTCCTCCTCCTCCTCCTCCTCTCTTTTTCCCCCTATCTGTTCGTGCTTCTCCTCCTCCTCTCCTCCTTCTGTTTCTTCTCCTCGCTTTTACCCCCATCTCCTTCTTCTCCTCCTGCTTCTCCTCCAGTTCTTCTCCTCTTTTGTCTTTTCCAGCTTCTCATCTTTTTCTCTTGTTCCTCTTCTGCCTGTTTCTTTGTACCCTCTCGTCCTTCTTTTTGTTGTTCGTGTTCTTTTTCTCTTTATTTCCTCGCTCCCTTCTTCTCTGCATGTTGTTGTTCCTCTTCGTCTTCCTGTGCAGATTGTTCGTCTTGTTTCTGGTCTTCTTGTTCTTGTTTGACCTTGTGGTCTTTATTGTGATTGTTTTCGTCGTAGTTCATCTTATTTTTTTTCTTTTTTCGCCTTTCTTTCTTTCTTTCTTCTTCTTTCTTCTTCATTCTTCTTCTTCTTCTTCTTCTTCTTTCATCCTTACCCCCCCACCCACCCCTCTCCCCTCCTTCCTTCTTCTCCTCCCTTTCTTCTCTTCCTCCTCCCTTTTTCTTTTTTCTCTTTTTTTTTTTTTTTTTCATTTTTGGTCTGTCATTCATCCTGTTGACGGTCTACCAGGCAGAGAAGGCTTTGTTCACTGAACCCTGATACCGGGTCCACTTGTGCCTGTACGGTTCACAGATCAGCCACAGGCCGTTGACGTTTCCTGTTGTTAAACACGGAGAGTGCGTGTCATTTCTTTTTTTTTCTTCTTCTTTTTTTGTCTCTGTTATTGTTTTGTTTTCTTCTTCTTCTTCTTCTTCTTCTTCTTCTTCTTCTTCTTGTGTTAGACATAGAGAGTGTGTACTTTTTCTTTTATTCCTTATTTTTGTTTTTGTTACCTTTTTTCTTCATCTTCATTCATCATCATCATCATCATCATCATCATCATCATCATCGTCTTCTTCTTCTTCTTCTTCTTCTTCTTCTTCTCTTTCTCTCTCTCTCTCTCTCTCTCTCTCTCTCTCTCTCTCTCTCTCTCTCTCTCTGTCTGTCTGTCTGTCTGTCTGTCTGTCTGTCTCTCTTGCAAAAGTTATCATGCAGTCCTAAGCTTCAACTGGAAAATAGCCGAATCTCTAATGCATAGTCCCATTAGGGCATACCTGTACAATGATTTGAACGTAAATTAGTATTGAATGGCTCTTCTTCGTTGTTGTATTTCATGTAATTTTACACATTTAGTTGGTCCATCATGCAAAAAAAAAAAAAAAAATACTGAAAAGGAATTACAATTTTGTTTTGGTGCTGTTCAGCGCTTAGTGAATTTAGAAAGAAAGTTACCCAACCAAGTATCATCGAACGCCATGCTATCTAAACCGTTTATATTGATTTCATCTGCAAGACTTCCTGATGTAGTATGGAATTATTTGTCACTGTTTTTCAGCAAAAGCTCTAAGATTGAGAGAAATCGTGACCTCGTAACACCGCGCATTTGTTTTTCTTCCCTTTGTTTTTCATATCGTCAGTGAAGGTTTCCTCTCTCCCTTAGTCTGCTCTTTGTCTCCCTCCACTCCCTCCCCGTTCTCTCTCTCTCTCTCTCTCTCTCTCTCTCTCTCTCTCTCTCTCTCTCTCTCTCTCTCTCTCTTTTTTCTCCTCTCTCTCCTCTATCTCCTCTCTCTCTCTCTCTCTCTCTCTCCCCTTGTGTGTTGTGTGTGTGTGTGTGTGTGTGGTGTTGGTGTGTGTGTTGTGTGTGTGTATGTTTACAGTGTGTATGTGTGTGTGGTGTGTGTTTACAGTGTGTGTGTGTGTGTGTGTGTGTGTGTGTGTGGGGTGTGTGTGGTTAAAATGGAATTGCTATCATTACAAGATAATATAAGGTTTGTTATGTTTTGTTGTTGGGCGATTTTAATGCTTATACCAAAAGTATGAATGATTTTATTGATATGAATCAGTTCACTCAGTCTGTGTTCTCCGATGTTCTCTATGATATGAGCGAGATAATTTCCCCTTGTCAAAGATCATCTCAAGATAAGCAGAGGCCTAATAATTATGGTTTCGTCTCTTAGATTTATGTAAATCACTGTCAATATATATTTTTTAACGGAAGAATTGGTTCAGATGTGGTATTGGAACATGCCATGTAAAGGAAGCACAGTTGTTGATTATATCATTGGTTCTAGATATTTGATGGAAAATGCAAGTAAGTTTAAAGTTGATGTTTTTGAGCGTTGTTCTCTGATGTGCATTGCCATTTATGCCTGTCTCTTCCAGTTAAAACCTTTTTTTTTTTTTCCAATCAACCTAATGGTATTTTAAACACTTCTCCCATCAAGGTATGATGGTGCAGGATTAGAAGATGGGATAACAACAAATGTAATGAATATAAAGAACATTTAGCAAATTACAATGTTGATGAAATTGTAACTTTATTTGAACAAGGCACAATATAAATCAGTGAAATAAAATAAGCGGTTTTCGTCAATTCTTGTTGATTCAGCAAAGGATACATTTGGTACTTACTCTAATATTACAATAATAGATATTCAACGAGGCAGAATCAAAGTGGTTTGATAAGGAGTGTAAGGTTTCTCGAACCCATTTACTTTAAAGCAAAGCATAAATTTAAAATGTTCAAATACTGTGCCTAATCTAAATAATCTTGCTGCTAAAAGCAAAGAATATAAAAATGTTTTGAGACGATCTGAAAGAAGAGCCAACGAGAAAATGGAATAGAGAATTGCGGCTTTAAAAACTAGAAACCCAAAGGGGATTATTGGGGGAAAATTTAAAGGCAAAAATGCTTCATCGTGTCCTTTTCCCTCTTGAAGGCTTAAAAATCATTTCCAGCCCCTTAATCAAAATACTGGATGTAATGATATCATTTTTAGTAATGAAGTTTTTGAAGGAAATATTAATCTAGGCATTTTAAATGATTCAATTAATGAGGATGAAATTGAAAGAGTCATTAAATGTTTAAAAGAATAATAAAGCAGCAGGAGTTGATTTAGAAGGAATGAATATATAAAGAATAGTGTCCTTATATGACAAAGTTTTATTGTTTATTGTTTAATCGTGTTTGGTTTCTGGTATTATACCAGAAGATTGGGTGACAGGGTTAATTGTACCACTCTATAAAGGAAAAGGAGATCAAAAAGACTGCAATAAACTACAGAGGGATAACACTGTTAAGTTGTGTAGGCAAATTATTCACGTCAAATTTTAAAAAAGCAGCTACTTATTTTGTTGAAACAAGTGAACTTTTTTCAGAAAACCAAGCAGGTTTTGACGCATGCATTTAACGCTTGACCATGCTTTTGTTCTTAAATCATTGATTGACATGTTTGCAATCAACATGGAAAATTATTACTGTGCTTTTATTGATTACAGAAAGGCATTTGATTCTATTGGAGACATGCTTTTGGCACAAATGTTGAGTCAAGGCAATATCTGGGAAATTCTGCACGTTGTAATCAATATGTATGATCAAATAAAATCGTGCATTTTTCTAAATGGTCAAAAATCAGAGTTCTTTGGCAGTTTTAGGGGAGTTCGTCAAGGAGAAAACCCTTTTACCCTTTTGTTTTCATTATTTTTAAATGATCTACAACAGTTCCTTATTGACAATAACTGTTCTACTCTAGAATATTTTAACGCAAGAGTTAAAAATTGAACAGTTTATTAAATTGCTGTATTGTTTATATGCTGATGATACAATTTTACTGGCAAATTCTAAATCAGCTTTACAAAAAGAACTAAAGCTTTATATATATATTGCATGCAATGGCAATTAGAAGTAAATCCAAAGAACAAAAATAGTTGTCTTTCATGGTTTGAAATAGTATGCGTGATTTTTTTTCTTTGGGAATGAAAAAATAGGGTTCTTAAATTTAATTAAAATATTAGGCATCGAGTTCAGCAGAACAGGTTCGTTTTACAAAGCAAAAAAATGTGCTTATAATCAGGCTGTCAAGGCAATGTTTTCATTATTACAAATTGCAAGGAAGCAGAAATTGCCAATTGATGTTTGCATACAATTATTTTATTCCATAGTTGTACCTGTGTTGTTGTATGGTTGTGAAATTGGGGTTATGAAAATGTTGATATATTAGAAAAGTTACAGTTACGTTTTTTTAAAGTATTTATTTAGATTAAATAAAACTACAATGACTTCAATGGGTTTATGGTGAAACCGGAATCTATCCTTTATCTGTACTGATTAAAGTAAAATGATAAGGTTCTGGGCTAACTTAGTTGTTCCTGATTCTAAGAGTATTCAAAAAGTATATAATATCTTACATGAACTATATACAAAAGGAATTTTCGTTTTCACCATGGCTTAGTTATGTTAAAAGTATTTTTATTTGAAACTGGTTTTGATTGTGTTTGGGAATCTCATTCATTCACAAACAGAAATAACTTATGTAAGTGTGTTAAAAAGGAGTTGCAAATAATAGGGTCGTGATTGCGCAGTTCTCTTGAAAACAGCAACAGTGTGTATTCTATAAAAGTATAAAGACTGTCTTTGGAAAAGAATTATATTTCTTACCTTACCAGATATTTATGTTATACCTTTATTCAAATTTAGATGTAGTAACCATAAAATTGCAAATTGAAATTGGAAGACACCAAATGTTCCCAAGAGAATTGGCGTATTTGTCGTAACGTGAAATGGGTGAAATTGGAGATGAATTTCATTGCATCATGGAATGTCCCAAAAATATAATGAACTTCGTGAAAAATCATCCCTAAAAAAATATCTAAAACCAAAGTCGTTTTCAACTTTTGTAATTTATTTCAAAAAAGGAAGACGCATTTGTTTGAATATTAGTAAGTTTCTAAAAAATGGGGAAAATTGTTTTAATGAGATCGTTAAGTTCACCAGAATTCAGCATTTCGCAACTATGTTCACACATTGTTTTGAGTGAGTTTCGTATTTCTCTTTGTTACATTTGTATCCTCCATGCCCCAGCAGGG
>CM031595.1:106392110-106394610 GCA_018398815.1 Conus ventricosus | reverse complement strand
ATCCGGACGATTAAAGACATGTGTCCACACATGCATGCATACATATTCTGTGTGGAGGCATGTGTGTGAGAGTGAATGTGCATCTGTGCGTGTGTGTGGGGTGGCGGTGATGGGGGAGGTGGTGGTAGTGGGGGTGTATGTGTCTGTCTGTCTGTCTGTCTGTACGTGGGCAGTGGGTGTGCGTGTACATACATGCGCGTGCGTGTAGGCGTGTGTGGAGGCGTCTTCATCGAGAGACTATCAAATCCAGACTCCTTTCAGTCAAAATGTGAATCTGAGACTTTCCCTGTTAAAACCTGTCCTCCCCCATCGTGCCAGTGAAGGAGGCGGCCGGATAGTAATGCCCCATTTTTGAATTTGAGAACCATTGACCTTCAGACTTCATGGCGCGGTGGAAGGCAGTTTGTTATCAGCACGCGCTCTTTGAGCCGGTAGGATTAAATACAGCCGTGTGCATCCTACAGAGAAGTTTTAGTCTCAAAGTAGTGCCCTCAGAAGGTCAAACTAACCCCCATCGTTTCTATATATAAACACAGATATCAGCTTTTCAACGTTGTTTTTTTTTTCCCACCGACTAATACAGATCGAGATGTGGAATTTTAGACCACACGATGTCAGGCTCATCTACTTGACAGAATGCGACTTTTTGAGAGCGTTGCTAAAGATAATTTTTTTTTTTTTTAAATTGAAAAAAAGAAAAAGAAAGAAAAGGTCTAGACTGCAGATTCTTGTGTCTCGTTGACCTTTTGATTCTACATCTTGTGCCAGAAAATGAATAGTCTGATAAATGTCAAACCAAACCTGAAAATAAAAAAATAGCAAAAGAAAAACCAAAACATGTTGGGCTGCAGGTGTGCAGAACGCACCAGTCTCGGCACCAATCAGCTGTAGTGTCAGATGCGATCAGAAAAATCAAACAAACAAAAGAATGAAATAGGAACGCGCTAATTGCCCGCCAGACAGGAGTCGAAGTAAATTCCTGTCATGCAATCTCCAACCAAAATGGAACCTCGTGGCATTATTGTCGTTGTTCGTACAATCCTCATCCTGATTATGACATAAAGAAATCTGGCTGATGTCTTTCGTTATCTAGCACTGCAGCGACTTTGTTGAATTGCCCATCCACAAGTCTGATCCTGATGTGGCCATGTCTTCATCTGTCCTAGACCTACCAGGCACTGCAATGAGAAATGCTGTAATACAATAAAAGAGCGTGTAATTTTGGGTCTGTTATCCACTAAAAAAAAAAAAGTAGCAGTGTGACATGTTTTTCATTCGTGATAAACAGAAACGAAGCTTGATGTTACACTTTCGTGCAGTAAGCAAAACAAAACACATACACACACACACACACACACACACACACACACACACACACACACACACACACACACACACACACACACACACACCGAGCAAGCAAGCAAACACACTGTTGCATAATGTGTGGATAATACTGGGACTAGCGTCCTTAAATGTGGACAGGTTTGGGACCGGCACAATGTTTTGAAAACCACAATTTTTTTTAATATACTGATTGAAAATGACGAGAAGGAGTGAGTGTGTGGGGGTGGGGGTGGGGATGTG
The DNA here is from genome assembly GCA_018398815.1 of Conus ventricosus. Taxonomy (NCBI): domain Eukaryota; kingdom Metazoa; phylum Mollusca; class Gastropoda; order Neogastropoda; family Conidae; genus Conus; species Conus ventricosus. The sequence goes on along the minus strand of CM031595.1, from coordinate 106,393,023 downwards.
TGTGTGTGTGTGGGGAGCAGTGGAGGGAGGTTGTGGGTGCAGATGGAGAAAAGAAAGCATCTGCTAAGAGAGTATCACCTCAAGAATCATTTGTTTACTAGATCGCGTGGTAGGATTTCTGTTATCCAAGTGGATAAGACGTCTTTTGGGTCCTATTGACTGAGGATGGCACAGCAAAGATATTTGGACTGTTCCGCAGTCTCTGAATCTTGTCCATTAGTTATGATCTTTGTTTCAGCTGGCTTTGTACTGTTCGTCATCACCTTTTCTGGTTTGGTTTTTTTACTGTTGTTGTTGTTGTTGTTGTTGTTGTTGTTTTGTTTGGGGTTCTGTTTTTCTGCACTGATTTCCTTACTGTATGTGGTGAACGTTTCATCCCGATGGTTTACCAGGCTGGCGAGTTTCTCTTGTTTCCAAACAGTCCATCAATGTTATCAGCCAGCCTTGGGTTTGTGATGGTTTTGTCCTCCAGTGCCGACCCTTCGTGTCTGTGATCCCTATTTCAGTAGGAGGGAAGGGAGTTAGGACGCGTAGGGGTTGGGTGGTGATGGGGTGGATGAGGGTGGGGTGGGGAGTGGGGGTGGGTGGGGGGCTAACTGACTCCCACTGCTCACCAGCCGCCTTCGTGCTGTGTTCAGCATCGCGAATTGCGGGCTAGACGTCGTGGATTCGAATCCCATCATATCACAGGCATTTAACTGGGGATTTTTTTTAAAAGGATTTTTTTTGTTATTCCCCGTTGGGCTCCTTCCTTAGACTTACGTGCAATACAGGTTCAAATGGAAAGTTCAGTCTCGCCCAATTAACAGTATGTTTTTAGTTCGGTTGATGTTAGGATAGTTTATGTAAGTCACCCTTTGTGTCTCTTAGACAACAGTGGGACTCCATTCCATTATCCTGGATCCTCCGCGTC
>CM031595.1:106382110-106387110 GCA_018398815.1 Conus ventricosus | reverse complement strand
TGCATGCTATTCGCCACAGTGCAGCGCTTAGCGTGGCGAATAGCAGGCTACACGTCATAGCTTTGAACCCTGTCACACCGTAGGCATTTAATCTGAGGAATTTTTGTTTCGACCCCGCCGGGTTGCTTCCCAGACTTCAGTGTGCTACAGACTCAAATGGAACGGGTAGTACCGTCAGCGTACTGGAAACGTCTCTGCAGGTATGTGTATCTCCGGTCCTGGTTGATGCTCGGATATTTCATGCACGCCATGCCTTGTACTCTTAGACCACAATGAAACTCCATTCCAATGTCTGGATCCTCCTCATCCTCGCTGATCCTCTGGAAAAACAAACAAAAATAAAACAAACAAAAAAAAAGAACGAAAACCCGCCCCAATTCTGTGGCCCTTCACGTAGTGTCTCTCACGTGACTTCAGGTCCGAATGTCTCCTCAATATCCATACCCCGTGGTGACTTCATGACAAGGTCATCGATATGGGCAGGTTCTTGGAACTGTCGGTGGATGGACGTGGCACACATGCTCCCGGAGGCGAACGCTCCACTCATGGCCGGCTCTGAGATCATGCAGTTATTGTTTTCAGTAAGGGAGCTTAGTGAGCAGTTTCCTTCGTAAGTTTGATCGGAACGGACACCATTGAACTCCACAAAGTGACTCAGCGGTACACCAGGTTCTGCTCCGGTGGGTGGTCTCGTGGCGGCCCGATTCCGATAGTTCCCCCTTGCCCGGCTTACGCTGGCGATGCTCTGGATGCGTTAGTGTGTGGAGGAATCTTGATGAGCGACGCTGGAATAGTGCCACTAGCTGGGCAAAAAGACACAGCGGCAGCAGAAAAAAAAAAAAAAATGGGAATGGAATGTCTCTGGTGCATCGGTTTGTTCGGAGACACATGGTTGGTTCGTGTCGACGTCTTTAATTAGGTGGGTGGCAGAAACATGCCATTGCTTTTGAACTGTGAAACGAACCCTAAAAAGTCGTGTTACCACGCTGGTGCGAGAATTCACGTGGCGATTTTGATTTGTTTTCTTTTTCTTCTCGGTGTGTGTGTGTGTGTGTGTGTGTGTGGTGTGTGTGTGTGTGTGTGTGTGTGTGTGTGTATGTGTGTGTGTGTGTGTGTGTGTGTGCGTGTGTGCCTGCGTGCCTGCGTGGTGCGTGCTGTGTGTGTGTGGTGTTGGTCTGTGCTGGTGGGTGTGTGCTGTCTGCTCTTTCTTGTTCTCTGTCACTTCGTCTTGTCTCTTTGTCTCTGTTTCTCTCTCTCTCTCTCTCTCTCTCTCTCTCTCCTCTCTCTCCTCTCTCTCTCTCTCTCTCTCTCTCTCTCTCCTGTGCGTGGTGCACGTGCTCATGCGCTTCAACGCATGTATGCTTGTGTGTCCATTCCCACCGTCCTTGTTTTTTGTTGTTCACACATTCATTTTTTTTTTAATGATTGCACTTAATTTGTTTATTTCCGCGCCATTGCATAACTTCTCGACTCCGACACTTGGATTCCCATTGCCTCTTCCAAGTCTGGCCTGGAAACTTCACCTTTTCTCTCGGCATGAGCTCTGGATGGAGAATGTCCGTTCAAGCAGTATACACGTCTGCACAAATAGAAGTGGATTAGTGAGCATACATACGTATGCATTATTATAGAACCGTGCGTATACTGGTATAAATAAATATAAAGTCAATGGAGATTTTTCTGTTGGTGGTCTTGTCGCTCACAACGGCAGAGATTGAGGCATGAAACCCAAACAAACAAAATTCCAGTCAGTACCTTGCCGCTTACCTGTCTCGTTTCACAAACCCCTCAAAGCACAGATGCACACACGATTCCTGTGAAGACTTTCAGCCTACCATTTCTGGCTCGTTTTCTACAGTTCTTTTTTTTTTCTCTGTCTCACAATATCGCTTGTTCACACGGGCAGAGATTGAAGCATGAAATCCAAACGAAACAAAATTCCAGTACCGTAACCGCTTACCTGTCTCGTTCCAACAAATCCTTTAAAGCACAGATACACACACGATTCCTGTGAAGACTTTCAGCCTACCATTTCTGGGCCCCTTTTCTACAGTTCTCTCTCTCTCTCTCTCTCTCTCTCTTCTCTCTCCTCTCTCTCTCCTCTCTCTCTCTCTCTCTCCTCCTCTCTCTCTCTACTCTCTCTCTCCTCTCTCTCTTCTCTCTCCACAATATCGCTCGTTCACTCTCCCCATGCTGGACCCGTTCACCCCTAACAGCAATTTGGACACCTCACGCCGCTAAAGCTAAAGCCTCTCTGATTGATTTAATATAGATGCTTTTTGCTTCGTCTCGTCTGTAAGCCGCTTGCTCCGCGCTGACGCCCTTCCAGATATAAATGAGCTGACAAGGACCAGACGACAATTTATCAGTTTCTCTCCCTTTCTTACACAAAAAGACTGAACGTCTGAAATTGAAATCAGTCTCCACGGGCGTCCAGCACGCCATCTAAGCGGGGGGTGGGGAGGGTGAGGTGGGGGGGGGGTGTGATGGTGATTTGTATTGTGTTGCGGAGACAACTGCTTCAACAAACCCATCACCATTTCGGGGAAAGAAGGCTTTTGTTTCTTTTACTTGTGCTATTGTGATCGCTACTTCTACTGCTGCTGCTGAAAGAGAAGAGAGAGAGAGAGAGAGAGAGAGAGAGAGAGAGAGAGAGAGAGAGAGAGAGAGAGAGAGAGAGACGGACGGACGGACGGACGGTCGGGCAGGCAGGCAGGCAGGCAGGCAGGCAGGCAGGCAGGCAGGCAGACAGACAGACAGACAGTCGGATAGAGAGAAAATAGGAAAGGAAAACAGACCGCTGGAGAGAGAGAGAGAGAGAGAGAGAGAGAGAGAGAGAGAAAGAAGACAGACAGACAGACAGACAGACAGACAGACAGACATTGACAGACAGAGACAGAGACAGACAGACGGACAGACAGAAGTCAGACAAAAAAATAGGCAAGAAAAAAACAGATAGACCAGCGAACAGAGAGAGAGAGAGAGGGGAGGGAGGAGAAAGGGGGGAGGAAGGGAGAGAGACAGACAGACAATCAAACGGACAGCAAACATACAGACAAAGGCACACATTGACAGAAACACAGACAGACAGACGGACGGACGGAAATACAGTCGGATAGTCAGACAGAAAATAGGCAAAGAACCAGACGAGCCAGCAGACTGGCAGGTAGGCAGTCAGACACACCTCCTACATACATATACAGATATACTACACATACATACATAATACATACATCACAAAATCACATACATAACATACATACATACATACATACATACATACATACATACAAACACACATACATACATACATACATACATACATACATACACACACACACACACACACACACACACACACACACACACACACACACACACACATACACACACACCACACACACACACACACACACACACACACACACACACACACACACACACACTACACACATACATACATACATACATACATACATACATACATACATACATACATACATACATACACACACACATACAGACAGACAGACAGACAGGACGTGGGATATGTAGTCAGACACACTCATATACCGAGAGAGAGAGAGAGAGAAGAGAGAGAGAGAGAGAGAGAGAGAGAGAGAGAGAGAGAGAGAGAGAGAGAGAGAGAACGAAACGAACGAACGAACGAAAATATTGTTTTAATGAGGGAAAAGAATAAGCACCAATCAGTGGCTTTTTTTTCATCCAGCCCCCAAACAATAAATACATGGTAGAAATCATTGCATCGGACTGCATATAAACTCAAAACAACAATGAATACTGGCAATTTAGAATAAGAGAATGCACAATTTTAACTAGAGGAAGAGAGTGTGGAGAGAGGGAGGGATGGAGAGCGACACAAAGAGAGAGAGAGGTGGGGACTTGGAGACACAGAAAAAAGAGACGAGTCTCTGACACAAGGAGAGACAGAAGAAAAGGAAGAAGAAGAAGAAGAAGATGAAAAAGAAGACTAAGGAGAAGAGGAGGAGAGGAGGAGGAGAAGCATATAAAAAAATTGGCACATGGCAAACTACAATGAGAAGAGTGGTAAAACATCAAGTCATGGAATGAGAGGGGTAAAAAAAAAAAAAAAAAGCTGAAAGACACCAAATGCCCAACTCAGGCAGCAAGCACAATCCATACACGCCCCCCCCCCTCCACCCCCCAACTCAAGAACGACAAGAGAAGGAAGAAGGAGATCAACATAGGATGACAAAATATGAAGAGAGAGAGAGAGAGAGAGAGAGAGAGAGAGAGAGGAGAGGAGAGAGAAAGGGAGGGAGACAGAACAGCCAGAGAGAGAGAGAGAGAGAGAGAGAGAGAGAGAGAGAGACGAGAGAGAGAGAGAGAGAGAAGAGAAAACCAAAATTTGCCACATCACAAATGACAAAATACATGAAAAAGGTTAGTATCAAAATCAAGTCATGCAATAAAGAAGAATGAGCTGAAAACACCAGAAATACCCATCACAGCAAACCCCCCCCCCCCCCCCCCCCCCCCCCCCCCCCCAACATCCAAAACAACAAGAGAAATGAAGAAGGAGATCAACATGCGATAACAAACCCGACTCATGGACTTTTGTTTTCTAGTTCAGTTAATATAACGAGTGATACCTTTCTTTGAACATGTTGAGACTGATATTAACGTCGATTTTATTAATAATGGCATTCCACAAACAACTCCCTGAGTAAATCAGACTAGTTTTAAAAAGATCAATTCTGGACGCGGTGGTACTATCCTAGACGAATGGTTATTACTCTTTGTTGGAAACATATTAGGAAGGGAGTGTGGTGCTCTTCCGGACAGTATTTTGAACAGAAGACAGCTTTGTTATACTCTAATTTCATTTTTAATGGCAAAATATTCATACCTTATAATCAGACGCTAACAGTGTCGACGGCTTTAAAAGAACCAATTTCAACGCTCGTCTATGTAGACTTACTAGAGGTTTCATGATATTATTGCTTGCGGAATCCCAA
>CM031595.1:106374610-106377110 GCA_018398815.1 Conus ventricosus | reverse complement strand
ACTCACTGTGATATGATGCGTGCGAGATCTTCACTGTTGATTCGTGCCAACGTCGTTCTCACTGTCTTATCTGCCTTTTTCTGTTTCTCACGATTTTGTCTGTCTGTCGGTTGCTGTGGGTTTTTTTTTCCCTTCTGTCTGATTGTCTGTCTGTCTACCTGTCTGTCTGTCTGTCTTTTTCTCTCACTGTCTCTTTCTCTATATTTTTCTGTGCCTGTCTCTGTCTGTCTATCTGTCTCCGTCTGTCTGTGTCTTCGTCTGTCTGTCTGTCTGTCTCTCTCTGTCTGTCTGTCTGTCTGTCTCTCTCTCTCTCTCTCTTCTCTGTCTCTGTCTCTTCTGTCTGTCTGTCTGTCTCTCTCTCTTTTCTCTCTCTCTCTCTCTCTCTCTCTCTCTCTTCTCTCTCTCTCTCTCTCTCTCTCTCTTCCCCCTTCTCTTGCCCTCTCCCCGTCTCTGAACGTATGTGTGCCCGATGAGCGGTGTGTGTGTGTGTGTGTGTGTGTGTGTGTGTGTGTGTGTGTGTGTGTGTGTGTGTGTGTGTGTGTGCGCGCGCGTGCGTGCGTGCGTGCGTGCGTGTGTGTGCGCGCGCGCTTCCTTGCCTATGTGCATGCTAGCGCGTGAGTGTGTGTGTTGTGTGTGTGTGTGTGTGTGTGTGTGTGTGTGTGTGTGTGTGTGTTGTGTGGTGTGCGTGCGTGCGTACGTGCGTGTGTGTGTGTGTGTGTGTGTGTGTGTGTGCGCGCGCGTGTGTGTGCGCGCGTGTGTGTGTGTGTGTGTGTGTGTGTGTGTGTGGTGTGTGTGTGTGTGTGTGTGTGTGGTGCGTGCGTGCGTGTGTTTGTGTGTGTGTGAAGAGAAGGATGGGAAGAAAAAGAACATGAAAACAAGCTATGAGGATGTTGAGAAGGACAAGAGGAGGAGAAAGAAATCCGAAAGAAGCAACTGACAATGACGGGAAAAACAACAACCCACATACACACAAAGAACGACAAACAGGTAAACAGGCCGACAGACCAAATGGGAAGTAGACACAAAGAGAAATATAGAGAAGTAGCCAAAGAAATACGTGCGATTTTTCCACCGACGCGAAGGAAAAGAAACACTCTATCTGTCCATCGACTTCGTCCAATTTAATGAAAACACGTAAGCACCTTAACTGCTCTAAAAAAAAAAAAATGGATTGTGCGATTGTAAATCTCACAGATCATTAGCGAACAAGACAAAGAAAAAGCTAATCAGAGCAAAAGAAGAAGAAGAAGGAAAGAGAGAGAGAGAGAGAGAGAGAGAGAGAGAGAGAGAGAAGAGAGAGAGAGAGAAGAGGGGGGGGGGGGTTGCAGGTTTCTTGCACGTTAAACAAGGAAGAAGAATAGGGGGGGGGGGGGGGAGGAGAGGGGGGGGGGGGGGGGGGGGGGGAAGAAGAAAGGGGAAGACAAGAGAAAGAAATGTGCTTGTATTCTTTTTACCGGTTCCTTGGACACTTTATTGTCAGGTAAAAAAAGTCGTTTGTTCTCAATGAGATTTAAATAATAAATAAATAAAGAGAAACTGTATTCGTAGTTCGAATGTAACGTTTTTACACATAATTAAAACAGGGCTTAAAGAGAGAGAGAGAGAGAGAGGAGAGAGAGAGAGAGAGAGAGAGAGAGAGATGAGAGAGAGAGGAGAGGTGAAAGAGAGAATGAATGAGAAGAGAAATAGCAAAGAGAAAGGGGGATAGAGGGGAGTGGTAGACAGAATGAATGAGAGAGAAGTAGCAGAGAGACAGAGACAGACAGATATACAAGAATACAGAGGGAGAAAGAGAGACGAGGGCGGCAGGATGGGGAGGAGGGAGATGGGGGAATACAGACGGACGGACAGACAGACAGACAGACAGATATAGACAGGAAGTCCGATCCACGGACTGTTTGGGACAGGAACAGAAATACAGAAAGAGCAGAAAAATCTAATTTTTTGTGACATAAACAGAGAGAGAGAGAGAGGAGGAGCTAGGGTTGGGAGAGAGAGAGAGAGGGGGAGAAGAAAGAGAGACGATGACGACAGGATGGGCGGAGGAGAGGGACGGAGGAATACAGACAGACAGACATATAGACAAGAATTCGATCCACGGACTGTCTGGGACAGGAACAGAATACCGAAAGAGGAAACCCAGAAAAAGCTAAATGTGTATGACATAAACGGAGAGAGAGAGAGAGCGACAGAGACAGGCGGGCGGGCGGACGGACGGACGGACAGACATACGGACGAACACACAGACTGAGAGAGAGAGAGAGAGAGAGAATCATGGCAGTTTATTGAAATTACAAGCTGTTGATCCAAAGAGGATAGAACACATACGATCGGACTGGACGTTTCTTAATGAACAATTCCTACACTTGGTCGAATTTTATTGTTTCTGCCAAGCAGTCTGAAATATTCATACAGCGACTCAATTTGAAGGAAGAATAATGAGAATTCTACCACGAACAGAACCCAACCATTCTTTAGTGGGTTTTCGGTATTTTTCTTT
>CM031595.1:106362110-106369610 GCA_018398815.1 Conus ventricosus | reverse complement strand
GCAGCACAGCACAGTGCAATGTCATGCAGCACAGCACAGTGCAATGCATGTAGCAAGCACAGTGCATGTCATGCAGCACAGCAAGTGCAATGTCATGCAGCACAGCACAGTGCAATGTCATGCAGCACAGCACAGTGCAATGTCATGCAGCACAGCACAGTGCAATGTAATGCAGTACAGCACAGGCCGAAACACGACTAACAAAATCAAATAAAAGTGTGTGTGTTTAAAGCAGAGAGTTTATGTACAATGAACATTTTTTGTTTTGTTTTTGTTTTTTGTTTTACAAATACGTCAAATACACACAGTAAACAAGAATGCGCAAAACAGTGTTCCTCTGCTACCAGTCAGCATGAGAAATTCCGTGGCATTTGATACAGCAGATACAACGCAACACAATGCAAAACAAAGACAGTACAACAAGTGGAACACGGTACAATTTTAAAAAACAAAAACCGGCTCAGTCATTTTGAACAAATTGCCCGTTTGTTTCGCCCCTAACCCGATATACAGCCCTCCACCCCCGCCCCCCACCCCACCGCCAACCACCTCCCCTCCAACAGTCCTTTCTTCTTCTTCCCAAACCTCTTCTCCTCCTCCATCCTTCTCACCGCTATACAGGCAATCATGGACGATAATAATGGAACAACGTATTTAGAAGCGCGCAGTCAGGTGCACAATACAATAACACGCCCGTCAAACAGAAACTCTTCTTTACCGCTTTGTATGAGCGGGGTTGTTTGGAAAAGGCTCTAGGGAAATTGGGGTGTGACGGACGTGCTTGTCGAGATAAGAACAGGGAAGCATTGTTGTTTTGATTCATTAAGGGTGAGGGTGTGTGTGTGTGTGTGTGTGTGTGTATGTGTGTGTGTGTGTGTGTGTGTGTGTGTGTGTGTGTGTGTGTGTGGTGTTTGTGTGGTGTTGGGTGTGTGTGTGTGTGGTGTGGGGGGGGGGGTGTGTGTGTGTGTGTGTGTGTGTGTGTGTATGTGTGTGTGTGTGGTGTGGGATGTGTGTGTGTGTGTGTGTGTGTGTGTGTGTGTGGTGTGTGTGTGTGTGTGTGTGTTGTGTGCACGCACGCACGAGTGTTTGTGTATGTATGTGCCCACATACTTTGTGTATTTGTGTTCATGTGATTGTGTGCGTGGGTCCCCGCACATATGTGAGTGCACACATGTGTATATGCGTCTTTGTGTGTATGTATTTGTGTTAGTGTTAGTGCTAGTGTTAGTGTTAGTGTTAGTGTGTGTGTGTGTGTGTGTGTGTGTGTGTATGTGTGTGTATGTGTGTGTGTGTGTGTGTGTGTTGTGTGTGTGTGTGTGTGTGTTGTGTGTGTGTGTGTGTGTGTTGTTTGGAATGGGGACAGTGAGACAAACAGACAGACAGACGGACAGTCAGGCGGACAGACAGACAGTCAGGCAGACAGACACATAAACAAACAGACACACAGAGAATGAGAGATCGAGACAAATGGGAACAGACACAAAGTCACATACACACAGACATGCACATGCTCAGACATGTGCATATGCTGCCGCACGTATGGGGGGAGGGTGGGGGGGGGAGTGAGTGAGAGACAGACAGACAGACAGAGAGACCGAGAGACAGTGAGAGACAGATTCTGGAAGAGACAGAGAAAGACAGAGTCAGACAGAGACAGAGAGACAGAGAAAGACAAAGAGAGAAGGAGAGACAGACAGACAGACAGACAGAGAGGAGAGACAGACAGGCAGACAGACAGACAGAAACAGAGAGGTACGGACGATGCCAGTTTAATGAAATCACAAGGTGTTCATTCAAAGTGATGGAACACATGCGATCAAATTGTATGTTTATTTATGGATAGTTCCTGCCCTTCCTTTGTGCGTTTTGTTTCTGCTGGCAGCCCGACCAATTGAAACAAAAACTGAAGTCAGAAGAAAGAATAAACAGAATTATACTTCAAACAGAATCCTAACTATCCCGTAATGGTTACTGGGTGTGGGTCCCCCCCCCCCCCCCCCCGCCCCCTAATCATTCCACTACTTCCTAGAGTCCGTTGTTATGTTCCTATCAAAGTCACAATAAACAGAAATCTTTTGTTCTAGAGGTGACATCGACAAGCACTTCCCACGACGTTTTTATTGACAGATGAACACAGTGGGTGTTATTATGAAAAGGGCAACAAGACTTGTCCCAGCCTGGCCTTTGAAGGGCGCCGCCAACTAAATTGCTTCCCTTTGTCAAAGAACAACATTGTTCCGTTGATAACCACGAGTACATTTCCGGATATTCGTGAGGATAAGTCTTCTGTTGATAATGTACGTTGTTTTGTTTTCTTACCTGAAATGATTATGTCCTCTTGCATTCCATATTATCAAAAGGAAAGCAGCCTTCTTTACAAGAAGTCATATGAAACGCGACATTCAAGCAAATTCAATGCCACAGTTCGTTTCCTGATATGAAAGCGATGTATCAAAGGTGGTAGGCCTGTGAATCGTTGAAGGCAAACACCTTTATATAACCATCTCTATTTTCTGAAGCGCCGAAGACAAACACTTTAATAAACCATCTACATTTTTCTAAAGCATGTTAAAGACAGTTTGAGGGGTTGCAATTAAAATGGACGAGAACACTATTGCCGAAGAACGACCGAATATTTTCACATAAAATATTTGTGTCTAGGGGAGAGAGAGAGAGAGCGAAGAGAGAGAGAGAGAGAAGAGAGAGAGGATGAGGAGAGAGAGAGAGGAGAGAGATGAGAGAGAGAGAGAGTGAGAGGAGAGAGAGAGGACGCGTTGTGAATGGACAATCACAAACCTGCCAAAACTGGACTTTTCTCTCGTTCTCTATCTCTCTGTCTTTTCATTTCATCACATCGTCAGAATCTTTGATTTCTATTTTTTTAATTCATCTCTTGCATTCTACTTTGTCCTCTTCTCGTCGTTTTCTATTTTCGTGTTGATTAGTTTTCTTTTCTTTCTCTGTTAATTAATCACATCATTTTTGCATTTTCGTCTTGGTATCAATTGCCCCTTTGTGTGCAACCACACACAGATAAATGCGTGCGTGCGTGCGTGCGTGTGTGGTGTGTGTGTGTGTGTGTGTGTGTGTGTGTGTGTGTGTGTGTGTGTGTGTGTGTGTGTGTGTATGTGTGTGTGTGTTTAGCGCCGAGCGACCATACAAACCCTTTTAGTGCTGTGCAGATGGAGAACAACGTGTAAAATAATTAAAGAGGCAGAATTTTACCCCCCCCCCCCCCCACACACAACACACTACACATGCACACTGAAAGAAAACATGGATGCACAGTTATATGAGGATAGCGAAAAAGAAGAGCCAAAAGTAGGAAAAAATATTTGTTTCTAGTCTTGATAAGATGAACATCAAACAAGCTGACGAACGTTATTTCCTGAAACACACACGCCCACGAATAAACATACAAATACATAGAGAGCAAGCAGACTGACTGACTGAAGTCAGACAGTTTGGAGGGCGGAGGACAGGCAGACGGACAGGCAGACAGAGATGAAAACAATATATATTGAAATGTAAACTTGGTGCTGACGTAAATAATTTCAGATTACTCCGAAAGACAAGAAACTGGACTCATTATCTTCGCTTGCTGAATATCAGAAATCGCGGTGATGTTGTCCACGCATAGAATGATTGACAGACTTCGAGAAATTTGCAATCTGATAGGGTGAGGACAGCACTGAGGGAAAATAAATCAACGATGACAGGAGTAACCAAAAACCAAAAAAAAAAGTCTGTCCTGACAGATGAAGAGAAGCAGGCGAATGACTTGAAAACAAAAGAACAATTAATTGATGGGACAGCTTGCAAATAAGACCGTCTTCCCCCCCCCCCCTCACCCCCACCTTTCCCTCTCAACCACCCATCTCACCACCACCACCCACCCCCTGCATTCACCGCCAGCATTGTCCAGTGTCCTCCCAAGTCCATACATATGGTGGTGGTGGTGATGGTGGTGGTGGTGGTGGTGGTAGTGAGTGTGTGTGTGTGTGTGTGTGTGTGTGTGTGTGTGTGTGTGTGTGTGTGTGTGTGTGTGTGTGGTGTGTGTGTGTTTGAGAGAGAAGAGAGAGACAGACAGTCAGAGAGAGAGAGAGAGAGAGAGAGAGATGAGAGAGAGAGAGAGAGAGAGAGTGAGAGAGAGAGAGAGAGACAGAGAGACAGACAGACAGACAGAGACAGAGATTTAAATAGCACTGTATTTACAGTATTGAACTTTACACGAGTTAACAAACCATTGTTAACTTCACTGTCAATTTCGTGAGTTATCAAACAGTGGGGATAACTCCCCAAGGCCCAGCAGTTCGACGGATGTTGACCACTAAACCAACTCTCTGATGTAAACACCGAGTCGGGGGGGGGGGGGGGGGGGGGGGTACGGATAGTTAGTGCGTGGAGGTCATGGGCGAGAAAGAGAGAGACAAAGAGAGAGGCAGCTGGTGGGTGGAAGAACGACAGGAGAGAGAGAGGGGGGAGGGAGAGAGACAGAGTGAGAGGGGGAAGGGGGGAGAGAGAGAGAGAGAGAGAGAGAGGAGAGAGAGAGAGTAGAGGAGAGAGAGGAGAGAGAGAGAGAGAGAGACAAAGAGAGAGGCAGCTGGTGGGTGGAAAGAACGACAGGAAGAGAGAGAATGGGGAGGGGAGAGAGACAGAGAGAGGGGGGGGGAGGAGGGAGAGAGGAGAGAGTGAGAAGAGAGAGTGAGAGAGAGAGAAGAGAGAGAGAAGAGAGAGAGGAGAGAGAGAGACAGGCAGACAGACAGACAGAGAGAGACAGAGAGAGAGAGAGAGAGAGAGGCTCCAGATAATAGCTGACAGGAGTTAACGAACCTTTCGTCAACTTTCCCGCCGATTTTCCGATTTGTTAAATAGAGATGGGCAGAAAGCGTAAGGCTTAGCAGATCTGACCGATTTGCCCCCTTGATCAAATCTCTCCCTGACATACTGCACTGAGCATTTGGTAACAGGAGGACCAGCTGGACAGTTCTCCTGCCTGCTGGTCTGTGAGATCAGACGCTCGTTAAATAACCTTCATTGAGGGTTTTTTCTTCTTTTGTTTTTGTGTTTTGAGTTAGTACTAGTGGAGTTCTGTACAAAACAAAGTCTTGAATAAAAAAAAAAAAGATGCAAAGCATATAAACGTACTCCCAGCTTATCTTGAATTACGCGTGTCCAAACCCTTATAAATCGGCCAAGTTACTTTCTGAGATATTCCATAAAAGAGAAAAACCGTTTTGGGCCGTTATAGCCGTTAGTTACGGCTATTCTGGTGAAATAAAACATCGGGTATCATCCGTGACCCATAATGAACATACGTACAAATTTTCAGAAAGACCAGCCAGAAGTTTTGTCTGGAGTGAGTGGAACACATTTTGACCATGGACAGACACACAGACAGACACACAGACAGCATTTCTTCGTTCCCATTGTAAAGTACTCCATGTTGTATAAGAACTGGGAGTACAAGAAGTACAGCGCGTTCATACATTTCACATGTAACGCCCCGTACAAGTGGCTGCCAACAGGCAGAATGGTGACGGTATTGGAACTGCATGGCCCAGCTGAAACTATGTTCCAGACAAGAGATGACAGAATTAAACCCGTTCAGTGCCTCACAATAGTACAAACAAAGGTGTTCCCAGGTGCCTGGGAAATCTCATGATAATTAACAAAAAATTCTAGCTCAGAAACTACAAAAGATAGAAAAATTAAATCCTTTATCATTTTTGAAGGAAATTGAATGAAGATTTTGAATCTGGGCTTCTTTTGTTTTAATTTTGATAATAAAAAAAGTATTTAGGCTTTTAGATTTGGATAGATTTTTTTGCACGATCAAAAACACATCCAAACAAGAACACACAGCAAAAAAGTTGAAAAAAAGTTTGTATTGTCACACTACACCTGTAAATGAAAGTAAAACAGTTTGGAAGTCTATCAAGACGCTCACACTCGATGCAGACTGACCAGTCCACGACCACGCCCCCCCCCTCTCCCCACCACACCCCTTGCTCGACTTCAACCTCTCTTTCCCCCCTCATCTTCCCCTTCCTTTCCGTCTGCACCGTGTGTCACGCCACGAGCATGCCACGCCCCCCTCTCGCGCTGATTTTCACATCACTGGACACCAGCACGCAGTGCACAGTACACATAGCCTGGCTCGTTCGAAAACTGTCAGCTGAACACACACTGAGGTCACGAGCCCTACTCAATAACTGACGAATATGGTCGGCAATTCCACCACTATCATCATCTCACCTTCATGCTCGAGTGAGTCGTTGAATAAAAGATTATTGTCTTTGTCAAAATCATCAGCAGAGCCTGCCTCAGCTGTGTAATACGTTGATTTGGTCGCTGGGCTTGTCGAAGTTTGCGCCACCATCTTTGCAAGCGAGACGAAGTGATGGCTGGTCATCCAGTCAGTGATGAGAATAAATGGGCTTTTTCCCTCACGTGTGGTCATTTACATATTATTTTAGGACTACAGACATATAAGGCTTTTACCCAAACTCTATTTGAGTCCGTTGATAGAAATTAGTAACGAATGAAAATTCAAGAAAAATGCATGACGTCAGGGGAATGCCCCTAGGCACTGGAAAAGCACTTTTATTACAGCGTCAGCTGACTGACTAAAGGCGCTCAACGGGTTAAGAAGCTCCCAAACAACCCCCTCTCTTCTCATTCAGCTTCTTTCTTTACGTGTATAATCCCCTTTCTACTGGACACAAATGACATGAGAAATATCTTGTTAGTGGTCGTAGGTCATAAAGGAATCATGTTTCTGACTTTAAAAAAAAAATCGAAATACACCGTAAACAGAAACATCTTCTGACTAGTGGACATCTTTGTCGGAATTGTGACTCGTTGGCTACACTACAAAACGGCAGGCGTGGCAGAACACCTAAAGACAAAATGTGTTTGCATGTCATCGTGCCTGTCATCATCCTGTGGGCACGTGAACCGCGGACACTGACGGCAGACAGATCCAAGCAGCGGAGCAAACACTGACCATTTGACCACGGACTCGTCGATTATGCATACTGTTTCTAAATAGACAGACAATGTGGCAGACTTGGCTCTGAGCAGTAAACTCTTGGGCTGAGGCAACGCGCGTCTGTTAGGCTCACACGATGGTGTTTCCAAAAGCAGCCACAAAGTTAGAGCAGCGAGTATTTTCAACAAGTAAGATAGACGGGAAACCCATAGAAAAGCATCGCGCTGCCGAGTGTTTCGGCTCGACATACTAGTTTTCAAGACTCGCGTGTTGTAACATTGCACACATCGAGCGCGGTTCTGTCATTTTCAAAGAAAGATTTCCCAATTCCGTGGATCGTGTCAGAACCGGTTCTTGGAAGGGGAAATGTCGGCATAACTAGAACAAACTGACTAATCTGAGAAGCTCGGCAAACGCATTAAAGCGAAACAAAAGATCTGTGCTTTGAGTTGTAAAGCATGATGGTTTCGACACCCCCCCCCCCCACTCCTCCCACCCCCCCACCT
>CM031595.1:106352110-106357110 GCA_018398815.1 Conus ventricosus | reverse complement strand
CGCATAGCTCCTTGATGGTACCACATGACTTCATGGACATGTGACATGTTCAGTTATAGGAGATGTGAGTTGTCTCTTTTGAAGAGGCATCTTGCTCCCGCTGCTTGGATCTTTCTTATCAGTTTTATCCTCCGTGTCCGTGGGTTCACGTGCCAACGGATGATGGACAAAGTCGAAGTATGCAAAGCATTTCGTCTTTACGGCGTTCCCACCTCGCCCGTCACTTTTAGTGTAGTCAAAATTCCGACAAAAACGTCACCAGTCAGAAAGATATGTTAGTCCATTTGTGGTAAATAGACTAACGAAAAATTTAGAAAATTATTTTCTTTATGACCTAAGAACCCTACAAGATAATGTTCATGTATTTGCGTCTATAGAATGGGGTTACGACGTTATAAGAATAGGCTTATTGCGAGTAAGGGTTGTTTTGAGAGCCCCTTTTTTTCTGTGTCATCTCTTGTCTCTAAACGGGTTACCTGGGCAATGCAATTGGCCAATCGTAACTTTTTGGCTGTTGGCAGCCACTTGCCTGGTGCGTTACGTGTGAGATGAATGTAGAATGCCACCTTTGCTTCTTTTTTTTCATACAAGACTTGTTTTGTACAGAACACCACCTGTATCATACATAAAAGCAAAAAACGAACCAAACAAACCAACCAAAAACAACTCAATGACGGTTATCAACGAGCGTCTGACTCACGTCTAGCGCGCAGGAGAACTGCCCATCTGGCCCCCTGTTACCAAATGCTCAGTTGCAGTATGTCAGGGGGAGATTTGATCAAGGGAGGCAATTCGGTCAGATCTGCTAAGCCTTGCGCGCCTTTCTGCCATCTCTATTGTACATCGGAAAAATCGGCGGTAAAGTTGACGAAAGGTTCGTTAACCTCCTGTCAGCTAGATCTGGAGGCCTCTCTTCTCTCTCTTCTCTCTCTCTCTCTCCTCTCTCTCTCTCTCTCGCTCTCTCTCCTCTCTCCACATGTACTCCTCCCGCTCTCTCTTTCCCCGGTCTCTCTCCCTCTATGTTTCTCTATCCCCCCCCTCTCTCGCTCGCTCTCTCTCTCTCTCTCTCTTCTCTCTCCACATGTATCCCCTCCCGGCTCTCTCTTTCCATGTCTCTCTCCTCTATGTTTTCTCCTATCCCCTCTCTCTCTCTCTCTCTCTCTCTCTCTCTCTCTTCTCTCTCTCTCTCTCTCTCTCTTTTTCCACATGTACTCCCTCCGCTCTCTCTTTCCCGTCTCTCTCTCTATGTTTTCTCTTCCCCCTCTCTCTCTCTCTCTCTCTCTCTCTCACTCTCTCTCTCTCTCTTCCTCAACCAAACCCCCTCTCTCCCCTCACGACACCACCCACCCACCGCCAACACTACTACACATACACATGTAGTGTGTGGTGTGTGTGTTGTGTGTGGGTGTGTGTGTGCGGCTGTGTGTGAGTGTGTGTGTGTGTGTGTGTGTGTGTGTTGTGTGTGCTGTGTGTGTGTGTGTGTGGTATTAGATCATAGAGTGGTAGAGAAGATTTTAAGAGAGCAGAAGCTCGTTAAAAGACATTGTGTGTGTGTGTGTGTTGTGTGTGTGTGTGTGTGTGTGTGTGTGTTGTGTGTGTGTGTGTGTGTGCGTGCGATGATTGCTCGAGAGCGTTTATATGATGTGTCTTGTTAAACCCTGCACACAAAGAGGCTATTCATTCCACGACCCGAAAATGCAAAACAAAAAATGTTGCGATTAACAGGGGGAAAAGGAAAAAAAGAAAACAGAAAAATGATGAGGAAGAAAGGACTAGCGGAAGCAAGAGATGAACCAAAATAAGATTTGATGAGAATGAAACTGAAAGGCTGAGAGAAAGAGAATAAGAACAGTTGCTCGTTTCTGACGTGGGATTTTCTATGACAGATTTTGTCTATCTCCCATTATCTCTGTCTCTGTTGTGTGTCTGTCTGTCTGTCTCTGTCTCTCCCTTCTCTATGCCTCTCTCTCTCTCGCTACTCTCTCTTCTCTCTCTTTATCTCTCTCTTATCTCTCTCTCTCTCATAACTAATCAAACCTATATATTTTGATAACCCATGCTAACTTTCCGATATCCCCCTGTTGTTCCTGTCGTCAAGAAATGAAGCACAACTTTTAAAACTGGCCAACGCGTATCTATGAAGCTTTGTAAAAGGACCACGTACTGCAAGTTTAGCATGTTACAGTTGTAACTTTTTTGCCATTGTTAATTTCGTCTTATGCAGGTAAGTTTCATATAGTTTTTCTATGATTTCAGCTAGTAGTCAGCGAATTGCCGACGCAATCTGGTCATACATTTGATTCTTTTGTTATATGTGTGATCCGCCTTAGTTGGAGGGCTTGGCCTATAACTGAATAAAATATGTGTTCATATTCAAATTAAATCGTATTCGTATTCTTCTCGCTCTCTCTCTTCTCTCTCTCTCTCTCTCTCTCTCTCTCTCTCTTCTCTCTCTCCTCGCCTCTCTCTCTCTCTATCTCTGTATGTATGTGTGTGTGTTGTGTGTGTGTGGTGTGTGTGTGTGTGTTGTGTGTGTGTGTGTGTGTGTGTGTGTGTGTGTGTGGTGTGGAGACAGAGACAGAAAGGCAGACAGACAGACAGAAAGAGTGACAGAGAGCGAGTGAAAGAGACCGAGCGACAGACACAGAGACACAGAGAGAGAAAGACAGAGACAGAGGCAGTGAGAGAGAGAAGAGAGAGAGAGAGAAGAGAGAGAGAGAGAGGAGAAGCAGAGACAGAGAGAAAGAGAGACAAGAGAGAGAGAGAGAGAGAGAAAGTGAGAGAGAGAGAGAACACAGTGAGAGAAAGAGAGACAGAGAGAGAGAAAGAGAGAGAGAGAGAGAGAGAGAGAGAGAGAGAGAGAGAGAGAGAGAGAGAGAGAGAGAGACACAAATATTTGATCGTTCTACGGCGAGGGTGTCCTTGTCCAGTGTAAATTGTAACCCCCAAACGGTCTTCAGAATGCGTCAGAAAATAGGTGGTTTCTAAAAGTGTTTGTCTTCCATGATTCACAGGCCTGCCTTTTGAATGCATTGTTTTCATATCTATCACGAAACGAATTGTGTCACTGAATGCGCTTGAACGCCCCGTTTCATATGACTTCTTCTTGTAAAGAAGACTGCCTTGCTTGTCAGCAATATAGAATGCAAGAGGGACATAAATCTTTTCACGTAAGGAAAAAAAAAGTTGACGTACATATAACAATAGAAGATTTATATTCACGAATATGCGGTAATGTAGTCACGCGTTATCAACGGAACAATGTTGTTCTTTGACAAAGGGAAGCAATTTAGTTGGCAGCGCCCTTCAAAGGCTAGGGCTGGGACAAGTCTTGTTGCCCTGTTCATAATATGCATCCATTGTTTTCAATCTTTCAATAAAAACGTCATGCGAGGTGCTCTTAGATGTCACCTGTAGAACAAAAGATTTATGTTTATTGTGTCTTTAATAGGAAAATAGCAACAGACCCCCCCCCCCCCCCCCCCAAAAAAAAAAAACAAAAATAGTGGAAGAATTAAGAAGAAAAAAAAAATAAATAAAACCCCACCTAATAATCATTACAGGGAGAGTGAGGGTTCTGCTTGAAGTAGAATTCTGTTTATTCTTCCTTCTAACTTCAGTTGCTGTTTGAATAGGTTGGGCTGTCCATCAAAAAAAAAAGGCGCTAAAGGTAGGAATGTGGATAAATAAACAAAGATGCGATCGCATGTGCTTTATCGCCTTGTAATTTCAGTGAACTGGCATCGTCTGCATCTCTCTGTTTCGGTCCGTCTGTCTATCTGTATGTCTGTCTTTCTGTCTCTCTCTGTTGATCTGCTTCTCCTCTCATTCTGTCTTTCTGTGTCAGTCTCTCACTGTCTCTCTCTGTCCTCTGTTTGTCTGTCTCTCTCTCGCTCCAACCCCCTCATCCCCCCTATGTGTGGAAGTGTATGGATATGTCTCAGTGTGTGCATTGTGTGTGTATGTGACTTCGTGTCTGTTCCCATTTGTCTGTGTCTCTCATTCTCTTTTGGACTGTTTCTCTGTCAGTAAACGTGTCTGTCAGCCTACCTGTCTATGTGTCTGTCTATATGTATGAGTCTCTACTCATCTACTCACTCTTCCCACATGCACATGTGCGCGCGCGCTGCGTGCGCACACACAACACACACACACACACACACACACACACACACACACACACACACACACATAGTTATCCATATGCGTGCACTGACATTATGTAGACCCATGCATACAGTCACACGAACACATGCACACAGTGTATGCAGGTACATACAAACACAAACACTCATGCACGCCTGCATACACACACACACACACACACACACACACACACACACACACACACACAACACAACACACGTAAACACTCCCACCCTTAATGAAATCAAAACAACAATGCATTCCTGTTCTTATCTCGACAAGCACGTCCGTCACACCTCAATTTCCCCGGAGCTTTTTCCAAACAACCCGCTCATACAAACGGTAAAGAAGAGTTCTGTTGACGGGCGTGTTATTGTATTGTGCACCTGACTGCGCGCTTCTGAATGCGTTGTTCCATTATTATCGTCCATGATTGTCTGTGAGGGTGGGGAGGATAGGATGTAGGGGAAACAGAGGTTTGGGAAGAAGAGGGGAGGAGGAGGGGGATGGGTAAGGGGTGGAGGGCTGTATGTTGGGTTAAAGAGAAACACAATGGGCGATTCGCTCAAAATGATGGCGTTGTGGTTTTTATTGTACTGCGTCCCATTGTGATTGTACCGTCTTTGTTTTCCATTGTGTTGCATTGTATCTACTGTGTGAGATGCCACGGAATTTCTCATGCTGACTGGGGTGGTAGTGGAACACGGTTTTTTTTTTTTCGCTAATTCTTGTTGTAACGTCTGAAGACGTGTTTGTAAAAAAAAAAATTGTTAGTTGTATTTCTGTCTGCGCTGTGCTGTTTGTGCTGTGTTTTTCTTAGTGCTGTGTTGGGCTGCGATGAGTTGTGTTGAATT
>CM031595.1:106332110-106347110 GCA_018398815.1 Conus ventricosus | reverse complement strand
CCAACAGATGCATGGAGATGCACGCGCGTGTGAACACACACACACACACACACACACACACACACACACACACACACACACACACACACACACACGTAAACACTCCCACCCTTAATGAAATCAAAACAACAATGCTTCCCTTTTCTTATCTCGACAAGCACGTCCGTCACACCTCAATTTCCCCGGAGCTTTTTCCAAACAACCCCGCTCATACCAAGCGGTAAAGTAAGAGTTTCTGTTTGACAGGCGTGCCGTTTGGATTGTGCACCTGACTGCGCGCTTTTAAATACGTTGTTCCATCATTATTGCCCAAAATTGCCTGTGAGGGTGGGGAGGACGGAGGAGAAGCAGAGGTTTGGGGGGAAGAGAAAGGGACTGTCAGAGCGGTGATGGATGAGGTGGAGAGTTCTATGTCAGGTCAGGGAAGAAACACAAGAGTTGATTTGCTCAAAATGATCGAGTTGTATTTGTATTGTAGAGCATTCCATTGTATCGCATTGTCTTTGTTGTACGTTGTGTTTACTCTGAAAAATGTACGTTATTTCCAATGGTGGCTGCTACCAGATGATTACTGTTTTCTGCGTTTTTTTTTTTTTTTTTTTTTTTTTTTTACTGTTTGTTGCGTATGAAAGATACTTGTCTGTTTTGTATTGTATGTAAAATGTGCTTTAGATTACACCTTTCATTTGCGTGGTTATTTGTACCCCAGTTTTTGCTGTATTGCGTTGTGCTGCTCTGTTCTGTGCTGTTCGTGCTGTGTTAGGTTGGGTTGCAATGAGCTGCGTTGTGTTGCTACATATTGTATTGTTTTGCATAAGTTTGCATTGTACTGGATTGCTTTTTTATTGTGTTCTTTTGTATTGCATTGCATTGTATTGCATAGCATTTTTTGTTTTCTCATTTTGTTATAGTACATTGCATTAGGTTGTATTGCTTGACGAAACTGTTCTGTTCTGATTCTATTGCGCTGCAATGCATTGCAGAGCATTGAATTTTCTGTCTATTAAAAAAGAGTCGATTCATACCGTTGTACGGCACTGTATTGCACTTCCTGCACGGCACTGTTTTGTGCTGTACTTTAGAGTGCTGGGCTGCACTGTGCTGCACTGAAACGTACTGTACTGTGCTGTACTGTACTGCACTGCACTGCACCCTACTGTACTGTACTATGCTGGATTGTACTGTGCTGCACAGCACTTGAATGCACTGTACCCTATTAAGCTGCTCTGCAGTGCACTTTACTACACAGTAATGTACTGCTATGCACCGTATTGTACTGTACTACACTGTACTGTACTGTACTGAACTACTCTGCACTGCACTTAACTGCACTGTACTGTACTGCTCTGCACTGTATTGTACTGTGCTGCACAACAAGGCACTGTACTGCTCTGCACTGTACTATACTGTACTGTAGCTCACTGCACTGCACATTACTGCGCTGTACTGTACTGTTATGAGCTGCATGTACTGTACTCTTCTACACAGCACTATACTACACTACACTGTACTCCACTGTACTGTGCTCTTCAATACTGTACCGCGCTCAGCTGCAATGCACTTCACTTCACTGTTCTGTACTGCCCTGCACTGGATTATACTGTACTGTATCATATTGTATCGTGCTGCACTGTGCTGCACTGCACTACACTGTGCTGTACTGTACTGTACTGTAGTGCACTGCACTAAAACTGCACTTAACACGAAGGTACCGTGCTTTATTGTATCGTACACTGTTGTATGGTACTGCACTGTACTAAACAGCACTGCATTACAGTGAGCACTGCGCCGCACTTTACTGCACTTTGCTGTACCGTACTGCGCTGCATTGGATTGTACTGTACTGTATAGTATTGTACAATACGTACTGCACTGGTCTGCTCTAAACCATACTGCGCTGCACTACACTGCGCTGTATTGCATTGTACGGCGTGGAACTGAACTGCATCACACAGGCTTGTGCTGCGCTGCACTGTGCTGGACTGTACAATGCCGTACTGTACGTCACTGCCCTGTATTTTATGTACAGTATTACGCTGCAATACACTGCGTTTAATTGCATTTTTAATGTACTCCACTGTATTGCATTGTACTATACTGTACTGTACAGTACTGCACTGTACTGCACCACGTTGCACTTCGGCGTGTTGTACCGTGATTTTACTGTACTGCATTACACTGTATTCCATTGCATTAAATTGCATTGTACTGTACTGTACTATTGTTGTGCTGCACGACACAATACTGTGCTGTACCGTATTGTATTGCACTTAACTGTACTGTACTATGTTACACCGTGTGACACTGCACAGCACTGCGCTGTTCTGTACAGCACTGTTCTGCACAGTACTGTGCTGTACTATACTGTGCTGAACCGTACTGCACTGCACCGCCTTATACTTTACTGCATTGCATTGCACTGTACTCTACTGTGCAACACAACACTTTATTTTAGGGTACTGTACTGTACCATATTATACTGCACTGCTCTGTACTAAACTGTACTATACAATACCGAACTGCACTGCTCTGCACTGCAGTATATTGCCCTCCTTCGCATTGCACTGCACAGCACTTTTTGTGCTGTAATATGCCACAGTGAACTCCACTACCCTGCATTGTACTGCACTGCACTTTTTGTGCTGTAATATGCCACAGTGAAGTCCACCCTGCATTGTACTGCACTGCACTTTTTGTGCTGTAATATGCCACAGTGAAGTCCACTACCCTGCATTGTACTGCACTGCACTTTTTGTGCTGTAATATGCCACAGTGAAGTCCACTACCCTGCATTGTACTGCACTGCACTTTTTGTGCTGTAATATGCCACAGTGAAGTCCACTACCCTGCATTGTACTGCACTGCACTTTTTGTGCTGTAATATGCCACAGTGAACTCCACTACCCTGCATTGTACTGCACTGCACTTTTTGTGCTGTAATATGCCACAGTGAAGTCCACTACCCTGCATTGCACTGCACAGCACTTTTTGTGCTGTAATATGCCACAGTGAACTCCACTACCCTGCACTGTACTGCACTGCACTTTTTGTGCTGTAATATGCCACAGTGAACTCCACTACCCTGCATTGTACTGCACTGCACTTTTTGTGCTGTAATATGCCACAGTGAAGTCCACTACCCTGCATTGCACTGCACAGCACTTTTTGTGCTGTAATATGCCACAGTGAACTCCACTACCCTGCATTGTACTGCACTGCACTTTTTGTGCTGTAATATGCCACAGTGAACTCCACTACCCTGCATTGTACTGCACTGCACTTTTTGTGCTGTAATATGCCACAGTGAACTCCACTACCCTGCATTGTACTGCACTGCACTTTTTGTGCTGTAATATGCCACAGTGAAGTCCACTACCCTGCATTGTACTGCACTGCACTTTTTGTGCTGTAATATGCCACAGTGAACTCCACTACCCTGCATTGTACTGCACTGCACTTTTTGTGCTGTAATATGCCACAGTGAACTCCACTACCCTGCATTGTACTGCACTTACTGCACAATATTGAACAGTACTTCACGGAACTGTGGTGTGCTGTGCTGTAGCCCACCCTGCTCTACAGTATCGTATGAAAACATACTTAATAACAAGTACTGCACTGTGATGCGCTGTACTCTTCCGCACTGTACAGGACTGTACCGTAAGTGACCGCACTCATCATTTGACACTGTATTGTACTATCCTGTACGTTATTGAAATGGTTTGTACTTACTACACTGACCGCACGGCACCGTACTGTACTGTGCTATATTAACCCGTATTGTATTGTTATGCGCTGTACTGGTAAAAGTTCAGGGTTAATATCAAAGACTCATAGCTGTTTGACCGCATGGGCAGTGACCTGTTAAAGGCAAATCATACTGGATGGCGGAGCTTTACTTTATCCATCTTCTTCCGCCGTCTTTAACCCTCCCGGACCCCTGCTGGGTGAACGGAGAGGGTTTTCAAGCAGAAAAATTCCGATTCCATGTGTGGTTCACGACCTTCAGCTCTGCTGGCAAACGCTTTGATCTTGCGTCTGCGGGCCCGAGCATTCTACTGTACTGTACTGAACTGAACTGATCTATACTGTACTGTACTGTACTGTGCTGTGCTGAGCTAAACTGTGCTGCACTGTACTGTACTGTACTGAACTGAAACTGAACTATACTGTACTGTACTAAGCTGAACTTTTCTGCGCTGTACTGTACTGTGCTGAACTGAACTGTACTGTATTGTACTGAACTGAACTGAACTATACTGCACTGTACTGTACTGAACTGAACTATACTGTACTGTACTATACTAAGCTGAACTATACTGCACTGTACTGTGCTGAACTAAACTGTACTGTATTGTACTCAATTGAGCTGTACTGTACTGTACTGAACTGACTTACACTGCACTGTACTGTACTGAACTGAACTATTCTGCTCTGTACTGTACTGAGCTGAACTATACTGAACTGTACTGTACTGTATTGTATTTCACTGCATTATACTGTTATACTACACTATTATGTACTGAACTGTATTTAAATGTACCGAATTGTATGTTTCTGCGCTGCACTGGACCGTTTTGTACTGTACTGTACTGCACTGTACCGCACCGGTCTGTTCTCTACTAGTTCTAGTTCTGAAACTACCACTGAAATCCATCCTTGAGGAATACAAAGCAGGGAAGATCAGACTTCAAAGCATGGTGGAGGACTCAGGAGACAAGGTGGTAGAAGCAATCAAGCCCCAGCTGAAGACAGGCAGAAAATGGAAAGTTCAAGAGGCGATGGATTCTGCAAAAGAAAGTCTCAAGATCAGAGAAATAACAGGACACACACAGACCGACAGACAAGGACTGGGGGTGACCAAAACTGAATGGTGGTCAAAGGCCAAAGGAAAAGCCAAAAGAGACATGATGATTCAGGAGATGAGAAAAGAAGAAGTCCAGCAGAGCCAGCAAGGGCAGTGGACAACGTGGGAGAATGTACTCCAAAGAAGTCTCACTTGGAATGACATTTGGCACATGGCCCCTCTCAGGATCAGTTTCATTCTCAGATCTGCATGTGACCTTCTGCCCACAAATGCAAACCTGGTGAAGTGGGGAAAAACAGATGATCCTGCATGTCCCCTCTGCCATGGAAAACAAACAGTGGAGCATGTCCTAAGCTCATGTAAAGTAGCCCTGGCTCAAGGACGGTACACATGGAGGCACAACCAAGTGCTCAAGGAGATTGTGCAAGCAGTCTGGGCTAGTACCAACACCACAAAAGGGAAAATCAGAACTCCAAAAGCACGCGCAACATTCTTCACGGCAAGAGGTAGCAAATTATGGCCAAGAACAACAGTGCCACTCGGAGCATGCAGGCAGAGTCTGCTGGACGGGGCAGATGACTGGGAGCGCACTGCAGACCTCCCAGAATGGAAGAGTCACCCAGAGATCATCAGCAAGAGTGGCATGAGACCAGACATAGTCCATTCTCAGTCAACCAAGCAGCTGATGATGATCGAGCTCACGGTGCCATATGAGAACAGAATGGAGGCAGCTCAAATCTACAAGACTGAAAAGTATGCTGATCTGGCAAACAGCCTGAGGAGAGAAGTCTATCGGGTCAAAGTCCTCACTGCAGAAATTGGAGCTGGGGGGGGGGGGGGGGGGGAAGTTGTAGGAACGTCTGCATACAGCCTCATGAAACAGCTCTCAGTTGCAGGGAGGGAAAAAACAGAGCCCTGAAAGCAATGGCAGAAGCGGCTGGATCTGGTCAAGGAGGAACAAAAGTGAACATCACAAGGCTTAACTTTCCTTACAAATACCAGGTGCCCCAGTGGCTCAGTGGTTAGAGTGAGAGTCATTAAGTGGAAAATGAACAGGTCCAGAGGGTCATGGGTTCGAATCCCATCCATGACTCGTCCCAAGATGGAAAAAAAGGAGCAAGACGGACATCCGGAGTCATGAACCGGGTGTGACCCAACCCCCTAGAGTGTCAGGAGATAAGGGCCGAAACACTTGCTTGAAGGGGGCTTCTCTTCTGAGAACTCTCTGCTGCCGCGCTCTCCACGAGTTTCTACTACTGTTTCGTACTGTACCGTGCCGTGCTATCCCGCACTGCGGTACTGTACTGTTCTACTCTGCAGTATACTGCACTGTGCTTTGTTTTGCAGCCGTCTGCTGCCTTGGCATTGATCCTGTCGGTTTTGCACGGTACTGTCAGCTGCTGTTATTCTCTCCCTTATGCTCCACTGGATTGCACAACTTGGCGATACGTCGCCGTAAACTTCACGATGCGTTATGCCGTGTTGTAATGCTTTACCCCTGCCGCATCGCCTTACCAGGTGCTATATTATGCCATGCCCCATCGCACTGTGCGGTGATTTTTCATCAAAACGAACAAATAAACAAACAAAGAAACAAAATGCGACGAATGGATTGTGTTAAGGTTTTTGCAGGCCACGATCCCCCCATCTGGAATGATGGGTATGCGATGATTTTGGGGGGCTAGTGCACAGAGATGACTTAAGGGGCTGGACGGCGGCTGTCAACGTGGGCTGATTGGCGAAAGAATGAGCCTGAAGGCTGCACGGTGAAAAGGAGCTCAAGGCTGATGGGGCAGATGTGAATGAGGGGCTGATAAGTTGAATTTAGACAAATACACAACCACACACACACACACACCACACCCACACACCACATATATATATAAATATATATAATATTATATATATATGATATATATAATCATTTAAAATAGGATTTTAAAAGATTTTAAAATCCTGTTTTAAACTAGTATGTCGCTCCCTACATGGTTAGCACTTTTAAACGTTCTGAGTGGCTTTTTAACTCTGATTTTATATATATATATTATATTATATATATATATATAATATATATATATATGTATATATATATATATATATATATATATTATATATATATATATTATATATATATATATATAATGTCAACCTCGGGTGATGTCGATGGAGGAAGGACTAGCGCACAGCCCAAACACACTCACAGCTTGCTTACGATCTCATTCATATATCATGCATTCGTCACATCAAACCACTAGTAAAGTCTATACTTTACTACACATGTTCATAGAACGAACCATCAATGCATATGGAATCAAACAAATAAAACATTTCTCTCTTTCCTGAACTTCACAAAATCATTTGTCTAAAACATCATTAACTAACCCGGGTATAAATAGATTTCTACTTTACCTGGCCAGGTGATCTTAACTATTCACGAATCACTGTCTTTTCTTTTTTTTTTTCTTTTTCTTTTCACTGTCACTTTCACAAGCACGACACAACTGCTGGCACTGGTCTTGGTCTGCTGGCGCCTGGTCAGGTTAGACTGTTGGCACTGGCGTTGGTCTGTCGATGAAAGTGGCGCTGGCCAAGTATGAGGTCGAACCCCAGTGAAGATAGAACAGTGACTATCAACATCGATCTGTTCTCCTTTCTTTCTTCCTGCATTAACGCATTGCACTCTCTCTCTCTCTCTTCTAGTCTGCTCTTATCAAATGGACATGGTTGCTTTTCTTTTCTTTTTTTCTTTTCTTTCTTTTCCTCCTCATTAGTTAGCAGCTCTCTCTCTCCACATCTCTCCTCAGTCCTTCCTCTGCAGACTATCTCATGCTAATCTCTCAACTTGTTCTCTTCTCTCCTCCCCTCATCTCTCTGCTTTTCTCTCCTCAGAGATTACACTCAGACCTCCTCTCTCTGTCTCTCTGTTCGTTCTCCCCTCGTTCTCTCGTTCTCTCACTCTCACATCCTTCTTATCCCGTTCCGATCTGTCAAAAGGGCGAGTACCATTGGTCAGTATTTTTACCGCCTCGTCCCCGAAGTTATCTCCTCTAATTCCATTGGATGTTCAAATCATGCCAGTCATGCCTACACGCCTTACTCTCTGTGGTGGTCAATTGGTCATTTAATTGATTAGCTTGATTTCGCCCCACCACACACTACCTTCCCCCCTTTCCTACTTAACTGGTGCCGTGTGGCTTAACTCGTGGACACTGGTCACTCTAAATTGGCTAGATGAGTCTGGGTAGGGCGCCGCGACGTCTGACCAAACCTACCGAGACCTGTCGGTCCAGCCACTCAGACTGTCTGCTGTCTCCCCGCTGTGCTAAATTGGCTGGATGCGACGCATGGAGCCGTCTTCGTGGCGCCAAGATGTCTGCGTTTGGACTTATGTCCAGTTGAAGTGGCCGGCGACGGACCACACTTTGGTTGTGTTGAATTTTGACCGTGACAATTTCCCCTTGCAAAAGACTATGCACCGCATTGTCTCAAAACAACGGTACAAAAAAGACAACAACCGAATTTGCTGACACACAGCTACACGCGCAAAGTTTGAAAAATACTTTACAACCAACGGTTTATAAATTATAAAATATACCATTAGTGAATACCACTCCAATGAGTTGTCATTGACGTGCGCTCTTGCGTTATTTCAACTCATTTTATAACGACCTCTGTGCGCACTTATGCAATTCCCCTACCTGCGGATTTGCCACATCTTCTCTTCACAATTTCTATGAAAAGCACAATAATAATATGCTCACGATCCATGACACTTCACTGAGGAATCTCCATCCTCACTTATTGCAAATAATGCATTACTACACAAGCGACTGTATGCTCCAAGCATAACTACATTCACATGAACAAGTCTCACAAAGAAAATATGAACAAGTCTCACACAGAAAATATGAACCATAGCCAACTGGGAATGAAACCCATATCCAATCAACATAACTGTAATCAACACATATTATCAACAAAGCACCCTGGATATGACTGACTTCCTCTGAGTTGCAGCTTGCTAGACTACACGGCTTAAATAGTCAGCTCCGACATTCTGTCGACCTGGAATGTACTGCACTCGATACCTGTAGGGCTGCAATGCCATTGCCCAACGCAGCACTCTGCTGTTTTTCAACTGCGCCTCCTGCAGGAATTTGAGTGGTTGGTGATCAGTCTCTATCACGAACTCCTTCCCATACAAGTATTTGTGGAACTTCTGCACGGCCCACACAACAGCTAAACACTCCTTCTCCACCGTTGCGTACCCTTCTTCACACTTTGTCAACTTCCTGCTAGCATACCTCACAGGAAACTCGACCCCTTCATGCTCCTGCAACAATACTGCACCTATTCCACCGCCTGATGCATCTGTCCGCAACAAAAATGGTTTGGACATATCTGGTAGCTTCAAGATGGGACGGGAACCTAGTCTTTCCAACACCGTCTGCAGTGCTTGCTCTGCAGCGTCTGACCACTCGACCACTGCCGGTTTCCCTGCCTTGACCAAATCACTGAGAGGACTCGTGATTGCAGCAAAATTTGGGACAAACTCCCTATAGAACCCAATAAAACCTAGCAGACTCCTGACTTCTGTTTTGGTCTTTGGTCTCTCTGAATTCATCATCTTCTCCACCTTTCCTCTTTCCGGCTGCTTTGTGTCGCCTCCGACAACAAAACCTAGGAACTCCTACTGTCTAGCCCTTCATACAGTGACACATCCCTGTATGACTCTTCTGGAAACTTAGGCAACAAAAATCTCCCCTTCTTCTGCTGGTCTCTTCCACCTCATCAATGATTGCTGCTGCGCCTCTGTGCTGAGTCTCACGCTGAATATATTTGCGGAGAAAATTCGCATGGAAAAGTTTTAGTTTCCCATTCACATCAATTCGGTAATCCCGACCGCCCTTTTCAGTGATGGTGAATGGTCCTTTCCAATGCATCAGCAGCTTGTTGTGACCCGTGGGAAGCAGTACCAGGACTTGATCTCCCACCTTGAGGGATTGCTTCCTCACCTTCCTGTCATATTGCTTCTTCTGAACGACCCTAGCCTCCTGCAAACTTTCCTTTGCAACCTTACATGTCTCATACCTGTGCCCACCTTTGGAACAGGGTGAGATTGGGCCAATCAGATCAATAGCCACCCTCCTGAATGGTGTGTCAATTAAAGGGGGATGTTTAAGAGGCGCCTTCCTCTTCACCCCTCTTGTGGCTGACCTTGACACACGTCGCATGACATGCAGAAACGCTTGATGTCTGCCATTGCCCCTGGCCAATGAAAATCATCAAAGATTCGGTCAGCCGTTTTGCTGGTGCCGAGATGACCCGCCATGAGCGACTCGTGACCCACTGACATGACAGTGTCACGATAACCTGCTGGTACCTCTAACTGAGTGGTCACCTTACCTGTCTTCCCCTTGGTGAACACTCGGTACAACAGCCCGCCTTTCACAAGAAATTCTGTCTCACCTCCTCTAACCACCTGTTTCTCTCCACCCTTGCCAACTCCCAAGACTTCACGAGCGAAGGGTCTTGTTCCTGCGCTGCCCTAAACTCATCAGGCGACACATCTATGCCTGACTTCCTTGCTGGAACGACTAACGGTTTATCAACCTTTTCCTCCTTCTTGCTCCGTGTTTGAACTGCTGCACCTGTAGCAGTCAACAACTCAGGATCCCCTGGATCCCTTGCACCTGGAATATTTCGATGATCAAATCATGAAGGGGTTTCTCCATCACCAACGCAGACAACTCGCCTGAGAAGTAAGGGGTACGTACTTCTATCTTAGCAACTGGAAACTCCCTCACAGTGCCATCGATTAGAGTACAGGTCTGGATTTGCCCTGTCAAATCCCCTTTCTCGACAGCGCTGTTCGTACTACCCCGCATGAACAACCAGTGTCTCGTAACACTTTCACCCTCTGCTGGCCAATCCACCCTTCTTCCACTGGTAACGAACCACTCAGCCTAGTGCCCTCCATCCCTGACACTGACTGCTGTCCAGTGCTAGCCATAGGCTGCACTCCACCCTCTTCAGACTGAATCCCTTTTGGTTCCACTGCAGGTCGTTTCCCCTGGCGACCCTTATCCACCTCTTGCAAGGCTGCTGCCTTCTGGAACCTCATGCGACAATCCTCGCCACATGTCCCTTCTTGTGACAAATGAAACACCTAATGTCCCTTTGCCCTTCCCTTCTGCCCCACCACTGGGTTTGCAGACTTTGCAGAAAACTCCCCTAGTCTCCTTGCACTCTTCTCACCTGTGCCTAGCACCTGTTTCTCCTGCACCTTAGTGCCCAAACGTGCCTCTCTATACACCTCTGCGAACTTCAACAACTCCCTGCTGTCTCTGGCTGTCTCTCTTTCAAATGTATGGTTAACTCAGGGCCGCAACCTGACAAAATCTGTTCCTTCATAACTAGCTCTTTCAACTCAGCGAACTCCTTTTTCGTACCACTCAACTCTAACCATTTATCAAAATAGTGATCTAAACGTGCACCAAACTGAGTGTACGTCTCACCTGCTTGTAATTTAGCTGAACGAAATTTCTTCCTGAACCCCTCCTCTGTGAGGTCAAATCCTTTCATCAACGATTCCTTCACAGCGCCGAAATCAGACTGTTGTTCTGCTGGTAACGCAGTGAAAATCTGTAATGCCTTACCCGTCAGTAACGCTGACAAAATGACTGCCCACTCTTCTGAAGGCCAACCCTGACTGGTCGCAAACGTTTCGAAACGACTGATGTATGCATCAATCGAATCGGTTCCTTCGGAGAATTTGGGTAACTTTGGTCGGGGGGCGTAACTGCGCACAGAGTCACTGGAAACTGAACTACCATCACCGGTGGTCTCCCCCTGTATTCTCACTTTCTCTAACTCTAATTGAACCTTTAATCTTTCCGTTTTCCTGCTTCATTCTTTCTGTTTCCTGCGTTTCCCTTATTCTTTCTGTTTCCTGCGTTTCCTAGCCTGATTATCATTAGCCTGAATCCTTAATTTTTCTATTTCTTGCGCTTCTACTGCGACACGGCGTCTTTCCGCGCGTTTCATCCCTTTCCATCTTCTGTTGGTTTTCAACGAATGCTCGCAACTCACTCCTGTGTAGCCTAAATCACGAGCGACACTCACAAGTTGTTCAATAGGGGTGTTCTTTTCTTCCGCCATTATATCTCTCTCTTTTTTTTTTTTTGAACAAGATTTTTTTTTTTTCTACGACAGCCAAACTGGTGGTTACCGACACGAGTGACGTAATAGCACAATCCTATGAATGATAATATTAGCATGGGACAACGTAGTTAGTTTTTATAAGACGCCCAGCGCCTGACCCAACTATGAGAGCGAATTATAGGCAATCTGTGCGAAATAAGTACTCTGGGGCTGAAATGCCAAGCCTAGTATTAACTATCTTGGAAGCAATGCCAAGCCTAGTGTTTAACTATCTTGGGAACATACAGTAAGACAACCCCTTGTCTTAGGATACAATACTTGAATCCCACCCAGCTTCCTCTCTGAGAAGTTGAACAATTATAATAAATGGGCCAGAATATCTGGCAGGCTCGCCAATAAATTGTCAACCTCGGGTGATGTCGATGGAGGAAGGACTAGCGCACAGCCCAAACACATCACAGCTTGCTTACGATCTCATTCATATATCATGCATTCGTCACATCAAACCACTAGTAAAGTCTATAACTTTACTACACATGTTCATAGAACGAACCATCAATGCATATGGAATCAAACAAAATAAAACATTCTCTCTTTCCTGAACTTCACAAAATCATTTGTCTAAAACATCATTAACTAACCCGGGTATAAATAGATTTCTACTTTACCTGGCCAGGTGATCTTAACTATTCACGAATCACTGTCTTTTCTTTTTTTTTTCTTTTTTCTTTTCACTGTCACTTTCACAAGCACGACACAACTGCTGGCACTGGTCTTGGTCTGCTGGCGCCTGGTCAGGTTAGACTGTTGGCACTGGCGTTGGTCTGTCGATGAAAGTGGCGCTGGCCAAGTATGAGGTCGAACCCCAGTGAAGATAGAACAGTGACTATCAACATCGATCTGTTCTCCTTTCTTTCTTCCTGCATTAACGCATTGCACTCTCTCTCTCTCTCTTCTAGTCTGCTCTTATCAAATGGACATGGTTGCTTTTTCTTTTCTTTTTTTTCTTTTCTTTCTTTTCCTCCTCATTAGTTAGCAGCTCTCTCTCTCCACATCTCTCCTCAGTCCTTCCTCTGCAGACTATCTCATGCTAATCTCTCACTTGGTTCTCTTCTCTCCTCCCCTCATCTCTCTGCTTTTCTCTCCTCAGAGATTACACTCAGACCTCTCTCTCTCTGTCTCTCTGTTCGTTCTCCCTCGTTCTCTCGTTCTCCTCACTCTCACATCCTTCTTATCCGTTCCGATCTGTCAAAAAGGGCGAGTACCATTGGTCAGTATTTTTACCGCCTCGTCCCCGAAGTTATCTCCCTCTAATTCCATTGGATGTTCAAATCATGCCAGTCATGCCTACACGCCTTACTCTCTGTGGTGGTCAATTGGTCATTTAATTGATTAGCTTGATTTCGCCCCCACCACACACTACCTTCCCCCCTTTCCTACTTAACTGGTGCCGTGTGGCTTAACTCGTGGACACTGGTCACTCTAAATTGGCTAGATGAGTCTGGGTAGGCGCCGCGACGTCTGACCAAACCTACCGAGACCTGTCGGTCCAGCCACTCAGACTGTCTGCTGTCTCCCCGCTGTGCTAAATTGGCTGGATGCGACGCATGGAGCCGTCTTCGTGGCGCCAAGATGTCTGCGTTTGGACTTATGTCCAGTTGAAGTGGCCGGCGACGGACCACACTTTGGTTGTGTTGAATTTTGACCGTGACATATATATATATATGTATATATATATAATATATATATATAAGCTCATTAGCACTAGAAAATGGTAGAATTATATTGATTTTCATTAATTCTCTATTTGCTAATGAAGAAGCCCGTAGAACGATGAGGTCAACAATTTATGTGTTCCTTTATATCTGCCACCATTTCAGATGGAATTGATTTATTCTTAAAGGTCATCTTCAAAAGACTTCTTAGTTGTTTCTTTAAAGTATGATTGCAAACACCGCATATCACGATGATTAGAATCGTTTTCAATGTACAAAAAACAAAACGAAATCGCAATATCTTATTTTTTACCACAATTGTGTAACGCATTTAGTTTGGAAGCCTACTTTCGTTTCTTTTTATCTAACTAATTTCAAAACAACCTTCTAATTTACATTCTTAAGTATTAATTCATGTTTGCAAAGCGATGGTTGCTTTTATACAAAGACGTTTCTAATTTTTCAAGTAATATGATACAGCCTTCGTTCTCTTTCACGCGACATGTTATTCCCAGTGTCTTTATAACCGTGCGGCTATTGTTTTCAATAAGAATCTATTTTTATAATCTCGTTTTGTTGATTGGACACCACAAGAGACTCACTGCTGGATTCGATTTCTGGTGAAAATGTCCATGACCTAGAAAATGTTCTATATCAAAAACGAGTCGTTAATGATCCAGACCTTCGAACAAAAATCAGTTATGTCATCAAAATATATGTGTATGTTTAATCTGTCGAATCATTTTTTTTTAAGATTCATCTGAGCAGCAGACTTGTTGGAAATATTAATGGATGTAAGGACGTATGTACCAACCATGGGGGTGCTTTAATAGGTCAACAGCCAGAAGAAAGTTTTTGAACATTCCCCAGATTGGAGAGAAGGAGAGGATGGGTGGGCATGGGGGAAGGAAGTGGGAGGGGGGGGGGTGAAGAGGGCGGGGGGGGGGGGGGGGGAGGAACGGGGGCGGATGGGAAGGAGAATAGCATACGTAATCAGTAGTATGGCGTGTCTTTCTTGGAGAACACCAGCGAATTGCGCCAAGTTCAACACTATCTTTCCAACAGATGAAACAGGAGAGGTATGTCAAGTCTCACCTTGCTCTCCGGCTTGACAACTGCCCTTAAGTACCGCAGGATTCTTTTTTGTTTGTTTTTCACTCAGAGAACAAATTTCCCAACCTCCAACGAGTGGAGTTCAAAACAGTGCAGCCTGTCTGTCTTGTCCAGAAAAAAAGAAAAGCGTGATCACTTTACACCTATCCTGAGGCACTTCACTGGCGAGTGCCCGTCAAATTTCCTTTGCCAGTGCAAGTT
>CM031595.1:106307110-106324610 GCA_018398815.1 Conus ventricosus | reverse complement strand
CTCCTGGTCATATACCGATATTTCGAAACCTGGTTGTTTCTCCTCAGTGACCGCGGAAAGTGATAATTTGACTCCTCTGCCTTTTCGGTTTTAAGAAGAATGGAATCCCAGAAAAGGCTGGTGTGCAATACCGTAGTATGTTTGTTGAGGTTTCAAAAACCCAACCAAAGGTGCCACCTAAGAAGCAAAAGAAAATCATGAAAGAGCAAAACAAGCTACATTTTCTTGTGAAAAGTAGAAAATATAAAAAGATAACCTTTAAGACACAAGTGCTGAGGGCCAGTTTTTGGAATGAATCCGCAAGGGACTAAATTACAAAAAACTAATAAATTCCAAAGATAAGTATCGAGCACCATTCCAGCAACTTACAGAGCAGCTTGGTGTTGCAATGACTGCAAGAAATATTGAATTATAAACAAAGCTTGCTCTTATGTCTTAGATTGAAAAACAAGCTACATTTTCTTGTGAAAAGTAGAAGAAAAAAAATATATATATGTATGTATATATATATATATATATATATATATATATATATATATATATATATATATATATATGAATGCTTATCTCCCCTATTTCTTCAATCTAAGACATAAGAGCAAGCTTTGTTTATAATTGAATATTTCTTGCAGTCATTGCAACACCAAGCTGTTCTGTAAGTTGCTGGAATGGTGCTCGATACTTATCCTTGGAATTTTATTATTTTTTTAAAAATTTAGTCCCTTGCGAATTCATTCCAAGAACTGGCCCTCAGCACTTGTGTCTTAAGAGGTTATCTTTTTATATTTTCTACTTTTCACAAGAAAATGTAGCTTGTTTTGCTCTTTCATGATTTTCTTTTGCTTCTTAGGTGGCACCTTTGGTTGGGTTTTTGAAACCTCAACAAACATACTACGGTATTGCACACCAGCCTTTTCTGGGATAGCATTCTTCTTAAAACCGAAAAGGCAGAGAAGTCAAATTACCACTTTCCGCGGTCACTGAGGAGAAAACAACCAGGTTTCGAAATATCGGTTTATGACCAGGAGTTATGTGTTAGCGAGTTTCCTCCCTATTGGAGATTATAAGCTTGCTGAAGGCTCATTTTTAGAAGCATTTATTTTTCCCCATCCACCCACTTGAGCACATACTGTTAGTTAGGCAGTATTAACTACCACAGCAGATATAAATGCTTATCTCCCCTATTTCTTCAATCTAAGACATAAGAGCAAGCTTTGTTTATAATTGAATATATATATATGTTATATATGTGTGTGTGTGTGTGTGTGTGTTATGAATCGTTGATTTTGTTCTTCACACCCGAGTAGGAAATGGACTCTGACGAGTTTTAGACCATAACATGGGCCCTTGTGGTCAGCTAGGCTATAAGCAGCATGAACTGGAATACTTCAAATAGTCTTTGTCTCTGTCTATGACTGTCGGTCGGTCGTCTTTCTGTCTCTCTGTCTCTGTCTGTCTGTCTCTCTCTCTCTCTCTCTCTCTCTCTCTCTTTGACAACATAGTAATCATATCTGAAACGGCAAAAGGTTTACAGAATTGGCTCGGTATTCTGTACGGGTCGTACCACAATCTTGAAGCAAAATGTCAACATGAACAAGAATCATAAAATTGCTTTTCCGCAAGAATAGTCTCTCGTCAGCTTACGAGGAAATGGCTTTTGGGCGATTTTGAAATGCAAGTTGTCGAGGTATATAAGGTACCGGGTCTTTACTCCACCTTTCAACTGCTTATGATGCAGCTTTTAGAGTCCAAACGGCTGTTATACTGCACATCCTACTCATTTTATGAATTTGTAACATTGACTCTGTAACACTTTCTTGGAAACTTTCTATTGCTGAAGTGCAACTCATACTTCTGTATGTACCGGAAATATGGGGCCTGAATACTGCAAGTCGTCACATAGAAGAAATGTAATTGTTTACCTTTAAGTGTTTCCTTGGTGTGCTAGTAAAATCTCTGAATGCAGCGGAGAACAAAAGACACTGGAAGGCATCACCTATATTGAGATTTTCTATGTACAAATAGATACTGTAGCAAATTTACATGACTGAACAGAAATCATGTTTCATATGATGCATACTTGATGTTGAAAAAGTCATTTTTTTATGTTATGTGTATGATTACTTGAACGGAAAGTTATCAAACAAAAGCTCACCCATCTAGACACTGGCAAATGGTTTGTAATAATCGTGTTGTGCGTCTCATTTCTTCGTCAGAGAGAGAGAGAGAGAGAGAGAGAGAGAGAGAGAGAGAGAGAGGAGAGGAGAGAGAGAGAGAGAGAAGCTGTGTGGAATCTTGCCCTCTGAAGCAGAGTTCCAAGTTTGTTTACGATTTTTTTGTTGTTGTTTTGTTTCTAAATTGATTAGGCCTGCCCGCACATCGCAATTCAAGCAGAACGTCGACTATGTCATTCTGAATGACTCCTTTCACTGATGTATATAACTCAATGATCCACTGCCGAAGGCTGTTCCGGAAACCCGCAGCGTTGACGTACCATCTGTGCCAGACATTAACTCAAGACCTTGTTCCACCTTCCACAGAATTCCTGCCTCATGCTTCCCATCGCTCTGCTTACAGTCTCACTTGTCTGATAACAGAGGATTTGCGGGCATCCCGAACGAGTGCTCAGTGCGGCGACGTAATCGGATAAGAACAAGCAAAGATAGGCCTATGACGTCACTCGCTTCGTTGCACACAACCAGCACACGTGGTGCGGGGCTTGCTATGACGTAAGATGGAGACAGGCCCACGCTGTGCGCCGAACGAGATCTTGCTGGTTACAATGGCACTTTTGACTGCTTTAAGTGAATAGTAGCAAGACAGTTTTAAAGATTGAAAGTGGAGGAAAGATATCTTAATTAACTGTCATCAAACTAGTTGGTCTTTTGGTGTGGAATTGAGTGTGATCAGGTTGAAAGCCAATCAGGTCACATCGGTTTTTTCCCTTGCTAAGAAAGTTCTTTTCTTTGAAAACGAGATTTTTACAGTGCATTGAATAGAAGTCGAACCACAGAACATAATGCATTCAAACAAACGTAATTGAAAAATTATTGGAACAAAAAGATGAAATATTTCTTAACTAAAGAATTTTACATCGAGACAATATTTAAGGTCTCTAAAGTCTCTAAATTACTAAGAACCAGGGATATTTTTTATGACACTCCTTTCTCTCAACACATACACATTCGATTTACCAACATCATCTTCGTCATACACTCACGCGCGCGCTCATCCCCCCGTCCCACCCCTACATACACACAAAGGCATACAGTCAGCTTTTCTGTAATTGTCAGTGCTCTCCTGCCTTTGCAGTTGTTCATGATAGTTAATTTGCCATTACACATTGTGGCTGATACCTTTTATACATAGCAGACAGGAATTTGGAGTCAGGTAGCATGTTTGTTAACATGAGTCAACATCTAGTGTGATACAGTAACGTACAATGCAATGCTGATCAACATTTTCCAGGAACATTCAGTCCTTAGTTTAAGAGTGTGTTATACGCAAGCCATTTTGCATTGAATTTTTCTTGTCTCATTTCTAGTAGGTGAATATATCTGTCTACATTCTTAATGTATTTTAGTTGTCTGAGAAACCCAGAAACCGATGGCTTTGCCTTACCTGTGCGACATCTGTCCACAAAATGTTTAGCGTGTAATAAAAGAAAGGCACGCACCGATCAGGGTCGCGTCGGTTTTAGGCAGCACGAAGATGGTTGTAGGTCTACTGAATGTGTTACGTGTTCTGTTGATTTCATATCTGAATCATATGGACATTCCGTCTGTTTTTCTGCTTTCACATTTCTTGCTTTGTTTGTTGCTGTACTGTAATGTATTACTGTTTCAGACAGATGCAGGCCCTATGCCAAATCAGGGGGGCGGAAAGCCGTAGAAACAGTAACACATAGCCTGGGGGGGCAAGCCAGTGGTAGAACAAAGAGAGCAAAGGGAGGACAGACGACGTGTGTTTTTAAAAAAAAAAAGAAGAATATAGTCTTTTGACACTGAAGATTGAAAACAACGTCTTATTCAGAACAGTCACCCACGCCTTCTCAGTCATACTTCACAGGGCACCCCTCTTTGGGACAGCTGATGCAGTATGCCATTGCCATGTCAGTGTCGTATTTTTCAAATGACAGCATACTCTTCCTCATTGGATTGGCAATTGGTTTAATGCAAAAGCAGATAACACTGTGACGAAATCTGAAAGAAAGTTAAATTTTGGCAGCGGCAGTGTTTTTGCAGGCCCGGCTTTCGCGTGTTGAGAATAGCTTATACGACACAAACTCGCCGCGTTGGTTCATAAAGTTGCAGAGCTAGACTGAGTGAGACTTCACTTTGAGCTCAAAACGTACTGTATGGTCTAAGTGCACCCACCTGAGCTCAAATCATATTGTGCCGTCCCAGTGTACCCATTGGAACCCAAACATTCTACGCAGTCCAAGTGTTCCCATTTGAGCCCAGAACATACAGTATAGCTCAGGTGTTTCCATTGGTGCCCAGAGTATATTGGAATACTCTGATGTTCCCATTGAAGTCCAGGGCCCACTACGCGGCGCTTGTATTACCGTTGAAGTTCAAAGCATATCATCTGAAACCAGTGTTCTCAGGGTATACTATGTAGCAACTCCTTCTGAACTCAAAAGCAAACTATGTGGCTCAAGTGTTCTGAGTGGAGCCGACAACATACCGTGTTGCCGCTGGAGCTCAAAGTATACGATGTAACAGGGGTGTTCAGATAGGAATCTACTGCGTAGTATGTAGCTCAAGTGTTCCACTGGAGCCCTGAATATATTATGTCTCTCGAGTGTCCCCAGAGTCGCTCAAAATATGTTATGTATCGCCAGTGTTCTCCCACCGGAGCCCACAATATATCATGTGAACCAATGTTCTCACTGGAGCCAGGTCGCCTTGGCTTAAGGCTGTGTCAGGCCAATTGGCATAGGCTAGAAAACCAAGGCTACATCAAAATGTTGTTATGCTCTGCATAGTTATGGCGATGATTGTCTTCAGTTGTGACAAGCTCCTAGCATAACATTATCAGTCTCCAAAATTCCCCGAAGTCGGAGTCTGGCTGCCATGTGGCGGGGTAATCAAAAACGGTCACACACGTAATGTTGTCATTCCCAGCTGATGCATTTGTACCATAGTGTTCAAATGCTTCGGCTGTTTGGATGATCCATGGAGTCGATGAAGTCAGGACATCCTTCAAGAAGGTCAAAGTGCGCAGTGCTGCAGACCCTGACAACATCACTGGTAGGCTGCTGCGGGAATGCCGTGACGCTCTAGCTCCGGTCTACTGTGAGCTCTTCAGAGGTCCATTGACGAGGGCTCCATCCCAACCATCTGGAAATCCTCAACTATTGTGCCTGTCGCCAAGAAACGTTCTCCAGTCACCATGAACGACTACAGGCCAGTAGCACTCACTTCTGTCCCCTTTAAGTGCGCTGAGAAGATCATCCTTCGCCTGCTGAGGTTGGAGACAGAGGAGCATCAGGATCCTCTTCAGTTTGCTTATTCCCGCAACCGGAGTACTGAAGATGCCATCCTCACTCTCCTCCACAGTGTCTACACTCACCTCGAGAAGCCTACTTCATGCGCAAGGGTTCTCTTCATCGACTTCAGTAGCGCTTTTAACACGATTCAACCACATCTCCTTGTCACCAAGCTTCTCCGCTACAATGTCAACCCGGTCCTCATCAGTTGGATCTTCAGTTTTCTGACTCAGAGAACACAACGAGTCCGAGTTGGGCACACTCTCTCCGATCCTGTGACCACCAACACTGGCGCTCCCCAGGGGTGCGTGCTGTCTCCTGCTCTCTTCACCCTGTACACTGCCGACTGTCGCAACAAGGATGATTCCACTCTGCTGATCAAGTTTGCAGACGATACCTCGCTAACTGGCTTCATCCTCAATAACGACGAAACAGTGTACAGGCATGCCGTGGATGAACTGGCAGATTGGTGTAGTACGAATCATCTGGAGCTGAATGTGTCCAAGACCAAGGAGATTGTCGTGGACTTCAGGAAGAACAAGCCCAGCACCGAGGCCCTCGTCATCAGTGGTGAGCCAGTCGAGATCGTCGAGTACTACAAGTACTTAGGAACCATCATCGACAACCAACTAGACTGGTCTCCCAATGCAGATGCAGTGTGCAAGAAGGCAAACCAGAGACTTTTCTTCCTGAGAAAGCTGCGACAGTTCCGTGTCAGCCCACAGATCCTCCAGTTGTACTACCAGTCGACCATTCAAAGTGTATTGGCATTCAACCAACTGTGTTACCACAGTAGTGCCAAGACGACAGACATGGACAGGCTGGAGAAAGTAGTCAGCCAGGCAGCCTCCATCGTGGGGGAAGAGCTGGTACCCATCAGCGCATGGTTCCCAGGTGTGGCCATTAAGAAGCTTGACAAGATCCGAGCAGACAACCACCACCCACTCCACGAGGTGCTGGCATCCCAAGAGCCCAGGAGAGAATCTTCCCGGGTCCTGAGGAGTTTCAGTGCCCGGACCAACCGACTGAGGAACTCCTTCCTGCCATCTGCCGTACGCCTCTTCAATGAGAGAGTTAATGAGAGAAGGGAGAATGTGTGTCTTATTTTTTCGGTTTAAATACTGACCCCTGTGGCGCGCTTGCGTGTGTGCCTCTGTGTGTGTGTGAGTGTGAGTGTGTGTGTGTGTGTGGTGTGTGTGTGTGTGTGTGTGTGTGTGTGTGTGTGTGTGTGTGTGTGTGAGTTGTGTGTTGTGTGTGTGTGTGTGTGTGTGTGTTGGGGGGGGGGGGGGTATGTGCGTGTATGCATGCATGTGTGCATAGGTGTGTATGTTGCCCCCCCCCCCCCCCTCCTCACCCCCCCCCCCCCCACTAAGTATTTTAAGTCCTGTTTTACTCTGTGTGTGTGTGTGTGTGTGTGTGTGTGTGTGTGTGTGTGTGTGTGTGTGTTTGTGTGTATGACACTGTTTTGGCGGTGTGGTGTGTGTGTGTGATTCTGTGTTGGTGTGGTGTGTGTGTATCTGGGGGGTGGGGGGTGGGGAGAGGGTGGTAGGATGTGTGCGTGCACGTGTTAATATTTATTTATATATGTACAGAGTGACACAAGATGGATAAATGAATTGACAAGGAATGACTGAGCACAGTGCAAAGAGTGGAATATTTTAATGATATACTTGTTTATAAGTTGTTGCAATATGTGAATTTTGATAATGGCACCACAAACAAATTTTCCTTGTATTCTATGAGGACAAATAAAATATCAAAATATCGTGTATCGTGTATCGTGGAGTCTTTTAGCCAGGGTACGACGACAACAACAACAACAACAACAGCAACAACTGGAGCCAGGAGCCTACCACGTGCTCCAACCCTGACACAGAGGCCTGCAGCTCTCTATGGCTTCCAGTGTTCCCAGAATTCCAACTGCTTTTGGACAAAAATCCATCCAGTGCTGAACTGCCCCTCACTACCACCACCACCACCACCACCCTCTCTCTCCCCTCCCCAGAATCCTCCACCCCCTTCATATTGATTTCCCCCGTACCTCTCCGGTGATTGGAATGCTGCAGTCGTCAATCTGAACCCACTTTATGTCGGTTTTGATATTCTCAGGAATTTGTCACCTTGTCGCTGGCACTCTTGATAACCAAGCCATTTTGTAACATCGAACGAGGCAGCTACGTGCTATTCATTTTTTTTTTTTTTTTTTGCTCCTTTGATTCAGTTTGTCCGCTAAATTTTAATCTGTGGATCGTTGCTCTACTTTACTGATTGATTGATTAAACTGATCGATTTGCTTCTTTGATTTAGTTGATCCACTGGATTTTAATCGGCAGGCTGTTATTCTACTTCATTGTTTGGGTTTTGACTATTTGATTGATTGATTGATATTTTGATTGATTGATTGATTGATTGGTTGGTTGATTAATTGATTGGTTGATTGAGTGATTGATTGAGTATGTACTAAATTATGTATGCAAGCCAAAACGCAAACGATGTCTGTTCCAGACTTCAGAAACAGCAAACATAAAAATATGCCAAACAATACTCCACAAATGATCGACAGCTAGAGAATGATGACACCGCCTTCAGAGTATTGATTTGTGCATCTTTTTTTTCCATGTCTCTTCTGTGTGAGATCTCAAGAAGATCTCATATCGTTTATCGAAAATTCACACATCTGTTTTGTGTTGCGCACTAATCAAGTGTTTTTTTCGTGCCTTGTTTTGTGTATTCATCCGTGTGTTGGCTGGTTTTCAGTACAGGCGCAATCTATGTCGGTCTCCCACTCATTTAAACATATCATGTAATTTATTTACTTATCTGTGTGTGTTGTGTGTGTGTGTGTGTGTGTGTGTGTGTGTGTGTGTGTGTGTTTGGGTTGTGTTGTGCGTGCGTGCGTGTGTGTGTGCGTGCGTGCGTGCGTGGCGCGTTTGCGTGTGTGTTGTTTGTTTTTAATTCAACCGTGAAATAAGAACGCGGATTAGCATGATAATTCTGATTCTAAATCTGACTGCTTCTTCGCAAACGTGAATTTTGTTTCTCAACAACCTCACAATATGAATACGGTCACTGACACCATTTTAGTTTAGTTAGTTATATTTAGTTAAAGTCTTTTCATGGTGTCGATGATTTTAGACTCTAGCAGCAAAAACATTAAAAACTTTAAACAGTAAATAAGTGGGGTAACGTTTGCTCCCATAAGAAAACCCAACACAGAGTAACTTTTATTCTTCAAGACTGGCACAGCCTTTTAAACTTGAATAAAGTCAGACAAATACATAGACGAACAATCTAATAGTGGGGAAAACAAGCGCAGGCCAACAACTGAACTGTCTTCATAGTAATGACTTGGCAAAGTTTTG
Organism: Conus ventricosus; assembly: GCA_018398815.1. Lineage (NCBI taxonomy): Eukaryota > Metazoa > Mollusca > Gastropoda > Neogastropoda > Conidae > Conus > Conus ventricosus. The sequence continues at coordinate 106,315,754 of CM031595.1, read as the reverse complement.
GACTTAAGGAGGAGGGATGGGGGGGGGGGGGGGGGGGGGGGGTTGAAGATGGAGAAACTGGGAACATGAAATTAAGAAAATATATTACAGATATGAAAACTCTTCACTAGCTGCATAAGGGAACCATCGCAATCCTTTTTGAAGGCAGATATATTTGTATTGCCTGCTCCGAGGCCTTTCGTCCGCTGGGTCGGAACTCATCAGGGAGACACGGCTGGTTGTGTCTGCGCTCCTGGCGTCAAATAGAGACACACCACAGTCCATAATACTGTGGTGTTCTCACCACCAAGGGTGCAAAAAAGAATCCAATAGCACCCCCAAAGCAGCCGGCCTCGGAGCAGGCAATGCAAATATATCTGCCTTCAAAAAGGATTGCGATGGTTCCCTTATGCAGCTAGTGAAGAGTTTTCATATCTGAAATATATATTTTCTTAATTTCATGTTCCCAGTTTCTCCATCTTCAACCCCCCTCCCCTCCTCCTTAAGTCCAAAACTTTGTCAAGTCATTACTATGAAGACAGTTCAGTTGTTGGCCTGCGCTTGTTTTTCCCCCACTATTAGATTGTTCGTCTATGTATTTGTCTGACTTTATTCAAGTTTAAAAGGCTGTGCCAGTCTTGAATAAAAATTACTCTGTGTTAGGTTTTCTTATGGGAGCAAACGTTACCCCACTTATTTACTGTTTATTGTTTACTGTTCCCTGCCTCATTTTATTTCAGTTCCAGTTAAAAACTTTGTTATTTTTTTTATCATCATCAAAAAAATAAATAAATAAAGAAAAACGGAAAAAAAAAGAAGAAAAAAAGAGAGAGACAGACAGAGAGAGAGAGAGAGAGGAGAGAGAGAGAGAGAGAGAGAGAGAGTCACAAGAAAAGAGCAATAGGACTACATAACAAATAACTGGCGAATCTAAATATTGAACGTTTGAAAAGATTAAACTGATCCCAAAATAACTTCTATTAGAAACAGGCAAAAATACATTCTACGACTTCCGGAGGTAGGAAAGCTTTCATTGAAGCACATCTTTTTTTCTTTTTTTTTACCAGTATAGCATTTTAGTGACTGCCTTTTCAATGTTCGGTTTGCCTGCTGTAGGCTACTTTTCCTGCCACTTACAATATTGACCGACCCGAGCACCTACCCCCACCTGTCTGTCTGCCCACTTAGTCCTCCTCTCTGCAGGGGGTGATGGTGGCTCGTCTCTTAGCCTGAGGCTGTGGGAGGACAAGGTATCCCTAGTCTCCACGCTCTTCCTTCCATACTTCATCAGCGTTCATCTGCTGACTTCTTTCCATACCTGTCAGCTTTCTTCTCTGTTTGCCGTCTCACTTGTTCGTGTAGGTCAGTCAAGGTGAGCCCATGGATGCTTGCTTCCTCTGTTGTGAATGTCCGTTCTGCGTCTACCATCTAGCGAGGTTAGTTGTTCGCAAACGTCAGTGATTCAGTAAATCTATCTGTCTATGTATCTGTCTGTCTATTTATCTATCTATCTATCTATCATCTAAATATCTATCTATCTGTGTAAACTTTGTTAACAGTGTGTGCGTGTGTGTTTGTGCGCGCGCGCCCGCGCATGTGTGTGTGTGTGCGCGTCTCTCTCTCTCTCTCTCTCTCTCTCTCTCTCTCTCTCTCTCGTCTTCTTCTCTCTGTGCGTGCATGCATTGTGTGTATGTGTGTGTGTGTGTGTGTGTGTGTGTGTGTGTGTGTGTGTGTGTGTGTGTGTGTGTGTGCTTGTGTGTGAACGCGCGCGCGTGTTTGTATGGGTGTATGTATGTGCGTAATGTGTGTAGAATTACATCTACTGTCCTTTAGCTTAGACACCTTACTTTTTTCCTAGTTCCCTAATTTTTGTACTAACCTACTTGGTCGCTGAATCATTTATTTACGCGTCAATTGACTTGCACTCTTGCTTGTTGGCTTATTTCAGTTACTTACTATATCTTATACGGCATCATACTCCTGTTCTTACTTTCTTCTTTCTTTCCTGACTAGAATTATGCTTAATTGCCGAACGTGTGTCTTAACACGGTTCAATATAATTCATGGTACTTATAGTTCCTCTGTTCTGTGAGGCTGGTGCGTCTCACTCTCGTCTTCCGTCTCTTTGGCTCTGTCTCTGTCTCTCTCTTTCTGTCTTTACCTCTCTCTTTCTCTCTACTCCGCTCCCTTTCCGAATACTCCACACCTGCGCCCCCCCCCCCCCCCCCCTCCTCCCTCGACTCCCGCCGGTCCCCTCTCGCTACTTTCCTTCCTTTTCCCCTTTTCTCTCTCCTCCTCTCCCTCCCCTCTCCCCTCCTCTCTCTTCTCCTCTCCCTCTCTCCTCTCTCTCTCTCTCTCTCGTGGTTCTTGTCTCGATAAAAAATAGTATTATTCTAAGCGAGGTAAATGTAACCATGCTACAAATCCTTTTTAGATCTCACAACGGGGTTTAAATTTTTACATACTTTCCGGATGTCTGAAACTTTGGGAAAGGGGGTATAAATTTTTCTAAGAGAAAATGAAAAAAAAAAAGCCTTTTATCCCTCTTTTTTTTGGAAGTGTTCTGATACCAATAGAACCAAGTTTCATATGCAGCAGAAAATCGCAGAGGAAAAAGTACATACTTTTGCGATTAAACAGTTTCAAATTTCCATTGCACCAAAAATAAAGGCATGGGGGTTTCTGGAAAAAATCCTCTTTTTTCATTCGATTTTTTGGGAATTGCTTTAAAATGTTGGTTAAACTTACCACTTACCTACAAGCAGTTTATGTGACAAGGGCATACATATTTTACTAGGGTAAGATTAAAAGCAAACTGGGTTGCTGTATAAAGCAGGCTTTGACAGTAAAACAGTTTGGGAGGGGGGCCATCAGGGGCTGGTTGAAAAACTTTATTTTAAAAAAAACCCGTCCATTATTATTAAAAAAAAGGGGGGATGGGGGGATGGAAGATGAAAATTTGACGCATTCCGGGTCCATTCTTTTAAAAAAGTACTTACAACCTGAAAAATTTCGACTGTAGTTACCAAAAAATGGCACAGGGATATGCTTGCTAGATTTAGAAGTAGGGCATTTGGACTAAATGCAAACAAAAGATGGTTTAAATCCCAAAGACATTGTAGACGATTTGTGTGTAATGTGTACAGATGGTATGAGAGAAAATGAAGATCATTTTATATTCTATTGTGCAGCTTATAACGATATCAGACAGAAGTCTCAACTTTTCAATATTATTGCGACAGAAAATCATAACCTATATAGTTTGTTGTCCTCTGACAATAATAGGAGAATAACTCTACTGGCTAAGTATGTTGCAGAGGCATCAAATGTTAGGAAAAAGAAATGCTGGTAAGAACTTCTAATGTCTGAGTTTTGCTTTCACGTATTCCGCAAGTTTGATGACCTTAGTAAGAAATGGTTTTGTTTTCTTCACTAGTATAGCTAATGATGAAGCAGAGGGTGATGATAGATGTGACAGTGCAGGAAAGTTTTACAACAGTGAATATGTGTGCCTGGTGAGGGACTTTGTCTGTGATCATGTTGTTACTTGAAAAAAACAACAACTACAAATTCATTTGAGTGACGATAAAGCATGTCATTTTCTTCTTTTTCTTCCGCATGGCTTCAAGCCTCATCATTTACATTTACCTAATCCGTTACAATTCATGTTTCTTTGCATTATAAACTTGTTTTTTTCGCGCTGCAAATATTAACGTAACACTCTCTTGACATAAAGGCCATGTAGGCCGTTGTCAATAAAAACGTATCTGAAGCGTCCCTCTCTCTCTCTCTCTCCTCATCTCTCTCTTCTCTCTCTCTCTCTCTCTCACTCCCTTCTCTCTCTCCTCTCCTCTCTCTCTCTCTCTCTCTCTCTTCTTTCTGTCTGTCCATATCAGTCCTTTCTCTCTCTCTCGTCTCTCATTCTCTCTCTCTCCTCCCCCTCCCACCCCCCATCTCTACCTCTCCATCTCTCCTCTCAGTCTCCCCCACTCTCCCCTCTTTTCTCTCTCTCTCCCTCACCTATACTCGTCCCCCCCTCCCTCCTCGTCTCCTCCTCTCCTCCCTCTCTCTCTCTCTCTCTCCTCATGTATACACAGCACAGGGCTTCAGCCACAAGCCATAGTCCACCCCACGCTTCACCTCAACCATAATGTAGTGGCTGCTGAGGAGACTCGAACTTTCACTCCTCCAAGCTGGAAAGCACGTGTTCTCTAACCCACTCATCGACTATCGCCCCTCTAACCCCTCTCTCCCGTCTTCCCACTCCCCCCCCCCCCCCCCCCCCCCCTCGCGCCCCCCCCTTATCTCCCTGTCAAGCCGAGGTACAGGCGTACTGAGCGACTGACGTACTTCCTGGCTGACGTGGGCCTGATGTCAGCCCACTGCTGGGTTCCCGGGATCGCCCCGCTATCCGGCACCGCGTCCGTGGAGCCACCCACCCCCCGGGTTGGACCGTCGTTCCCACTTCCTCCCCTTGGGCTCCATGGCCTCTCCGGGTGGCCTCGGTTGCCTTCTTATCTCCTGCCTCCCCGCAGCTTCCTCCAAGCTCCCCCCAGCCTTCCCTCCCCCTCCCCCTTCCCCCTTTTCGTGTAGCTCTTCTATTCATATATATGACTTTTCATCGTTGTAACATGTCTGCTTAAAGGTCTACTTTAGAGATTTTCGATAATTTGTTAAAAACAGTCTGCATGTCATATAACTACAGTATGGTATTCATTTTTTTTAAAAAATCGCCGGAAGAATTTAATAGATAAAAAACGACTTTTGCACACCTGTTCAAACCCCGCGCGGTAGGCCGAAAACCGTGACGTCACTTGATGGACTGGCCGTCAGCCGCGACCTACACAACAAGCCAACACCAAGTGAAATCAACACGAGTTGCGATCCCCCACAGCCTAAAAAGTCACAAGGGGGTGGCAGATATTGTGCTGTAGGCGAGTGCAGCAGCTCAGCAGGAGACGGATATTCTTTGCACACATTTCCATCTGATCCAGATACTCGAAAGAAGGGGATTCGGTTCGTGCAACCATGCCGGGCAGCTACAGTTCTTTTTACCACGTCAGTTCCAGCTGGAACGAGCTATTCCGACAATTGCCGAGCCCGTTCGAGTAGCTCAAAAACTTCGTCTGCATTGTGCGCGTATACTTTGAAGGCGGAGTGGTAAGCTCGTACAGATGAGTACGATAGTCGCACGTTTATTCTGTTCCTATCTATGGACAGATCACACTTGTTAAATTGAATGAACACGTTAAGGCTTGAGGAAGGAGAATCTCCGCTCGCCGTCCACGCATGATCGCATCAAGAAGTCACCCCTCGAGACTTCGGTAAAGTCCGTACGCCTTCGGAATGCTGTGTTCGGGCGTCCAGCTGGAACTGAACTGACGTGGTAAAAAGAACTTAGCGTTTGCAGAAACATCCCCAGAGTCACATTGGCTGTCGCAATCATAGTCACTGCTTTTACATGATAAATTAAATACCGAACGAGATGTGCAAGAACCATCAGAATCGCTTTCTGTCGCCGTCGCTGACCATCATGTGACGTCACATCCAAGAGCAGTTAAGCCATGCCAAGATTTAGTTGATTACCTCCCGTTTTCTTGATTACAGTGAAAATACCCACTTTCGCGGATCGATTTCGTGTGATCGGGAGCGAATCGGATGTTTATTTTACCAATTTATCAAACATTCATATTTCTGCATAAGCTGACCAATTATCGAAAACCTCTTAAAGTCAGACCTTTAACGTCGACTTTTCAACCCTTTCTAACATCCAAAGCTTACAGAACGTACGATCCGAAATCTCCTCTCTCTCTCTCTCTCTCTCTTTCTCCCTCTTTCTCCTTCTCTTCTCTCTCCTCCCCTCTCCTCTCTCTCTCTCCTCTCTTCCCCCCCCCCCCCCCCTCTTGTTCTTGTTCTCGTTCTTCTTGTTGCTGTTGTTCTTCTTCTCTCGTTCTCTGTCTCTTGAGAGAGAGAGAGAGAGAGAGAGAGAGAGAGAGAGAGAGAGAGAGAAAAGGAGAGCGATGGAAAGGGTGCGGAGGAGAGAGACAAAAACAGAAAAAAAGATTAGGAGAGTTGGATTAAAAACGGAGACAAGATTCCCGTCTGTGACAATGGCGTGTGCCTGTTTCGGGGTTTCCAGTTCAGTCTGCTGTTAGGAGGGAGTGTCTGCAGTCGTATCCTTTTGTCTCCTTTTGTCCGCTCCTCTGGCAAATTTGTCTGTTTGTTAAGTATATATCAAAAGATATTTTTAACTCTTCAAAGCGTTTTTATTAGGATTTCTTTTTGTGTGCTGATATTCTTTGTTGCTGTATTTCTTTTTTTCCCTTTCTTTGTTCGTTGTTTTTGCATTGCACTCTGTTGCCCTGCTAATCATTTCACCTTTTGTTATGTCGTTTGGTCCATTATTTCAATGTTTCTGTTTTGTTTCAGAAGAACATAAAAAAAATGTCAGTAGTGGTTTTATCTTTCTCCAGGTCATGTATGTCTTTTCGTTGTGTTTGTTTTACTCTCGTTGTAATGCTTGTTGACGGCTTTTCTGTCTTTAAGGATGCAAACATAAAATACAAATCGAGACACATAACATCTAGTGCGTCAAGGTGATGATCATATCCGTAGAGAATAATGTAGATGTGTCTCAGTGTTGTAGACATGACGTTATGGCGTCTGCGCTGTATTTATTCTCGTCACATTCTCAAACAAGCGCAGAGGGTTTGGGTATCGACGACCGTTGTTTTGACAGAAATATATTTCAGACTGACAGGCACGACTTCTTCACTTTAGTACAGATCAGGGGTCAGTGTGTGGGTGTGTGTTGTTGTTTGTTTGTTGTGTGTGTGTGTGTGTGTGTGTGTGTGTGTGTGTGTGTGTGTGTTGTTGTGTGTGTGTGTGTGTGTGTGTGTGTGTGTGTGTGTGTGTGTGTGTGTGGAGGAGTGAGGAGAGGAGAGTGATGAGAGAGAGAGGTGTGTGGTATGTTTGTGTGGAGAGAGAGTAATGTGTGTGTGTTGGGGGGAGGTGTGGGTGGGGGGGGGGGGGGGGGGGGGGGGGGGGGGGGATTTGAGGGATTACATGAGTTATGATATCTCTCCTCCACATCGATTGAAAAAAAAGAGTTCATCTAGGGAGCTGGATTTCTCTTTCGGGCTGCGGCGTCAGTATCACTGTTATGCATTAAAACGTTCCAGATTGGGAGGGCGTTGTTCCCACCGGAGCCCTCTGCTCCAAAACTCCATTGGAGGTCTTTGCAGCTTCTGGGATCCCGGTGTCCAATTCTACCCTCCTTCTAACCCCCGTTTTCTCATGGTCCCCCCTCCTCCCTCACAGTTGGATTTAAATCAGTTTATTTCCAATTTGCAGTCACTAACAGCTTTACAGTAAAGGTCGAAAGTTGAACAGCAGCAAGCCGGAGCTTACTGTGCTCACAGTTTCACAGGTCTGGCCCTGTAGTACGTCACTTAACAACCTTTGAGCGATGAAAAGGACTGAGGAATGCTAAGAACTGGCAGATGATATAGACAGGCAGAAAACAAGAAACAGATAAATGAACAGGGTTATCACTTCAGTGCCATGTTGTTTATAGCTCAGGCAATCGCAGAGGGTCGTATGAGGGCCCTTCAATCGTCAAAATGGATTGCGTAGATGTTCCGTTTTGAAAACACTGACGTAACAGAAAATTAACCTATTACAAAGATATTAACAACGCCTTTAAACTGGGTGTATACTCCCAAGAAAACCTGAGATGAAAAGAAGGAATAGTCATCTCTTTCTGAAACCCAGCATCGGATCTGACGGAACATCTTTGAACATGATTTTCATGGAGTCTGCTTTAAAATGTTTGTGTGGAATGTCATGTAAAATGATGATTTGCCCTGGACGAATAGGAACAAATAGATGTTGAACCACGATCAAACAGACCTGATGCCTGTTGCATCAGCATGGTTGCCAGTTGTTGTTGTCGTACCCTGGCTAAAAGACTCCAGGGATCATCCAAACAGCCGAAGTATTTGAACACTATGGTACAAATGCATCAGCTGGGGTGCCAATGAGTCTGCAGATATTGATAGTACCGATATCATCGTTTAAAACGTCTGTGAAGTGTCTTGGTATAAGACTGGATATAAAAACTCTTTCAGTCCAAGACCACATTTGCAGTGCCTGTAGCTGACCTTTTCTTGAACTTACACATGTATCATCCTTCAGATCAGTTTGCCTGATAACACACTGATGCCCATCTTCACTGCCTCGGTAACATTCAAACTAGATTACCGCAACAGTTGATTTCCACGGTCTTCCGGCAGAACAAAGAATTCAAAACAATGCCGCAAGAATCGTTTTGAAAAATATATTAAACAAAACAAAACAAAAACAAAAACAAAACAAAAACAACCCCCCCCCCCCCCCACACACACACACACACAAAATCGAGAGCACACAACACGGATATGCAGGAACTCGACGGACTCCATGTGAAATTCAGGTGTCAGTACAAGATCGCTGGTCTTGCTTTTAGCCATTTTGACGCGTCACGTTTTCCATACGCTCAGCGCCTATTCTTAACGCACCTTTCATTCTTTTAATGAAAAGCTCTTGAGACTACTAAGACGCAAAACGAAGACAAGATGGGCATGCAGTGTTAGTTTCTCCGCACATGTGTCTAAAACACGCTGTG
>CM031595.1:106273391-106285891 GCA_018398815.1 Conus ventricosus | reverse complement strand
TGCTGTGACCCCCCCGCCCCGCCGGAGGACGCCGGGAGGACGTTTTGAGGGATCTAAGGGGCGTCCCCAGTCGGTCCTGCAAACCTGTCCTCCAACCACTCTCTCCGACGCTTGTGCACAACGGATGTAAATGAGGACTAAGTGGAGGACGAGTACTCATCTGTGTTCATTGTCTTCATTAAGGAGCTTCACGCGCAGGTGTGGGAGATTTTGTGTGTATAGACTTTGAATTTTCTCTGTCCTGTCTCCAGTCTCTCTCTCCACACACACACACACACATACACACACACACACTCACAGAGCACCTCTAAACAACCCACACACACACACACACACACAACACAACACCACACACACACACACACACACATACAACACACACAACACACACACACACACACACACACACACACACACACAGAGCACACACACACACCCACACACACACACACACACACACACACACACACACCACACACAGCACACACCCGCATACACAAACACATCTCTATCCTCTGTATTTTCTCTCTCTCGCTCTTTGGATATATAATTATCTCAAAAGAAAAGAACATCAAGTACATCAAGCTGTTTGTGGTTTCATTCGTCGCAATTTTTCGCTTTTTGGCCATAGCCAGCGATTAACCTACTCACTGTGTGGCAGCGGGTAGGTGGCGAGGATGAGACGCAAGTCATTCAGTAATGAGTAAATAAAAAACAAATTACGCACTATATGGTGTATGACGAACAGACCGACCAAAGAATAATTTGTGAATTAAAATTCCCCCCCTTCTCTCCCTCTGTGTGTGTGAGTATGTGTGTGTGTGTTGTGTGGTGTGGTGTGTGTCATTTGCGCGATTGAGGCGTTCACGCATGTAACAATTTGCGCGAGTTTTGATAACACGAAAAGAGCGCCTGCATTTAAACAACAATGCGGCATGCAACTTATCCATTAGAAGGCCTTTTTTTTGTCACAACATCGGAAGTGTTCAATTTCTTATAAATATCATTGTATATCTCGGGGTACGTGATTGGATCAGTTCTCTTAACTTTCCACCAACTGGATGGTAGAATGAAACATCGGCGCTCATTTGTTGAAATTGATTACTAGCTTGTTTCTTTTCGTGATGAGTGCATTTCCCGTTGTAAATACAGTTTCGAACACCCTTTTAAAAGTCTCCGAATTGGTGACTTTCTGTTATTAACTTTTATGGAACATTTGAATACTTGGGGGGAAAAACCTCGATCAAAGAAGACGGAACATGGTTCTTCTACTTCTATGGGACGCTACATTTATCCTGCTCTCCGTCTCCACGTTGGTGAGCAGGGAGACTGATAAGTTTAAAAGTCTTTTAACAGTTGTTGTACCAGCAAATTTCATATTGCTTCTTCTTAATTGAACATTAGTGATAAGTGTAATGAACTTACCTGCTCAGACATTGAATCTATATTCCACCTCCCTGGCAGTAAGCAGGGGTGAAGGAAAGCGGGCGAACGGAAGATCATTATTCTTTTTTTTCTTTTCCTTTTTATCAAATGTATCACCTGATAGAAGTTGCGCGGGTGTGTATGTCTTCGCAAGCAACATTCACTGAAAAGTCGCTCAGATATGCTGCGCGCGATCAGACACTCTGTTCAGCGGCCCAGGATATTTTGAGTGTTTTTTAAATGGTTTCGTTTGCGAGACTATATACAGTTGCGTGACTTCTTCAGCCGATGAACAGCCACAGGCAAAAATAAATTAACAGATAAGAAACAAGTAAATAAATAAATAAATAAATAAACGAATTGATGTATGAACAAATCGATCGATCAATCGATACATCAATCGATCAATCAATCAATCAAAGGATAATCAAAACAACACGTTTAATGTTCTTTGTAAAAACAAAAATGGCCTCCATATGAAATATTAAACGCAGTCGGTAATCTGTACCGAAGGGGAAACGATTAAATCTGGGATGTGGCAAGTTTTGTCCATGAGACACTTTTTTCCAAGATCTCTCTCTCTCTCTCTCTCTCTCTCCTCTCTCTCTCTCTCTCTCTCTCTCTCTCTTCTCTCTTCTCTGTTTTTGTTTGTTCCTGCACTTATTTGTCAAGGTGTAACCCCTGTCTACTGTGGTCTCATGGCTTAGCAGATGTGGTGTCGCTTATACGGACTAGTCCGCACGCAGTGAAGTCTCTTTGATGAAACTGAAACTGGTTATTATGCTACCTCGCCTCTCCATCAAGTATAACTGGCGTCGCCCTCTCTAGGATAAGCATAAAAAGGCATGGTGTCACATACAGATGTCTCTTCCTGTGTCTGAGGTATAAACACGATCTTCACACTCACTTGGCAGTATGTTTGTATAGACCGATGTTGGTGGGCGGTTCTGGGATATATAAGGCAAGCTAGGATATAAAGCAAGCTAGGATAGACTGGGACAGTTGTGGGCGAAGATGTGCAATGCTTCAGGACAGACAGAAATAGAATCTGCGTAATGTTGTATCAGAGACACAAACGACTCCATTTTATTCACTCTTCAGAGAGATAAAAAAAAAACAGACTCGGCGTAGGCAGACCAAGTACAGACGAGAGTTCGTAGACACTCAAAGGCCAGTTTTAAGAGAATGACTTTTATTTTGAACACCACTGGCTTGTATTTGGTCATACAGCAAATCACCACCTTTGTCTTCAAACCTATATAATGCCAAAGGTAATACAATGTTTACCTTCGTTTGATGCTCTTGATATTGTTGATCTTCTTTGCTCGCATGAATTGTCCTTTTCACCTGAACACCAGTGTCTTAGCTGAAGGGCGGCAGTGACTTGATACTCGGCACGCTGTGTCAGTTTTATCTTTGCAGTGATGCTCACCAGTTGCCGTCTGTGGCTTCAGTCTGTACGTGGCATCAACAGAGGGGCTCTTTCTGGATCCTGAACTGTAGCAAGTCTTGCTCCTTTGGATTCTGAATTGTGACAATGTTATGTTCCTCTGGATTCTGAATTGCGGCAGTCTTTTTCTTTTGGCTCTTAAATTGTGGCGATTTTTATTCCACGCTTCCGAAATGGTGCTATCTTTATTCCTTTGGTTCTGGAAAATATAGCGATCTTTATTCCTTTGGTTCTGGAATTGTAGCGATCTTTATTCTTAGGTTCTGGAATTGTAGCGATCTTTATTCATTTGGTTCCGGAACTGTGACGATCTTTATTCTTTTTGTTCTAGAATTATGGAGATCTGTATTCCAAGGTTCCTGAATTGTGGCGAGCTTTATTCCAAGGCTCCTGAATTCTGGCAATCTTTACTACACGGTTCTCGAATTTGACGATCTTTCCTGAATATTGCGGCAATCTCTATTCCAAGGTTCCTGAATTGTGGCTATCTTTATTCCAATGTGATTTATTGCGATCTTTCCTGAATTGCGGAGATCTTTATTCCTTTGGTTCCGGAATTGTGGCGATCTTTATTCCCTTGGTTCCGGAATCGTGGCGATCTTTATTGCTTCGGATCCTAAATCATGGCAGTGCCTGTCATGTCATTGCTCGACTGTGCACCTCTCCGTTCTTTGCCCCAGTTTGCCGTCTGCCCTTCCAGGGGTCAGTCCTTATGACGTTTACCTCCTACGTCAGTCAGTCCTGACGTCATCTGTCGGACGCATTGCCGGGGGGGGGGGGGGGGGGGGGGGGGCGGCCCAGCTCTACGTCATCGGCTTTTCAGGGGATCGGGATAGGGATCGGGCTGCGATGGCACGCCCAGAGCCTGACATCAGTTGTTGCTAACTCACGTGTTGAAATCGTTGTGTGTGTGTGAGTGTGCGTGTGTGTGTGTGTGTGTGTGTGTGTGTGTGTGTGTGTGTGTGTGTGGTGGTGGATGCGTGCGTGCGTGCGTGCGTGCGTGTGTGCGTGGTGGCGTCGCGGCGTGCTGTGGTGTGTGTGTGTGTGTGTGTGTGTGTGTGTGTGTGTGTGTGTGTTGTGTGTGTGTGTTTATGAGAGAGAGACAGACAGACAGACAGAGAGACAGATAGAGAAAGAGAGCGAGAGACAGCAACAGGAAAAGAGAGAAGGAGGCAGAGACAGCGACAGAGAGAAAGACAGAGAGAGAGAGAGAGAGAGACAGAGAAAGAGAGAGAAAGAAGAGAGAGAGATGCACACAGACAGACAGACAGAGAGGACAGACAGACAGGACAGACAACAGAGAGACAGGCAGATAGACAGACAAAGAAACAAACAACAGACAGAGGTTGGTATGTGAGATTGTGGTGTGTGCAAAATCCCGTACCTGCCGTTAATACTTGACAAAGGGAGAGGAGCGGTGGCACCAGGACACCCGGGCAAGACGAAGCCCTTCAACATTCTGGAGAACAAGGAGCGGAAAGACCGGAAGCCAGGAACTGGAGGCCCATCTGGGCTAGGACCATTCCAAAGCATCTGCGAGGAATGCGCCTTCTGATTGCTTGTTAATTTCCAGCCGTATTGACCCCAGCTTTACCCGGTCGTGCACGCTGGTCTGAAGTGTGACGGCCGTCCTAAACTCTAAATAAACAGGAAAAAAAAAGAAACCCCGTTATACTTTACTTTCTACAACCTCTCCCTCCTCTCTCTCTCTCTCTCTCTCTCTCTCTCTCTCTCTCTCTCTCTCTCTCTCTCTCTCTCTGTCTGTCTGTCGTCTGTCTGTTCCTGTCTGACTATCGATTGTCTGTCAATCTATGTATCTGTCTGTCACTGCTTATTCGTCTGTTTAAATCTATCCCCAGACCAGATAGCTAAATCTTAGGTCTGATGTACTCTACCCATGGTCAGCTACGACCGACGGAGGCCTACTGCTAAATCTGTCCGTCCATCCTACCATCCAGTCACCCTAGGTTTCTCGTGCCTTGAAACTTCCATGGGCAGTCCGGGGATCGCCACAGCTTATTTCTCCATGATCATGCGCAACAGGGAAGAGGTATGATGTACAGTCCGCCCAGTCCTTCACGCTGGTCACCACTTCTCCACCTTACCAAGTCCGTTCTCCCCTAACACGCCCCCCCCCCCCTCCCTCCCCGCTGTACCCTGTCGGTGGGTCTGGAACAGGAAGTGCGAGACAGGATACATGGCGGTGCCAGGCAAATTCAAGGCGCCAGGAGAGGCGAAGAGCTACTTGTCAATGGACATCCAATTTAGTTGAATGCCCACTCCCAGCTCGGTTCGATTCTTGTTGTTTATGGTCAAGCCGACTGAATGTGGTCACGCCAGGGTTGTTAACCGTGTGAAGATCAATCCCATGTATGCGTGTTGAACAACAACAGAAATGTTGCCAGTTCGTTTGGAACTATCTAAACGTCCACAGTCGCCACAAGGACAGACTGGGGATATAAGAGAAGGAGTCCTGTCTGAGACTTCATTAATAGTGCCAAAAATTACAGTAGTTTCGGGTGAAGAGAAAAAAAAAAGAAAACAGAAAAAAAAATCTGACATGTGCCCAGGGTTTGGAACTCAAAACGTCTGACTATGGCCTCGGTGCTGTACCACTAGGACCACCCGCACACCTCCAGCATCAGGATGACATTCCACCTTAAAACCACCCGGATGAAATCCATTTCTGAGTATTTTCTGTCTGTTTTTTTTTTCTTTCAAATTAACACCTTAGAATGCTTTTCATTCTCACTTTCCAGTACTGCACATTTCTTTCAAACTAACAAACAGTGCCACAGCAATAACGTATTGTTAAGATGACAGGGTCTTCGTACACTATATTTCGAGAGAGCTATCAATTTTTCACCATATGGCCTTGAACTAAATATCCATGGGAGCCGTTTACAATAGAAGGTATTGTACAATTCAAAAATCGGATCAACTTTGGACTGCCTCAACAGTAACAGCTGTAAATTGATATGTTTCTCTAACTCGAAATGTGATCCTGTCTTGCCTACATTTATCTCGAGTTCTGTGTGTGAAATGCAGAAAAAACTGCGGGAATGAGGTCGTTCCTCCTCCTCGAAATATTCGATTTGCCCACAATAGTCAGTCAAAGTGCATCTGTGAAGGATGATGAACATTCAACGATTCGAATTAAAGTTTCATTAACCCTTTCACAGCTGGCATACTGAGGTTCATGTTAAGTATTTTCCAGCACCAGCTGTTTTGATAGCCAGCCTCAAATGCTTGTAACTCCATCATCTTTTTTTAAAAAAGCAGTTCTCTCCCTGGTTGAAATGTGTAACAGATCGTGTTTTCTTCTAGCGTGTTACAGGTGCAAGACTTACGGCACTATTGCCAGAACTGGTGCAGAAATCGAACACCGATGCCCGCAACCGTGCTGAATTCATTTTGCTGCACTGGTGTTAGAGGGTTAAGAAGCGAGTCGAGCTGGTATTCTGGTTGACGTTTAAGTCCCCGTCATGGCAAAGTGAATTACGCCGTGCCTTCTGTTGACCCCTGTCGTTGAAGTGTTAAGATGCTGTCTTTGCTCCAGTGAACCCTTGACAGTTGGAGGCGCTGTTCCCATCTCTCCTCCTGTCTTCGTTTAGAACGGTATTGATTGCTGTGTGTTGTCTGGAACTGTGGACCACGGTTTGGCATTCCAGTGAGCTTTTCCCAGTCTAGTGGAGATGTCCAGCCAGGAATTCTCCACCGCTGTCTCCCATATTTGTCGTAGATCGATGTCTTCTGCGAAACGTAAGTTACGGAGGAACCGTGCTCGGTGGTTACGAAAGTGTTAGCACAGAAGCGCCTGTTGCACTAGCACTGTATGCATTACGAGAATAAAAGCATCTACGTGATTTGGTAAGCTGATTCAATGGAATGCACCCACCTCTGACCATCATGTTTGAATTCATGAAGTATGTTTTATTTTGCACGATTTACAAGATCGACACGAGTTTGCATGAATGTTTGAATAAGATTTTTTTTGGTAAGTGTCTTGTTTGTCATTCTCTCTCTCTCTCTCTCTTCTCTCTCTCTCTCTCTCTCTCTCTCTCTCTCTCTCTCTCTCTCTCTCTCTCTCTCTCTCTCTGTATGTATGTATGTATGTATGTATATACATCTTTCTCTTTCTTGCTTTCTCTCTCTCTCTCTGTGCGTGCGAGGGGCAGTTAGAGAGAGAGAGAGAGAGAGAGAGAGAGAGAGAGAGAGAGAGAGAGAGAGAGAGAGAGAGAGAGAGAGAGAGAATGAACGGACGGACGGACGGACGGACGGACGAACGAACAAACAAATGAGAGAACAGAATAAGCACAATAGGCTAGTTTACATCTTGCCCTCAATAATGAAAAAAGACTCAAACTTAAACAAGTAAGCCAATCATCCGCCTCTTCTTTTCTTTCCTTCATCTTCTCTCAAACGTATGTATAGACAGCACAGTCTAAATTCAACATATAAGTCAAATACGCGAAAAAAAACTGTACATACACATGCACACATACATTCGCACACATATATACACATTGCATGTTTTTATGTAGATCATATAGGCCTAACAGGGAGGAAATAGTTTTATTCTTTTAAAAATCTAACTAAATTCATTTCGAGAGAGAAGAGAGAGAGAGAGAGAGAGAGAGACGAGAAGACGAAGAGAGAGGAGAGAGAGAGAGAGAGAGAGAGGAGAAGAAGAGGAGAGAGAGAGGAGAGAGAGAGAGCGTGCATGCTATGTGCGTGCGTGATTTTGTTTTGTTTCATGTAACTTTAGGGAATTTGAGCAACAAAAAAATAAATTTAAAAAAAAAAAAGAGAGGGAAAACAGTATGGCGATCTGACACTTCTTTATCAGCTGTCCTCATTGCTGCCATTCATTTTAAATGAAATACGGTAAGATGAAGAAAGAGAGTCTCGTGCCACGCGCGTGCAGCTCCAAGAAACTCCCCGCCTCTGGAATTCAACATGTATCACTCTGGTTTGTATACACCATCTATGTTGCCATCCCACTCTTTTGCTTTTATTTCATCCAATAATCAAGAAAGAAAGACAGAAAAAAAAAAGCCAGGAACACACACACACAACCACACACACACACACACACACACACACACACACACACACGCACGCACGCACGCACGCACGCACGCACGCACGCACGCACACCACACACACAGCACAACACCACACACACACACACACACACACACACACACACACACACACACACACACACACACACACACATACGCGTGGCGCGCGCGCGCGCACGTGCGCACACACACACACACACACACCACACACACACACACACACCCGACCGACACGCGCGCGCAAAACGCTTCGTCCTGTAGCTGCATGCTGCATGCGAAAGCTTGTTTTTTTTTCTCTTCATATTCATGAGAGAAGTTTCCAAACAATCGTTCAAGATTGAATGAAGGGGGGAAGGAGGAACGGTGAGAGGGCTGGAAAAAAAATCAATGGCCTGTACACCTACAGGGTCTACGGATATCCCTCTTATTGTTTCGGCAGACCTTTAACCACTCCGTTAGGCAAAAAAAAAAAAAGGGAAGGAGAATGAGTTAGGTGGGCGATGGACGAGAGGGAGAGAGAGAGGAGAGAGAGAGAGGAGAGGAGAGAGAGAGAGAGAGAGAGAGAGAGAGAGAGAGAGAAAGGAGAGAGAGAGAGAGAGAGAGAGAGAGGAGAGAGAGATTAAAAGGGGGACGGGAGAGGGGTGGTAAGGGACAGGCTGATAGCCTCCAGTCGCCACTGGGAATCGGTTTAATCAACAGAGAGAGAGAGAGAGAGAGAGAGAGAGAGAGAGAGAGAGAGAGAGAGAGAGAGGAAGACAGACAGAACAGACAGAGAGAGGAGAGAGAGAGAGAGAGAGGAAGAAGACAGAGAGAGAGAGAGAGGGGGAGAGAGAGAGACTTGCTCATCTTCCGTGCGCTGTCAGTGACACCCACCCCTTCCCCCATCCCACATTCCCCTTTCCTACTCCCCATCCCCACCCCCCACCCCCCCCTCCTCGCTACAGAACTCTTCTGCTCATTCCGACCATGCAACCACAATCAAAAGAATGTCCCGCCGCAGTCCCAGCGGCGTCGGCACTCTACAACGAGCAATCCCTATCATGTCGGCGTGAGGTAACCCACCGGAGGAGACGCTGCACTGAGCCTGAATCACGTGGTTAATGTGCAGCGGTGCTTGCTCTGATCTCAACAATTGGCAGCACACCATTCATTATGCCCTTTGCTGAGGCACTGATTGCTAGCCACGGAGCCGGCGTCAATATAACCCCACTCCCTCTCCCTGCCCTCCACTTGCCCCCCTTACCTCATTCCCGCCGAGAAGTCAGTGCCACATTCACCTAACGACATCGTGATGGACTTGCCAAACTGTCGACTTTGATTCACCGCGATGCACGGATATCTTCGTCATCGAGGTCACCATGGAAGCAGGGTGTGAAGGGCCAACTAACCTGATCGCATTCTCTCTCTCTCTCTCTCTCTCTCTCTCTCTCTCTCTCTCTCTCTCTCTCTCTCTCTGTCTGTCTGTCTGTCTGTCTGTCTGTCTGTCTGTCCTGTCTTGTCTCTCTCTTTCTCTCTGTCTCTCTGTCTCTCTGTCTCTGTCTCTCTGTCTCTGTCTCTTCTCTCTGTCTCTCTGTCTCTGTCTCTGTCTCTTTTTTCTCTGTCTCTCTCTCTGTCTCTCTTCTCTCTCTCTCTCTCTCTCTCGTCTCTCTCTCTCTCTCTCTCTCTCTCTCTCTTCTCTCTCTCTCTCTCTCTGTGTCTCAGTGATGATGCTTGAAGATGAGCATGGCGAAGATGATACTGTGGAGTTCCAGTCTGATCTGAGACTATATGACTGGTCTCTGTTCCACGCTTCCTTTTGTAATACATCCTGGCGCCATCGCATCAGCCTGACCCGAGAGATTCAAACACCCTCGATGTTAGGAAATTTGAGCAGCCTCTCAAGACGCATCCGCTACTCGGGGAGGGAATCGCTGTTCTGTTCCAATGCCAGTCTGATGAAGATTTGATACAACAGGTGTTGGAAATGGAGGCTGACCTTTTTTTTTTTTTTTTCTGTCTGAACTTCTGTGCCATTCCTGTAGGGCTAACCTCCAAGCCTACAATCCTGTCTGGATCCACAGCCATGACTGAAGATATTTGTGTTTCCCTATGTTGCTGCGCGTGCGCGCGCATATTTACACAACGCAGCACGCCTGCACGCGCGCGCGCGCACCACCCACCCCCCCCCCACCCCCAACACACACACACACACACCGTTCTTTGGCAATTCAGGAAAGAGAAAGACAAGCAACGAACCGAGAGAGAGAGAGAGAGAGAGAGAGAGAGAGAGACAGAAGAGAGAGAGAGAGAGAGAGAGACAGACAGACAGTCAGTCAGTCAGTCAGTCAGACAGTCAGCAGACAGACAGACAGACAGACAGAGGATGGGGCAGGGTGGTAAGCGAAGGAGGGAAGAAACAAGAGAGAGAGAGAGGAGAGATGGAGAGAGAGAGGAGAGAGGAGAGAGAGAGAGAGAGAGAGAGAGAGAGCAGAGAGATAAGAGGTGGATAAGTCATTTGTGCCTGCCTCTTATTGATGTTTGTTTTTACAGCTCTCTGTTCCCCTCGCACGAATATGAGCGGCACGCATTCCATCAATGTTCTGTTGGCACTGCTCTTTTTTCTCTTCAAGGTTTTGTTTTTGGTTTGTTTGTTTTATTATAATTATTTTCTTCATCGCTGGATTGCTGGAATTTGTTCGCGAGATAAACCTGGTGGAGAAGTTGCTGAGCTGGGCTGCAAGGCATTGTA
Source organism: Conus ventricosus (assembly GCA_018398815.1). NCBI lineage: Eukaryota > Metazoa > Mollusca > Gastropoda > Neogastropoda > Conidae > Conus > Conus ventricosus. The sequence goes on along the minus strand of CM031595.1, from coordinate 106,275,201 downwards.
GCAGAGAGTGTTGGTTTTTTTTTTTGGTGTTTCTTTCGTTTCTTTTTCAATTCTCATGGGAAATGATAGCTTTAATAGGGAAAAAATACATAGTGTGTTATCCTGTCCTGAAAAAAAACAAACAAACAAATATATCGATGAAGAGGCAAAGAAAGAGGGTGAACAAGAAGGCTGCTTAAACCCGTGTTTTTTTGTTGTTGTTGTTGTTGTTTTGTTTTTTAGGAAAAAATGATAAACCATCACTGAAAGCATGTACGTAAGTTGTATTTTGCATTTGACAAAGATTATTGGCTGCAGGTTACCACGAAATCAAAAGAAAATAAATGTGGTTTTTACTCTGTGATTGGTCTGGTGAGTTTCGCTTCTCAAATTGTACACATGTGGATCGGAGACAGAGAGACACAGATGATAAGAAACAGTAATTCCGGGAGATGTCCACAACTTTCGGCTGTGGTGAAAAAAAAAAAAAAAAAAAAAAAAAAAGAAAAAAAAGTGTCTCGACTGTCCACAAAGAAAACTACCCTGTCCGATTTGTCACGTCAGACGTGAATCAACGTGAGTTATTGCCCCTCGCTTGTCAGTCTCGCGTGTCGGGGAGTGACTTTCGCAGACGACAGATTTGATTGACGAGGTACGTCCTGCAAATGGCAATCTCCGTTTCAGAAGGACTCGCTAGGAAAAATGTGTAAAGTGTTCGGTATTCCGCGCAGATTCAAGTGTTTCTTGGATACAGAATGTGGCGGTTTGTGTACTGACCGATTCGTTTCAAATCAAATGATAGTACGCTAGCGCACGCTTACTTCAGATGCAAATATTCACTTCCGACGATTTAGTTGTAGCGACGTGCGGAATCCGCAGGTAGGTGAAGTAGGAATCAAGTTTATTTGCCTCAGTGCTAACAGCAAATTTGGTGAGAAATTGTGACAACTTCGCCGATTGAATTAGTAGAACCTCTGGGTGGTGGAGAGAGGGCCGGCGGGGGGGGGGGGGGGGGGGTGTAATGTTCTAGTTCTCGATTCCAGTTTCGGGACATTTATATTACTGAGATTTTCCCGTGTTTTTGAATCCTGAAATAAACGACACGCAACTTCTTCCTGTTCAGTACACGGCAAGATCGATTTACTCATTCATTCGTGTATTGTCACAAATTGAACAGAAATATGGTGTCTTTATGCGTGTCCCGAATTAGGAAAGCTTAACTACTCAGCACTAAATTTTCAGCTGGATCTCTCAAAAACATTCGATTTTTGTCGTATATCAGGGATCCAGGATTTTTCACATCAAAGTTCACCGTAACATGGTCCGCGACGGCTTCGTACGTTCACTTCATGCATTCCACAACCATAAAAAATTTAAGATATTCTCAGCAATTTGTCTCTTGTCATTTGGATTCATTTACATTCATTTGTGTCAAAAATGAATGAGTCCCTTGAGGGTATGGTAGACAAGAATTGGGTCAGAATGTGTATTATTCGAGAGTTTGGGTTTAAGGTTCAAGTTTTGCTTTAAAATGATCAGAATGTATTCATTTCAACGACGTTATGTATTGAAGGTAATATTTCATTGGCTAATGAACTTAACATCCGTTTTGTATTTTCTTTCACATAAAAGGTTTGTTCACCGTCCTCCACCGCCCCCTCCCTCGACCCAGCCCACCCCCCAACCCTCACCCCTTCCACACACACACACACCACACACACACACACACACACACCACACACACACACACACACACACACCGTCCTTCAAGGCTCGTTTTCGTACCGACCACAAAAGGTTCCGTAGCTCAGCCTGGAAAACACCGACAGAC
>CM031595.1:106260891-106268391 GCA_018398815.1 Conus ventricosus | reverse complement strand
TGAACCGTGAATCCAGGAATGATAGAACCAGAGAGAATGTGAATCAAAAAGAATTGGAAGAACCAGAGATAGCTGCGATTGAAAGAGAACCAGGAGAGAAAAGTGGATAAAACGAAGTGAGAGAAATAGCGAAACAAAAAAGGCTGAAGCAAAATAATTTTTAAATGGATTCTTTGAAAATTGAATCAAGAGGAAGAAGACGAGCAAAAAAGACAAAATAAACAAAAAAAGATGCATAAAGACAGCAGTAGTAGTCATCACAGCCAAAGCGCACCTGCTTCAACCAAGTGGATTATTGTGCCGATTGGTAAATCCCACTCTGTGATGTGTTTCAAACTGACGCACCAAGCGTGTAACATTCCCAGGATCACTGCTCTGCTACCTTCCACGAAGTGGCGACAGTGCATGAAAAGGTAAGCGTAAAACGGATTTCTTGTTCTGACATTATTTTCTTGGTTTCCTGGAGCGTAATAATCCGATTCGGTATTGTTAATCTCTGACCTGGCCTTGGATTCAAAAAATGTCACAAGGGGAGGGCTGGGGAGGTGTGTTATTCAAGACTGGACGGGTTCTTTTGTTGTGAGGTGACGAATTTGACCTGCCCACCTGTCAAACACCGGGTCATAGTCTCTGGGTCTCGGTCATAAAGACTGTTTAAGGGTTCCCACATCCCGCCCGACACAGCCTTCCATCGTGAGAGAGTTGAGAGCGTCTTCATTGTGATTCGAAGGTTAGCCACCGATCTGGTCTGTGTGGCCGTCACGCTTGAAAGCTGTAGGCCTGTGTGTGCAAAGGACACTGTACCGAGTTGAAGCCCAGAGGCTGAGTTCGTCAAATCACAGTCTCGTTTGTTTTCATTATATTTCTTTCCTTTATTCGTTTTTTTTTCATCGTTTGTTTCTTGTTTTCACTGCTTTCATTATTTTGTCGTTGTTTCCCATATTTCTTCGCCGTTTTCTTTCTTTCTTTTTTCTTTCTTTCTTCTTTCTTTCAGCCATTTGCTCTGTCTATCCGTCTTTCATTCTTTCTGTCGATCTCTCTGTCTCTGTCTGTCTCTCACTCTCTCTTTAAAAAAAAAATCCGTTCTACTTTATCACTCAGTTTGCTTCTTCATTCATGTCCTTTATTTTCTTGTCTGTTTTATTATTTTTGTTTACCTTTCTTCTGCTAATATCTTTTCACCATTACTGGCTTTCCCCATTTTCTCCCGTCTTCTTCCAAAGAGGTGCCACATGTTGTCATATTCATTATGGACTACTCAAGCATTTTTTCTACTGCTTTATTAGATGCAACATGATAACAGTGGGCTCATTTCATCATGAAAGGAATTAATGAAATCGCACGCACACGCGCGCACACACACACACACACACACACACACACACACACAACACACACACACACACACACACACACACACACACACTGGTGTTGTGTTTAACTTTAAGCATCCTCTCCAAAGACGGAATATGGCTAACATAATGGTGGGATTAAAAACGACCGCAGAAGCAAACACCTCACTAATAATGAACCTTGCAAATTCTAGCCGAGGAACGAAGAAAGAAAGAGAGAAAGACAGAAAGAAAGAAAGAAGGAAAAGAAAAGAAAAAGATCGAAAAGCAACGAAGAATCAGCAAGGAGCGAAATGAAGATCCAAGATTGCTTCTTCAGAATCCCCTTCCACCTCGTCAGGAAACTGTTCAGCTGAGCGGCCCAAATCTGGAACACTCACAGTGGACAATGAGAAACCCTTGAACAGCAGCTCAAGCAAAGATATTCTGACCCTCAGGGAGGGGCACCCACTTGAAATCCAGGACCAGAAAGCTTGCATGAGTGGTTAAGGTGCAAGATGGAGAAGCGGGTGGGGGATGGAAGAGGTGAAGGTTGGGGACTTCTCCGAAGACCTGCTGCTGGCATGTATACTCAGAGGCATAAAAAACGCGGAAAACAAACTGTATAGAAATTTTGATGTAATTTGGCTACCGATTCCTTTGAACTGGTAATAGAAAGTGAGAAAAAGCAATCGAACACCGCAAAAGTGTCCTTTCAAAGTTCATTCTGGTAGAAAATAAGGTCACATGAACTTGACCTTGACCCTGTGTTAACAGCAGAATGTCAGTATCTGGTGTGACCACCTCGAGCATTGATCACAGCTGTGCACCTGCGGTACATCGAGCGCACCAGAGTGTTGGTCTGCCTCTGGGGGACTTGCCACCACACCTGGCCCACAGCAACAGCAAGCTGAGCTGCTGTCTGGGGTCTGGGGTTGAGCTGGTTCAACTGCCTCTGAAGGGCATCCCAGAAATGCTCTATTGGGTTAAGGTCGGGAGAACGGGCTGGGTGAGGCAGCAGATTGATGTTGTTCTGCTTCAGGAAGTTCTGCGTAGCACGGGCAGTGTGCGCCTTGCGTTGTCCTGCTGAAACAGGTTCTGTGGATGCCGCTGGAAATGCCGCAGGATGTGGGGCCTCAGAACTTGGTCGATGTAATGAACAGCAGTGACCCCGTTACCACGTCCTGGACCCACATTCTGGAAGATGACTGGCCCAAATACGGCGATTTATGCCGATAGCCCCCCAGATCATGATGCTTTCACCACCCCATGGGTCCCTTTCGGTGATGTTGGCATCCGTGAAGCGTTCCCCCGCTCTTCTCCAGATCCGGATGCGGCCATCGCCTGGGTCGACGCAGAACCGGCTTTCATCACTGAAGAGGACTCGGCCCCAGTCCCGATGGCGCCAATGCACGTGGATCTGTGCCCACTGCAGACGGTTCTGGCGATGCTGGAGTGTCAGGATAGGTCGCCGGGCTGGACGCCTGCAATGGAGACCAACAGTGTTCAGTCGGCGACGCACGGTCCTGTTGCTGATTGGCCTGCCATGGTTGCCGACGGTGTTCCTGGCTGTGTTGGCAGCGGTTTGGTAAGGCTCCCGTCGATGCTGACGAAGAAGATGGCGGTCTTGGGCTGCTGTGGTGACCCTCGGTCTGCCACTCCTCGGTCTGTCATCAGTGGTGTTTCTTGCTTGAAAGCGGTCCAGAAGGCGATAGACGGTGGAAATGTGGACTCCGAATGCGATAGCGACCTGCCTCATTGGAACCCCGGCCTGCAGTTGCCCCATTGCTATGCAACGATCTTGACGAGAAAGTCTCGGCATTATGTTGGCGCCTCTGGAAGGGATGATTTGAACTTTTTGGGGTTTGGAAATTTATAGCCCCACAATGGGGGCCACATTGAGTTGCAATTCACATTGATGCACGTGGCGTAGGTAGTCCACATGGCAAATGCACTCCTCGTGCCAAAAACGCTGACCCGGCAACATTCACCCACTGTTACGAGGTTACAACCGGCCAAGACACCACGTACTGCTAATGTTGCACGTGCCAACGACATTGCTTACGTCCTGTTCACAATGTGAACAATCGTGCACTGTCTCTATTTTTCGCGTTTTTTATGCCTCTGAGTATATTATGTTTCTGCTAGATTGTGTGATTTTCTTTTACGAGAATCTTTATTCACGTAGGTATTTAACTTACGTTTGTTGAGACTTTCTCTTATGGGCACATTGACATGTTTAGTCGAACTAAATTCTCATGACCTGGTTCAGGGAATCATTTCATTTTATGAAACATCAGGTAAGATGTTCAAATCACATGCATGATTATAGGCGATCGGGTTGTCACGCGCGCACACATATCCACACACTTACTATATACACACAGAGACATTTATCTGCCCATCTCCCCCCATCTGCCCACACCACCACTTCCCACGTGCAAACGCATATGTACCAAACGCAGATGCACTCATATTCACACTCAGACACAGACAGGCAGATAGACACACATAATGTATACACGCACACGCATGCGCGCGCGCCACACACGCACGCGCGCACACACACACACACACACACACACACACACACACACACACACACACACACACACACACACATACACACACACACATATCTGTACGTCTGTATTTTTCATCCTCATTCCCACTCCCTATACATACAGAGAGAGAATTCCGCACACATATGCTCCACAGATGATGCAATATAGGCTATGCATAAAGTAGGCATGCATGTTGAGGAAAAATCTTAACCCCTACTTATGACATTGGTTTCTAAGATTTCGTTCGTCTTAGGTTCTGCGCAAAACTCGGTGTATTTTTCGTTTTTGTGCATATGCTACCCACGTGAAAACGGTATGAAGAAACCGACCGTACATGATGTTGATAAGAAGAGTAACTCCTTATCATCACAGAGGTGTCTGGGGTGAAATATCACTCGGTTTTATTCGCCACGAGTAATGCTGGGATCGTGTTTATGCGATTGCGTGCGCATGCGGGCGCGCGCGCGCGTGCCCACGTGTGTATATTTGTATGATGTGCTAATCAGACTTGACGTTTTGCTCGTGGTGTGTTGTTGCTGGTGATCACATACGGATATTCATCTGAGAGTCTCCGCTGTCTATGTCTATCTGCTTTCTTGTCTTTCCCTGTGTCTCTTTCTGTGTCTGTGTTTCTGTCTGTGTTTCTGTCTGTGTTTCTGTCCATATGTCTGTCTGTCTGTCTGTCTCCTCTCTCTCTCTCTGTCTCTCTCTCTCTCCTCTCTCTGTCTCTCTCTCTCTCTCTCTTTCTCTCTCTCTCTCTCTCTCTCTCTCTCTCTCTTTTCTCCTCTCTCTCCTCTCTCTCTCTCTCTCTCTCTCTCTCTCTCTCTCTCTCTCTCTCGCGCGCGCGCGCTCTCTCACATACGTATATCAACACATGCTTGTCAATGTGAGCGCGCGCACTTACACAAAATATTCTCCGATGAAATCTTTGTTTCTAAAGGCAACCTCCCGTAATGTCAAAATGTCAAAGCGAACATGTTATTGAAGAATAACATTTCTAAGAGTTCGCTAATACTGAGGAAGATTAAAACAAGATTATCGGAGAAAAATATATAAAAAAAGAAAAAGAAAAAGAAAAAAAATCACTGAAACTGTTTACTTCTGTGCTGTTTGCCGTACTGAAAGTTTTTATTCCCGAAGTAGACTATATCTGGGAGGAGCAGTGTACAACAAATTAATCGGATTTAATCTTGAATACTATACACAAACGCATACGCGCGCGTGCACGCATGCGTTCTCTCTCTCTCCCTCCCTCCCTCTCTCTCTCTCTCTCTCTCTCTCTCTCTCTCTTCTCTCCTCTCTCTCTCTCTCTCTCTCGCACAGACAGACAGACAGACAGACTGACACACACACACACACACACACACACACACACACACACACACACACACACACACACACACACCACACACGCTAAGTATTATCAGTAATCGTTGTTCAAACATCGCAGGGTCGAGGTCAGCAGTTCAGCACCGCCCGCTGGCACGCCGTTTCCCTAACATCAAAGCAGTTTGTTTGTCGGTCTCTTTGTTTATGTTGTTTGTGTTTGTTAGCTGTAGTGTTGAGAGACGATCCGCTTTCCGGCTGTTTTACCCTAGAAACCGGAGAAGGCCAAATAACGAAAAATCGAAGGCTGTGTTTGATGGTGGAAGAGAGAGAGAGAGAGAGAGAGAAAGAGAGGAGAGAGAGAGAGAGAGAGAGAGAGAGAGAGAGAGAGAGAGAGAGAGAGAGAGAGAGAGAGAAATTCGAGGCGCGTTTGATTTGCCGGAGAAGATTCCGTCTTTTGCTTTCTCTTCCACTGACTTCAGAGCTTTTGTCCGTTTTCCTTTCTTCATCATTTTATTTTCTGTTCGTCTGTCTTCGTTGCCGTATCGCCCCCCCCCCCCTCCTCTCCGCCCCCCTCTCTGTCTCTCTGTTTCTGTCTCTCTGTCTCTGCCTCATTCTCTCTCTCTCTCTCTCTCTCTCTTCTCTCTCTCTCTCTCTCTCTCTCTCTCTCTCTCTCTCCTTCTCGCGTGCGCGTGCGCTTGTGAGTAGTGTTGTGTGTGTGTGTGTGTGTGTGTGTGTGTGTGTGTGTGTGTGTGTGTGTGACGGTGGGGGAGAGAACACACAGAGAGAGAGAGAGAGAGAGAGAGAGAGAGAGTGTGTGTGTGTGTGTGTGTGTGAGAGAGAGGAGAGAGAGAGAGAGAGAGAGAGAGAGAGAGGAGAGAGAGAGAGAGGAGAGGGGGGGGGGGGGGGGGGGAGACGAATAGGGTCGTTCTTGGTCCCTTTTTAGTGTGTTTATAATACTGTCTCTTTCCACACGTCTGTCTTGTCTTTTTTACAAAGAACACACACACAACACAACACCACACACACACACAACACACACACACACACACACACACACACCACACACACATGCATGCACACTCGAACGTGCCGGCGCACGCAAGCATGCATGTACGCACGCATGTGCACACACACACACACACACACACACACACCACACACACACACACACACACACACACCACACACACTGTGGGTGGTGTAGGAATGTGTGTATGTGTATGATGTGTGTGTGTGTGTGTGTGTTGTGTGTGTGAGGCGTGTGTATGTGTGTATGTGCATGCGCATGCGCGCGTGTGCGCGCGTGCGTTCGTGTGTGTGTTATCGTGATCAGAACGATGGTGCCGGTCCCTTCACACGCCAACCCCTTCACATGGAGCCTGCAGAGATGAGATCTATCATCTGCAATCGTTTCCAATAATTAACGCAGCGGCAGTCCGCGCCGTTCCCGCCCCTGCCCCTGCATAATGCCACGGCGGTTTGTTGGTCGCTTGGTTTGTTTGCTCGTTCAATGTTCTTTTGTTTCTTTGTTTGTTTTGCTTTGTTTGTTATTGATTTCTTAATTTTGCTTTTGTCCCGTTGGCTTTCTTCACACCACAAACCAGCCTGCGTTCTCTCTTAGCTTCAGATATGGGATATCCCCTTAACAGCTTAATGACAAGGAAAACAAAATCGAAGCCTTCCTCGTGCTTTTGAATTTGAGATGGGAGTGAAGAGTGGGGTTTGCGGGGTAGGGAGGGGTAGGGAACGGGGTGGGTTTGAGGAGGACGATTTGGCGGGGTGGAGGTGTGAAGGGGGCTGCAGATAACAAAAGCGCGTCCACGTTGGAGAACCTTAATTTGTGTTTCCCTTTGTTTCTCTCTTTCGTTTCGTCTCTTTTCTAAATATTTGTCTGCCTTCAGCGGTTTTGTTTTCCTTTCGTATCTTAAAGTGCTTTATAGTGGTGTTTTTTTCTCACGCTCCTCATTCTTGCTCACCCCTGTACATAGTTGCGGTATTTAGGCTGATCCCGTTGCATTGCATCACTAGATGTTTGAAGGGTCTGTTTGCCTTAGGCCGCTAGGAGGCCAGCCGCTAGAGGAAACCCATTCCCTGTACTGGGTCGCTTTGGTGGGGTTCAATCGTTTGTCTGTTCTGTTAGTTTCTGTGTCTGCCTATTTGTCCCAATGACTAACAATGTCTGCTTTTGGCAGTTGTCTGCTTCTGTCTATTTCTGTCTATTTCTTACTATTTCTGCCAAGTTCTGTAAACACAGACTTCATGCAGGCGGCGTTCAT
>CM031595.1:106233391-106258391 GCA_018398815.1 Conus ventricosus | reverse complement strand
CCCAAAAGTTACGAGTCTGGCGCTCAAATCCTGAGCTATTCCGCCCACCCCCCCCCCTCCCCTTCCCTGAATACTTGCACTGTTTCTTCTTTTTTTTTAAAAATTTTGTTTGTTTTGTTTTGTTTTGTTTTATTCGCGGAAGGAACTTGAATATCAGTCCAGGCCTTCCAATAATTGGACGTCTGAATTTGCAACTTCTTCAAGAGAAGTAGATCAGAATAAATAATGCTGGTTTAGCAATGTACACTTTAAAGTTCGTTTTGCAAATGAAGTGTCCTGTTCGCAGTCAGAAGTAGTAAGATGAGTTTGCTTCCGTAATAAGTGACAGAATTCAACAAAAAAGATTCCAATCACTTAGAGATTGCGCGTACATTGTATAAAAGGAATGCGTTGTAAAAGGGTATAAAAGGGTAGTCAGAGCAGAACACACGATGCGAGCAATACTTTTGTTCAAGTGCATATAGGTTATGCTGTCAGTGACTTTTCACGGTCTGTAGGAAGCACAATCTCCACGGATAAAAAGTCAGGTAAAATGTCGATAAAATAGAACATAGGAATGGAGGGGGAAGGAAGGGTGGGGGGGCGGAGCGGAAAGGAAAGGTACGAAGAAAAGAAGGAAGAAATGAAAAAAGGGAAGGAAGGAAGGACAGAAGGAGCCCTCCTATTGGACATAAACAAAAAATGGTACTTGTCATGCTGTAATTCTCTAACTGTTCACAGATATGGACATAATCATCAGCAATTTGACTTGTTTTTTGTTGAGCCTCAAACCCGAATAATGTTCACACTTTACATACGTTCACAGATAATTAGAATTAATATGACGGAACCCAAATGCAAAATTGTGCAACAAATATTTCATTTATTCCGATCTCAGTTTAGGTGAGTCAGTATTGTGACGACTCCACTGTTACTACTATGAATCACACTAATACATTGCTAATCCACTATTGACAGTGTAGCAGTTCGGTCGCTTCTGTCTTTTGGTCAAGGTCCATTAACATTGTATTCCAATCTTGATTCGTTTCTAAATCTCATTCCTTTAAGAATTGATAATTTTCAAAAATTGTATTCATTTTCAAAATGATTCACCCAGTCATCCAGCAAAATCATGCTTTCATGCAATGATGATATAGAAATGACAAAGTTTCGAGACGGAGCGAGAGACTTTTCACAAACAAGAAATCCATTGGCTGTACATGCTGGCACAAGTCGAACAGCTCTTTACAATCTGATCAGTGAGAGCTCCGGGCCACCGATGTAGGTCTCCTGGTTAGTCCCGTAAAATGCTCTAACAGTACCGTCCGAATTCCCAAAAAGTACCTCAACAATGCCGTCCGAAGTCCCCATAAAATTCTCCAACAGTATCGAATCAAGATAAGATGGTGGAGGGGAGGGCAAAGCTGAACCAAAGTGCTTGGAATAAACTTAAAAGAAAAAAAAAAAGAAAAGAAAAGAAAAAAAAAAAAAGAAAGTTAGTGGCCACACACATCATCATTTAGATCAACAGTCCACCATCGATCCTTGCAGTCAGCGTTAAGGAGTTACCAGATTGACTGAAGCAGCCTGAAACCAGCCAACACAAAGTCGCATTCAAAACTACAATGGAGAGATTGATGATCTCTACTTTTGTATTGGATACAAATTTTATTAAAGCATGATTTTTAATCCACATTACGGAATACAGTCGGATACTCGCATGTATCACCGTAACATATACATGAACTGGAACCGAAATTCTTTAAATATTTGTCAATCATGAAGGCCACAACAGTATTTTAATGATTCTCTTCTGAAAAAAAAAGTCATGGCTGCACGCCACGAACGCGTCATTGGTATTGACATAAAGGCGTATCTACTGACCAGAAGCATCATACCCTCAAAAAAAGAATTAAAAAAAAAAAATGTAAATTGTTTAACAAAGCCACGTGGATAGGAAAAATGGAATTCAATATAAAGTGGTGCCAGACTAAAGCATGTCGACGTTCGTTCTTAGCGATTCATAACATTTGTTTTAACGCTGCAAGGGTTACCGCGGAATAAACTAGGCCGTAGAGAATGCGCACGCCATTCTAAATCGGGATTAATTCTAAGCGTAGAATTGTTCATTGACATTTATATGCAACCAATAATACAGAAACAAGCCATATGATTAAAATATGAGCGCAGAATGGGCAGTTAGTGTTCTTTCTAGTGGTTGATGACTCAATCATTGCCTGGGGCTCCTTATTAGGCCTACAATATAAAGCAAGCATGTTATGAATTGTAACAAAACAAACAAGATGTAACAAAAGGAACATTGCAAAGGAAAGGTTGGTGATCGGACCACAAAGGGATACAAAAAATGGACGACAGGTTGAAGACGTGTTACAGAGATGTGAACAGCAGTAGTGCCACTCACGCAAGTGTTTTTGCCCGCAACTCCTTTCACTCTATATTGGGGCAGGCCGCCAAAGTGTACAGAGTTGAAGGCCGAAAGACGCGCATGAGTGGAGAGAGGGTGGGTTGGTAGGTTTCACGTGAAGATCTGCTGCTTCCCACAAGATTAAAGATTAAGCGCCGAACATTGGGGCATATAAGGGGGGGGGGGGGGGGGGGGGGGGGGGGGGGGGGGGGGGGGGTGGGGTAGGAGGTCAGGAGGTGGGGGTGGGGGGGTGGGGGTTCTGTTCGTAGGCTTCTGTTGTCCAACTAGCTGCCCTTAGAGTTAACAGAGTTAAGAGCCAAAACACTTGCATTTGAGTGAATTCTGGCTAAAGGCCTTCTACTGTTTTCTTAGAGTTTAAGGTGTTGAGAGCCAAAACACTTCCATAAGATGGGGGTAGGGGGGGGGGGGGGGGGGCTTCTGCTCTAAAGATCTTCTGTTGTTCATTGTAGGTGTAAGGTTATAACGAGGCGAAGCACTTGCAATGAGAGGGTGGGGATGTTCTGCTCTGATGATCTTCTGTTGTTTGGCGTTTGGAGTTAAGAGCCGAAACACTTGCGAGAGGGGAGAGAGGGGGGGGGGGGGGGAGGGGGCGGCGGCGGCTTCATCTCTGAAGAACTTCAGCTGGTCTTTTAGGGGACAGGAGTTAAGGACCGAACTCTTGCATAAGGGAGCTTCAATTCTGAAGACATACTGTTCAACCTTTCTGAAAGTTTCTTGCTGCTGTAAAGAAATTGAAGACAAAGATTCTTTTTTTTCAAAAAACTGGAGTCAAAAAGAAAGAACAGAAACGAGGAAATTTCTAGCGTAGAATATCCAGAGGGTGGAGACAAATTTTGTTTTCAAAGTGCCCGGAAAATCCACATGGAGGAAGAGAAGAATTAAGTGTAAAACTTTCAAGAATGGAGAGAGAGAGAGAGAGAGAGAGAGAGAGAGAGAGAGAGAGAGAGAGAGAGAGAGAGAGAAGAAGACAGACGACAGACAGAGAGAAGGACAGGCAGGCAGACAGATAGACAGACAGACCAGACCAGACCGACCGACCGACAGGAGAGACAGACAGACAGACAGCACATCAACAAATCTCCATCTATCTCCAAGCTCCATTTATCTCCATCCCCTTTCGTATTCTCCTCATCCCTCACCCCCCACCTCTTTTTCCTCCACCCGACCTCTTGAGACCGACTCTTGTTTACATTGTCCATACTCCTCATGTGCATTTCGGTCATCGACTCCCTCCTCTGTTGCAGTTTCCAGTGCCGCGCTGGATAAGAGAGCGAACGAGAGGTGGGAGAGGGGGGGGGTAATTGTGTGTGTGTGTTGTGTGGTGTGTGTGCCCGTGCGCGCGCGGACGCGCGGATGGAGGGAGAAGGGCAGAATGCGCAGGGAATGGTGGTTAGGGAGGGAGAGGAAAGGGTGGGGAGGGGACAGGGTTTGTAGCTTTTTTTCTGCCCCTGGTTTCTATCACCCCCTCCTGCTCCCCCCCCCCCCCCCCCCCCGCTCCCCCCCCCCCCCTTTCTTGTTTCTTCCTTTGCCTGGGACCAAGCCATTATCGCCAAGACAATGACCGCGTCCCAGAGGCATCTGGTTTCGGTGAAAGCTTTTAGGTCCAGTCATAAAGCATACAGTTTCGTTTCAGTAACGTTCGCTTTCTTTGCCGGGCCGAGTCAATCAATCAGTCCTTCTCAGTGTCGTCATGATTTTTGCTTCTTGCTCTTTTCTTTTCTCTCTCTCTCTCTCTCTGTCTCTTTCTCTGTCTCTCTGTCTGTCTCTCTCTGTCTCTGTATCTTTCTCTGTATCTCTGTCTGTCTCTCTCTGAGTGTCTCTGTCCTCTCTCTCCTCTCTCTCTCTCTCTCCTCCCCTCTCTCTCTCTCCAGATAGAGAGATAGACTGACAGATTGACAGATTGACAGATTTATGTACTGTATTTGCGCAGTCCCCTTCAGAGGGAGTTGGTCTGTTATAAATAAATTTGATTTTACTCGTTTCATTCTCTGTCTCTTTCAGTCTTTTTTTATCTCACTCCCCTTGTATTTGACACACACACAACACACACACACACACACACACACACACACGCGCGCGCGCGCGCAGAGACAAGAGAATGCACGCACGCGCGCACACGCACACACGCACACATCTCTGTCTGTCTGTCTTTCTCACTCCTGTGTGTGTGTGTGTGTGTGTGTGTGTGTGTGTGTGTTGTGTGTGCGCGTGCATGCGTGTGTCTTACAAAGACGGTTTTGGGTGAGTGGGAAGACCCAGGTGCTGGTGTTGTCTTACTGTCTCTCTCCCTCTCTCTCTCTCTCTCTCCTTCTCTCTCTCTCCTCCTCTCTCTCTCTCTCCTCTCTTTAAAGCATAGCGGGTGGCTGAGGAGATAAACAAGTGCCCTTTTGACTTGTGGGGGAATATACGCAGTGGTTTGAGAAAGTGACCCCAGTGAAGGAACAAGTCTACGACGCGCATAATGGGCACCGACCGCGTTAAAGTGTACAGCACCGGCGACTCGCTTTGCCCGACACCATACATTAGTATTCGTAAATAAGAGAGAGAGAGAGAGAAAAGAGAGAGAGAGAGAGAGAGAGGAGAGAGAGAGAGAGAGAGAGAAAGAGGGTGAGATAGAAAGAGAGAGAGAGAGAGAGAGAGGAGAAGAGAGAGAGAGAGAAGGGGGAGAGAGAGAGCGACAGAGAAACACAAGGGAGAGAGAGAGAGAGAGAGGGGAGAGAGAGAGAGAGAGAGAGAGAGTCAAAGTCAAAGTCAAAAATGTTTTAATGTCAGGCCTCTGGCCCATAACATGGGAGCAATAGCACAACAAGAATCATTTAAACTGAATAAACTGCATCCTTAAGTTTAACGCTTTGTAAACAAAATAGATAACCGTAAAACAACACCTTCGTTTTCACTTGACATAAGTAGGTAGAATTTAAACATCTATGGCTTATGGAAATATTTGGGCTGAATAAATTCGTTTCTTATTTCATCGTACAGAGGACATACCAGAACAAAAAAGCAATTCAGTTTCTGGTGTGTTTCTGCAGAATGGACATAATTTATCATTAACACTGTTCTCTATATACTGTAAGAAATGTGACTTCAGAGGAGACATTCCAATCCGAAATCTTGCAAATGTTCTTCGAATTTGTACATTCTTAACAAGATACATATAAGGGCTGAGAATCAATGTGCTCTTGAATTGCGAATAAACACTGTAAAATTCGTGAGACTGCAAGGAAGCATGCCAATTCTGATTATAACAATCTATCAATCTCTGTTTGAATTCTCTCATAAACAAATTAATGCTTCCAACACACTGTGCCTCCCAAACGACACCAAAACCAAATTCATATAAAACATTACGAATTCTGCAGGCCCAAGTGGTATAGTTTTTTGCCTCTGCAAGGACAAAAGCATTTTATACGCCTTTTTGGATACCTATCATCATTCATATATACCACCCGCAGCCAAAATTTAACACACCTAGAATATGTGTTGACAAAAATGGGAAACCTTCCAATCTCTCCATAAACTAAATGTCTTGGAGACTTTGGATGAACACCCATAAACCTTTTCAAAGCAGACAGATGCACTCTTTCAATGCATTCTTGTCCTGTGACAGTCCCCAAATTTCTGAGCCGTACGTCAAAATTGGCTGAATCTGGCAATCAAACATTTTCAAGAATATGTTTGGAGAATGTTCTCCAATGGACCATAGAAGTTTCATAATAACACAAATACCCTTTTTAGCGCGATCTGCGAGATCTCGTAATGTAGGCTGAAAAGATAGCTTTGTTGTTAGATATATTCCTAGATATTTGTACATGCTCACAATTTTTAACTTTTCTTCCTCCCAAAAAACCATTCTTCATTCATGGAAAGATAGCCACCGTTTCTGTAAACAACTATATTAGATTTCTCCAGGGTTAACTATCAGATCTAGGCGCTTAGACGTGTTGTAAAGTATATTCAGTTGTGTCTGCAACCTACCACGCTATCTGAAAATAATGCTACATCGTCAGCGAAGAGCAAAATAAAAAGTTCTACAAAATCAGGATACAGCTGAATTCCATGTCTACCATTACTGATGACATCCTTAGTTAGTTCATTAATGAACAAGGAGAACAGGACAGGAGAGCATACTTCACCTTGCTTAAGGCCATGTGGGCAGAAGAAAATTTCAGATATATCACCACCTGCCCGAACACGAGTCTTGACAACAGCGTACATGCTTTCTATTGCCCAGGCAATTTTTCCTTTAATACCATTGTTGCCTAAAGTTTTCCATAGTTTCTCTCTATGAACCCGTATCAAATGCTTTACGGAAATCAATAAAAGCAACATACAGTTTCCGATGTCTTACAAGCTGTTTCTGAATCAGTGCCATGAGCGTAAAAAACATGATCAGAGGTACTATGCTTTGCTCTAAATCCAGCTTGTTCTTCGCCGATTATTTTGTTATCATCGATCCAGTTAGTAATTCTTTTGTTTAACACAAAGCTATACAATTTGCTACATACATTCAGCAGTGAGATTCCCCTGTAGTTGTCGGGCACGTTCATATCCCCTTTCTTAAATACAGGGTGTAAGATTGAGAGAGAGAGAGAGAGAGAGAGAGAGAGAGAGAGAGAGAGAGAGAGAGAGAGAGAGAGAGAGAGAAACACAAGGGAGAGAGAGAGAGGGAGAAGAGCGACAGAGAGAGAAACACAAGGGAGAGAGAGAGAGAGAGAAGAGAGAGAGAGAGAGAGAGAGAGAGAGAGAGAGAGAGACAGAGACAGAGAGAACAGCTTATTCTCTGATTTGGCTTTTTTCTTTTCTTTGATAATCCATTGAATCTTGGATGCCAACAATGTACATGTTGTCTCAACTGCTCACATTTACTGCAGGTAGACTGTTGTTCAGTCTACATCCTTGAAGAACGCCTAACAGACAGTGCAGAGGGGCTCGTGGTCCAATGAACAGAACGTTCGCCCGCGGATCTGACAGTCTTGAGTTCGAACCTCTCGTTGTGTTGGATTTTCTTTTCACTTTTTTTTTCGGAGGGCGGAAAGGGAGAGGGCTGTGGGCTTGAAAACCTTGTCTGTCCTCCTAGCAGTAAAAGGATACCTGATTCAGTTAAGGTTGATTCAAAGCGACGGAAGGAAAATGATGGGACTCCGCCTCCCATCACGTCGTGCCTCAGACAGGTTTTAGAAGGAGTAGATAACTCGCATGCTGACCGATCAGCTGTCATTCTCTTCCTCTAATAAACAGCCTAAGAGTGGAAAATGATCGTAGCGAATCTTGATCAGTTTTAGATATTGGAAGCTAAATAAGCCCCTCCAGGGAAATCCAAAACACGCGTGCAAACATGAAGAATAACCGCCGCAAATGTGTCACTCTTTGAGATTAAATTTTGTTAACAGAACGTTTCAAGCGCTATCCGGCATAAGTGTATGCAGATGTATGTGTTGAAATGACTTAAGTGGTGTTTTTTTTCCCTTTCCCGTCTAATATCACCTGCCGGATGAAAAGACGTAAAATAAAACCACCACCACACCGCGCTGTCCGGCACAGCTGACGCTGCATGGCGCGAGCGACCAGCTTTCCAAAGAACGCTCCGCCACGGCAACCCAGCTCTGGCACTTCGGCCCAGGCCAACACAAGGCGGCGTTACGATCTCTCCCTGACGAGTATGCTCGTTACTAGCACTCCAAAGAGTTAAGGCATTGAGATAAGTGATTAAATCTTTTCCGAGAATTATGTATTGCTCCTTATCCCCCCCCCCCCCCCCCCCCCCCCCCCCACTCACCCCCATCATTCCCACCCCCCCCTCCCTCGCCCTCTCCTTACCGGTAACTATACATAGAAACGTTCTCTAGTGAACTGCATCCTTTCAGACTCCATTCGATGCAGCGTCTGAGGAAGACTGTGTGCCTCAAGAAATGGTCTTCATTCCCACACGAGGACCCACATCAGCAGATGACCTGCCTGCCAGTTCGTCTGTCGGACACGACGGGCGAATCCATCACAGTATTATGTATTGCTCCCTGCTCCCTCCTCCCCGCCCCCCCTTTCCCAATCCCCCCCGCCCTCTCCTTACCAGTAACCATTCATAGAAACGTTCGCCAATGAACTCTCATTCTTCGCGGGATTTTCACACACTCTTCCATCCCTTCCACTGCGCGGCTACCCTCCCCCCCCCCCCTCCTCTCTCTCTCTCTCTCCCTCACCCCTTCCCTCATCCACCCCCTTCCGACAGTGTGAGAAACGGCCGGCTATAGCTGTTTGAACAGACAAAGCCAGGCTGCGTCATAAAACTGAATCGTCAAACACTTTCATATTCATACTATTGTTCAGAGACTGACCCCCCCCCCCCCCCCCCCCCCCCATAGTGCGGAACGAAAGCTTCCACGCTGCGCGGGCCTACCATTAACCTTTACGCTGCCGTCGCAGTGTCTGCTGTTTTATGAGGCCCCTCTCTTTCTTTCTCAGCTGTTGCTGACTGCTGCATGTGCTACAACACCCGTGGGAAGGCCCTGTTGGTCTTTTCAGAAGTAGCCTGCATGTAACTGTCCCCGACCTCAGGAAATTCTGTCGCGTGTGCTTTCCCCGTTTCTGTCGACCTCCTTTTCCTTCTTTTTGGTCTGTCTGTCTGCCTGTCTGTCTTTCGTGTGTGGGGTGGTGTGTGTGTGTGTGTGTGTTGTGTGTGTGGTGTGTGTGTGTGCGCGCGCGCGCGTGTGTGTGTATGTATGTATGTATGTATGTGTGTGTGTGTGTGGTGTGTGTTGTTGTTGTTGTTGTCTTCAATTTAACGTCTTTCCACATTAAGTGATATTAGACGAAGGAAAAGATTGGAGAGGGGAGCATGAGGAGGATGGTGGGTCATCTTGCAATCATATACAAAAAGAAAAAAAAAAAAAGCATCTTTACAATCCTTTGCAATAAAATTTTTAAAAAAATAAAATAAAAAAAAGGTATGGGAAAGCCAACTTTAAATAACTATTTTGAATCATAACACAAACTATAACAAATGTCCCTGGGACTGCGTAGTAAACACTTCGCAAATCAATGTGTGTGTGTGTGTGTGTGTGTGTGTGTGTGTGTGTGTGTGTGTGTGTGTGTGTGTGTGATGATGAGCTTTGGTGTGTGTGTGTGTGTGTTGTGTGTGTGTGTGTGTGTGTGTGTGTGTGAATCTTTAATATTTTTCGCTCCTTTTTTCTGCATTTATAGTCCATTGCCTGTCTGTTCTAAAGCCTCTACCTTTTTATATATTGATTTAATTAATCATGTATTTCCTTATTTATTATCGATTCATTTTTACTGTGAATAGATCCAGCTTCCCCACGTGTAATCTGAAGACAAGGTGGTGAGACTGTTGAATAACGTACTGTAACCAATCCAGTCCTCTATGTTGTACATCCAGGACCTAGGACTTTACTGTTTTCGGTCTGGGACGTGCACCCTCTTCTGTATCTTGCAGAATGGTCTTGGACAGGGAGTCACGACAATCGACACATCATGCTCGGTCTTAGCAAGCTTCTGGGGCTTGATAACTGCAAGAAGAGGGTCGTGTTTTTCAGCGAACGTGTTGCACGTGCCTGCTGTCTGACAGTTATCCATCTTATGTTCCATGTGTCAGTTCCGGAGAATCTCGTCTGAAACATTTTATTTAACATAGAATCTGGTTTTGCACTGGAGATCGGCTTTCAGATACTATTATAAAGATCGCGAATCGCAACCGTTCAAAAAACAAAACGTTCAAGAGACATAGTCTTGGATTCCGCCGCTTTCTGTCTACTTCCCTTGTGATCTTCGATGAAAACAAAATGAATAGTGTCTTTTGCGAGCTGGGGTTCAGAAAGGATTTCTTTTTGAGCGACGTACTGCCATTGTTTCCTCCTCGCACCATGAATAGAAACGTCTCGTGATTGGTGCCCAATATGTGCGCAGTTCATGCTGTCTCAGGCCGTTTCCACCGAGTTTCGAACATCTGAATCTCAAGCCCCAGTCACGTCCCAGTGTAGGAATTCGAAATGAGGATCCCAATGAATGTCACTTTACCGGATGACCAGAGTAACTCCTTTTCACCTCTCATCGACTGCGCCAGGTCGTTGCGTTCCGTATCATTGTTCCCTCGGTTCAGCTTGCATGGACTTTTTTTCATGGGTGGTTTGATCTGAACAACCCAGAATCAGATTTTCTAATAACCAGCCAATGAACAAAGAAAGTGGATACTAATACCGAAGAGAGAGAGAGAGAGAGAGAGAGAGAGAGAGAGAGAGATCCCTCATTTTGACGACATGGGCAGATGTGCAGCCATGCCAACGTCATTCAGTCACCGTTGCAAACGCCAGCAGTTGGCACGGAGGTATGGAGATCGTCGTCAGGCGATCCACCAGAGGAGACACTGCGCTGCTGCATTGGTGGTGCTTAAGGCGCCTGTCCTGATGTAACATGGGCAGGAGGCCACTAAATAATCCCCGATTGCTCAGTCAGGGGAGACAAGCTTCATGAGCGCCCCCACTCGTTCTATTCCCCAGACAGTCCCAATTCTCTAAAGAGGCTGACACACGAGCCTCCCCGCCCGTACGCTTCGGACGTACCGGTCGAACCCGATCCCAAACGGAGCGTCTGTCATAGTAAACGTACGTCTCAAACGGACTTCGGCATCCAGCTCGACCCGACCGTTCGAGATACACCGTGATCTATTCGAAACGGACAGCTAGAATCCTCCAACCAATCAACGCTCAGCATTGAGCGAACACCCATGACAACGGAAAAATGGCGTCGTCCAGCAAGGCGATCAGACTGTCCGATTCGGAGACCAAACATTTGATTGAATCGTACCAAGGCCATCATGTGCTTTGGAATGTCAACTCAAAAAATTATAGGAATCTAAATATTCGAGAAAAGGCTTCGTATTCAATTGTACAGTCCTTTGAAGCGGCATGTGGGATCAAAAATCGAAGGGTTTAAAACTCGCGTATAGGTCGGACCGCACAGGTTCAAACGTTTCGTGAAGCACTCCGTCCGTTCGACACTGACTGGTCGGATCGCACAGGTTCAACGTTTCGTCTCAACCGTACGGGCGGGGGGGCTCGTGTGTCAGCAACTTAACCCATAAACCGCGGCTTGGCCCTTGCCGTAAACCGCCGGGTGGCCAGGTGGCGATAACAGTAATGGTCATGAGAACATTGACGCTGTCTCTGACTCACTCATACTACGTGGTTAAGGAAGAGCAGAAGTTAAGTTTGACTGACTTGTGGCGGTGCATGTTTCATGTTGTTTTTATGAATACCAGTTAAAGTTTGAGATATGGACTGTGTATTATTTTCTTCAGTAAAGTCACCATTTTTTTCTGTTTCTCTGTTGTCTGTTGTTTGTTGATGTTGTTTGGTGGTTGTCTCTCTGTTTGATGCCTATGCAGGGTGTAGACAAGTCCCTGTCCGTTATGATCAATATTAAAAAAAAAATAGAAAAGGAAAAAAAAAAAACCGGATCAGTCTGCCGTGTGTTTTTGCGACACACAAATAAACGCATGTGTGCGTGAGCGCGCGCATGTACATACATATACACACACGCACTCACACACACACACACACACACACACACACACACACACACACACACACCACACACACACACACACACACACACACCACACACACCACACACACACAACACACACAACACGCAAATACACACTTACATACACACTCTCGCATGACGCAATATGCGCTCACGGGCGCCACGTGTGCCCTCGCGCTTACACACACATACACACACCACCACAACACACACACACACACACACACACACACACACACACACACACACACACACAAGCTGTATGCATCCACTGCTTAACTATTGAAAACATTATTCTCATAGATTTCCAGAAGCAATATTTTCACAATCTGTAGTGTATTTCATTGATCTTTTTTCTCCGATTTTTGTAAAAATTTGATATTAACTACCACTCAGTTGTACGGAAAAGAAAGACACTTGGCAAAATGGCAAGACAAAGAACAAGGCAGAGCACTTAAGAGAAAAATAAAAAGGCTGGGAGTAGGGCATCAAGGAGGCGGAAGTCTGTGGGAGTGGGGGGGTCGTTGAGGGAGGGAATCTAATAGTATTCCTCATAGATGGAAGCTTAAAGGGAAACCGGGGGCCATGGAACAAAAATCCTAATATCCCGCGAACGGTTCCGTGGGGAGGAGGGGAGCTAACCCGAGTAACCCAATAGAACCTTTAAATCGTCTCGTGGCCACACACGGGGGAGATGCGCGCGGTCTTCAGTTTAACTTTTAAACGACTTCGGGCCGAGTTGCCATCAAGATTCTTCCAGTCCTGCCTGGCTTGGCCTTTTTGGTTGGCGGGGTCAGGACTGTCGTGGATGGGATTCAGGCTTTGTTGTCGTACGGTGGTGCGGTGTAGTGTCGATGGTCACCCCCACCCCCATCTCTTGCGTTTTCTGTCTCCCACTGTAACTGGATCGTTATCACTGTCTACCATATTGCTTGAGGTGATTATGAATTGTCGAACTTAAATGTTCGTTAGCATCAGTCTACGAGTCTGCCGCGTTTTTTTCACTGGTAAAACATATAGTTGGCCGTTGTATATTCGAATGCCGATGTTGTCAGACACAAAACTGTCATTTTCATTGCCATCTCATTGTCACCTTGAATGCCCATCATAACGCCCTTTTCATTGCCATCTTAAGGTCATTTTGAATGCCCATCTTAACGCCATTTTTATTGCCCATCTTAAGGTCATTTTGAATGGCCATCTTAGGGTCATTTTGAATGTCCATCTTAACGCCATTTCATTGCCCATCTTAAGGTCATTTTGGATGTCCATCTTAACGCCCTTTTCATTGCCCATCGTAAGGTCACTTGAATGTCCATCTTAACGCCATTTCATTGCCCATCTTAAGGTCATTTGGAATGCCCATCTTAACGCCATTTTCATTTCCCATCTTAAGTCATTTTGGATGTCCATCTTAACGCCCTTTTCATTGCCATCGTAAGGTCACTTTGAATGTCCATCTTAACGCCTTATTTCATTGCCCATCTAAGGTCATTTTGAATGCCCATCTTAACGCCCTTTTCAGTGCCCATCTTAACGCCATTTTCATTGCCCATCTTAAGGTCATTTTGAATGCCCATCAACAACGCCCTTTTCATTGCCCATCGTAAGGTCATTTGGAATGCCCATCTTAACGCCATTTTCATTGCCCATCTTAAGGTCATTTTGAATGTCCATCTTAAGGTCATTTGGAATGCCATCTTAACGCCATTTTCATGCCCATCTTAAGGTCATTTGGAATGCCCATCTTAACGTCCTTTTCATTGCCCATCTTAAGGTCATTTGGAATGCCCATCTTAACGCCATTTTCATTGCCCATCTTAAGGTCATTTGGAATGCCAATCTTAACGCCCTTTTCATTGCCCATCTTAAGGTCATTTGGAATGCCCATCTTAACGCGCCCTTTTCATTGCCCATCTTAAGGTCATTTGAATGCCCATCTTAACGCCCTTTTCATTGCCCATCCTAAGGTCATTTGGAATGCCCATCTTAACGCCCTTTTCATTGCCCATCGTAAGGTCATTTTGAATGCCCATCATAACGCCCTTTTCATTGCCCATCGTTAGGTCACTTTGAATGTCCATCTTAACGCCATTTTCATTGCCCATCTTAAGGTCATTTTGAATGCCCATCTTAACGCCCTTTTCAGTGCCCATGTTAACGCCATTTTCATTGCCCATCTTAAAGTTCATTTTGAATGCCCATCACAACGCCCTTTTCATTGCCCATCGTAAGGTCATTTGGAATGCCCATTTTAACGCCAATTTCATTGCCCATCTAAGGTCATTTTGAATGTCCATCTTAAGGTCATTTGGAATGCCCATCTTAACGCCATTTTCATTGCCCATCTTAAGGTCATTTGGAATGCCCATCTTAACATCCTTTTCATTGCCCATCTTAAGGTCATTTGGAATGCCCATCTTAACGCCATTTTCATTGCCCATCTTAAGGACATTTGGAATGCCCATCTTAACGCCCTTTTCATTGCCCATCTTAAGGTCATTTGGAATGGCCATCTTAACGCCCTTTTCATTGCCCATCTTAAGGTCATTTGAATGCCCATCTTAACGCCCTTTTCATTGCCCATCTTAAGGTCATTTGGAATGCCCATCTTAACGCCCTTTCAGTGCCCATCTTAAGGTCATTTTGAATGCCCATCATAACGCCCTTTTCATTGCCCATCTTAAGGTCATTTTGAATGTCCATCTTAAGGTTTTTCATTGCGCATCTTAAGGTCCTTTGGTATACCCATGTTAACGCTTTTTCATTGCCCATCTTAAGGTCATTTTGAATGTCCATCATAACGCCCTTTTCATTGCCATCTTAAGGTCATTTTGAATGCCATCTTAACGCCCTTTTCATTGCCCATCTTAACGCCCTTTTCATTGCCCATTTAAGGTCATTTGAATGCCCATCTTAACGCTCTTTTCATGGCCCATCTAAAGGTCATTTGGAATGCCCATCTTAACGCCCTTTTCATTGCCCATCTTAACGCCCTTTTCATTGCCCATCTTAAGGTCATTTGGAATGCCCATCTTAACGCTCTCTTCATTGCCCATCTAAAGGTCATTTTGAATCTCCATCTTACGCCATTTTCATTGCCCATCTTAAGGTCATTTTGAATGTCCATCTTAAGGTCATTTGGAATGCCCATCTTAACGCCCTTTTCATTGCCATCTTAAGGTCATTTGGAATGCCCATCTTAACGCCCTTTTCATTGCCCATCTTAAGGTCATTTGGAATGCCCATCTTAACGCCCTTTTCATTGCCCATCTTAAGGGCATTTGGAATGCCCATCTTAACGCCCTTTTCATTGCCCATCTTAGGTCATTTGGAATGCCCATGTTAACGCCATTTTCATTGCCCATCTTAAGGTCATTTGGAATGCCCATCTTAACGCCCTTTTCATTGCCCATCTTAAGGTCATTTGGAATGCCCATCTTAACGCCCTTTTCATTGCCCATCTTAACGCCCTTTTCATTGCCCCTCTTAACGCCCTTTTCATTGCCCATCTTAACGCCCTTTTCATTGCCCATCTTACGGTCATTTGGAATGCCATCTTAACGCTCTTTTCATTGCCCATTTAAAGGTCATTTTGAATGTCCATCTTACGCCATTTTCATTTGCCCATCTTAAGGTCATTTTGAATGCCCATCTTAAGGTCATTTTGAAATGCCCATCTTAAGGTCATTTTGAATATCCATCTTACGCCATTTCATTGCCCATCTTAAGGTCATTTTGAATGCCCATCTTAACGCCCTTTTCATTGCCCATCTTAAGGTCATTTGGAATGCCCATCTTAACGCCCTTTTCATTGTCCATCTTAAGGTCATTTTGAATGCCTCTTTAACGCCCTTTTCATTGCCCATCTAAAGGTCATTTTGAAAGTCCATCTTACGCCATTTTCATTGCCCATCTTAAGGTCATTTGGAATGCCCATCTTAACGCCATTTTCATTGCCCATCTTAACGCCATTTTCATTGCCATGTTAACGCCATTTTCATTGCCTATCTTAAGGTCATTTGGAATGCCCATCATAACGCCCGTGTCATTGTCCATCTTAAGGTCATTTGGAATGCCCATCTTAAGGTCATTTGGAATGCCCATCTTAACGCCATTTTCATTGCGCATCTTAAGGTCATTTGGAATGCCCGTGTTAACGCCATTTTCATTGCGCATCTTAAGGTCATTTGGAATGCCCATGTTAACGCCATTTTCATTGCGCATCTTAAGGTCATTTGGAATGGGCCCTCTTAACGCCATTTTCATTGCCCATCTTAAGGTCATTTGGAATGCCCATGTTAACGCCATTTTGATAGCGCATCTTAAGGTCATTTGGAATGCCCATGTTTAACGCCATTTTCATTGCCCATCTTAAGGTCATTTTAAATGCCCATCTTAACGCCATTTTCATTGCCCATCTTAAGGTCATTTGGAATGCCCGTGTTAACGCCATTTTCATTGTGCATCTTAAGGTCATTTGGAATGCCCATGTTAACGCCATTTTCATTGCGCATCTTAAGGTCATTTTTAAATGGCCATCTTAACGCCATTTTCATTGCCCATCGTAAGGTCATTTGGAATGCCCATCATAACACCATTTTCATTGCCCATCTTAAGGTCATTTGGAATGCCCATGTTAACGCCATTTTCATTGCGCATCTTAAGGTCATTTGGAATGCCCATGTTAACGCCATTTTCATTTCATTGCCCATCGTAATGTCATTTGGAATGCCCATCTTAACGCCATTTTCATTGCCCATCTTAAGGTCATTTGGAATGCCCATGTTAACGCCATTTTTCATTGCCCATCGTAAGGTCACTTTGAATGCCCATCTTAACGCCATTTTCATTGCCTGTCTCCATATCATTTTCATTGCCCATATTGATATGTTATTGTACTGGTGGTAAAGGTGCGGGTGATGGTCAAGTCTCCAGCTCTCCTCTCAAACCTTCCCATTCCTTCTTCTCCCCCCCCCCGCCCCCCCCACCCCCATACACACACACACACACACACGCACACACTCCAATCTTTCGGGTGGTTTTTCCTGTTCGCTGTATCACCTTTTTGTGGGTATAGACATTAAACCAGGATGTAACTGTAACTCAGTCTTGCAGGCAAGTGGACACTACATCACACTAGTACTATTTTTCATGTCACTTTACTATTTTTAATTTTTTTTTTTATTGTTTTTACTATTTCACCTTTTTGGTAATGTACATTACCTGTATGTATTTATTTTAAACAAAAGTCTCTATCTGGACGTCGCTTGCTTTTCTTAACGAGTGTTTTAACGGATAGGAACTGTGAGACGAGCCAAGGTGTTTTTAGCTCGTCGACCGCGTAGGCCGTGGCAGGACTGAAAGAAAAGGAAAATATAGCCTTATGTGCAATAAAGCCCCTAGGCGACATCCAAGACAGTTCCTGACATTAAGAAACAAGTTTGAACGTAAAACAGCTTGTGTCAAACAGAGCATCATTTGAACAAGAAGGAAGCAAGCAACAACAAAAACATTTTGTATTGCTGCCCCCTCTCACTCCTCTCTCTCTTCTCTCTCTCTCTCTCTCTCTCTCTCTCTCTCTCTCTCTCTCTCTCTCTCTCTCTCTCTCTCTCTCCCTCCCTGTGTCTCCCTCCCTCCCTCCCTGTCTGTTCGCTTGCTCGCACGCTCGCGTGACTTGCTCATTCTCAGAAAAAGAGGAAACATACAACAAAACAAGTGAAAGTGGCTTGAAAAATACATCCAGACAAAAAGTAAGTAAACAAAACTAACATTTGGGGAGGAAAAACTTCTTGGAGAAGTCAACGAAGCGATGGCATCTTGCGAGAAGATCAGTTGTAAAACTAACGATGTTCTACTGCTGATCTTCGCATCCGCACTCCAAGGTATCAACCATCGAACATCTGCAATCAACAGCTGCGTTTTATATCGACGAGAAAATGAAAACAAACAAATTAACCCAAAACGCTGGAAAATAATCGACAGTTAATCAAACCGGTCGACCAGCCGACCAACTGCACCACACTGTGTGTAAATACTGTTGCTGTTCTGGTCCTCATCGTCATGTTCCATTTAGGTACAATCTGTTGTATTTTGCCCTGTATTACGTCAGGTCTGTGCTATTTTGTAGAAAAAATGATGTTTTTAAAATTATTTTTTTTACCTTTTTTTCTTTTTTTTTTTTTGCTGTCCCAACCTCTGCGCTACCTCAGAGGCAGTGCAACCCACGCCGCTCATTCCGACACCCCGTCCACAGCCATAGCCCGGCTGGCCCCGCCGCTGCCCCGGCACCAGCAATCCACAGGGAGCAGTCAATGTCAAGTCGTCATGAGGCAACCCACCGGAGGAGACACTGCACTGCTGCCGAGTCACTTCGGTGGTGTTCAGTGGCGCCTGTTCTGATCTAACATACGCAGGACACCACCTACTGACGACAATAATTGCTTAGTCGCGGAGCCGGCGTGAGTGAGCTCTCCCTCCGGAGGGCGCCACCACGTCAGTCTCAACGACAGCCCCCATGGACTCGCCGATACCGGTGACCCCGACGGAAGCAAACCAAGGCCACAGACGCGGAGAGGACATCGAAACTGAGGTCACCATGAGAGCAGGCATGAAGGGCCACAGAATTTGAGACATTTTTCTTTAATGCTGATCAATGGGAATGAGGATGATTAAGATGATAGCTACGGATTTCCATTTCGGTCTGAGACTACATGACAGGGCTGTACTCAACGCTTCCTTTCATATCCTGGCGTCAACCAGGCCCGAGAGATACAGGCACCTGCAGTGTTGGTCATGAAATTGAGCATCACTCTCAAAACGCATCCATTAAGTGGATGAAACTCGACTGTGTGGTCCCAGTCTTCCCAACTGAGTCCGCAGCAAACTCAACTCTGGGTAGGAGCCGGTCGGGGCAGAAAAATCCCACATGACTCTGATGGGATTCGAACCCACGACCTCCCAGCCGGGAGTCCGCGACGCTAACCACTTCGCCACGGCGGCTGGTTCTTTTTTTACCTTTCTTTTCTGTGCGATCCAGACGGACATCCATATCAGAATTCGACTCTTCTCCCAAAGAGAGAGGAGAAGAGAGAGAGAGAGAGAGAGAGAGAGAGAGAGAGAGGGGGACAGCAGATTGATAACAGAACAGACAGAATCTGAGTTTCACTTCCAGTTTTATCATTGCCTTGCCGACCACCTAGCGATAAGCAAAAAGTACCACCGAAACGCAGAACTACACGAGAGAGAGAGAGAGAGAGAGAGAGAGAGAGAGAGAGAGAGAGAGAGAGAGAGAGAGAGAGAGAGAGAGAGAGAGAGCTATCGAGTGCAAGTGATTTGAGTGTGTATGGGGTTGAGGTGGTGGGGTTGGAGTGTACTTAACCTGCACATCTATCAAACTCATAAACGGATCAGACGGATGTGCAACGTAAAATAATGCAAATGTTTCTTTTTTTTTTCCCTACTGCTCAGCCATCTGTTTTCGTTTCGATCTGTGGGGTCTGCCCCGTCAGTTTGGGAAACTGAAACCCAGTGCGGGGGTGAGAACACAGGATCTTTTTGTCTCACTGCCTGCGTGTCTGTATGGGACTATTTGTTAGCTGAGAGAGAGAGAGAGAGAGAGAGAGAGAGAGAAGAGAGAGAGAGAGAGAGAGAGAGAGAGGGGGGGGGGGGGGGAGCACGGAAACGAAAACTGGAGAAAAAGAAAAGCGTGACACAAAATGACCTGCTCATCAGGAGGTTATTGATATCATCGCCTCTATAGTATGGTCCTTGAGTCTGTACACAGAGTTTGGACTGGTTCCATTCACTTCTCTGGCGGCTTGCAAGAGAGAGATAATAATTTTAAAGACAAGCTCCTTACCACGCAGAGATGCATGACAGGACGCAAGCTGGTAAAACGAACCTTGCGCTGCTTTTCAGCTCCCAGTTCTTTCACTTGCCTCTGTTCCGCCCTCTCCACCCCCCCCCCCCCCCCCCCCCCGCATCTCCCCTTCCCCATTTCTGGATGTTTTTATGACGAATGTGTATCGCAACGCGTGGATTCCTGTTAGTGTTGGAACGGAACCTGTCTCCGAGCTGAGGTTGTACCTTGGTGTTTGTTTCGGTATGCGTCCCACGAATAACTAGTTCCAATTTAGAGAACTAACTGGCGGCGTTTCATTTCTGTGTAAGAGGAGGCTGAGAAATGATACTCGCACCGCCGTTTTTTAGTTCTTGATTATTTATGTTGGATCCCCAAAACCCACTGCTACCCTTCCCCCCGCCCACTTCCCCTCCTTCGCCCCCCCTCCCCCCTCCTTGGTTTGTCTCTATCTCTCCACTGACCGCATTATTTTACCTCTTGGTATATGGCAAATCTCGATCACACACAACACGCAGGCTGCTATTTAGAGTTTGAAAGAAAGCTGTATACGACTTCTACATTGTACCTAGTTCTTCTTTTTTCTTCTTTTCTGTATGCGCGACCGATGGTAAACGGCAGGGAAGTGCTCTTTAGGGTCTGGAATAATCCGTTGTCTTTAACCACCAACAGTTTGTGTTAGTTTTTTGTTTTGGATTGAATAGAACTTACCTGTGGTAATATTTGTCATGCAGTGAATGAAAGCTTTGAATACCCGAATTACTCTTTTTCGGGGTGGGAGAGTAGAGAGACTGGAGTTGAAAGTATGGAGTAGAGCACAGGAAGGATGGGAGTGGGGGTGGGTGAGGATTGAAGGAGTGGTTGTTATAAATACGTTTCATTCAAAAATGACATTTTGTGGTAATGTGCAAAGTGTGTTCGACTGGCGCTAGTCACCGTTTGCTTTAGACAAGCTGGATGTAAGAGTTTTGTTTGTTGACTTAGGTGAAAACACATTTCTGATGCGAGAAAAAAAAAGAAAGAGAAAAGAAAAAGAAAGAAATTGGGAGGAAGTAACTCTTTGACTTGCACCACTCAAACCAGAATTAAGCATCAACGTCAGCTCTTCGTTTCGCCTGTAATTACCGCGTTCTGTAGGTTTGGAGAAGGCCCAACACACACCGAGATATTTATGCCAAGAGAGGAGTACTGCCAGACCTTTTTCTTTCAGTTGGCCTTTGAAATGCGGCATTGAACACTCGGCACCAACAACGCTGTTGTGCGCGTGTCTGTCGTCACGGCCCAGCTGTCAGTCTGCTTTGCGATGATGTGACTTGATGATGTGACGGTTTTCTTTATTTTTCTTTCTGTCTCGTCTTCTCTGTCTTCTTCCGTGGCAGTACACCCACGCCGATATTCTGACTCCCGTTCACAACCACACCCAGTCTGTCCTGCCGCAACAGGTTATTGGCACCGGTTATTCTCAGGGGACCAGTTTCAAGTCGTCATGAGACAACCTGCAAGAGAAGACGCGGCACTGCTGCCGGGTTACTTCGGTGGTGTTCAGTTGTGCTGGTTCTTTTCCAACATACGCACGACACCACCTACCCAGCCCACCACACGGGGACAATCATCATTCTGTCGCGGAGTCATGTGAATGTTCGCACTCCTCCGGAGGTCGCCACCACATCCGTCCAACGACAGTCCTCATGAATTTGCCGATAACTAACCTCGACACGAACTCAACAAAGCAGGGCATGAAGAGCCACAGAATGTAAGACCTTTTTATGTGGTCAGAGGGGTTTAAGATTTAAGAAATCATTGCTATAAGGTCCATTGTAGTGTGTAACCGCATGACAGAGCTGTTCTCGACGCTTACATTCATTAATTATCCCAGCGTTAACCAGGCCCGAGAGATACAAATACCAGCAGTGTTGGTTAGGAAACTTCAGCAAAGCTTTCACAGAAGCATCCATTTAGTGGCTGAAACACGACTATGTGGTTCCAGTCTTTCCTTTTGATTGCACGGCAAACTCAGCTCTGGATGGGAGCTGTTCAGGGCCGAAAAATCCCACTAATGATTAGTTCTGATCGGAATCGAGCCCGCGACTTCCCAGCCCGCAGTCTGCGGCACAGACCACTGCGCCACGGCGGCTGGTCATTATGTGACAGCCTAGCGCCTGCTTCCCGTTTTTATCGGCTGGGGAATGAACACAATAATTACCTCTCGTTTGCTCCGGTCTATGTGGCAAGACATATGTTATCCTGTGCCTTTTTTCCGTTTTATTGTCTTCTGTTTATTTTTACACCATGTAACGTTTCTCTTCTGTGTGGTTTTCGCTTTCAGTTCGTGACACATCCGTTTTTCTACGTTATTTAAAAACATGGAAAGCGATATCCTTTCTTCGTTTACTTTTTATCTGAAAAGAAAAAAAATTCTGCTTCTGGGCGCTAACCGCTAGGGGCTGCATCTGCGTACGACATAGAGTAGTTCTTTCCGTCCCTCTCTATCTCCCCTTCCCCCTCCCTCACCCCCGCCGATCCGTGGTCTTAGAGTTACAGCAGGTCACGTCTTATTTGCTGGGGGTTTCTAATGACGTTTCTTTTACGGTTTCGGGTTGTACCACCTCACAGCTGCTTCGCAGGTCAGGAAACAGGAACACCGCAACTGAGCGTCGTGCACAGAGGAAAACCTGATGGGGAACCATTGGTAGAGTAGGCCTATGGCTCTAAAGCAGAATACTGCTGTTTCTGCTTATCTTACTGACGGTGCCACTAGTCAGCTGGTGCCGTCATGTGCCATGATCAGTCTAGAACACTGCAGTGCCATTTCTCTCCGCATTTGACATCGAACGGCCCCAGAGAATTCTGAAAAATGTTGGCAGACTTGTGCTTAAAACATCCCAGGCAATCCATTTTAACACATGCTTCTTTCTCGCTTGATGGTTTGCTCCCTTAAAAAAATCTGTCTGAAACACGTGGCACCAGCTAACTCAACTGATTCGTGTATTACAACAAAGCATCAAGCATCTGGGGGCTTCCACGCGGTAAGTTGATGTCAAACATCATGCCATGGTGTCGCCCACCCTCTCCCCCGTTCTTCCCCTTAGTGTCCGCCCTCTTCTGCTGCGTTTTCTGACATGCGATTTCACATTCTTTGGTTGCTTTGGAGTCCAACTTCAAATTCAGTTTGTCCCATAATTTTTTTTGTTTGTTCGTTTGTTTTGTTAGGAATACGTGGTCACAGTCAGGCATGACGGAATACGTATCAACGAGTGTGGCTGTACAATGAAAGAGATCAAAGCTTGGTAGATAGGGGACGGGGTGACTGACAACAAGTACCGTTCCTTCTCAACTTGCTCTTTGCAGAATGGGCATATCTTATCTTGTTCTGGCCCGGTGCAGTGGAACTCCAAGAAAAGCTGTGGGGAACGGCGGACTCACTCCGACGTACCGCTGACTTTGCCCAACCTACAGGACTTTCTATCTGACCAGCATGACCAGGGAACGCAGAAGAAGAAGAAGAATCTTGTTCTAACGTCCGAGATACATTATCATTAAAAGGAAGAAAAAGAACTTTCTCTGTGTCCCTGTCTGTCGACTGTCTGTCTTGTCTGTCAACCTGTCTGCCTGCGCGCCTGTCTGCCTACCTACCTGTCTGTGTGACTATCTGTCTGCCTGTTTGTCTGTCTGTCCGCATGTCTGTCTGTCTATCTGTCTCCCCTCTCTCTCTCTCTCTCTCTCTCTCTCCCCCTCTCTCTTTCTCTCTCCTCTCTCTCTCTTCTCTCTCTCTCTCTCTCTGTCTGTCTGTCTGTCTCTCTGTCTCTCTCTCTCTGTCTGTCTGTCTCTCTCTCATTGTATCTTTCTTTGTCTATCGGTTTCTGTCCGTCCGTCCGTGTGCCTGTGTGTCTGTCTGCTTGCCTCTGTGTGTATGTCTGTCTGTCTGTCTGTCTTTTTCCCCCTTCTCTCTCTCTCTCTCTCCTTGCTCCCTCCTCCCCTCTCTGTTCTCTCTCCCCATCCCTCACCCCTCTCTCTCTGTGCACGCGCGCGTGTGTGTCTCTCCTCTTTGTCTTATCAAGCCTTCTCTTCCATGTGTGTATAAGGACAACAAAACTTCGGGAAAAAAAAACAAACAAACAAACAAACAAAAAACCATTGCACAAAAGTCTTTGACTAGCTTATCTGCCTGTTCATATCACTGTAATGGCGAGGAACACAGCGCTTAGGAGAGCACCAACCTGAGACTGTATACATACATACATGCAAGGAGAATGGACAGGCTACGTCAGACTTGGGTAGAGAGATTCTGGTGGGCCTTTAATTGATGGAAGTTTGAGTGGCTCTTGTCGCTTCACCGGAGAGGAAACACGACGACCGAGTGCGATATCCAGCTAAACGCTGACGAGACCAAAAAACCTGATGGAGAAACGAGGTTGTGAAACGAGTTTTATCTGCCGTTTTGTCAGGACCACCCACATCCCGTTTCGCCATCTTACGGCTAGGTGAAGGATCTAAATGGATCACAACGAGTTGTTGTTGCAGAGAGAGAGAGAGAGAGAGAGAGAGAGAGAGAGAGAGAAAAGTCACTCCGCATTTGGATTTATTGAGGGTCTTGTGTTCTACTCTTGGCTCTTTTGTCTGTCTGTCTGTCCGTTTTTCAGTCGGTCTGTCTTTGTCTTTCTCTATCTGTCTGCCTGTCTATGTGCGGTGTAGTTTGGTGTGTCGTGTCATGTGTGTGTGTGTGTGTGTGTGTGTGTGTGTGTGTGTGTGTGTCGTGCGTGCGCGCGTGTGTGTGTGTGTGTGTGTGTGTGTGTGGTGTGTGTGTGTGTGTGTGTGTGTGTGTGTGTGTGTGTCTCTCTCTCTCTCTCCCCCATATATTATTCTCTTTCTCTATACCCAGTATATACATGGATGGATGCGTGCGCGTGTATGCGTTTGTGTGTTGTGTGTGTGTGTGTGTGTGTGTGTGTGTGTGTGTGTGTGTGTGTGTGTTTGTGTGTCTGACCGCCTGTATGCTTGCTTTTCTTACTGTATGGATGGATAGATGGATGGATGGATTCATGGATAGATGAATGAATGTCCGTGTTTATGTATATGAATGCTTGTGTGCATCCCATTCGTATATCCGAACTTACAAGTAACGTTTTCTGGGTTCTAAATAGGTGTCCCAGTTTCTG
>CM031595.1:106208391-106223391 GCA_018398815.1 Conus ventricosus | reverse complement strand
AGTTTTAGGTAATGTGAAAGATATAACACGAAGATACTGAGAGAGAGAGAGAGAGAGAGAGAGAGAGAGAGAGGAGAGAGAGAGAGAGAGAGAGAGAGAGAGAGAGGGAGAACAGATGTACTCGACAACCCGGTATGTGTAGACACCTTTATATTTTTCTCGTCCGTCAGCGAGAAACCTGAGTTCACAACGAGAACCCCTTGGATTCGTATCTGTCTGCTCCTGGAACCGGGTAACTAGGGTACTGAGAGCCAGCGGAAGTAATTGAATCTGCGCCTCACTGTCTCTCTCTGTCTCTCTGTCTCTGTCTCTGTCTGTCTGTCACTCTCACTCTCTCCCGCTATTCGCCTCTCTCTTTTCGCTCCTCTCTCTCTCTCTCTCTCTCTCTTCTCTCTCTCTCTCTCTCTCTCTCTCTCTCTCTCTCTCTCCCCTCTCTCTCTGTGTTTTTTTCACTCCCTCTCTCTCTCGCTGTCTCTCTTTCGCTCTCTCTCTCTCTCTCTCTCTCTCTCTCTCTCTCTCTTTCTCTCTCTCTCTCTTTGACTCTCTCTCTCTCCCCTTTCCTGTCTCTGTCTCTGTCTCTCTTTCTCTTTCGCTTCTCTCTTCTTCTCTTTCTGTCTCTTCTGTCTCTGTCTCTCTCTTCTGTCTCTCTCTTCTCTCTCTCTCTCTCTCTCTCTCTCTCTCCTCTCTCCTCTCTCTCTCCTCCTCTCTCTCTCTCTCTTTGTCTCCGCGACTCTTTGTCATTCCCTTTGTTTTCTCTTCCACTGTACCCTGCTCCTGCCCCCTTCCTCCTCCCTCCCCCCCCCCCACTCCCCTTACGCTGTCTCCTCCCTTCCTTTCTTTGCTTTCACCACATTTATATTCGGCTATCTACCTTCCGTCTCCCCTCGCCTCATCCCTCATTTTTCTCTTTTTCCCTACCGTTGTTTTGGGTTATTGGACTGAATGCCATGTCCTCAGAGGTGGGCATTTGTGATGGTTTAAGGTTTGGCGCATTTTCGGGAGCGGGGGCTGTATTTGGCAAAGTTTGCTGCTTTGTGGTTGTGGTGTCATGGCGACAGTGGAAATGGGGGGGTGGGGTGGTGGGGTGGGGTGGGGCGTGGAAGCGCGAGTGAGGGGGATTTTTGACTCCACTTAGGGAGGGAAGAAAGGTGGGCGAGTAGGGGGAGTAGGGGGGAAGATGTCTCGAAGATAAAACGGACTGTTTCGGTGGGAAACTGAAAAGTTGTGTGTGTATTTTGGTGTGTGTGTTGTGTGTGTGTGTGTTTTGTGTGTTTTGTTGTGTGTGTGTGTGTGTGTGTGTGTGTGTGTGTGTTTGTGTGTATCTGTGGGTGTGTTGACACACGCTAGGACTGATCTGGCGCGTCATAATGGACGGCTGTCTTGCCATACGCTAGGGGATTGTTTCTAGCGTTCACTTGAAGACTGGTTTGGCGCAGGCTGTTTTGAGGCGCATCGGAGGGCTGTTTTTTGGGGGCGTGCTTCAAGGGTGCTGTTTCGGCAGGCACCCTGGGGGAGCTGTTTGCGTTTTAGCCGGAAGGGGAAGGGGTAATAGAGAAAGGGGGAAGGGAGTGGACTGTTTTGGCGCACACGCACGGAGTGTTGAGGGCTGTTTTGGCGCACACCCTGGGCGCTGTTTTGTTACTCATTTGGAGAATTGTTTTTGGGGTGTACTATGAGGGCTGAAGGCTGGTTTGGCCCTGTTGTGGGTGCAGGGGGTGTGGTAATGTGTGTAAAAAGGGCGAGTAGGGGGGGGGGGGGGGGGGGGGTGCGGGGGTGGGGTGGGGGTGGGGGCGGTTCTGGCACACTCTGTCTTGATTATGTAATTGGTTGTGAGTTTCAGCGATCTCCTTGGTAGAAACATTTCCATCATGCACAATTTCCCATTCCGTTGTCGTCTCTCCCCTGTCTCTCTGTCTGTCTGTCTGTCTGTCTCTCTCTCTCTTCCCCCTCACTCTCTCTCTCTCTCTCTCTTTGTCTCTTCCTCCCTCCATCCCTCCATCACTTTCTCTCTCTCTCTCTCTCTCTCTCTCTCCTCTCTCTCTCTCTCTCTCTCTCTCTCTCTCTCTCTCTCTCTCTCTCGTAATCTGATGCCATTGACGGAGATAAGCAACCAGGAGAGTGTGGGTAGGGATCAGAAGTCCAGCACTACACCCAGACCACCAGAACAACACGTCAAGTCGGATAACGAAAAACGGCAGTTTTTAATGTTGGTTGCCGGCAGGGTTCGAAACTCACCACGTCTGAATGCGAGCTTGGGGCGCTCTACCACCGGGCCATCCCGGCACTACTGGAATTAACTTTCCTTCTTTCTGAAAAAAATTATGTCTGCTGTCTCTGTTTGTGTTTGGGTATGTCTGTCTTTTCGGTTGTGTCTTTGTCTGCCTCTCCCTGTCTCTGTTTTTCTGGGTCTCTGTCACTCTGTCGGTCTGTCTGTCTGTCTTGTCTGTCTGTCTGTCTGTCTGACTCTCTCTCTCTCTCCCTCACTCTCTTTGTCTCTCTCTGTCTCTGTCTCTGTCTGTCTCTTTCCTTCTATCTGTCTGTCTGTCTGTCTGTCTGCTTTCTCTCTCTCCTCTCTCTCTGCACCCCACCCCCTTGCCACCCCCCTTCTCTCCCTTTGTCTCTTCCTCCCCCCCCCCCCCCCCCCCCCACCACATACTCCATCCCAAATCCCTTCTCCTTCACCTGTAGGTAGGGACTGAGCTGGGTTGCCAAATGTCACGAGCACTCCGGCAGCCGTTGAGGAAGAAGGCGTTTTGGCGCACGGTGTCATGGCACGGGTACCTGCATGTCAGTCAGCGTCCCTGCTGGTATGTGCACTACATCTAAAACTGGCCGTAACTGTGTGGGGGCGCTGAGGCTCTGTTTTCCTATCGTCCGATCTGGGCGGCTTTACAGCCCGCCTGTGACGGATTTCACATGATACTGCTCTGGCCCCGCATTTTTTTCCCCTCAACAGCGAGGGCGATAGATGCATTGGGAGGAAATTTATGTTCAGGACTGTTTTCTGCAGATGCAATCGGAGGGCTGCGATGGATTTGTTAAACCTTCGCAGACCGTTTTAGCTGTTGTAAACGTCGTGTTACCGACACTGTTAGGATTGTAATGGAAACCTGACGCCTTTAGTGTCAATTATCACAGGGGACGTGGCAGACGGTGTCACGGTTTTGGCTTGAAATCCGGGGCAGTAAGGACGGCAGTGTTAGAGCTTTTACCAAGGCTGTCATGGTTGTGACGGGAATGGTACTCCTTCATGGAGATTCTCAGAAAAGGTCAGCGTTCTTTGTTTTTCAGTCGAGAGGCTCTCACTGTGGTAAAGGGCATGTTATTCCTTCAGTGACTGTCTCAGAAGAGGGATGCTTTTACCGGTGACACCGAAGCGTTGTAGCAAAGATGAATGTTTTTATAATCACTAGACGGTACACACAACACCACACCCACACACACACACACACCACACACACACACACACACCACACACCACACACACAACACTTGCATTTACAAGGGCATGATTATTAACCGATGTTCTGAGAGCTGCAAGGGAAAGATTATTCATCTAAACGATACATCCACAAAATAAATTTTCGATTGAAATAACTCACAGATTAAATCAGGTCCGATCAAAGCAGACGAGATCAGAGCGTGTTCTGCACAGCCTGTCCTCATCATCCCATCTCTCTTCTTGAACCTGGAGCAGGGAGGGGCTGATGCGGCTGCTTCTGATGACGTTGTGACGACGTCCCTCCGTCTGTCGTTGTTCTAGGCGGCCTTCAGAGAGTCGGTGAAGGGCAGGTCTGCCCTCTCTCTGATGTCATCCCACCTCTTCTGTCTGCCGACAACACTCTACTCAAAATCCCTCGACTTCGAACCAAAACCTATGGCGATCGTTCTTTTTCTTTTCAGGGTCCGGATTCTTGGAATAAACTCCCAGTATCTTTGCTATGGCGATCGTTCTTTTTTCTTTTCAGGGTCCGGATTCTTGGAATAAACTCCCAGTATCTTTGCTTAGTTCAAACTCTCCGTCTTCCTTCAAGGCATCTGTTAAAACGACCCTCTTTACCTATCAATAGCAGTTCTTTCTTCCCCTTCCCTTGCCCATCAAATTGATTCTGCGACTAGTGTGTGTGTGTGTGTGTGTGTGTGTGTGTGTGTGTGTGTGTGTGTGTGTGTGTCTGTGTCTGTGTGTCTGTGTGTGTGTGTCTGTGTGTGTCTGAGTGCGCGCGCGCGCGCTCGTGCATGCGTGTGCGAGTGTGTGTGCATGTGTGCGTGCGCGCGGTGTGTGTGTGTGTGTGTGTGTGTGTGTGTGTGTGTGTGCGTGTGCGCGCAAACCTGTCCGAGTGTGTGTGCATGCGTGCGTGCGTGTGTGTGTATGTGTATGTGTGTGTGTGTGCGTGTGTGTGTGTGTGTGTGTGTGTGTGTGTGTGTGTGTGTGTGTGTGTGTGTGTGAGTGAGTGAGTGAGTGAGTGGTGTGTGTGTGTGTGTGTGTGTGTGTGTGTGTGTGTGTGTGTGTGTGTGTGCGTGCGCGCGCGCGGGCATGCGTGGGTTTGTTTTCCGTTACTGAGGCCGATTCAAACCTCTTTGTCAAATGAAGACATGTGAAAAATGTGTCTGTCACCATAATCATGACGAAATGTAAAAACAACCAGTGCTCCCTTCTCTCTCTCTCTCTCTCTCTCTCTCTCTCTCTCTCTCTCTCTCTCTCTCTCTCTCTCTCTCTCTCTCTCTCTCTCTCTCTCTCATTCAGATTACTTTGACTGTCCGCGTGGTGTAAAGCAGGGATGCTTACTAAGCCCTCAGCGTTTCTCATTTTTCATCAACGAATTAACGATAGAGATCAACAAACGAGGCAGACATGGTATTCAAATGATACCAGATGCTATTGAAATTTTCCTGATGTTGTTTGCAGATGATGTTGTTTTGCTTTCTGATACGATAATTGGTTTACAAAACCAGTTGACAGCATTAAAAGGAGAAGCAGATCGGTTGCAGTTATCTGTTAATCTGGAAAAAAACAAATATTATGATTTTAAGAATGGGGGGGTCATCTTTCTAGACATGAAAAATGGTGGTACGGTAACACAGAAGTAAAAGTGACAAATAGTTATAAATACCTCGGTCTGATATTCACAACCAAGCTCAGTCTTAATGCAGGTTTGACAGAAATGTGTAGAAAAGGAAAGAGAGGGGTGATCGAAATTCTTAGAACATTGAGAAAATTAGATTCAGTTGAACCATCGATTTTCTGGAAACTTTTCGACACTCAGATAACGCCCATATTAACATATGCAGCAGAGGTGTGGGGGGTGCCGGTCAACAACGAAATAGAAAGTGTCCATACATTTGCAATCAAACGTTCCCTAAGTGTTCCCTTACATTCTTCTAACAAAATGGTTTATGCGGAAACTGGAAGGTATCCTTTATGTATACACACCTATATAAAATGTATTAAATATTGGTTTGAAACTGTTAAAACCACCTTACACAAGGTTATGTAAACAGGCGTACAAAATGTTGTTACAACAGCATGAGAATGGAAAGTTTAACTGGGTATCCAGTGTAAAGAAACTGTTGACTGAAAATGGGTTCGGCATTGTCTGGCTAAGCCAAGAAGTAGGAAACGATAAATTGTTTATCTCAGAATTTAAAGACAGATTGATCTGTATGTTTCAACAAAACTGGCACTCTCACATGGAAGGAAATGAAAAATACAGATGGTTTCTTTCATTTAACAGTAACCTTCAACCTGAAAAATATTTATCGGTGGTAACAGATAGATGGCACAGAAGCGCACTGGCAAGATTTCGAACAAGAACATTAGGTCTTTTTGCCAACAAAAAATGGTTTATGCTTGATACAACAACAGTAAATACTTGTCCAGTCTGCAAAGCAAACGCCACTGAAGATGAGAATCACTTTTTATACCATTGCGATGCTTACCGACATATTCGCGGAAAATTTAGCTTCTTTCAGGTGCCTATTGTACAAAATCGCAATCTGCTTCATATATTGACGCTTGAAAACGAATCGCTGATCAAATCCTTAGCAAGTTATATTGCCGAAGCTAGTAAAATCAGAAAAAAGTCACTTCCAAATTGATTTCCTCTTGTAAACATTATTTTCTATTCAGTGCCTGGTGGTCATTGATTCTGTGACAATCAATGGTAATGTTTTATGAGATGCTGTTGTTTTGTGTTTTGCTTTTGTCCAACACAACTTTAAAACGTTGGACTTTGAGTGTGTGAGTGTGCACACAGATGTCTAAAAATTTTGGTTTTGTTTTTGTTCAGAAGTGTTCCTTTATGTGGGTAATAAGTTCACGCCCCCATGTCATAACGGCTGTACAGCTATTGACATTAAAATATCATTGAGTCATTGAGTCATTGAGTCTCTCTCTGTCTCTCTCCCTCTCTCTCTCTTTCTCTCTCTTTCCCTCTCTCTCTCTCTCTCTCTCTCTCTCTCTTCTCTCTCTCTCTCTCTCTTCTCTCTCCTCTCTCTCTCTCTTTCTGTGTGTTCCGCAGCTTTCCCTTCCTCTTTCTTTTTCTCCTCCTCCATCTATCTTCCTCAGTATTGCCACACCTTTCCCTTCAGATGTCCCGCCAACTTGATAATTTTGTTTTTGCTCAATTTCTTGGTTGTTGTCCTTTTATGAATACGAGTATCTAAATAAAATTTCAAATAGCGAGGAGAGGTAATTCTTGTTAATAATTGACACAGGCTGGAAGAATTACTCCTCTTGTCCAATTTAATGTTGCTGATTCTGCCGGGATCCGTCGTTTGATTCAGATCCGATCC
This sequence comes from Conus ventricosus, assembly GCA_018398815.1. NCBI lineage: Eukaryota > Metazoa > Mollusca > Gastropoda > Neogastropoda > Conidae > Conus > Conus ventricosus. The sequence goes on along the minus strand of CM031595.1, from coordinate 106,216,599 downwards.
ACGGATCCGCCCTCGAATTAAATGGCTTTGTCACTGGCTCACATTTCACTCGTGTCCAGAGTCTGATTAAAATCGGCTGTATCGTGATCTTGTGTACAGGTAAACAAACAAATCGACAGATATGGGCAAAAACGTAACATCACCAGCAGGAGTAAAAAAAAAGGGTTTTAGAAGAAAATGACCAGTGAACGCAGGAGTCTGATTTTTTTTATTTTTATGCGAGACAGGTGTTCTCGTCACGCTGGGTTTTTTTTTAATGTGAGACAGGTGTTCTTGTCACGCTCTTTTGAATTTTTTTTTTAATGCGAGACCGGTGTTCTTGTCACGCTGATTAAATTTTTTTTTTAATGCGAGTCCGGTGTTCTTGTCATGCTCATTTTTGACGTGAGACAAGTATTCTCGTCACGCTGATTTTTGATGTGAGACAGGTGTTCTTGTCACGCTGATTTTCTTCTTTTTTTTTATTATTTTTTTTATTAAGACACGTTGCTTTTTTCACTAGCGGCAGGTGTTCTCGTTCGGTTAGTGAGTCTTCAGTGTGGTTAGCACTGCTGTGTTCCTACCCCAACCAGCCGAAAAAGACCGTGGGTTGCGAATCGATAAAAACGGTCCAGCGTATACATAATGCACTTACAGAGAGTAGAACGGAATGCCAAAGATATCGAAGTCGATCAAGACCGATCAGTGTCTACTCTGAACTCTTTTAGTATTAATGTGAAGAGTACCAAGAACAGAGTGATGAAATGTACAAATGAATGTCAGTAGAATAAAACAGAGCACAACAGATTAAATGGACATACGAGAGAGAGAGAGAGAGAGAGAGAGAGAGAGAGAGAGAGAGAGAAGAGAATTGTGAAGTAACACACGAGATTTTGCAAATGATATGATACAATACAAAATGATACAACAATACAATGCAATGCAACGTTTTATGATATGATATAATGTTATGTAATATGATACAAAATAATGTAATGTAAAAGTAAAATGACTATGATGTAATGTGTTATAATACAAATATAATGTATTGTAAGAAATGTAATTTGATATGGTGTGTTCATATATAATATATCATAATGTAATGTAATAATGCAAAATACGGTTTTGCAGGTTAATTCCATTTTTCTATTTCTTCTTTGGCATTTGTCCTACAAGAAATCTTCGATTTCACTTTTTACGTCTGGGAGACTGTTTGTTACTACCCACTCGGGCCTCTTACAAATTATGATGATTCCAAGCGACACGTTCAACAGATAACTCACTGGCCTCCTTTTGCCGTGGTGTATCTCTTGTTGGATGCAGGTTGACAGTCATGGCTCGCGTTACACTGTGCGAGAGAGAGAGAGAGAGAGAGAGAGAGAGAGAGAGAGAGAGAGAGAGAGAGGGGGGAAGGGGAGGGGGTAGAGAGAGGGGGGTGGGGTGGGGTGGGGTGGGGGTGGAGTGAGCAAGATTGTACTAAGGAGAGCTAGAGGAAAAGCAGGTTTGTGTAGGTTGTTGACCTCAACGTCTCCATTGTGTATGTTCATGCGTTCACGTAATAAAACACCTGAGTACGAAGACATAGAAGCGTCTTAGATGGGTTTACACTTGAGCTTTCCATGTCTCATCCACAGTAGGCTGAAACGGGGCTACCCTCTGGCCCTTATGTTTAGAACCTTCCTTGCTGTAGGTAAAAGGCGTTTAGCCTGGATGTATTCGAGCCCTAGATCAACATATTCAGGCTTTGAAAAGGACAGGACCTCTGTTGATGTTGCTTCTGGTAAGATTTACACAGATGCTAGAGTTACTGAGGGACTGGCTTACAGCGACGACCTCGTTTTTCATGTAAAGAATCACCCTATTTTGGTACATGCATCCAGAAACTTTTCAAGACGCAGTAATAGTGCTAATTTGACGGTCTGATTTGTTGCCTTTTTGTTTCTTTGTTTCTTTGTAGTAAGATTTTAGCATTCGGATATCAGGGGAACAAAGTGAGAAAATCGACATTTTTAAGGATGTTTTCTGACGCAACGCATCAGCAGAAGAGAACAGAGGAAAAACAACACAAATGAAACATAGAAACAGACAAACAACAACAAACTTGGAATCGAAGATGATACATTTTGTACTACTAGACAGCAGCAAAGTGACACAGCAGCTTTAAAGTTCATTTGGAGTGTGGCTTTTATACGACCGACATTTCTGTTAAGTCCATCGATTGCGGCGACCTACATCTCTTCATAAAATCCTGTTCCAATTCGGTGACGAATATTGGCTCTGATCTTAACTTAATTCTGGTGGCTTTAGCCAAGGAGAAGGGATGGAATGAAAGTGGTTGGAAGGCTGGGGTAGGGTGGTGGTGGAGAGTGCTTTAGGCCCCTCACTGAGTTAACGTTCTTTATCCCATTCTCAAATTCGAGGCTGCCATGTCAGTAGCTGTTCTACTTGTTCAGGGTCTCTAAAAAGCCTCCGTTTTGATCATCAGCTTGAAACAGATCGACATGGTGGGATAAAGTGTGGACAGTTGCTTCCCTTGCCTTCAAGATCAAGAACTGTGTTTTTTTCCCGAAAGCTCAACCCAGCTAGGACTAGATCACCTTGCCCAGAGCATCGAGTCTTGGGGTAACAACAATCTGGCACTGTACACAGAACTGGCACAGGTATGTATGCAGAGCCGGTGTCATCGCATATTCTGGAGTCGGTGTGCAGCACGTCAAGAGAAGGCAAGCCTAAACAAATTCCTAGAGCTGCGTCAGAGATACATGCTTACATCCTCTGATGAGAAACGAAGTGCCGGGCAGAGGGAGTAGGGGTCATAGCCATGTTTACGTCTTTCAGAGAGTGGAGGCTTTCTCGGTTCAGGTACTGCTTAGAAGATCTGCTACGGATTAATTGTATGGGTTTTTTTTTATATTTGTCAACCTTCGTCGGATAGATCAAGAAAGATGCATGAAGTGGATATTTCTAGTATAGTTCTCCTGATGTGATCAGCTTAAATGATTCAATGATTGAAGACACACTACAGGGTTGCCACAGATATGACTTCTCCCATGTGAGCAATTTCATCCTATGGGTGACTTGAAGACACGTGGTTGGCACAATTGTAGCTTTTTTGGTGTGGCCGACTTCGTCGGATGAATGATGGAAGAGTCATCAAAAGATTACCGGAATTAAGGCGGCTTTTTGATGAACCCAGCTTTGTCATTTAGACGATGGGACCAACATTAAGTGTTCATTGTGGTGGCTTTTGCGATGTCGCCATGTTTTCCGGAAAGAAATGATTGAAGGCATATTAAAGGATTACCACAGTTATTGTTTTTCTGATATGGCAAGCTTGTTAGATAGATAATGGAAAATGCTATAAAAGATTACCACAATTAATGTATGGCTTTCCATACGGACCAGCTTCTTCATATGGATGATTAAAGATACATTAAGGGGCAACCACAGTCACCAGCATTTCGACGTCACCAGCTTCATGGATGATGGAAGATAATCAAGAGGTTGCTACAGTTCTGGCTTACCCGATGTGGGAAACGTTGTCATATGAATGATTGAAGATAGGTTAAGGGATTGCCACAAGTGTAGTCGTCCTGGTGAGACCAGCTTCACCAGATGGAATGCACAATAGGAGATCGTCCCAGTCATGGCTTTCTGATGTCATCAGCATCATCGCATGATTAACGGAGGATGCATCAAGAGTTTATCACAATTGTGGCTTTTCTGGTGTGGCTAACGTCATCGGGTGGATGTCTGAAGATACGTTAGGGATGGAATGGCCAACTTCGTCGGTGGATGTTTGTAGATACACTAAGACAACCTAGTTATAGCTTCCCTGATAGGGCCAACTGCAATGGGTAGATAACTGAAGATACTTTAAGCGTTGATCATAATTTTGCCTCAGTAGCATGGCCAGCTATATTGTACGTATGATGGAAGACACAATAAGAATGTATCTTAACCATGCCTGCCCGATGTGGCTACACTTAACGGCTTGATTGGAGGAGATTCATTAATCGATCACCACAATAATGCCTTTCCTGGTGTGGCCAACGTCATCGACGGATGATAAAAGATACATTTAAAGATTACCATTGTTATAGTGCCATGGTCATCAAAATTCTTCGGGTGAATGATGGAAGGATTGATTAAAAGTTTGCCACAATTATGGCGTCCCAGATATGTCCAGTTTCATTGGATGGATGATTAAAGATCATACGACAATGGGTTTCAAAGTTTCAGTTGTTTTTATTTTGATCGACGCGTTGAATATTTTTCTCAGTAGTAGTGATATTCAGCGAGGATTTTTGAAGAAATGATTTGAATTTGAAGTTTTTTTTAAACAATACTTTTTTTTGGATTTATTGTAAACAGTTTTGTTCAAAACATGTAGCCAAACCGGAAACAGCTGGGTAATCAACTGGATTATATACGCCTTGCACAGAAAACCGCTGGTCCGTGGGACTTGCACATGGACATACAGAAACGGAATTCAGCTGACATGTTGAACACTACCACCGAGTCTGACTACGCTGACCACAATACCAACCCGTTCTCGTTCCCTGCCCGCGAGACATTACGAGATTGGATCAGCAGGTCAGGGATACCCCAGAGGCCCAGACCATATCAACAGCGCGTGTCAAGGGCCTCAAAATCACATTGAATCCACAGCGTGTCTGTAAGCTGGTTCCCATGAGGCAGCAATCAGATGGTTAGTATGGTCTCTACAAACCAGAGAATGACTCGCTTTGGCAGAAACCTCGCGAAATGGGAATTAAAGAGAGGTCTGACTGAAAAGAGAGGAAATTGTTATCTCCCTTTCCTGTGGACAACGTATTTCAGTCAAGCACCGATGCTGGCAATGGCGTAATTATACCAGCAGCCACAACAACGCAATTACAATGAAGGTCTGCATGTGTGACACGCGAGGAGCGCAGCTTAATAGGCTTTCTCAGTAACGGCGAATGTTGTAATAAATCAGAGAGTGAAAGTCCATGGTCTTGGAAGCGTCCAGATCACACACATTCAAGCACGCGATCGCGTGTGCGTATTCACACATCAACACGCACAAACACACACATCCACAAACACACACACACACACACACACACACACACACACACACACACACACACACACACACACACACACACACGCGCGCGCGCGCGCGCGCGCGCGCGCGCGCGCGCGCGCACACACACGCTCACGCTCACGCAGAAGCAAATACATAGATTCAAAGACAAATGTTTACTATGATGCGAATATGCACGTATGTGTGCAGTGTTCATCAATGCATGTATGCATGCCGCGACACAAATTTACGATCTCTCTCTCTCTCTCTCTCTCTCTCTCTCTCTCTCTCTCTCTCCTCTCTCTCTCTCTCTCACACACACACACACACACACGCGCGCGCGCGCGCGCGCACACACTTGAATCAGTGGCTGACTTTTTAAAAGAGTGAATGAATGGAGGCGTGCTTGAGTACATGCTCAATACTACAATTGCTCACTTCCGTACGTGGACCTGGGTGATTGTATGCGCGCATGTGTGTGTGTGTGTGTGTGTGTGTGTGTGTGTGTGTGTGTGTGTGTGTGTGTGTGTGTGTGTGCGTGCGTGCGTGCGTGCGCGCGTGCGCGCGCGCGCGCCTGTGTGTGTGTGTGTGAGAGAGAGAGCGCATGTGCACATAATAAATTTATTTTAATAAGTGATCTACAAGGATCGTAGTAGAAGTGGTAGTAGTAGAAGTAGTAGTAATAATACTAGAAGCAGCAGCAGCAGCAGCAGCAGTAGTAGTAGTAGTAGTAGTATAGCAGCAGCAGCAGCAGTAACAATAATAGGAATATTAACCAAACTAACAATAACTGCCGAGAACCTCCCATTATTTTTTTGAAAATGCACCCTAAAATCGCCTGAAGTATCAAATACGCTTACCCCCCCCCCCCCCCCCCCCCCCCCCCCATCCCCCCTTCCCTCACCGTCTTTCTCTTTCGGTTCTTCTGCTCTTTATTCACGTTTTTACTGCTTCCTCCTCGTATCTCCTCACCACCACCACCCCCCTCCACACACACACACACACACACACACACACACACACACACACACCACCCCACTCTCCCCTCTTCATACCTCCGCTTTTCCCGGTACACAGCAGACGGACTGCAGAGGCCTAGCCCAATAACATGACCAGCCGCTGTACTGAGCGAAGCCACTGTAACAAACCTCCTGGCATTGTTTGCCACTGTAGCAGGCAGCTGTGTGTCTGTGCCACGTACATCAGCAGTAGCTCTCTGCATCTCCATCGCCACCTCCCCCCCCCCCTTCCCGCCCCCTCCCTAGCTTGCATTCTCTCAACCCCCTCACCCCCCTTTTCCCACAGTTCCTGTGTATAGGAAACTCCCCCTCTCCCTCTGTTCCCCCTCCCGAGGTTAGTGAACGTGTGCATGGCTTTCTTTTGCCGACAATGAAGCCCGTGTAATACAGGGTCACTCCCAGCTGAAGGATATCCACAGGTGACAGCGACTGCAGATGACTTGGCCAATTAATAAGAGAGAGGAGAGAGAGAGAGAGAGAGAGAGAGAGAGAGAGATCGGAGCGTGCGAAGATGACGTGTGGGGGGTTCTGTGAAAAAAAAGTTAGGATGAAAGAGAACAAGGTGCAACAGAACCCCCTCCCCCGTTTGTACATTCAAACCCCGGGGCGGATTGGGGAATGAGTGTATACAGGCAGAAACGCTTTTAGCGTGTTTGTGCTGACCATACTTCCTCCTATTCTAGATCAATCTCTCTGTCTCTGTGTATTTCTATCCTTTCATGGATGAAAGGAGCATTAAGAGAAATTTCCGTGTATTTATCCTCGCTTCCTCGTTCCCTTGCCTTTGAGCCATTAGTCGGGAACATCCCCCAGAATTACACTGTGCAGATTAGTTTGAGAGCGGCCAGTTCGATACTAGGATACACAGCCCATGCCGTCTTGTCTTGTATCGCAGTGTTTCAATCGAATATTCAAAAGCTCAGGACGCTCGCCCAAACTCAAGAAAAATCAGTAGGACAATCTGAAATTTATAGAACAAATTACCAGGATGCATAGGATAAAATAGTGTGTACGAACTAGGCATATTTATTTGAAAAACAAACAAACAAACAAATAGCACTAAGAGAATGTGGATTTTTACTGGCAAAGTTGTACAGAAATGAAAGGAATCGAAACATGCTTTAAAATACTATCGTGTAATTAAAGAGTTAGATTTGAAACCTTAGAAAACCTCATTCAACTGATTTCAAAAAGAATTATTAGTTATACCGCAAGACAGTATGGACAAACAGATTACAAGACAGATTGTCTTGTAATTTGTCCATTTGTCTTTCGGAATCGCGAACAATTCTTTTGAAATTTTATTGGAAATGAAGTGAGGCAGGGAACAGTAAACAATAAACAGTAAACAAGTGTGGGTAACTTTTGCTCCCATAAGAAAACCTAACACAGAGTAACTTTTATTCAAGACTGGCACAGCCTTTTAAACTTGAATAAAGTCAGACAAATACATAGACGAACAATCAAATAGTGGGGGGAAAAAACAAGCGCAGGCCAACAACTGAACTGTCTTCATAGTAATGACTTGGCAAAGATTTGGACTTAAGGAGGGGGGGGGGGGGGGGGGGGGGGGGGGGGGGTGGGTAGTTGGAAGATGGAGAAACTGGGAACATGAAATTAAGAAAATATATTACAGATATGAAAACTCTTCACTAGCTGCATAAGGGAACCATCGCAATCCCCTTTGAAGGCAGATATATTTGTATTGCCTGCTCGGTATCGAGTGTATCGTAACATATCGTATTGTACTGTATTGTATTGTTTTGCATCGTATTGTGTTGTTATGCGTTGTGTTATGTTGTATTGTACTGCGCTGCACTGAGCTATACTGTACTGTTCTGCATTTTGTATTGTGTATTGTTTAACTTCATCGTCCTCTGTGAAAGTTTGGTTGCTCCCCACACACTTTGGTTGCCTCACCCACACACTTTACCCTGTCTGTGTACGCTTTTGTTTACCTGTCGAGGTTTTTTTTTTGTTTTTTTTGTTTTTTGAACAGAATGTTTTCAGGGTCATCTCCCTTGTTCCCGCAGACTCTAGCGCGCGCTGCACACGTGATCTCGATTTACTGCGTCATCCGAAAGACAACTAATGAAGCGCAATCTCGGATACTGACACACATGCCACATAGAGCGCCGC
>CM031595.1:106185891-106188391 GCA_018398815.1 Conus ventricosus | reverse complement strand
GAGGGGCTATGGCATGAGAGAGCAGGAGGACGGGAGGGAAGAGGAGGTGTCTGGCCACCACAGCAACTAATCACTGAACCCATTCATTGTACGTAGGCCGTGATCCAAAACATCCATCAGGACCCCGAATGACCGACGACAAACCAGCGCTCAATGATCTCATTCCAAGGGCCAACGCACCGTGCTGCCACTGAACCGGGATATTCTCCGACTTCTTGTTTGCTTATGCTTGCTACTATACGTCCCTGCTTCCAGCAGTTAGAGTTAAGAAGGGAAGCTAACTCGCTGCGCACGGTTCGGTGTACTTTCGTGATTTAGCAAAACGTAACGGATATGCATTGGCTTATCGGGGTTCGCAAAGCTCGTACGGATCACTGGTTTTTTGACGGACAGCCACCCTCCGCAGCTGGATTTGGCGCACCGACCTGTCAAATTTAGGGCTTTAGACTTCATCATTTGCATCTTCTCGCTGGAAGAAGAATGTTTGTCCAGTTGGAAAGGAAAAGAGCTGGAAAACAGAAAAGCTACAAAAAATATACGCATGTACGCAACAAATCGTTAACAACTGTACTCACTTGAAAGAAGGAGGGGGGGGGGGGGGGGGGGGGGGGGGGGGGGGGGGGGGGGGGGGGGGGGGAATACAGTCACTGATTCTCCGCGTACAAAACATGCAAATGTTTTCTGCTAGATTTCTTATTATGTGTGTGGGATGAATGAACGTTCTGTGAGACTTCGCTTGTTTATGTGATGGATCATTTTTTTGCTGCATGGTTGGCAACGGGCAATTGGGATTAAGCAGCTGCGAGCCCGATTAACTGTTCCCGTGGCGAAACAGCCATTGCCAACTCCACAGCATCACTGAGGTGACCTCTTCGGTCGGCTGGGCTATAAACAACACAAGCTAGGCTCAAATACCTCTGCACACTGTATCTCTTGTAGCGCTATCTGGAAGAGTTGAGACATTTAAGAGGGGTTGAAAGCCTTCTTTTTGTCCCGTAATCATTATATTTACACCCAGAGGGATCGACGTGTACTTTGGGGTTAATGCTCTCTCTCCGTCTCTGTCTGTCTGTCAATCTGTCTGTCTGTCTCCTCTCTCTCTCGCTCTCTCTTTCTGTCTGTCTGTCTGTCTGTCTGCCTCTGTCTCTCAACTACTTCCGGAAGTTGTGAATAACACTGTGTTTAGGATGCGGGTGATCGAGTCTGCACTTTGTGTAACTAGATGAGAAGTTTTCTGGGGAAAAAAAAACACCCTGCACTTGTACCTCACCCCACATCAACTACAAGATCAGTTATGTCAATGACAGTGCCATGATGATAACAACACCAGTATGTGATTGTTCAGACCCTGCTGCTATCGTTACAGCACTCCCAATCAACCAGCTTAGAGAGAGAGAGAGAGAGAGAGAGAGAGAGAGAGAGAGAGAGAGAGAGAGGAGAGAGAGAGAGAGAGAGAGAGAGAAGAGAGAGAGGGGGGGGGGGGAAGGAGGGAGAGAGAGAGAGAGAGAGAGAGAGAGAGAGAGAGAGAGAGAGAGAGAGAGAGAGAGTTCTTTTTGTCCGACAAGATGAGAGAACCCTAGCGCCTTTAATCTGAGCGACAAAAGCCCCAAAGAACAGAGAGGAAAAAAAGGGAAACAAACCATCCAACCAACCAAACAAACAACAGCAACAACGTTCCCCGTCTTGTGCCAGTGTTGAAAGATTGTTGTGTCATCAGTGATATCTCGCCTACAGACTCGAGCGTTGAACGATCTTAGGGCAAACTGATTTACGCTCCTGATTCCAGCGTGAGTGATCATAGCGCGCTTGATTAACGCTCATAGAGTTAGGTGACGTGAACGACTCACCATGGGGGAATGATGCTGGCTCAGATGATGGGTACCGAAACAGCATTGGCTTGAATTCAAGGAAGCAGTTACCCTTGTTTGTTCTCTGTGCCTCTACAGCGTGCTAGGTGAACGGGTTGGCTGCGTTGGCTCGGAGTTACGAGCCTCCGCGTGTTTTGTTATGTAAGCAAACATTAGTATCCCTTTTTAGTATTTCATGAAAATTTATGCTAATCTCACTCGACATGTCCTTATCTGTGGAATATTTTCTGATTTTCCTAGCCAACTTTCCAACTTCCTTTAAAAATTTTGTTAAAAAGACGACAGGTTTGACAGTAGATAAAGCGTCGTGAGTAGGGAGGGACCTTGTTCACGGTAGGATTGCCCCAGTTTGAGCAGTGTCACGAGGAAACAACAAGTTGAACTGCGGCCTGCAAATTGTGTTAGATACCGCCAATGAACATGCTTCGCGTCCCGCGGTGCTGCCAAGCAGGAGTTAGCTGCAGGTGCAGAGCGATGTCTTCAGAACCACGCTCTCACAGCATCCTCAGGACCTCCAATCCCATGCTCACCTCCCCCCATTGTGCGCCACAGTCTTGGCAGCCCTTTTAGACGGTTGTTATGCCCCTAAAAAGACAAAACTCACTTCCGCACCCCCGACGTCATGAACCTGC
>CM031595.1:106179740-106184891 GCA_018398815.1 Conus ventricosus | reverse complement strand
ACCACACACACACACCACACACACACACACACACACACACACACACACACAATATTATTTTATATATATATATATTATATATATAAATATATATATATGCACGTGCGCGCACGTTGAGCAGCTTGCCAAGCTTTGTGTTACGTTCCACCAACAGCTGTCAAGCTTCATAAAGATCTCTATAGCCGAACGTCTGAGGCTTTTTCCGCTGTTTCTCTGTTTTCAGTCGTCGCATTGAATATATACCAAACTGCAGGCTAGAAAGTAAACGATTCTCTTTTTTCTGGCTTCAGAACAAACAAACAAACAGAATACCTCACCGCATGCCATCGTAGACCAAGTTGCGTAGTTTTTGTTTATGTGACTTGCACCACTCGGTCATGAACATATGCACCGTAATTAGCTATCAAAGAAATATTTTCAGAAGGGTGTCTCCACCTATATTTCTATCTCATTTTTATCGCATTGGGCGTGTTGATATCAGCGGAGTTACAACAATGAAACTTTTGACCGGCTTGTCCAGAAATAGGCGTGGACAGTTGTAATTCGTCGTGGTCACGGATGTCATTTGTAATGTGATTATATTTTGAACCGCAACAAGCACACACCCCCTCCCCCCCCCCCCCCCCCCCCCCCCCCCCCCCATACACACACACCACACACGCACAGAGTAAATCTTTCCAATTTTGTAAACGTTGACATTTTAGTTTTGCGCGTTCTACTTAAAAGTGCATGGAGAGTAAACTCCTTCACTCCGTACCACGTATTAGCTTACTTCCCTGGTGGGGAAAACGACTTCGTTTCCACCGCTGAACTGACTGTAGGGGCGATCCAAGAGTAGTCCGACCAAAGACTGTATCTTTGGTCCGACTTGACTGAGTATGTGCTCTTCCGAGTGCCAGTCGAGTTATTGTTGTCGTCGTTTCTGTCGCTGTTGTTATCATCGCTTCTGTGTTAGAAATTTCAGTTGTTTTTCTAATGTGAATGTAATGAGTCGGCCGAATGTTCTCGAGCATTTAGGCAAATTAAGGTAGTTGCTGTTGTTGAGAGCACGTTCCTTGGGCTTCAAGTGTGCGAAAATTTAGGCATCACCAGGGGGGGATACCCCGAGTCGTATACTGAAGGAGGGAGAGTGCTGGGAAGTGTTTCGCATGTCCGAGGGATAGTAACAAGAACATGCTGACCTGCCGGTCCTGGGTAGAGAAGAGTGTCCACTTTGAGCACTGGCTATTCACTGGGCTCTCCCGTGGGCCTGAAGGGAAGGCGATCGTGTCAGGTGACCGTCACGGGTAGGTGACCGTCAGCCTGCAGGCAGAGTACACAGCGACCATTCAGTCGTCCCTGTTCTGAGGAATGAATGGAAGGCTTCGGCCTATTGAGTGATTCGCACCTTGTTATCTATAGAGGTAGTAAATACTTGAAGCCTCAGTCCTGGCTGTAGAGAAGTCCAGGCTGTTTGTACAATGGGTAGCTTCGGGGAATCGAACATGAGTTTGAATAGGAGGTTATGCATTAAACCACTGGGTGCCCAAGTCTTTGTTGGCGCTAGCAGCTGTGGTGTGTGTGTGTGTGTTGTGTAGGTGACTAGCGATTCCATTGGTGGAATAAAAATAACTTGGGGATTTATTGGTACAAATCGTGTAATGTGTGTGTGCCAGTGATTCCATTGGTTGAGCCAGTTAAACTCGGGTTCTCTCTTTCTTTGAGAACGAATATAAGGTGCTTGGAAAACCAGGAAGTGTGTGACTCACTTAAGGGAAAGTGAACTCGCCCGTCTTGCTGAGGGCTCAAGAAAATACAGCGTGAAGCAGAGGTTAGCTGTCGCCTTGTTGTCTCCTGGGTGGGGACGTAAGACAGTGGAGGTTGCTGTAGCCTCGGAGCCGACGACGAGAAGAATTGTCTCCCGTGTGGGGACGGTTGACAGCAAGACGTGTCAACCTGTGGAGCCTAGACAGGGAGCTGCCAGACAACGGTGGGGTGTTTGCAGCAGAGAAGACCTGTGGGAGAGGCCGACAGGAGCCCTTTCTGTGGAGAGGGCGAAGTGTGGTGGAGTCCGGGAGACTCAGTGCGAGGGTGCGACTCAAGCTACGTTGCCAGTGTCCCCCAACTGGGATTTGGCCAATCGGGAGGACACAACGGTGTGGCAGCTTCAGCTCGTAGTCGCACAGTGGGATGAAAGAAACTGACGGTCAACCAAGGAATGCTGGCAAGTTATGGACGCTTTATTGCTCTTAAGTTTATAAGTGTGCAAACGGAATATGGAATATTGTCTTTCCTGGCTAAGTAAGAATCACTGAAGAACAGGGGATGCGATTTATGAAATTGTCTGTATGCTGTTTACATTGTTGTATGATACAGATAGTTGTATTGTGTAGTGACGGGTGGGGGCTCGGAGTCAAGTTGAATATAAAGTTGATTATTTTCAATGAAATGTATTGGTTTCCCGTCACCTTTGTGCGGGCCCGATGTGAGTGACAGAGTGCGTGTGCCTATGCGAGAGCGCATTTTGGTTGTGAAAGCGTAAATACTTCTGTCGATAACCCCCTGCATCCCTGAATATGAAAATCATATTTTAATAACGAGGGGGAGCGTCGGAGACCCGTCACAGTGAATGTCTATGCTTTTTTTTTCCCCACAACTATTGTCTTGTTCTTGTTCTCTTTGTGCTCGCCTCATTCCTTTGTTCCAATCGGTTTTTTTTTTTTTAATTCTACGTATTGGCAAACACTTTTTACACCACAGATCTGTTTGTTTTTTTTTAAATCTCTATTTGGTTCGTTGACGATCAAGTCATTTGGCAACACCCCAACACTACTCGTTGAAGATCAAGTCATTTTGACAACACCCCAACACTACACCCCCTCGGATGTTTTGGGGACAAAAACTGCAGGTGTATTGAGAGAGAGGGGAGAGAGAGAGAGGAGGAGAGAGAGAGAGAGAGAGAGAGAGGAGAGAGAGAGAGAGAGAGAGTGAGTGAGTAATGCCGAACATCACAGTTCACATCACACACACACACACACACACACACACACACACACACACACACACACACACACACACACACGCTCCTCTCTCTCTCTCTCTCTCTCTCTCTCTCTCTCTCTCTCTCTCTCTCTCTCTCTCTCTCGCTCCCATCTGGCGATCATGAACAAAAGGTTTCATAAATCAAACCCTGGCTAAGAATCGAGGGAATGACGTCATCGACAGGCAACGCATACTTATGCAGTGAGTCTTTTCCCCAGTGTCCGTGTGTTGTCGGCTTTCATGCCAAAACATGTGTCAACATCGCCTTCTAATACCTCATGCTGTTATTTTGCGATTTCACCTCAACTGATGCGTCCGTTGGGAGAGCGCCCACGTGCCTCTTCTGTTTCTATCGCTGTTTCTCCAGATGTTGTTCCCCCTCCTTCCACCTCCTCCCCCCTCTCCTACTCTCTCTCCCTCCCGCCCTCTCTCTCTCTCTCTCTGGCTCGCTCACTCGGTGTGTGATATACATGTGTTTGTATGGTAAGTCAATTTACCCGCATGTAGGTGTTGTCAACCTGAAAAGAAACGAGTCTTTTGCAGTTTACCCCTGATTTTATGTCGCCATTTTCGACACACTGATAATGACTTGTTCCGGTCTGTTTTGGCTGTGCTCGCGAGCTTTACTCCTGCTTCCAGGTGTCTGTCTCTGTCTCCGTTTGTCTGTCTGTCTGTCTGTCTGTCTGTCCGTCTGTCTGTCTGTCTCTCTTTCTTCCTCTCTCTCTCTCTCTCTCTCTCTCTCTGAATCTGATTAAGACTCCAAGAACCCTAGTCAACGTGCATACTCAAAACAAAAAGTGAAGGTACCTTTGAACTGTGCTTTAGTTTATATCATTTATATCCCAGTCGACCGCGAAGAACAGTATCGGGCTGTCATCTCGTCGAAGGCAACTCTGTGTAATTATAGATGTTTAAAAAAGAAAAGAAAGGGGAAAAAAAGCAAGCACGTACATACTCACACAACTCATTTGAATAGATTGTCGTTAAAAGAATACTAAACTTGTTTTATTATTTTTCCGTGAAATCATTGATCAGATGAGGTTTTTTTCTTTCTTTCAGGAACTCAAAAAAAAAAATCACGCCAGGTTGGACACATCTCTGAACACAGTTTTCCATGGAGTCTGTTGTGAAATGTTTATGTTTGGCATCGTGTAAGTCCCAACATCCTGTAAGAACATGAATCACAGTGAGTGGCACTTGACTTGGAACGCATCACGGAGCGTCTTCACCTTTTTGAAGGATACGGGTGGATGTAAAGGAAGTGACCTGTGTGTAAACAGCACAAAACTCCCTTTTGCTACAGCCGCTCGTGGCACAGGGTTGAAAACTCTTTCAGGTTTGGGGACGGAATGGAAAAAAAAAAAGTTTGTTATCCATATGCGCGTTTCCGTTTCTCTCGCCAGAGATCTTTGACGCAAGTCTGAGTTTTAGGTTTCAGATCGGTGTGAGGATGCTTCAAACACTACAGACTTGAATAGGACTCTATTCAGGGACACATTCTGCGAGGTTGATTTTGTAGTCGGTCGTCATGGTTGAGGAGACGTTCACTTGGCCGTAGATTTGGACTGACCTGGATGTGGTGTAACAATTTTCTGGCATGTTTCAGTTTTAAACATTGAAGTGCTCGCTCGCTCTCTCTCTCTCTCTCCTCTCTCTCTCTCTCTCTCTCTCTCTCTCTCTCTCTCTCTGTGTCTGTCTGTCTGTCTCTCTCTCTCTCTCTCTCTCTCTCTCTCTCTCTCTCTCTCTCTCTCTCTCTTTCTCTTTCTCTCTCTGTGTTTTGTTTCTCTTCCTCATCCCTCTCTCAGTCGTTCTGTACCGTGCTTGTATTTGTAGGAGAGCGAGGCAGAGAGAGAGAGAGAGAGAGAGAGAGAGAGAGAGAGAGGAGAGAGAGGAGAGAGAGAGAGAGAGAGAGAGAGAGAGAGAGAGAGAGAAAGAGAGACAGACAGACAGACAGACAGACAGACACTCTGACAGTGATCTGCCAGCGAAGCGCTTGCTTTTAGATTGAATGCTCTTGCACATCTGTTTTTTTTTTCTGTGTAGTTTATTCTTTACTCATATTCTACATGGGCTTTATATTACCTTTTTTCTTTATTACTACTGAAGTGCAGTACAGCAACTGCTTGTTTG
>CM031595.1:106174740-106177240 GCA_018398815.1 Conus ventricosus | reverse complement strand
GGTTATTGAGTCAAAGCAAACGGTCAAGCATCTTGGCGCCAGCGTAATTTCTGTCTTTCCATGAGTCTTTCCTTGTCCTTGCACGCCTCTTCACTTTCGGAGGACTATCTCACAGGGTACCTTAAAATATTCATGGGGGGAGGCATGGGGGCGGGATGAGGCAGGAAGGAAAGGGCTGCTGGGGGAATAGGCGAAGGAGGGGGAGGGAGCGGCGGGGGGGGTCTGGAGGTTTCTGATGCAGCAAGATGGGAAGGACTGTGAGGTGGCAGGAGATCAAGGGGATGCCTTCTTCGTCGATTGGATTTGTTTGACACTGTACCCCATCAATAATCAAAGAGAAGGAGGAGAAGACGGAGGAGACATATACACAGAGTACCTTAAAAGAATCTTCTTTTTTTTCTATGGGAGGAGGGGTGGATGGTGATTTTTTTTTCGTAAAGCGCGTACACACAGAGTACCTTACAACAGTCTTTCGTTTTATGGGAGGAGGTTGGAGGTTGTTTTCGTTAAGCACATATAAACAGAGTACCTTAAACACGTCTTTTTATGGGAGGGGGGTGGAGGTTGTTTTCGTTAAGCACATATAAACAGAGTACCTTAACACAGTCTTTTTATGGGAGGGGGGTGGAGGTTGTTTTCGTTAAGCACATTCACACAGGGTACCTTAACACAGTCTTTTTATGGGAGGAGGGTGGAGGTTGTTTTCGTTAAGCACATATAAACAGAGTACCTTAACGTGTTTTTATGGGAGGAGGGTGGAGGTTGTTTTCGTTAAGCACATATAAACAGAGTACCTCCACACAGTCTTTTTATGGGAGGGGGGTGGAGGTTGTTTTCGTTAAGCACATATAAACAGAGTACCTCCACACAGTCTTTTTAAGGGAGGGGGTGGAGGTTGTTTTCGTTAAGCACATTCACACAGGGTACATTAACACAGTCCTTTTATGGGAGGGGGTGGAGGTTGTTTTCGTTAAGCACATTCACACAGGGTGCCTTAACACAGTCTTTTTATGGGAGGAGGGTGGAAATTGTTTTCGTAAAGCACAAACACACAGAGTACCTTAACACAGTCTTTTTTGTGGGAGGAGGGGGGGGGGGGGGGTAAAGCACCTTGAAGCAAATAGTTTTGGAAAGTCATACACATGGAGTACTGTGAGACAATCTCTCTACGCAGGTCATATTCGCACAGCTACCTGAAGTCATCTGTATCGGTGGGTTGAAGGAACACGTGTAAAATTTCTCTTTTGGAGTGTGATTTTCATAGACCATCTTGTGGAGGGTCGTACTCACTGAGTAGCTTGAAGCAAGCTTCAAAGGGTGTTTGCGTGCGTGCATGCGTGCGTGCTTGCGTGCATGCGTGTGTGTGTGAAGTGGTGGATGGGTAGATGGGGATGGGAAAGGGGGGCTGGGTAGGCGAGTGTCATACTAACGAACATCTTGAACCATCTGCTTTTGAAGGTCATGCTTATACAACTCCTTGAAGCTCTTTTGGATAATTGTACTCATAGAACATCGGGAACAGTCTCTTTTGTACGGCCGCATCACCTCGAA
The DNA here is from genome assembly GCA_018398815.1 of Conus ventricosus. NCBI lineage: Eukaryota > Metazoa > Mollusca > Gastropoda > Neogastropoda > Conidae > Conus > Conus ventricosus. Next base: position 106,175,689 of record CM031595.1, on the reverse strand, counting down.
ACTCTCTGTTTTGGAAGTCCATATCACAAAACACTGACTTTTTTTCTTTTCTTCGAGCGTCATATTTATTCAGCACCTTGATTAATCTGTGTTGGACGGTCATAGTCATAGATCACTTTGAGACAATCTCCGTTCGGGAGTCTTTCTTGTATAACACTTTGAAACATTTCTTCCCCAAGAACACCTTGATACAATCTCTTTCCGAAAAAAAATACTCTTCAAGCACCTTGAATCAATCGCCATTCGGTCATACTCATTGAACACTTTGAAATATGCCTTTTTTCACGGATCATGCTCACAGAATACTTTTAAACACGTCTTTTTCACGGATCATGCTCACAGAATACTTTGAAAACATGTCTTTTTTCACGGATCATGCTCACAGAACACCTCTGAACACGTCTTTTTTCACGGATCATGCTCACAGAACACTTTGAAACATGTCTTTTTTCACGGATCATGCTCACAGAACACTTTGAAACATGTCTTTGTTCACAGATCATGCTCACAGAACACTTTGAAACATGTCTTTGTTCACAGATCATGCTCACAGAACACTTTGAAACATGTCTTTGTTCACAGATCATGCTCACAGAACACTTTGAAACATGCCTTTGTTCACAGATCATGCTCACAGAACACTCTGAAACATGTGTTTTTCACAGATAATGCTCACAGAACACCTTGGAACATGTTTTGTTTTTATGGAACAGATAATGCTCATAGAACACTTTAAAAATGTCATTTTTCACACGTCATGCTCACAGAACACCTTGGAACATGTCCTTTTCACAGATCATGCTCATAGAAACACCTTGGAACATGTCCTTTTCACAGATCATGCTCATGGAACACCTTGAAACATGTTTTTTTTTTTTCGCAGACCATGCTCATAGAAACCTTGAAACATGTCTTTTTTCACAGATCATGCCCACAGAACACCTTGAAA
>CM031595.1:106167240-106172240 GCA_018398815.1 Conus ventricosus | reverse complement strand
TTTTTTCCGGGTTTTTCTTTTTTTCTTTTTTTTTTTTTTGGTTTTTTTTTTTTTTTCCCCAGGGCGGGGGAAAAAGCGGGCAACCCTTATCCCCTTTTTTTGGGATAAAAAAAAATTTTGTTCTTTCTTTTTGCTTTTCTCTCGCTCTCCTTTTCATTTTCCCCCGACCATTGTTTTTGGGTTCTGTTTTTATTAAATAAAGGGTTCAGGGGCCGCGACAAGAACTTTAGGGAAAGGGCGGGGGGCGGATTGCCGTATCAAGGTGAAGACTTTGCCTTTCGTTGGTGGCCCTCACGATTTGTTCGTCCCCCCCCTCCCCTCTCTCCCCCTCCCTCCTCCCCTTCCCATCCCCCTCCCCAAACCCCAGCCCCCCCTCTCCCCCATCCCTTTTCCTCCCCCCAAAACCCGCCCCACACACCCAATTTGTGCCTCTCATCCCCCCCTGCTTTTTTTCCCTCCCCTTCCGCTTTTTTTTCCCTCCGGAAAACCGGGACCTGGCCCCGGGGGGGTTTTTAGCATTTGGGGGCAAACAATTAGTGTCTTTAGGGAAACTTCGTGTCTCTGTCTTTGCCGGGGCCTGGTAGGGGTCTTTTTGTTGGGCTTTTTTTTTTGGTTTTTTTTCACCTTCTTTTCCTCTCGGGCCTCGTTCTTTCTTTGCCCTCTGTCCCTGTTCAGTCTCTGACTCTCCCCCTTGTGGGGTGTTTTGTGCCTCCCCTGAAAAAACCCCTTTTTAATTAACAGGGTGTGGGTGTTTGTGTGTGGTGTGTGTGTGTGTGTGGTGTGTGGTGGGGGTGTGCTCGTGCGTGAGTTTGTGTGGGGGCCCAAAATTTTTTGGGGCGCCCGCGCCCGCGCGCGCGCCTGTTTTGTGTGTGAATGTTACTTGCGCGCGCGCGCTCGTGTGGGGTTATCACTAAAATTGTGGGTGGGTGGGTGGATGTGTGCGTGCACTTGTATTGATGTGCATTGTGTGTGTGAACTTTCGAAAAACATCATCTCAAATTTGGTTTGCACGGGAGTATTTTGTTGATAAATAAAGTTAAAGAAGAATCAATCGGGGGTTAAGAAAAACCCAAAAATTTAAACCCACATTATTTAAAATTAAAACGATGAATGTTTCAAAAAAGGAAGGGCCCTGCTTGGGGCAAAGTCCCCAATAGACCCAATCTTTTCATTAATTTATTAACAACAAGGAAAAGAAAAAAAGCAAAAAAACCCCGGGTGGAAATCTTTTTCGTACTTACTTGTCGTGTTTCAGAAAAAAAGGGTTTTAAAGGGGTTAGAGTGAAGCAAGCAAAAAAGGGCATTGACCAACCCCCAGTTCCCCCCCTTTAAACCCCTTTCCCGGCCCACCCTTTTTTCCTGTTCCGTCCCTCCCATTTCCCACCCTTTCCCCTTCCTTACACAAGAATAAGCAGGTTTTAGGTCGGAAAATGGGTATTGTGATTTGTGGAATTTAAAAATCGAAAAGAAAATTTCTTGAACGGGGTAAGAATAGGGTTTTTAAGTTATTTGTCAGAGGTTTTTATAAATTTTCTAAAATTTTGGGCTGTGGAATTTTTCCCAGCTTGAATACTTTTCCACCTCAGACCAGGGGGTTTGTTTTTCTTTTCCCAAACGAAAAACAAACGGGTAGTCGGAGCTTTAACAAAACAAAAAACACTCGTTCAATTTAAAAAAACCCAAAAACAAAAACGCGGCCCTTTTTCGCCCCCCAAATTACTTACCCGGGCCATTTCCTTGTGTAAATGACCTTTTTGGAAAGCTTCCAATTTGTGGAAAAAGTCACGGTTGTCAAAAAATTTGATTTTCCGTGATGGCGAAAAAGGGAAAACTGTCAGCATTAAAGGGGAAGAAGACAGGGTTTATTAAACCCGGAATTTGATGAGACTATTTTTGGGTTTGGAGGGGGATAGATTCCCCCTGAAGTTTAGGCGAGTATGAAAAGTTTGCACTCAATGAACCTCAAACTCTGAAAGGGAAGGGGGAAAACCTTTGGGTACAGGCTCTGCCCTTTTTTGGTTATCCCTTTTTCATGGGGAAATTCCCCTGTTTAAAACCTAGTTATACTGGCTTTAAAAAATTACGACCATTTTTCCCCCCCCCCCTTTAAACCCTCTTTCCCACAAACATCCCCCCCCAAACCCCCCCTCCTCCCTCATCCCCATCCTTTTGTTTCCCCCCCCCGGGTTCCCCCATCCCTTCCAACGCCTACCACCCTTCCCTACCAAAACCCTCTTAGATCTTGTCTGTCTGTCTGTTCTCGGCGGGGGCCCCGGGGCTTTTTATTGCCCTGTCTGCGGGCTCTCTGACTGCCTGCCCCTGTCGTCGTCTGTCTGTCTCGTCTTGTGTTCCCCCCTCCCCCCTTTCCCCCTTTCTCTGGTTTTTTCTCCCCCCCTTTTTTTTCCCCCCTCCCTTCCCCCCTCCCCTCCCCCCCTTTTCCCCCCCCCCTTCTCTCTCTTTTCGATTCTCCGGGAAAAAAAAAAAAGAGAAAAAAAAAGAAAATACACTTTTTTGTCTTTTTCCCGCATCTTTTTTCAAATTTCCCGGCTTAGGAAATGCCCCGATTTTTTATTTCACGGGTGTCTTGGAATTTTTGGCACCAACACCATGGGGCGGGTTTGATCTTTTTTTTGGGGGTTCCCCTTTCCTGACCCCCTTGGGGGGTTGCCGGCTTTTGCGTTTTTTTTTCTTTAAATTATGCTATTAAAAACCAAAACAACCACGCGAACGCCCCCAAACACCCAAAACGCACGCAGCACGCACGCCCCACCACGCACGCACGCAGACGCCCGCACGCAGCCGCCCCGAAAACACACACAACCCCACACACACACACACACACCAACACACATAAACACACCACACACACACACACAAACAACACCACCCGCGCCTCATCTTGGCTAATGCTGACGCCCGCAACAATATCGGATCGGTTGATAAAAAAAAAGGGCCATGTCAAATTTTTTAATCCCTTTGGGCGGAATTTTTTCTTTTTCACAAGGGAAATTTTTTCTTTGGTTTTTATTGTGTATACTTTCCCTTTTTTCAGGATTGGGCTAGCGAAACTTGGGATTTTTTTTTAAAAGGGTTTTTTAGGGGGGAAAGGTATTAGAAAATTTATTGTCTTTTTTTTAGCTACACACACGCGCGTGCGCGCGCACAACCACCCCAAAACCCCAACCACAAAACACACACACACACACACACACCACACCACACACATGGAGAAGAGAGAGAGAAAAGGGGGAGGGGAAGAGAGGAGAGGAGAGAGGGGAGAGGAGAGAGAGAAAGAGCGAGCGAGCGAGCCGTCTTTTTATTTTTGGACTTTTTTTTTAAAAAAATCCATTTAAAAACCCTCTTAATAATCTTGAAATAAAAGGTTACTTTTTGAAACCTAAAAATGGGAAATCTAAAGATGGGGTTTTGAAATTTTTCAGAAAAAGCATTTTTTTAAAATATGGGGAAAAGGGGAGGGGAAAAAGGATGTAGGGAAGGGGGGAGGTATGCTTGGGACGAGGGGGGGGGGGAGGGTGGGGAGGGGTGAGAAAGAAAAAAAGGAACAAAGGGAAAGGGGTTAAATAAAAAGTTTACCCCACACTAAACCCTACTTCAGACCCATGAGTTTATACAGGGGTGAAAAAAAATTTTTTTTTTTTTTTGTTGTTTTGCCCGAAAGGGGGATCAGGAATTTTTATTAGCAGAAACCCTGGGGTTCGAATTTTGGGGGAACGTACTTTTATGTCACATGACACTTTTTTCCGGGAAAAATACCCCATTTTCAGCAAGCCCACCATATTTACAAGGTGACTTTTTTTTGAGAGTAAGCCAGAGGGGAAACCCCCGAAGGCGTGTGTTGTGTTTTTGGCCTGGTTCTTTTGGGACGGGAAAGAATGCGCATGATACCCCCCCTGACGTCCTTCCCCAAAATAATTTACTTGTTTTAAAGTCTTTTGCCCCGGGCAAGAGCAAACGGGGCCGGGAAGGGGGAACGAAAACTGAACCTTCGCCAGGCATGTTTCCCCGTGTTCAGAAAAAAGGGAAAACTGATGAGCAGGATGAAAATACTAGGGATTAATTCTTTTGTTTTTTTTGAGCGTGTGCAAACGTATGTTCGACTGATGTTTTAAATGTAAAGAAATACTGCTCCCTTTCTTCTCGTTTCCTGCAAACAGCAATACATATTATACATGCAATCAGATGCTGATAACTTTTAGACTACTTCCAAGCCATTCCAACGTTGATTGAATTGACCTAATGCTAGCTGGTTTGGGTTAGTTCACGCCACAACGACCGCGTTGCGTTCTCGTTTCATCACGAAATGCTGTTTTGACGACTCTCGTGTGATATTGCCGCTACTTGACATTCTTTTCAGCCCTTCGCTCCTTCCGCCTACCACACCCGTGATTCCTTCTCTCCCCATGGGAGCAAGTGGCCGTAGACGGCAGCTCTCCATCGGATCCCACTCTGGGCCGTCTCCTGTTTGCCTCTGGTTCCCTTGGTTTTCAGCTCTGCGTCAGTGACTCATCCAGCTGCTCCAGGGTTGTCTCCTCTTCCTTCTCCCCCAGAGGTTCCTGGTCAGATTCTGACGGGTGGTGCTGGATGTTGGCTTTCTGAGGGAATGACCTGTCCAGCCCTCACCTCCTCCTTCTCTCTCTCTCCCCCCCCCCCCCCTCCCCCGTCCCTGAGGAATCTAACAGACACAGCCGTTAGGGAAATGGTGAGCTTCTCATCGCTCCGGGAGACAATCCTTTTCCTAAGGCCTTCAAATAGGCAGAGACAGCTAAGGGGCGATCGACTGGGGAAAGACGAAGATGTGTGAATTTATGTCAGGGGACGGAGTTTTGATGCTTGCTCCGCTTTCTTCCTGGGTACGGAAGGCATCAGGACTTCGAATGTATGATCATCTCTCTCTCTCTCTCTGTCTCTCTCTCTCTGTCTCTGTCTCTCTCTCTCCTCTCTCTCTCTCTCTCTCTCTCTCTCTCTCTCCTTCCTCTCTC
>CM031595.1:106144740-106159740 GCA_018398815.1 Conus ventricosus | reverse complement strand
CTGACTCTTCCCTGGATGAAATTTCAAATAATTCCTCATTAATATGTGACATTGGATAAACATTAACTCAAAGTCCGATTTTCATCTACCTGTAATGAGATGCAGATATTTATATATTTGTATTTAATGTTACTTGGGCTACTTTTAATTGTTATTGCGGGTTTTTTGCTCGATGTGAGACATAAACAATTTACAGCAGACTCCATGAAAACCTTGTTCAGGGATGTCCCACCTGACGTGATCTTTGAATTTCTGAAAGAAATTAACATTCTTCATCTGATTTAAGATTTTACGGAAGAAAGATTTTAAACGAAGTTTCTGATGCGTTTTTCAGAAGGTGTATTTTAAAGAGATGTGTGAATGTTTGTTATTGTTGATGATGATGATTTGTGAATTGACTTCAGCGTGGTGACAACCCATTGCGGTCGGCTGGGCTATCAGGAACATTGCGATTGCAACTTACTTTGCGATCATTTATTTATTCGTTTTTTGTGTGTCTAAGACCACAAAATGTGAATAGACATTAGATTAAAGACCACACACACACACACACACACACACACACACACACACACACACACACACACACACATACACACACACACACACACACACACACACACACACACAGAGAGAGAGAGAGAGAGAGAGAGAGAGAGAAAGAGAGAGAGACAGACAGACAGACAGACAGACAGACAGACAGACAGACAGACAGACAGACAGACAGACAGACACACACTGACACACTGACACTTTTTATTGACATTGGCCTAACTAGCCCTTATGTCAAGGGGTGTACATTGTCTTCGTAAACTTATCAAAGGCGAAAAATAGAAATAATAATCAGAAACCATAGCTTCACAAATGAGTAGAAAAATCTTTAACACATATGTGAAAATACTGTGGCGGGCACACATACACACACACACGCACACACACACACACACACACACACACACACACACACACACACACACACGCACACACACACACACACACGCGCGCGCGCGCGCGCGCGCGCGCGCCCACACATTCTCACTGACATACTTACAAAAGTGTGCGTACAAAACCACATTTCAGCGTCAAAATTTTGCGTCTCAGCTTATTCGTCCAGTTTTAAACAGGGCTGGGACAGATCATCGTAAGAAGTAAATAAATAGGTATTTACCTATTGATTTGTCGAAAACGTATTAAATTAATTACTTAGTTTTTTTCCTGATAGAACTGGCTTCTGCTATGAACTTCGCAAGTGACTGGAGCAATTCTTCATTTTCAATGCATAACAACCCACATAAGTCATTGCGGACTGCAACATTTGTTTTGAAAACTTTACATTTACTTCTTAAATCTTTATACAACTCACAATGAAACAGAAAATGTTCTTCATTCTCCTTGAATGCATGATGTTTATCTGAACAAAAGCTACACAAATTGTTAATGTTATCACTATAGTACCATCTTTTATTATTGTTCAGACCAAGAGTTCGGTTTCTAAATCTCACTAACATGCTCCTATGCCACTTATTTGTAACTAGTAACAGATATTTTTCTGTCTGGAAAATACTTTTAAATGAATGAAACCAAGAATATCTTTCATTTTCCTCAATTTTGGAGTGCCAATTTTGTTTAAAACATGATATAATACGATCTTTGAATTCTGATATAAATTCCCTTTCGTTACCCACCTCTTGACAAAGCCAAACAAGACCAAACCCGTTCACAGTAAGAACATGTTTTACTTGACTGACCCAATTTGCTTTCCCTGCCTCAGACTGTGAGAGTAACATATCATAAGCTTGTCTGCATAGCCGGGTTGAAGAAAGTCGTATCAACTTTATCCAGTATTTAATGCATTTTATATAAGTCACAATAAAGAGAGCATATCTCCCAGTTTCCCCATAAGCTAAGTATTGGATGAATGAATTGGAACACTCAGAAATCTTTTAATAGCAAAAGTATGAACTCTTTCCATATAAATATTTTCTGAAAGCCCCCAAATTTCTGCAGCATAAGTTATCATGGGTTGTATTTGAGTGTCAAACAATTCCCAAAAAATGGAGAAATCAATTGATCTCAACTTCCTCATGGATTTCAGAATTTCTACAACTCCCTTTTTTCCCTTTCTACACATTTCTTGCCATCCAGTATTTAAACTTAATTTGGTTGTAAATACCATCCCTAAGTACTTGTATGCATTTGTAACTTTAACTACCAAGTTGCCATACCGCCATATTTCCTGTTGTGAAAGGTGACCTCCCTTACGAAACACCATTATATTAGTTTTTTCAAGATTGATAGTCAGTTGTAATTTATCTGCCTCTTGTTTCAATGCGTTTAGTTGATTCTGCAACCCAATAACAGTGTCTGAAAGTAAAATCATATCATCTGCAAATAACAGCAAAAATATTTCAGGAGCTCCAGGCACAAGTTGGATTCCATGTCTTCCCTTTTTCGACATTTCAATGGCTAGTTCATTAATAAAAAACGCAAACATCTGGGGACTCAAAAGACATCCTTGTTTTACACCACGAGGACAACCAAAATATTCAGAATAATTACATTTATCACGTACACAAGCAAGGACAGAATCATAAACACCCCTCAGAGCAAAGTACATTTTCCCTTTTATACCAGACTTCCTAAGTACATGCCATAATATGTTTCTGTTCACAGAGTCGAAGGCCTTCTTAAAATCAACAAAGGCCACGTACAACTTGGAATTTTTCATAAGATATTTCTGGACCAGTGCATACAGAGTAAATATATGATCCACTGTACTATAACCTGCCCTAAATCCTGCTTGTTCCTCAATCATTTTTCCTTCTCTCTCAGCCCAATGGTTAACCTTCTGTTTAAAATGTGAGTGTATACCTTACTAACCACACTAGTTAAAGCAATTCCCCTATAGTTGTCTGGATTATTTATATCTCCTTTTTTGTGGATAGGCACAATGATAGATTTGCACCAATCTATTGGAAATGTTCCACTATCAAATAATTTATTGAACAATAAAACTAAATAGTCAGTTACTAGTGTATTTCCTTGTTTGAGCATCTCACCCAAAATTTTGTCAGGCCCACAACTTTTACTAAGTTTCAATTTCTTCACACCAGCTTCAACTTCTTCTTTTGTTATTTGATCATGGAAAAGGGGTTCATTACCATCATCTTCTCCATCACTGTCTTCAAAGTATACAATAGAATGCTCTGGGGCAGAATCAATATTAAATACACTGTGGAAGTGCTCATACCACTGTTGAATACTGATATTGTTATATACAATATTCTTTCTATTAACTGATCTTATAGTTGCCCAAAATAACTTTGGGTCGTTTATGCATTCTTTTAGTCCTTGTAATCTTTTCTCATCATGTTCTCTTTTTTTCTCTTTTCGCAGATTCACATAAATCTTTCTTTCTTCAACATAAAGTTGTTTCTTTTCTTCCTTTACTAGTTTTGTTTTAGTTCTTTGAAATTTCTGTAAAAGCCTTTTCACCAATCTCTTTTTTTGTCTACACTCAACATCAAACCATTCATCAAATTGTTTTGTTTTTTTTGCCAACTAATCTGATCATACAAGCAGCAGCCCCATATAGTGCATTTACAAAGAGCTCAACAGAACTGTTTACATCTACATTCAAAGCGGCTATGCTTCTCTCTATGCAATGCTTAAAGTCTGAAGAATTTAGTTCATCTTTATATATTCCTATATACCTATCTGACCAGACCACCTTTTCCTCACCCACCTGTGGCACAGGAGTGACATCATTTTCTACACAGCCATTTTTCCAGTACATCTCCACAGGTAGGTGCCAAGAAAAAAAGTTGATCAGCAATTTTTACACCACAAAATGGTTTCATCTCTATTGACACAAGAAAATAATCCACAACACTACTGCCATTTGGGGATACAAAAGTAAGTTCTCCGTCTGGATCCATTGCACAAGCACCATTCAAAATCAACAAGTCAAACAGAAAACAGAAGTCTAACAATGACCTGCCAAAATTATTAATTGTTGTGTCTTTTGATGAACGCTCTAAAACATAACCTTCATCATCATCATCATCATGATCATAATTAAGCATGTTTTCCTCATTTGCTTGTTCACTAGCCGTTCTGGCATTCATATCACCACACACAAGCAAATGAACATCATCTTTGTCAATATTTTGTAATACATTTTCTTCTAGAATGAGTATCCCATCTTTAAGTTCTGTTAAATTGTATGCAGGTCCACCTTCAGGTACAATATAACATGCAATCAGTATAACATCTTTGTTCAGTCCAAACACACATTTATCAATTTTAACAACAATCACATTATCACATTCGACCTTAATTTGTGAAATAAAACTTGCAAACTTATTTCGTACTAGCAACAATGTGCCACCAGAGTTTCTGCCGTGAACAGATAACTTTCTTGCAGGAGCATAGAATTTTGCATAATCAATAAAAACAGAACTGAAATCGAATGAGTCATCAATAAATGTTTCTGTCAGACAAACGAAGTCAAAAGAAGAAACATAATCAATAAAGGAGGCATCTGCAAGTTTGTTGTACAAATTTTCTATGTTATACGACAGAAAGGATAACTCTTTGATACAATGATCCGCCCTGTCCTAGATAGGTGAATTACGAGAGGCGCCAGAACGGAGAGACCTGCCGTGTGTCACATTTCTGTCACTCGCCTGAGCTGCTTCGTTCGATTGAACAGACCGCCCGCGCAAATTATTGTGCAGAACCGTCTGGTCCCCGCTCGCGCTAACTGTATCGCCCGCTTTTTTTGCACGCGCACCTGTTCCCTGTCTACTTAGTATGTTAACACTGTCGCTGTGCTGTCCCCGGCTACTTGGTGCTCGCTTTGCACGAGACTGAATGTCAGTATCAGGGTCAGTCACAACGCAAGGTATATTTTCACTGGCCGAAAGTTGGTCACGTGGGTCAGGGGATCCTGATGTGACGTCATCTGGCTGGCTGGGTCGCGGTTTGTCGAGAGGGAGGGAAGAGGGCTGGCCCACATTCTGTCGATCAGCTGTGCGTAGCTGGGAAATCCCTGGCTGGGGAACTCCTGGCTGGGAAACCCCTGGCGTAACACTTTGTTGCGGTTCATACAGTCCTGATGGCACACTGACTTTGTCCTTCACTCGTAGCTGCCCCCCTCTGTAGTAGCCTACTTTTCCTTGGGCCCGTAATGTTCTCAGGGTTTCAGTCTGGCGTCTTGTTCTATCTTGTATCAGTCTGATCCCTTCTCTTTTCAACCTTTGCCTCCCCTCCGTGTCTTTCATGATTTTCATCACATCTGACCATCTTAACAGTTTCACAATCACAGGTCTTGGGTGCGGATTCAGCGGGTTCCTTCTCCCCAACCTATGTGCCCTGTCCACCACATCCTCCTTCCATGCAGGGTCTGACATGAAGTGGTTCAACATATCCTTTACCAGTTCCTCACAGTTTTCACTCGTATTCCCAGCTTGTGTTTCTTGCAGCCCCAGGATCTTGATGTTGTTTCTTCTTGAGAAACCTTCTAGCTTATCTATTTCTTCTTCCAGCCCAACTTTTTTTTGTGCCATGCACTCTCGCTCCTCTTGTAGTTGTCTAATTGCTGCTGTGTTTCTTTGTGTGTTCTTTTTATATCAGCCACCTCTTTGTGCAGTTGTTCTAATGTGTTAGCCATGTGTATCTGCTTCATCTCTACTCTATTTATGGTGTCTATCTGGGATTTGAATTTATTTACTAATGCTGTCTGTGAGTCTGTAAGTCCCTGAAGCCCTACGAGTATCTGTGACAACTTGATTTCTAATGTCGAGAGTTTCTCGTCAACGTTTTGTTGCGAATTGTGTGGCCCCTCCTCTAGCGTTTCCTGACTGTTAATGGTGCTACTGGTACTGATGTTGCTGCTTTGACTCGGTCCCGGGTTGATCTCGACGTCTCCACTCAGCCGAAGCCTGCTCGCCAGGTACAATTGCGTTCACCAAGGTCGCGATCATGCCCATCGTTCTCGTAATTATCATTATGGCAGTCTGACTAGAATATCCGAGCGTTCCTCCTCCGCACTCCTGCCACTGTAACGCCGTATCGACCGCAGCCCGCCATGGCTGGCCGTCCGCTGTTTCACTTTCGATACGGCCCGCCCCTCTTTTAGCCGTCTCATTCCAGAGCCCCGTTGGCGAAGACACTGAGAGTCCAGTCTCTACACTCATCGAGCGGGGACCGAAGGCCACACGATCATCTGCAGCGCGTACCATGTCAGCAGGCTTGCACAAACCAGTTCAAACACAAAACGTAGCACTTCACTACACTCCCAACACTTTTTCCCTGACGCCATCTTGTCTGTTTACTTTCAACCTCCCCGGTCCCCCAAACAAACCAATTCTTGCTCTCCACAGTTCTAATTCCACCATTTTCTTCGTCTAAATCACACACAGCGTTCACTGACACTCTTGCATCCACTTTCGTGCTAATTTCACCACTGACACTGTCGACGTTCCGACCTAGCACGCTTATCTTGCTGAGAGCTCACACACAGCCCTGCTGCTTCGTCGCCATCTTGATGTGAACCCCCGACAGACAGACAGAGACAATGAGAGAGAGGGAGAGCACAACCAATCTTCTAATTTAGTCACTGACCAAGTTCCTGCCACCCTAATTGACTGAATGTGTGACAGACCACTTTACGTGCTAAATACGTGAGTGACTGACTGAAAGAAAAATGGATCTAGAAAGAGGTGGGAGGCATACACAAGAACACGCGTAGACACACACACCCACACACACATACACACACCCACACACACACACCCCACACACACACAGAAGAGAGAGAGAGAGAGAGAGAAAGAGAAGAACAGCCCGGGACAACGACAGACAGACAGACAGACAAACAACAGACAGAGACAATGAGAGAGGGGGAGGGGCAAAACCAACTTCTAATTTAGCCCACTGACCAATTTTCCTGCCACCCAATTGACGGGAATGTGTGACAGACCTTTTTACGTGCAAAATACTGATTGACGACGAAAAAAAAAGGGGGACCTAAAAGGGGGGGAGGCATAAAAAGAACACGCTAAAACAGCACACACACACACAAAACACACACACACACACAAACACACAAAACACACACACACACAGCGCCCCACACACCCATACAAACCCACGCATCCGCACGCCCTCCAAACCGCACCCCACACACACACACCCCAAAACCACACACACACACACACACACCCAACACACACACACACTCAAAACACACACTCACACACACCCACACACACCACACACACACACCACACAAAACCACACACAAACACACATACCAGCCCACACACCCGCACACAGCAGACAGACAGACAGACAGCCAGCCCGGGCGGGCACGCACACACTGCCCAACCTCGGGTGATGTCGTGGGGGAAGGACTACGCACACCCCAAACACACTCACATTTTGCTTAAAATCCCCATTCTAATCATGCATTCGTCACACCCAAACCACTATTAAAGCCCTATAATTTTACACACAGACATAAACGAAACATAAAAGGCAAAATGGAACCCAATTTAAAAAAAACCCCTTTTCTCTCTTTCCTAAATTTTCACAAAATCTTTTAACTAAAACATCTTAACTAACCCCGGGAAATAAATAGATTTTTCTACTTTCCCCTGGCCAGGGGGAACCTTAACAAAATTCACGAATCCCTGTCTTTTTTTCCCCTTTTCCTTTTTTTTCTTTTCACTGTCCATTTTTCCACAACACACACAACGCTGGCCCCGGGTCAAGCTGGACGGGCTGGCACGGGTCAGGTAAGACTGCTGGCGTTGGGTCGGGTTGGGAAACCTGCCGATGAAAGGGGCCCGCGGCCAAGTATGGGGTCAAACCCCCCGGTTCGGGGGGGAAACAGTGCCCATAAACATCAAATCTTTTTCCCCCTTTTTCTTTTTTCCGCATTAACGCATTGCACTCTCTCTCTCCCCAAAGTCGCTCAAATTAAAGGGAAACAGGGTTTTGCTTTTCTTTTCCTTTTTCTTTTCTTTTTTTTTTCTCTTCATTAGGGGGGGAAAACCCTCTTTCCACATTCTTTTTAAGTCCTCCCTTTGCAGACTAAAAATCGGGTGCTAATCCAAAACTTCCCTCCCTTCATCTCTCTCCTTCTCCTGCAAGACTCACCCCAAACCTCCCCCTCCTCTCTCTCTGCCCTCCCCTTTTTCTTTCCCCTCCCCCTTTCGTTCTCCCCGTTCCCCTCACTCTCACTTTCCTTTCAAAACCCGCCGATCTGCCCAAAAAAGGGGCGATCCCATTGGTCATTTTTTTTAAACCCCGAAACCCAAATTTATCTCCCTCAAATTCCTTTGGGAATTAAAATCATCCCAGTACCCCACCCCCCCTTTTCTCTGTGGGGGAAAAAGGGGTCTTTTAATTGTTTAGCTATTTTTTCCCCCCCACCACCCCTACCTTCCCCCTCCCCTTTTCCCTGTTTTTAACCCTCCCGCCCTTCCGACTAACAAGGGCGCGGGTTTCCAAAAATTGGCTAGATAGCCGACCAGGCGCAAAACAAATCGTCCGCAAAGACATCGAGGCGCGGAAAAAAAGCTGCTTACCCCCGTTTTCCCGGGACAGCCCGTCTCTGGGGACCCCCTTCCCTATTTTTAATTTGGCTGGATCCAAACCCCGGGGGCCCTCAAAACGGGCCCCCAGAAAATTTGAGTTAAAGCTTTGTCCAAACAACCTGGACCACGACTTGGTTTTTCAATTTTTGCCCGGACAATTTCCCCCTTGCAAAAGACTTTTCACCGCATCGTCTAAACAACCACGGGACCAAAAAAAAAACAACAAAAACCCAAAAAAGCTGACACAAAGCTACAAAGTGCAAAGTTTAAAAAAAATCCTTTTCAACCAACGGTTTATAAATTATAAAAAATTTTTTCATTATGAAAACCACCCCAAAGGGTTTTCAATTTTAAATTGGGGCCCCCTTTCGTTTTTTCAATTTATTGTAAAACACCCTGTGGCGCACCTATGCAATCCCCCCACCGGCCCGGGTTTTCCACATCTTCTCTTCACAATTTTTTTTATGAAAAGCACAATAAAATAGATCACGATCCAAGACAAATTCACTTAGGAATCTCCCTCCTCACTTTTTGCAAAAAATGCCCCCACTACAAAAGCGACTGTAAACTCCAACATAACTACATTCACATGAACAAAAACCACAAAGAAAATATGAACAAGCTCCCCACAAAAAAAAATACCAAGCAACTGGGGAAAGAACCCCTAACCAACAACATAACTGTAATCAACACATATTATCAACAAAAACCCCCCAAAAATGACTGACTTCCACTGAGTTGCAGCTTGGGTAACACACGACCCTTTAAAAAGTCCCGCTTTCCCCCAATTTTGTCGACCCGGGATGGGACTGCACCAACCTGTAGGGCTGAAATGCCATTTTTCCCAAAAAGCAAACCCTCTGTTTTTCCCGCGGGGGCCCTCCCCAGGAATTTGATGGTTGGTGATCTGGGCCTATCAAAAAACTCTTTCCCAAAAAGTATTTGTGGAACTTCTGCCCGGCCCAAAACACCGCTAAACACTCCTTCTCCACCGTTGCGTACCCTTCTTCACACTTTGTCAACTTCCTGCTAGCATATCTCACAGGAACTCGACCGCTTCATGCTCCTGTAACAATACTGCACCAAATCCCACCACCTGATGCATCCGTCCGCAAAAAAAAATGGTTTGGACATATCTGGTAGCTTCAAGATGGGAGGGGAACCTAGTCTTTCCACACCGTCTGCAGTGCTTGCTCTGCAGCGTCTGACCACTCGACCACTGCCGGTTTCCCTGCCTTGATCAAATCACTGAGAGGACTCGTGATTGCTGCGAAATTTGAACAAACTCCCTATAGAACCCAATAAAACCTAGCAGACCCCCTGACTTCTGTTTTGGTCTTTGGTCTCTCTGAATTCATCATCTTCTCCACCTTTCCTCTTTCCGGCTGCTTTGTGTCGCCTCCGACAACAAAACCTAGGAACTCCTACTGCCCTAGCCCTTCATACAGTGACACATCCCTGTATGACTCTTCTGGAAACTTAGAACAAAATCTCCCCTTCTTCTGCTGAGTCTCTTTCACCGCATCAATGATTGCTGCTGCGCCTATGTGCTGAGTCTGACGCTGAATATATTTGCGGAGAAAATTCGCATGGAAAAGTTTTTGGTTTCCCATTCACATCAATTCGGTAATCCCGACCGACCTTTTCAGTGATGGTGAATGGTCCTTTCCAATGCATCAGCAGCTTGTTGTTACCCGTGGGAAGCAGTACCAGGACTTGATCTCCCGCCTTGAGGGGTTGCTTCCTACCTTCCTGTCATATTGCTTCTTCTGAACGACCCTAGCCTTCTGCAAACTTTCCTTTGCAACCTTACATGTCTCATACCTGTGGGCCCCCCTTTGGAACAGGCGAGATTGGGCCAATCAGATCAACAGCCACTCTCCTGAATGGTGTGTCAATTAAAGGGGATGTTTAAGAGGCGCCTTCCTCTTCACCCCTCTTGTGGCTGACCCTTTGACACACGTCACATGACATGCAGAAACGCTTGATGTCTGCCATTGCCCCTGGGCCCAAAGAAAGTCATCAAGATTCGGTCAGCTGTTTTGCTGGTGCCGAGATGACCCGCCATGAGCGACTCGTGACCCACTGACATGACAGTGTCACGATAACCTGCTGGTACCTCTAACTGAGTGGTCACCTTACCTGTCTTCCCCTTTGTGAACACTCGGTACAACAGCCCGCCTTTTCACAAGAAATTCTGTCTCACCTCCTTCTAACCTCCGTTACTCTCCACCTCTTGCCAACTCCAAGACTTCACGAGCGAAGGGTCTTGTTTCCTAGCGCTGGCCCGTAACTCATACGGCGACACATCTATGCCGAGTTCCTTCCTGAACAACTAACGGTTTAACAACTCTTTTCCTCCTTCTTGCTCCGTGTTTGAACTGCGGCCCCTGTATCAGTCAACAAACTCAGTATCCCCTGGATCCTTTTGCCACCTGGAATATTTCCGATGTCAAATCATGAAGGGGTATGTCCATTACAACGCAGACACACGCCTGAGAATAAGGGGGACGTACTTCTATCTTAGCAACTGGAAACTCCTCACAGTGCCTTCGATAGAGTAACAAGGTCTGGATTTGCCCTGTCAGAATCCCCTTTATAATCGACCAGCGTTGGTTCGTACTACCGCCGCATGAACAACCAGTGTCTCGACACTTTCACCCTCTGCTGGCCAATCCACCCTCTTCCACAGTAGACGAACCACTCAGCCTAGTGCCTCCAACCCTGACACTGACTGCTGTCAGTGCTAGCCCACAGGCTGCACTCCACCCTCTTCAGACTGAATCCTTTTGGTTCCCTGCAGTCGTTTCCCCCTGACGACCTTATCCACCTCTTGCAAGGCTGCTGCCTTCTGAACCTCATGCACAATCCCTCGCCACATGTCCCTTCTCTTGTGACAAATGAAACACCTAATTTCCCTTGCCCCTTCCTTCTGCCCAGCCACTGGGTTTGCAGACTTGCAGACAACGCTCCTATCTCCTGCACTCTTCACACCTGTGGCCAGCACGTCTGTGTCTCCTGCACCTTAGTGCCCAATCGTGCCTCTCTTATACACCTCTGCGAACTTCATCAACTCTCCTGCCTGCGTCTCGGCTGATCTCTCTCAATGTATGGTTAGCTCGGGCCGCAACCTGACAAAATCTGTTCTTTCATAACTATCTCTTTCAATTCAGACGAACCTCCTTTTTCGTACCAATCAACTCTAACGCACTCTCAAATAGTGACCAAGCGTGCATACCAAACTGAATGTACGGACTCACCTGCTTGTAATTTAGCTGCACGAAATTTCTTCTGAACCCTTCTACTGTGAGGTCAAATCCCTTCATTAAAGACCCTTCACAGCACCAAAATCGGACTGTTTGTTCCTGTCTGGTAACGCAGTGAAAATCTGCAATGCCTTAACCCGTCAGTAACCGTACGCCGACAAATGCCTGCCCGACTCTTCTGGAGGCGCAACCCTGACTGGGTTTGCAAACGTTTACGAAACGACTGATGTATGCATCAATCGAATCGTTCCTTCCGTGATTATTTTTTTTTTAAATTTTGCAACTTGGTCGGGAGCATAGCTGCGCACTAGAGTCACTGGAAACTGAACTACCAATCCTCGGTGGACTCACTCCTTGTAATTCTCACTTTCTCTAATTCTAATTGAACCGTTAAATCTTTCTGTTTCCTTCCTGCGCTTTTCCCTTATCTTTCTGTTTCCTGCGCTTCCCTTATTCTTCTGTTCCTGCGCTTCCTTTAGTCTTTCTGTTCCGTGTTTCTTTATCTTGGTAGCCTGAATCCTAATTTATTTCTATTTCCTGCGCCTTCTCTACTGCAAACGCTCGTCTTTCCGCGCGTTCATCCCATTTCCATCTTTGCTGGTTTCTGACGAATGCACGCAACTCATCTCCTGAGTAACCTAGATCACGAGCGCCGCTCACAAGTTGTCAATAGGGGTGTTCTTTTCTTCGCCATTATACTTCTTTTTTTTTGAACAAATCATTTTACTAACTTCGACAGCAAACTGGTGTTTAACCGAAACGAGTGACGTATAGCACAATCCTAAGAATGACATATTAGCTAGGGAGGACAAGACGTAGTTAGTTTTATATAAGACCCCAGCGCCCTGAACCCAACTATGAGAGCGAATTATAGGCAATTTCTGTGCGAAATGAGTACTCTGGGGCTGAAATGCCAAGCCTAGTTTTTACTATCTTGGAAGCAATGCCAAGGCTAGTAATTTAACTATCTTGGAACATACCGAAGACAACCCCGTTGTCATAGGAAGTACAATACTTGAATCCCCACCCAGCTTCCTCTCTGAGAATTGAACAATTATAATACATGGGCCAGAATACCGGCAAGCTCTGCCACCTAAATTGTCCAACCTCGGTGTATGTCAGTGAGTCAGTACTACGCACAGGCCCAAACACACTCACAGCTTGCCTACCATCTCATTCATATATCATGCATTCCGTCACAACAAACCACTAAAAGTCTATAACTTACTATACAGATCATAGAAAGAACATCAATGCATATAGAATCAAACAAAATAAAAACATTCTCTCTTTCCTTGAATTTCACAAAATCAATTATCTAAAACATCAGTAACTAACCGGTATAAATAGATTCTACTTTACCTGCCAGGGAATCTTAACTATTTCCACGAATCACTGTCCTTTTCTTTTCTTTTCTTTTCTTTTTCACTGTCACTTTCACAACACGACAAAATGCCGGCACTGGTGTTGGGTCTGATGCGCCCTGTTCAGGTGAGGACTGTGGCTTGGTCGTGGTTCTGCTTGGCGAAGTGACGCTGCCCAGGTATGAAAGGTTCCGAACCCCCGGTTATGGTAGAACAGTGGTCTAGCACATCGAATCTGTTCTCTTTTCTTTCTTTCTCTCGTGCATTAACGCATTCACTCTCTCTCTCCTCTCTCCTCTCTAGTCAGCTCTTATCAAATGGCATGGTTGCTTTTCTTTCTTTTTTTTTCTTTTCTTTCTTTTTCTTCTTCATAAATTAGCAACTCTCTCTCTCTCTCCACATCTCTCCGCAGTCCTTCCTCTGCAGACTATCTCATGCTAATCTTCTCACTGTTCTCTTCTCTCCGCCCCTCATCACTCTCTCTATCACAGCTCTACACCTCCTGCAGAGCTCCACTCAGAACCTCTCCTCTCCCTCCTCTCTCTGTTTCTTTCTTCCCCTCGTTCTCCCCTCTCTCATCTCTCTGCCATCTCTCTGCCTGTTCCCTCGTGCAGAGACTAAACAACAAAAACCTCCTCCGCATCTCTCTGTCCCTCGTTTCGTTCTCATCTCCCCTGCCATCCCTGTAGCGAGAGCCTACTCTCCCCGAACTCCTCCCCTCTCTCTCTTCTGTCTTGCGTCTTTTCCTCCTTTTCCTCTCTCTCACATCACACATTTCCTTTATCCTCTAACCCCGTGTCCAAGGGCCAGTACCATTGGATCAGTATTTTTACCCCTGACAACCCCCCGAAGTTGTCCTCCCTCTGAATGCCATTGGATTTCACATCACGACAGTCCCGTCTACAACGCCTTACTCTCTGTGGTTGGTCAATTGGGTCATTAAATTGATTAGCTAGATTACACCCCCACCACACACTACCTTCCCTTCCCCCCCTTCCCTACTTCACTGGCGGGGTGTGGCTTAAGTTGGTGGAAACACTGGTCAATCTAAATTGCAGCTGAAGTTCTGGGTAGGCACTCACACGTCCGAGTAACAATGACGTTGGTTCCTCAAGTGGCCGATAAGGCTGGCCCAGTTACTGAGGGTCCGTCTGGGCATACATCGAGGCGTCGGTCCAAGCCGCTTAGTCATGGACTGGGTGGGTCGGACCGTCTCGGCGAAACCATCTCCCACTAAAGCTTAATCTGCCGAGCCCGACACTATGGGCCCAGTCTTTCTGACTCCTAGAAAGTTTGAGTTTGGACTTAGGTCCGAAAACAAATTGGCCTGGCGACACCCCAAGTTTAGGTTGTTTCCCCAAGTTAGGTTGTTTCAATTTTTTTGTCCGTGACAAATTGAATGTTTGTCCTAATCAACATTATTTAGCATGTAAATCACTTTCAGCATCATTTGGAATGTTATAACATTCAACATCATTGGAATGTCACATCAACATCACTTGGAATGGCACATCAACATCCATTTGAATGTTTCATAAACAATGACTGAGGTGAAAATGAAGCAAAATTAGAAATAAAAGGAATTAGTTACCCACCACAGATGCAGAAACAGACAAACAGATTAGTTATTTACAGGACAAAGCACAATGCATTTCGACCTCTTGGGTCTTCTTCAGGCAAAAACAAACAACAATTAGGACAGTGAAAACAAAGAACGAGAAACCACTTATCTTCTCATATTCGATGCAAAATGGCTGTTGGATC
>CM031595.1:106129416-106143740 GCA_018398815.1 Conus ventricosus | reverse complement strand
TTGGAAAAAAAAAAAAAAATTTGTTTAAAAAAAAAAGTACTTTACAACCAACGGTTTATAAATTATAAAAATATTTTAGTGAATCCACTCCAATGAGTTATCATTGACGTGCGCTCTTGCGTTATTTCAATTCTTGTATAACGACCTCTGTGCGCACCAGCAACCCCCCTACCTGCGGTTGCACATCTTCTCTTCACAATTCTTATGAAAAGCACAATATAATATGATCAGATCCATGACACTTCACTGAGGAATCTCCATCCTCACTTATTGCAAATAATGCCTCACTACACAAGCGACTTTTATGCCCCAAACATAACTACATTCACATGAACAAATCTCACAAAGAAAATATGAACAAGTCTCACACAAAAAAAATATGAGCCAAGCCAACTGGGATTGAACCCATATCCAATCAACATAACTGTAATCAACACATATTATCAACAAAGCACCCCGGATATGACTGACTTCCTCTGAGTTGCAGTTTGGGCTAGACTACACGCCCTTAAATAGTCAGCTCCGACATTCTGTCGACCTGGGATGTCTGCACTCGATACCTGTAGGGCTGCAGTCCCATTGCCCAACGCAGAACCCTGCTGTTTTTCAGCTGTGGCCTCCTGCAGGAATTTGAGTGGTTGGTGATCTGTCTCTATCACGAACTCTTTCCCATACAAGTATTTGTGGAACTTCTGCACGGCCCACACGACAGCTAAACACTCCTTCTCCACCTTTTGCGTACCCTTCTTCACACTTTGTCAACTTCCTGCTAGCATATCTCACAGGGAACTCGACCGCTTCATGCTCCTGTAACAATACTGCACCTATCCCCCCACCTGAGCATCCGTCCGCAACAAAAATGGTTTGGACATACTGGTAGCTTCAAGATGGGACGGGAACCTAGTTTTTCCCAAACACCGTCTCCCAAGTGCTTGCTCTGCAGCGTCTGACCACTCGACCACTGCCGGTTTCCCTGCCTTGATCAAATCACTGAGAGGACTCGTGATTGCTGCGAAATTTGGAACAAAACTCCCTATAAAACCCCAATAAAACCTAGCAGACTCCTGACTTCTGTTTTGGTCTTTGGTCTCTCTGAATTCATCATCTTCTCCACCTTTCCCTCTTTCCGGCTGCTTGTGTCGCCTCCGACAACAAAACCTGGGGAAACTCCTACTGTCTAGCCCTTCATACAGTGACACATCCCTGTATGACTCTTCTGGAAACTTAGGTAACAAAATCTCCCCTTCTTCTGCTGATCTCTTTAAACCGCATCAATGATTGCTGCTGGCCCTATGTGTTTGTCTGACGCTGAATATTTGCGGAGAAAATTCGCATGGAAAAGTTTTGGTTTCCCATTCACATCAATTGGGTAATCCCGACCGACCTTTTCAGTGATGGTGAATGGTCCTTTCCAATGCATCAGCAGCTTGTTGTTACCCGTGGGAAGCAGTACCGGGACTTGATCTCCGCCTTGGGGGATTGCTTCCTTCCCTTTCCCTGCCCATATTGCTTCTTCTGAACGACCCTGCCTTCTGCAAACTTTCCTTTGCAACCTTACATGTCTCATACCTGTGCCCACCTTTGGAACAGGGCGAGATTGGGCCAATCAGATCAACAGCCACTCTCCTGAATGGTGTGTCAATTAAAGGAGGAGTTTAAGAGGCGCCTTCCTCTTCACCCCTCTTGTGGCTGCCCCTGACACACGTCACATGACATGCAGAAACGTTGATGTCTGCCATTGCCCCTGGCCAATGAAAGTCATCAAAGATTCGGTCCAGCTGTTTTCTGGTGCCGAAAATGACCCGCCATGAGCGATTTCGTGACCACTGACATGACAGTGTCACGATAACCTGCTGGTCCCTCTAACTGAGTGGTCCCTTACCTGTCTTCCCTTGGTGAACACTCGTAAAAACAGCCCGCCTTTCACAAGAAATTCTGTCTCACCTCCTCTAACCCCCTGTTTCTCTCCACCTCTTGCAACTCCCAAGACTTCACGAGCAAAGGGTCTTGTTCCTGCGCTGCCCTAAACTCATCAGGCGACACATCTATGCCTGACTTCCTTGCCGGAACGACTAACGGTTTATCAACCTTTCCCTCCTTCTTGCTCCGTGTTTGAACTGCTGCCCCTGTAGCAGTCAACAACTCGGGATCCCCTGGATCCCTTGCACCTGGAATATTTCCAATGATCAAATCGTGAAGGGGTTTCTCCATAAACCAACGCAGACAACTCGCCTGAGAAGTAAGGGGTACGTACTTCTATCTTAGCAACGAAACTCCCTCACAGTCCCATCGATTAGAGTACAGGTCTGGATTTGCCCTGTCAAATCCCCTTTCTCGCCCAGCGTTGTTCGTATACCCCGCAGAACAACCAGTGTCTCGTAACACTTTCACCCTCTGCTGGCCAATCCCCCCTTCTTCCACTGGTAACGAACCACTCAGCCTAGTGCCCTCCATCCCTGACACTGATGCTGTCCAGTGCTAGCCATAGGCTGCACCCCAAACCCTCTTCAGACTGAACCCCTTTTGGTTCCACTGCAGGTCGTTTCCCTTGACGACCTTATCCACCTCTTGCAAGGCTGCTGCCTTCTGGAACCTCATGCGACAATCCCTCCCCACATGTCCCTTCTTGTGACAAATGAAACACCTAATGTCCCTTTGCCCTTCCTTCTGCCCCACCACGGGGTTTTGCAGACTTTGCAGAAAACCCCCCTAGTCTCCTTGCACTCTTCTCACCTTTTGCCTGGCACCTGTTTCTCCTGCACCTTAGTGCCCAAACGTGCCTCTCTATACACCTCGGGCGAACTTCAACAACTCTCCTGCTGTCTCTGGCTGTCTCTCTTTCAAATGGATGGTTAACTCAGGGCCGCAACCTGACAAAATCTGTTCCTTCATAACTAGCTCTTTCAATTAAAGCGAACTCCTTCTTCGTACCACTCAACTCTAACCATTTTCTCAAAATAGTGATCTAGACGTGCACCAAACTGAGTGTACGTTTCCCCTGCTTGCAATCTAGTAAAACGAAATTTCTTTCTGAATCCTTCCTCTGTGAGGTCAATCCCTTCATTAAAGACTCCTTCACAGCACCAAAATCGGACTGTTTTTTCTGCTGGTAACGCAGTGAAAATCTGCAATGCCTTCCCGTCAGTAACGCCGACAAAATGACTGCCCACTCTTCTGGAGGCCAACCCTGACGGGTTGCAACGTTTCGAAACGACTGATTATGCATCAATCGAACCCGGTCCCTTCCGAGAATTGAGGCAACTTTGGTCGGGGGGCATAGCTGGCACAGAGTCACTGGAAAGTGAACTACCATCCTCGGTGGTCTCCCCCTGTATTCTCACTTTCTCTAACTCTAATTGAACCTTTAATCTTTCTGTTTCCTGCGTTTCCTTTATTCTTTCTGTTTCCTGCTTCATTCTTTCTGTTTCCTGCGTTTCTTTATCATTGTTAGTCTGAATCCTTAATTTTTCTATTTCTTGCGCTTCTACTGCGACACGTCGTCTTTCCGCGGTTCATCCCTTTCCATCTTTTGTTGGTTTTCAACAAATGCACGCAACTCATCCCTGATAACCTAGATCACGAGCGACGCTCACGAGTTGTTTTAATAGGGGTGTTCTTTTTCTTCCGCCATTTTATCTCTTTTTTTTTTTTTTTTTTTGAACACAATTTTTTTTACTACGACAGCCAAACTGGTGGTTTACCGACACGAGATGCGTAATAGCACAATCCTATGAATGATAATATTAGTTGGGACAACGTAGTTGTTTTTATAAGACGCCCAGCGCCTGACCCAACTATGAAAAGCGAATTTTTTAGGCAATCTGTGCGAAATAAGTACTCTGGGGCTGAAATGCCAAGCCTAGTATTAACTATCTTGGAAGCAATGCCAAGCCTAGTATTTAACTATCTTGGGAACATACAGTAAGACAACCCCTTGTCTTAGGATTACAATACTTGAATCCCACCCAGGGTCCTCTCTGAGAAGTTTTAACAATTATAATAAATGGGCCAGAATATCCTGGCAGGCTCGCCAATAAATTTTCAACCTCTGGTGATGTCGATGGAGGAAGGACTAGCGCACAGCCCCCAAAAACACTCACAGCTTGCTTACAAACTCATTCATATATCATCATTCGTCACATCAAACCACTAGTAAAGTCTATAACTTTACTACACATGATCATAGAACGAAACATCAATGCATATGGAATCAAATTTAAATAAAACATTCTCTCTTTCCTGAACTTCACAAAATCATTTATCTAAAACATCATTAACTAACCCGGGTATAAATAGATTTCTACTTTACCTGGCCAGGTGATCTTAAAATATTCACGAAACACTGTCTCTTTTTCTTTTCCTTTTTTTTTCTTTCACTGTCACTTTCACAACACGACACAACTGCTGGCACCGGTCAAGCTGGACTGCTGGGACTGGTCCGGGCAGACTGCTGGCGTTGGTCAGGGTTTGGGCTGCCGATGAAAGTGCGCTGGCCAAGTATGAGGTCGAACCCCCGGTTCAGATGGAACAGTGACTATCAACATCGATCTGTTCTCCTTTCTTTCTTCCTGCATTAACGCATTGCACTCTCTCTCTCTCTCCTAGTCTGCTTCTATTAAATGGACCTGGTTGCTTTTCTTTTCCTTTTCTTTTCTTTCTTTTTCTCTTCATTAGTTAGCAACTCTCTCTTTCCACATCTCTCTTTAGTCCTCCCTTTGCAGACTATATTGGTGCTATGCTCAAACTTCACTCCTCTCATCTTCCCGCCTTTCTCCGCAGAGACTACACCCCAGAACCTCTCTCTCTCTCTCTGTCTCTTGTTCGTTCTCCCCTCGTTCTCCCGTTCTCCCCACTCTCACATCCTTCTTATCCCGTTCCGATTTTGTCCAAAAAGGGCGAGTACCATTGGTCAGTATTTTTACCCCTGATTTCCCGAAGTTATCTCCCTCTAATTCCATTGGATATTCAAATCATGACAGTCACGCCCACACGCCTTACTCCTGTGGTGGTCAATTGGTCATTTAATTGAAATTTGCTAGATTTCACCCCCACCACACCCTACCTTCTCCCTCTCCCTTTCCTGCTTAACCTGCGGGCGTCCGACTAACAATGGCGCTGGTTCCACAAATTGGCTAGATGAGCCTGAGCCAGGCGCTACGACTCGTCTCGCTAGACATCGAGGCGTCGGTTCAAAGCTGCTTAGTCCGTCTGGCCGGACAGAAACCCTCTCTGTGGAGCCTCTCCCCTATGCTTAATTGGCTGGATCCGAACCATGGCCCGTCTACGTTTGGGGCCCAGAATATTTGAGTTAGAGCTTATGTCCAAACAACCTGGACCACGACTTTGGGTTGTTCTATTTTTTACCGTGACACACACACACACACACACACACACCCACACAACCACACACACACACACACCCAAAACACACACAGACGCACACACACCACACACACCACACAAAACACGGCGCGCGCGCGCGCGCACGCAAAGCACGCAAGCTCACACGCACGCGCACACACACACACACACACCCCACACACGCACGCACGCACGCAAAGCACGCACGCGCACGCACGCACGCACGCACGCACGCACAAACACACACACACACACACACACACACAAACACCACGCACCGCACGCACGCACGCACGCACAAGCCACACACAAAGTCTGTCTGTCTGTCTATGTCGCTCTGTCTGACACACAAAAGCGCGTGCGCGCGCTCACGCACACACGCACGCATGCACGAGCTGAAGTACAAAGAAAATGATTCGAAAAGGGCCACACAGAGAAGAGACGAGAGAGAGAGAGAGAGAGAGAGAGAGAGAGAGAGAAGAGAGAGAGAGAGACAGACAGACAGACAGACAGACAGACAGACAGACAGACAGACAGACAAACAGGCAGAGACAGAGAGACAGAGGGGGAGAGATAGAGAGGTTAGATTTCTCCCATGAGAGCGAGAGAGAGGAGAGAGAGAGAGAGAGAGAGAGGGAGAGAGAGAGAGAGAGAGAGAGAGAGACAGAGTCAGAGAGACAGAAAGAGACAGAGAGAGAGGGGCTAGATTTTTCCAGAGAGAGAGAGAGAGAGGGGGAGGGGGGAGATTAGATTTCTCCGTGAGAGCGAACGCGAGAGCGAGAGAGACATAGAGAGAAAGAGAGAGAGAGAGAGAGAGAGAGAGAGAGAGAGAGAGAGAGAGAGAGAGGCTAGATTTTCCCATGAGAAAGAGAGAGAGGAAGAGGGGTAGAGAGAGACAGACAGACTGTAATGAGTCGGCCGAATGTTCTCGAGCATTTAGGCAAATTAAGGGTAGCTGCTTTTGTTGAGAGCACGTTCCTTGGGTCTTCAAGTGTGCGAATTCAGGCATCACCAGGGGGGATACCCCGAGTCGTATACTGAAGGAGGGAGAGTGCTAGGAAGTGTTTCGCATGTCCGAGGGGTAGTGACAAGGAGTTGGCGACCTGCCAGTCCTGGTAGAGAAGAGTGTCCACTTTGAGCACTGGCTATTCACTGGGCTCTCCCGTGGGCCTGAAAGGAAGGCGATCGTGTCAGGTGACCGTCTCGGGTAGGTGACCGTCAGCCTGCCGGCAGAGTACAGCGACCATTCAGTCGTCCCTGTTCTGAGGAATGAATGGAAGGCTGCGGCCTATCGAGTGGTTTGCGCCTTGTTGTCTATAGAGGTAGTAAATACTTGAAGCATCAGTCATGGCTGGAAGAGAGGTCCAGGCTGTTAGTTCAATGGGTAGCTTGGGGGAATCGAACATGAGTTTGAATAGGAGGTTATGCATTAACCACTGGGTGCCCAAGTCTTTGTTGGCGCTAGCAGCTGTGGTGTGTGTATGTGGAGGTGACTAGTGATTCCATTGGTGGAATAAAAATAACTTGGGGATTTATTGGTACAAA
Organism: Conus ventricosus; assembly: GCA_018398815.1. Taxonomy (NCBI): domain Eukaryota; kingdom Metazoa; phylum Mollusca; class Gastropoda; order Neogastropoda; family Conidae; genus Conus; species Conus ventricosus. Next base: position 106,136,834 of record CM031595.1, on the reverse strand, counting down.
TCGTGTGATGTGTGTGTGCCAGTGATTCCATTGGTTGAGCCAGTTAAACTCGGGTTCTCTCTTTCTTTGAGAACGAATATAAGGTGCTTGGAAAACCAGGAAGTGTGTGACTCACTTAAGGGAAAGTGAACTCGCCCGTCTTGCTGAGGGCTCAAGAAAATACAGCGTGAAGCAGAGGTTAGCTGTCGCCTGTTGTCTCCTGGGTGGGGACGTAAGACAGTGGAGGTTGCTGTAGCCTCGGAGCCGACGACGAGAAGAATTGTCTCCCGTGTGGGGACGGTCGACAGCAAGACGTGTCAACCTGTGGAGCCTAGACAGGGAGCTGCCAGACAACGGTGGGGTGTTTGCAGCAGGGAAGACCTGTGGAGAGGCCGACAGGAGCCCTTTCTGTGGAGAGGGCGAAGTGTGGTGGAGTCCGGGAGACTCAGTGCGAGGGTGCGACTCAAGCTACGTTGCCAGTGTCCCCCAACTGGGATTTGGCCAATCGGGAGGACACAACGGTGTGGCAGCTTCAGCTCGTAGTCGCACAGTGGGATGAAAAAAAACTGACGGTCAACCAAGGAATGCTGGCAAGTTATGGACGTTTAATTGCTCTTAAGGTTATAAGTGTGCAAACAGAATAGTGGAACATTGTCTTTCCTGGCTAAGTAAGAACAACTGAAGAACAGGGGATGCGATTTATGAAAATTGTCTGTATGCTGTTTACATGTTGTATGATACAGATAGTTGTGTTGTGTAGTGAGGGGTGGGGGCTGGGAGTCAAGTTGAATAAAAGTTGATTATTTTCTATGAAATGTTATTGGTTTCCCGTCACCTTTGTGCGGGCCGATGTGAGTGACAGAGTGCGTGTGCCTATGCGAGAGCGTATTTTGGTTGTGAAAGCGTAAATACTTCTGTCTATAACCCCCTGCATCCCCGAATATGAAAATCATATTTTAATAACGAGGGGGAGCGTCGGGAGACCCGTCACACAGACAGATGGAGACAGACAGAGAGAGAAGAGAGAGAGAGAGAGAGAGAGGAGAGAGAGAGAGAGAGAGAGAGAGAGAGAGGAGAGAGACGGACAGACAGACGGACAGACAGACATAGAGAATCAGAGAGACAGCAAGAGGTCAGATTTCTCCCATAAGTCAAACGCTTCTTCTATTTTCAAGTGTTGAAGGCCCTGACAGACTGTCTGTGGAGAAAGGGCGCTGAGGTCAGTCAGTCCTGGTGGGTCATCATCGCGGTGCCAGAATCACACGTCTCCCGTCTCCTCATTGTCAGTGCTTCAGACACTGACGAAATGTTCTCCGGGTTTTTAATGGCAGTCGTCTGTCTGGCTCACGCTCAGGTTGTGTCAGTCTGTCTGTCTGTCTTTCTGTCTGTCTGTCTGTCTGTCTGTGTCACTCTCTCTCCATCTCTGTCTCTCTCGTCCCCTTTCTCTCTCTTTCACCCTCTCACTCTCCCTCTCTTTGTCTGTCTGTCCAACTCGATCCCTTCCATCCCCATGACCGTTTTTGTGTCTCCCTTATTCCCCTGCCTCTCCCCGTTTGTCTGTCCGTCTCTCTCCTGTCTCTGTCTTTATCTGTCTGTCTCTGTCTGTCTGTCTGTCTCTATCTTTCTATCTCTGTCTTCTGTCTGTCTGTCTGTCTCTGCCTCTGTCCGTCTGTATGTCTGTATCTCTCTCTGTGTCTGTCTCTCCGTCTTTCTCTGCCTATCTGTCTCTGTCTGTCTGTCAGTCTCTCTCTCTCTTCTCTCTCTCTCTCTCTCTCTCTCTCTCTCTCTCTCTCTCCTCTCTCTCTCTCTCTGTTAGGGCGGGAATGCACGGGTATCTTGACACCCTATCGGGGTAGCCGACCGCTTGTCATCACCAGCAGGCCTCTCTCCACGTCCCCAACTACCTCCTTCCCCTTTTCACTGAATCTGCCTGTGTCTGTCGTGGCGTCGATTGAAGACGTGTAATCAGATCCAGGGGATCTCCCTCTGTCATCGTTCGTTCAGTCCTTGACGGGTTTCGTGGACGTAGCGGGGGCCATACCCATGATGTCATGCTGCCTATTTCTGGCTGACCGTGTCAGTGAGTGCAAGAGCTGCGTTCTGTGTAGCGGAAATATGAGGATGCAGAAAGACTAAAGAAAGAAAAGAGAAAAAAAGGAAGAAGAAGAAGAAACGAAGAAGAGAAATGAATATGAGAGAGAGAGAGAGAGAGAGAAGAGAGAGAGAGAGAGAGAGAGAGAGAGAGGTCCCTTTTAATACTCTCTCTCCATTACTCGTCACATGTGCTGTTTCTGTCAGTATGTGTTTTGTTGAACTCTCTGTCTGTCGTTGTCTGTCTGTGGTCGGTCGGTCTGTCTGTCTTTCGCTCTCTGCATCTCTGTATCTCTCTCTCTCTCTCCTGCCTATCTGTCTCTCCCTCACACACACACACACACACACACACACACACACACACACACACACACACACAACACACACACACCTGTACATGCAGACATACTCACGCACTTACCGACACACTCACGCGCACATACAGACACATACAAACATGCACGCGCGGGCTGTGCGCACACCCTCCACCTCCCACTCCCCACACACATTCAAAGAGCGTTCTTTCTTTTCAATTCGTTTTTTTTCCTATCTTTCCTTTCCTGTCCTTTCTACCTTTGCACAAAGAGTCTGTTTGAATGGGTCTAAAGTTGAACGAAAGTTGATTCTTCATCCCACTTCAATCCAGTGACTCGAACTGTGTGTCAGCGATTCGGGGAATTGTTAATCGTAGATCGCAAAGACGTGAGCAAATACCACAGAGAACGTGGAAGATTCAATTTGGACCATCACCACGGCCTAGTGGAGGCAGGAGGTATATGAGCACTAATTAGCTGTTGCGTGTATTGTGTGCCGTTTTACTTATTCTAAATGCAAGACAAATAACGATAACAAAACCCAACCACATACCCACGGGCGCGCACCGCGATTATTTTTGCTCATGAGCATTTGCTGTATTTATGCTCATGAGTTCTTCTGTATTTATGCTCATGAGTTCTTGCTGTATTTATGCTCATGAGCTCTTGCTGCTCGGCTGGAAACCAAATAACTGACGCGCAAAGGCGGTTCTCAAAACATAGAATGCATTATCGCGTTCCTGCGCGTAAGATTGTGTGGAATCATTGGTGTGTTTGTTCACTTCTCGCGCATGCCTGGCACGGACGCACTCACGCGCGCGCGCGCGCACGTGTACACACATACACAGACAGACAGACACACACACACACACATACACACACGCACGCACACACATCTGCGCGGGCACGTGCACATACATATTCTTTCTCTTTCTCTGTCTTTGTCTGTCTATCTATCTCTCTGTCTTTGTGTCTGTATGTCTGTCTCTATCTCTGTCTGTCTGTCTGTCTGTCTGTCTCTCTCTCTCTCTCACTCTCTCTCTCTCTTTGTGTCCGTATCTCTACCTCTGATTCTCTGTCTCTGTCATTGTATCTGTCTCTCTCTCTGTCTTTGTCTGTTTGTCTGTCTGTCTGTCACACACACACACACACACACATACACACACACTCATATACACATACACACACATACACGCATGTACATGCAGCTGGATGTGCACGTGCGCACGCGCGCGTGCGCGCGCATACACACACACTCACTCACACACACACACACACACACACACACACACACACACACACACAACACACACACACACACACACACACACACACACACACACACACACACACACACACACACACATATCTCACCCCAAACCCCACACGTCGCGCGAGGGCACGCATTGTGCAGAGTGGGCTAAGGGAGGTGGGCTCTCACACAAACTCATCACATACAGAAAGACAGGGAGACAGACAGACAGACACATACCATTCTACGTCTCATGCATGGGGTCTCTCTCTCTCTCTCTCTCTCTCTCTCTCTCTCTCTCTTCTCTCTTCTCTCTCTCTCTCTCCTCTCTCTCTTCCCTCTCTCTCTCTCTCTCTCTCTCTCTCTCTCTGTGATACAAAACATACTAACGTAGAAGGACACTCACACACACACACACTCACACACACACCACACACACACACACACACACACACACACACACACACACAACACACACACACACACACACACACACACACGCACGCACGCACGCACGCACGCACGCACACACACACAAACTCTCTCTCCTCACCCCCCCCACCACTCTCTCTCTCTCTCTCTCCTCACTCACACACACACACACACACACACACACACACACACACACACACACACACACACACACACACACACACACACCACACACACACACACGCGGCCGCTCGAGCTAAATTACAAAGAAGTTGGTCGAAGAGAGAGAGGAGAGAGAGAGAGAGAGAGAAGAGAGAGAGGAGGAGGGGGGGGGGGCAGGCACATGATTCACCGAGATGAATGAGGATTAAGCGGACGGGACCGAGAGGGCCTCAGAGAGGTGGCTTCTTTTTGCCATCACTTCAGCTAAGGACTCGGCACTGGAGCAGGATGGGTGCGCCAGTACACACGACTCCCGAGGAATGCTTCACTGTTGAGAATTTTTGTCTGCAGCTTTGCTCTGCCTGTCATAATCTCTCTCTCTCTCTCTCTCTCTCTCTCTCTCTCTCTCTCTCTCTCTCTCTCTCTCTCTCTCTCTCTCTCTTCGTGTCTGTCTGTCTGTCTCTCTGTCTCTGTCTGTCTGTCTGTGTCTGTCGTTGTCTGTCTGTCTGGTGTCTGTCTCTCTCTCTCTCTCTCTCTCTCTCTCTCTCTCTGCCTCTTCTCTCTCGATCTTTTGAAGATAACGAAACGACCTGGACGCTTAACGAGAGAACAGAAAAAAAAAACAGCTTATCGTTTGATTACTGATTACTGTCAGTCTTGGTTTTGTTTTTAAACCCTTTCTTCTCGTGCGTGAAAACTAAGGATACGGTTTGTCAGGAACCATCCGCCTGTGAGGATTTTGTCTGTCAAGCAGAAAATGTGTTTCCTCTCTCTCTCTCTCTCTCTCTCTCTCTCTCTCTCTCTCTCTCTCTCTCTCTCTCTCTCTCTTCTCATCGCTCTCTCAGTTCTCTCTCTGTCTGTTTCTGTCTGTCTGTCTATTTGTCTGTTTGCCTGTCTCTTTGTCTCTGTCTGTCTGTCTGTCTGTCTCTCTCTCTCTCTCTTCTCCCATGACTCCTCTTCACCGACTTGCGTCTAAACCATTGGTTCTTTGTGTTGGCAGAGCCAGTGATTGGGGTGTGATGAGGATGAAGCCAAGTACCCCGACAGAGGCGATGACGCTTCCTACCTTCATCCTGTTCAAGATCGATGCCCCATTGTAAAGTGGACGGTCATTAGCGGCCCAAGATCAATGGGACAGGAAGGGTAGAGTGGCCACTCTGACCTTAACACACACGCACACGCAGACACACACGCACGCACTCACGCGCGCGCGTGCTCGCGCTCTCGCACACACACACACTGACACACCACACACGCACACACGCACACACGCCACCACACACACACACACACACACACACACACACACACACACACGAGGCGGCGACGACGACGACAACGATGATGATGAACATCCGGACGTCAAAGGGGCCGAAAAAGACACTCGGCAGTTCAGGATTGATGACGCCGAGTCTGCTCTCCTTCGTTTTTCTCATCCGGTGTGAAAAGATGTGGAGAAGATAATCATTTTTCAAGTTCAGCCCAAGAGTCACAAAACGGTCGAGATGGCGGCTGATACCAAGTCGCTCGTTCGTTAGTGGGTGATTTGTGAAGTTGTCGGTTGTGAGAAATGTGTTAATGAGACGGTAAGAACACATTGCTCAAAACGTCCACCAGCACTGTGGCAGTTATGTTTTTTTTATAGGTTTGTTCAATCTTTTTTGTTATTGTTGTTTCTCTCTCCATCATTATTGTCATTTTGTTTCATCGATATTTCAAAGTCCGAAAACGGGCAACGCTATAATTGTGATACCACGTCAAGTCTTGGTACTAATGCCCATGTCTTTGTGGACAATGACGTCGACAAGATCAGCAGACGGGGAGGGGCTGGTAAGCCTGCTGCCGGGCAGTTCTTCTCCCAGCCTGCATATGTCCACCACCACAGACGTTCTGATGAAGGACGAGACGTGGGGCAGCAGAAGCCTCCTGGATCCGCACGTCACTGGCGAGGCTTGGTCCCCGGAGACGACCACAGCTTTGCAGAGCATGTACACCAATCTCAGTGCCTTCAGCTCGTCTGCCTCCAACCACAGCGGCTTCAGCAACCACTCTCTGGGCAACGGCAGCCTGGCGGGGCCGGGAGGGACGCTGATCCTGTCGGAGGGCGCGAAGGCGGGGTTGATCGTGCTGTACGCCCTCACCACCCTCCTCTCCATCTCGGGCAACGTGCTGGTGGTGCTGGTCTTCATGCGGGGTCGCCGCTGCCGCACGGACATCCGGCCGTTCCTCATCAACCTGGCCGTGGCCGACCTGGTGATGGCCATCTTCTGCATGCCCTTCACCTTCACCTTCGTCATGATGAAGACCTGGGTCTTCTCCAAGCCCATGTGCCCCGTGGTGCTCTTCATGCAGCACCTGTCCGTTTCGGCCAGCGTCTTCACCAACGTGGCCATCGGCTCGGACCGCTTCCTGGTGGTCATGTTCCCGCTCAAGTCGCGGGTCACCACGGCGCGCGCCAAGTACGTGCTGGGCACCATCTGGCTGCTGGCCGTGGCCCTGTCCTCCGTGCAGCTGGCGGTGGGCGGGCCGAGGAGACGCCCCAGGGCGAGGTGCTGTGCGACGAGGTGTGGGTGCCCGAGAGCGGGCGGCGCACCTTCACCATGTTCGTGCTGTTCATCACCTACATCATTCCGCTGACCATCCTGGCCGTGGCCTACTCCATCGTGGGCGTGCTGCTGTGGAGGCGCTCCACCCCCGGGAACGCCGACCACTCCCGGGACCTGCATCAGCTGCAGGCCAAGAGGAAGGTGAGGAGGGTTTTTTTTGTGGTTTGTCGGTGTGTGGGGAGTGTTTGGGTGTTTTGTAGGGTGGTGTGATGTGGTGTGGTTTGGGTGTGTGGTGTATTGTGGATGTTTCTGGTGGTGTTTTTTTTACTGGTCCGGTGAGAGGTTCGTACCCGACACGCTCGTTATGAATGACTGAGATCTGTGTATGAGTTACTACTGTGTTTCTCCGTTTCTGTCTCTTATTCTGTCTGTCTTCTGTCTGTTTGTCTCTGTCTCTGTCTCTGTCATCAGTCAGTCAGTCAGTCAGTCTTGTCTGTCTGTCTGTCTGTCTGTCTGTCTTCTCTCTCTCTCTCTCTCTCTCTCTCTCTCTCTCTCTCTCTCTCCTCCCCAGCCCTTCTCTCTCTCTCTCTTTCTCTCTGTTTCTGTTTGTCTCTCTGTCCCTGTCTTTGCCTCGTTTGTCGG
>CM031595.1:106086916-106109416 GCA_018398815.1 Conus ventricosus | reverse complement strand
TCTTCTTCTTCCTTTTCTTCTCCTGTTCCTCCTCCTCCTCCTCCTCCTCCTCCTCCTCTTTTCTTCTTCTTCTTCTTCTTCTTCTACTTTTTCTCCCACTTCTTCTTCTTCTTCTTCTTCTTCTTCTTCTTCTTCTTCTTCTTCTCCTCCTCCACCTCCACCTCCACCTCCTCCACCTCCTCCACCTCCTCCCCCTCTTCTTCTTCTTCTTCTTTTTCTTCTTCTTCTTCTTCTCTTCTCCTCCTCCTCCTCCTCCTCCTCCTCCTCCTCCCCCTTTCCTCCTCCTCTTCTTCTTCTTCTTCTCCTCCACCTCCACCTCCACCTCCTCCTCCTCCTCCTCCTCCTCCCCTCCATCTTTCTTATTTTTTTCGGCTGTGTCTGGGCTTCGTCTTCTTGTTGTCATTCTCGTTCTTCTGCCAGTTCGTGTTTGCGCTCTTGTAGTTTTTTTCTCTTACTCTTCTGTTTCTTCTCTCTCCTCGGTGTGTGTGTGTGTGTGTGTGTGTGTGTGTGTGTGTGTGTGTGTGTGTGTGTGTGTGTGTGTCTGAGAGAGAGAGAGAGAGAGAGAGAGAGAGAGAGAGAGAGAGAGAGAGAGAGAGAGAGTGCTATGTGTGTGATATTGCTATGTTTTATGAAGATGACGGTGCAGTTGATGCAGAGGTCTGTTCTCTGCAGCTAGCCGCATAGATGCACTGAAACTTGCGCACGTTGTACCCGAATAAGAAGAACACAAAATCAAACAAGAGCAAAAGAAAGATAGTAAAATTAAATCATCAAATTAACCGTGCGTCCTTCCTCGGAAAACAAGTACAATCAAAAGATTCTTTTCAGGATTGAACAAAAAAAAAAAAAACAACCAAAAAAACAAACAAACAAAACAAAAAATGATGTTGTTGCACATATTTTTGAGTTCCAATGAACTGCGATTTAGAGCTCTGCCAGTAGCGCGGAATAACATGAAAAGCTGTTCGGAAGGGCAATGATAAATAAAACATCAACATTGTAGCAATACCCTAACTAGCTGCAGGCAAAAAGAAAAACATAGCCACCAAACACCTAATAAACAAACCCCCCCCCCCCCCAAAAAAAAAAAAAAAAAAAAAAAATGCTGACACGTGAATTTAACGATAAGAAAAACGTAAAAACAAATCGTTGCAATACTCCACAAAACTGCGCGCGGCTTCTGGAGATTAAAACAAACATACTGACGTTGATTGCTATCACTTCTACCATAGAAGGGTTTCTCCCTTTCTCTGTCTCTGTCTCTCTTTCTGTCTCTCTGTCTGCTTGTCTCTCTTTCTGTCTCTCTCGGTGTGTCTGCCTGTCTGTCTGTCTGTCTCCCTGTCTGTCTGTCTGTCTGTCTGTCTGTCTGTCTGTCTGTCTGTCTGTCTCAATCCAGGAAATTCGTAATGTGTGTGTGTGTGTGTATGTGTGTGTGTGTGTGTGTGTGTGTTGTGTGTGTGTGTGTGCGTGCGTGTGTGCGTGCGTGCGTGCGTGCGTGCGTGCGTGCGTGCGTGCGTGCGTGCGTGCGTGCGTGCGAGCGTGCGAGCGTGCGTGCGTGGGGAGAGAGAGAGAGAGAGAGAGAGAGAGAGAGAGAGAGAGAAGAGAGAGAGAGAGAGAGAGAGAGAGAGTAAGAGTATATAAAAACATCATAGGAGGAGAAGGAAGAAAAGAAAAATAATGAGAACAGAGGACAGTGAAATCGCAGAGATTGAGGGGCACGGAAGCGGAGGGGAATGGGGATGGAGGAGGGTAATGAATGGGATGGAGAAGAGGGACGTGAGTTGCGAGTGTGGGAGAGATAGGGAGAGACGTGTCTGTACAGTTCCTTGTCTTCTGTGTCAACTTCAAGTCGTTTCCAATGGTCTGACGAACTGATACAGTGCACGTGGTGAAGCACGGTCCCTGAGTACTTTCACACTGATTCGGCTGCGATGTTCAAATCTTTTTGCCATGTCGGCGATTGTTTGCCACCTGTAAGGATCTGTTTTGCTGTTTCGTTGAATGTGTGTGTGTGTGTGTGTGTGTGTGGTGGTGTGCGTTGCGTGCGTGCGTGCGCGTGCGTGCGTGCGTGCGTGCATGCGTGTGTGTGTGTGTGTGGTGTGTGTGTGTGTGTGTGTGTGTTGTGGTGTGGGTGTGAGCTGACGATCGTGCATACGCATATGCGCTCCTGCGTGCTTGTGTACTACTACTACTGCTGGTGCAACCACTACTACTTCTACTATCACCACACCACCACCACCACCCGCGCGACCAGTAATGCCACTACTACTACACTTCTACTACTATCAATACCACCACCACCAACAACAACAACTACTACTACTACCACTACTATTATACTGCTACTACTCAACAACAACAGCAACAACCACCACAACCACCACCACCACCACCACTACCCGCACTACAACAACAATAACAACAACAACAACAACAGCTACCACCACCGCTACCACTACTGCTGCTGCTGCTGCTGCTACGCTGCTACTACTACTACTACTACTACTACTACTACTACTTCTACTACTACTACTACTACTACTACTACTACTACTACTACTACTACTACTACACATGATGATGATGACGGTGATGATGGTGATGATGATGAATGACGATGATGAAAATAATAATGGTGGTGGTGGTGGTGGGGGGTGCGGTGGTGGTGGTGGTAGCAGTAATAACAGTATATGCACACAGCAGTCAAAGCTTCCGATGTCTTGCCAAGTTGACCAACCGTTGTGATGGCGTCAGAAACAGCTGTTAATGGCATGACACGGTTCGGTGCATGGAAAAAACTGTCGAAAATTGCCGCTTAAAAAAAAAAAAAGGGGGGGGGGGGGGGGGGGGGGGGGGGGACCCAGGGCCCGGGAATTTCGGGACGTAAAGTGGGTGAAATCACTAGCAGATGAGTCTTTAGGCACATAGCAAACCCTTCTGCGCGTAGATGTTCCTGCATGAACGCACGAAGTAGTGGGAAACATCTTGAGAACCCGGTGTAACAGCCCATTCTTACCCCCCCCCCCTCTGGAACTTACCCCGGGGTAAATCTGGGCTAGTCTGCTTTTATCTCCGGGGTCATTCCAGGACTAGCTGGAACTTCCCCACCCCCCCCCCCCCCCCCCAGATGGAACTGACCCCCCCCCCCCTCCAAGTCATCTACATTGTACAAGGTACACAGCACTCAGGAGACACTGATTAGCTGTAAAAAATAGTTAAAATCTCTGATATACATTAAAGTGACCAATGGTCAGTGACACTGACCACTGGTTGTCTGCATTGCACAAGGTATACAAACACTCATGAGACACTGATTAACTGTAAAATAGTCGAAATATCTGGTTTACGTCATAGTGACCAGTGGTCAGTGGCACTGACCACCAGTCGTCTGCATTGTACAAGGTACACAGGTACTCGGGAGACTATAATTAGTGAAATAGTTAAAATCTCTGATTTACGTCATAATGACCAGTAGTCAGTGGCACTGACCACAAATAATCTACTTTGTACAAGGTACACAAGCACTCGGGAAACATTAATTAGCTGTTAAATAGTTAAAATCTCCGATGTACGTCATAATGACCAGTGGTCAGTGGCACTGACCACTAGTCATCTGCGTTGTACAAGCTAAGGTACACAGGTACTCAAGAGACCTAAATAGCTGTAAAATAGTTAAAAGAGGCAAACGGGTGAAGTAACAACGGTACTTGGTCACAACGACACGTGGTCACAACATTTTGTCACAACTACGCTTGGTCACATTGGCACTTGGTCACATTGGCATGTAGCCGTCTTTCTTTCCACGCATGCACGGGCGTACTCACACACCCGAATATTGACCCACGCATGTAAGCTAGCGCGAGAAATGTTAATACGTATCTGTTAGTGAACCAGGTGTGTGGTGTGTGTGGGGGGGTGGGGGGGGGGGGGGGGGGGGGGGGGGAGTAGGAGGTCCATCTGTTGGGAAGAGTCTAGAACTACACTTTGTCTAAACCCAACTGACTGTATATAGGAAATGGGGAGAGGGGGTGTAAATATGCAGGCTAACACAATTTTTTTTAAAAAGGCGGGTGTGCGTGTTGGGAAAAGGCAGAGGAAAACCTCTTGTTTGAAGGGTGGGGTGGAGGAAGATTCCAAATAGTTCTAGATTGACCGGGGGGGGGGGGGGGGGGGGGGGTTCATGGGGGGGGGGGGGGGGGGGGGTAAGTTATAGCTAGTCCTAGAATGACCCCCGGGGGTAAAAGCAGGCTAGCCCAGACTTACCCCGGGGTAAGTTCCAGAGGGGGGTAAGAACGGGCTGTTACACCGGCAATCCCACAACTGTGAAGTTGTTGAGTGCCCAGAAACGATGTTTGTGGTGTGTGCGGGGGATGAGGAGGAGGGAGGTGTGTGTGTGGAGGGTGTGTCTACACGTGCCTGCGCCTGGTCGTAGAGTGTCTGTGGCGCTAATCAAGAGAGAGAGAGAGAGAGAGGGGAGAGAGAGAGAGGGGGGGGGGGGGGGGGTAGGGAGACACAGAGAGGGAGAGACGTTTCAGAACAGCGAAAAGAAATTTTGAGTGCTGCAGAAAATAGCACAGAAAGTAGAACGAATCACCCACACACACCCACACACACACACACACACAACACAACACACATGCACACACACGCACACGCTCACACACACACACACACACACACACACACACACACACCCCCACAACACACACACACACCACGCACACGCTCACACACACACACACAAAACACACACACACACACACAACACACACACGCTCACACACACACACAACACACACACACACACACACACACCACACACACACACACACACACCCTGCGCGGCGCGCATACACACACACAACACACGCCACAACACACACCACAACACACACACACACACACACACACACACACACACACACGTGCGCGCGCCGCCAACACACACACACACACACACACACACACACACACACACACACCACACACGGGCGCGCACCAGCACGCACACACGGACGCAGTCACGCACGCACGTAGTACGCAGCACGCGCACACACACACCCCACACACACACAGCACGCACCACACGCACGCACGCACGCACGCACACCACAACACACACACACACACACACACACACACGCAACGCACGCACGCACGCACGCACGCACGCACGCTGCACGCACGCACACAAAAACCACACCCCCACACACAACGCGCGCGCGGCGCGCGCGCCACGCCGAAATACCACATTTTAACCACCTTCCCACCACCCCCAAAAAAAAAAAAAGAGCGGAAAACGAAAGAAGAAAAGAAAAAAGAAACGAAAAAAACGAACAGACAAAAAAAAATGTGTCAGTGACGACAATGTCAGCGGACTCGCACCCATGCTTTCCCTGTCCCCCCCGGTCCCTTTGCATTCTCCATCTTTTCCACCTGTCACCCCACAGAATTCGCCGTCAACCGATTTTCATCCTTGGGGGCGTTCTTTTTTGTTCCTTCACGGTTCCCTACTGATGAGACGGTTTTTGTTGGTGTTTCCTTGATTGCCCGGCCTTCTCCCCTTATCCCTCCTTCCCCCCCTCTCTCTCGCTCTCGCTTCTCTCTCTCTCTCCCTCTCTTCTTCTCTCTCTCTCTCTCTTCTCTCCTCCTCTCTCTCTCTCTCTCTCTCTCCTTTTCAGTGAGTGTTCTGTCTGTGTTTTTTCTCTCTCATCCTCTGCTCTCACTCTTTTTTTCCTCTCCCCCTCCTCCCCATTTCTCTTTTCTGTTGGTGTGTGTGTGTGTGTGTGTGTGTGTGTGTGTGTGTGCGAGCGAGGCGCGCGCGCGCGTGTGTGTGGGTGCGTGCGCGTGCGTGCGGCGTGGTGGTGCGGCGTGGTGCGTGCGTGGCGTGTGTGTGTTGTGTGTGGTGTGTGGTTGTGTGTGTGTGTGTGTATTTTGTGTGTGTGTGTGTGTTGTGTGTGTGTGTGTGTTGTGTGTGTGAGAGAAGAGAGAGGAGCAGAGAGAGAGGAGAGAGATGAGTGAGTGAGAGGAAGGGAGAGAAGAGAGGGGAAAAGAGAGAAGAGGAGAGCGTGGGGTGTGCGTGTGGGCGTTGGGCGTGCGTGCGTGGTGGTGTGTGTGTGTGTTGTGTGTGGGGTGTGTGTGTGTGTGTGGTGTGAGTGGAGAGAGAGAGGAGAGGAGAGAGAAAGAGAGAGAGAGGAGAGAGAGAGGGAGTGGAGGAGAGAGAGGGGAGGACTGGTGGTGGAGGGGGGGAGAGGATGGAGGAGAGAGAGGAGAGAGGGGAAGGAGAGGAAAGAGAAAAGGAGAGAGGGAGAGAGGGGAAGGGACTGAGTGAGTGGGGGAAGGAGAGAGAAGAGAGGGAGGGGAGAGAGAGAGGAAGAGAGAAAAGGAAGAGGGAGAGAGGGACTAGTCTCTTTTTCTGCAAATTACAATGATGTGTGTTCCTGGGCAGCTGTATTGTATTTGACTGCTGCTGCTGTACTACTTCTTTTTCTACTACATACTATTTTACTATTTTCTACTTTACTATTACTATTACTACTAGTCTACTGTCACGATATGCGCTCCATTCTATGTTATCTTTTTAAGCAGCCGGTCCACCACTACCCCCTTTGTGACACTTGGCCCCTCTTTTCTTTTGGTGTTTGCTGCTGTTTTTGCCGGTGCTAAAAAAACCCCACTCCCATAGCATCACTGCGCCCACGCCCTGCTTTGTGTGCTATGAACAAGAGAGGAAAAATGTTGTGGTTTTGGGGTATTTTATTCTTTCTTTTTTTGGTTTCTGTCGTCCGCTTTTTGAAAACGGTGGCTTGCTGTTCACGATTTGTGTGCACCCCACCCTACTCCCGCCACCCCCCTCACCCCCCCTTTTCACACGTTTCCCCTCCCCATCCCCCGCTCCAGCCCACAAAAAACACCACGCAGAGAGAGAGAGGAGAGAGAGGAGAGAGGAGAGAGAGAGAGAGGGGAGAGAGAGAAGGAGGAAAAGAGAGAGGGGGAGGAGGGGGAGAGTGAAGAGAGAAAAGAGGGGGAGAGACGCTTCGGAATTTTTTTTTGATTCCCTTTTGTTTGGCAAGGGGAAACAAAAAAAACATTTTTGCGCGCCAGGGAGAGAGAGAGAAGAGAGGAGAAGAGCGGAGAGAGGAGAGGAGAGAGGAGAGGGGGGGGGGGGGGGGAGAGGCGCGGACGTACGGAGGACTAACAGAGGGACGGCGGACGGGAAAGTAAAAATTGGGCGGTCCCCTTTTGAAAGAAAGGGGAAATTTAAAACTGTGTCGTTGCCCCTCAACAACACCAGAAACGAACACGATCCCCTGGAACCATCAGGTTTTTTTTTTTTGGGGGGGTTCTTTTTTGGGGGGGGTAGGGGAAAGGGGTGGGGGTGTCTGGGGGTTTTTCCATCCTGCCCCCTCCCCCCCACCCTTGCAACCACCCTCCCCTCTCCACCCTTCCCCCGGTCGGGCTCTTCCTGCCCTAATCCCCTCCCAACTCTTCATGCCGACGAGTAATTTTCAAGCAGGGTCAAAATTTAAACGAGGAAAGTGGTCATTTTTGTGAGCATCACCTTCTCTCTCACTCTCTGTTCTCTGTTCGTCGTCGTCGTCGTTCTCTCTCTCTCTCTTCTCTCTTCTCCTCTTCTCTCTTCTCTCTTCTCTCTCTCTCTTCTCTTCTCTTCTCTCTTCTCTTTTCTCTCTCCTCTCTCTCTCTCTCCCCTTTTTGGGGTGCCCCCTTCCCCAAATAGCACAGGTGTTTCCCCCGCCGTTTAGTTTTCGTACCGTCCCCCACATGATGGACACTTTTCCCCCTGTTGCACCCCCTGCGGCAGTGTGGTTTTTGGATTTTTTTTTTTCTCTCTACCGTTGTCTCTTGCCCCCATCTTTCTTTTCTCTCTCTCTCTCTCTCTCTCTCTCTCTCTCTCTCTCTCTCTTCTCTCTCTTTTTCCCCTTTTCTCCTCTCTCTCTCTCTCTTCTCTCTCTCTCTCTCTCTCTCTCTTCTCTCTCTCTCTCCCAGTTGCTCAGCGGAGCTGGCCTGCTGTTTTTGTGTGCTACGTTTGTCCTTGTGATGTGTCTCTGTTGGGGGAGGGTCATAATCTCAAGCTTGCAGTTCTTTCCCCTTAAAGTTTTTAAGGGTTTTTTTAAAATTTGACTGGTTTTTTTTTTTTGGCGCGGGAAAAGCCTTGGTCTACAAACAGAAAGAGCGAGTTGCTGCTTATCAGTCCCTTCCCCCCCAAAAAGGGCCCCCAGGGATTAGGGCGACACTCAGCGGTTCTGCTCCTTCCGTGTTCTACCCGGAAAATTCTTGTCATATTGCTCGCTGCAGTTGTTTTTCAAGGGTCCCTTTTGCGGTTTAGCGAACTGATGAAAGCAAAAATTAAATTTAAAAAGAAAAAAACAAAGAAAGCTCCGCCAGCGTTACAGAAATCTGCAGACCCGGGGGAAAAGGGGGAAAGGGGGGTGGGGGGATGTGTGATGATGGAGAGAGGAGGGGGAGGAGAGGAGGGAGGAAGGAAAAAGAGAGAGAGGGAGAAGAGGGAGAAAGAGGAGAGGGAGGAGGAGAAGAGGAGAAGAGGGGGGAGAGAGAGAGGGGGAGAGAGAGAGTTTTAAAATATCTAAATCAAAACCCAATACAAAAAGGAAATCAGTCAAGTTGGGAAAAGACAAATTTGCCGACTCAAAAGCAAAAACCAAGTTCAAGAAACCCCAGCAAAAAAAAAAAAAAAAAAAAAAAAAAGAAAAAAAAAAAAAAAACCAACCCACGAAGTTTTAAATTGTTTGGTTTCCGCATGCGGCCGTTTTTCCTCCAAAAGGGCCCGCTAAATAGTGCTTTCCCCGCTAGTTTTTTGGCCCGCGGGATTTTATTGTTAGACAAAGAGTGATGGATTGTTGGTTATTTTCTGTTTATGTTCCCGTTTGTTGGGGGTAAATTGGGGTGGGTTTTTCTTATTTGGCCACCCCCCTTTCTCCCCCCCCCCCCCCCCCCCCACCCCCCCCCTTTTCAGAATGTGTTTTCTCCTCCCTTTTTCATTTATCCTCCTTCGTCACGTTTTTTTTTTTTGTCTTTTCATCGTTCTTCCAGCGTCACCTCATCCCACCATCTTGTCGTCTATCCCCCATTTGTTTCTTTTTTTTTCCGGTGTGGTCTTCAGAACCCAAAAGCGAATGGACACATTCGCAGAGTTCCCTTGCCTTTGTTGTCCATTCTCCTCCCCCTCCTCAACAGATTTTTTCATCTTTATCAACATCATCCCCCTTGCGGGTCTATTTTTGTACCCCCTTTTTTCCCTTCTTTTTTTTCTTTCTCTTTTTTTTTTCTTTCTCTCTTTCCTTCGCTTTCTTTCTTTTGTTTTTTCTTCGTCTTTTTTTTCCCCCCGCCTTTTTTCCCCCTTCTTCCTCAATGACCCCCTTTTTCGTTCTCAAAGCCTTTTCCCCCATTCTTCGTCGTTTTTTGTAACTGAAGTCTTCGTCGTTGTTAAAAAATGACCCCGATTTGAACCCGTTCCACGGGGGGTTAAAACATTAAAATCCCCCCCCCCCCCAACTTCCCCCACCCAGCCCCACCCACCCCCCGTCTAAAAAACAAAACAAAACGAGGCAAAATCAAGATAAGAAACTCCAAGAAAATTTAATGGAAAGCAGACGAAGAAAATCAGTGCTGAGAAACAGAGAACGACAGTTTCTTCGAACTTCGCCCTGAAAAAAAATTTTGGTGAGGACCAATGTTAAAAGTTAAATGGGGGGGGGAAAGGGAGGAGAGGGAAGGAGAAAAAAAAAAAAAAAAAGAAAGAGGAAAAAACCCCTTAAAAAGTTGAAGTTGGGGGTTGAAAAGGGGGGAAAGGGGGAAAGAGAAAAAAAAAGGGGAGAGAGAGGGAAAGGGGGAGGGGAGCGGGGGGGGGGGGGGGGGGGGGGCGTTAAACGAAAAATTGTAAAAAAAACCGGGTTCAAAAATCAAGAGTGGAAAAGGTGTCAGCGACCAAAGCGTCATAACAAAAAGGAAAACTTCAACCATCTCGCAAGGGAATAAAGACACCCCGTGCCCAAACGGGGAGATTCCCCTTTCATCGTAAGTACTGTCTTCCCGGGAATGTTTTTTGTAAGGTCAGAGTTGCTTTTGGCAGGGGGGGATCTCCCTTTTTCACAAGAATGATTGTTTTGTAAATAGCTTTGTTTCAACCCCGCCCTTCTTCAGTAATTAGAGGCGTATCATTTGTTTTGTTAAAAAAGGGTCTCTCTTCCTTTTCTTCACTCTCTCTCTCTCTCTCTCTCCCCCCCCCTTCCCCTCTCTTCTCTCTCTCTCTCTCTTCTTCTCTCCTCTCTCTTCTTCTCTCTCTCCCCCCCCCCCTCTTTTTAAAAAACAGGATCACTATGTGCAAACTAAATGGCAAAACCTCCTTTTTCAGACTTTTTCAGAATGGATTCCCCCAAAGGGTTTGTGGGGGCCCCCTTTCCCATTCTGCCGAAGGGGACTTGCAATTTTCCCTATCAGATGTGAAAGTCACGACAGACTTATTGTTATGACTCGTTACGCCAAATTTAAATGGCGTAAAAATGCATACAGTAGAAAAAATCTCTTCGGGGAAAGTATAGATGAAGGGTCAACCGGTTGATTCAAACCCATGAAATACACCCGCCAAAGCCAAATCATTTTTATAAAACCCCTCGCCAAAAATTTTAACAAAACCTTCATTTTAAGGGCACTTGATAAACGGTAGTGATGGAGAAAAATGAAAAGGGCGATCTCTTCAAGATCTAGGCACACGATCCGTTTTAAAAACCATTTTCCCTCTTTATTCAACTTGACGCACTATGCAGCATTGCGGCCGTAAATTTTTTGTTCAGCGCACACACCCAAATGCGTTTGATTGCGGTTCGAATTTGGGAAAACGGTAATGTGTCCACACAAAAAGACGGAATTTTCTCTTTGACGGCAGCAAAAGCCCCCCCTTCCAGCCCTACCTCTTTCAAAGGATAAAAAACCAAAAGCATTAAAAACCCCTTCCTCTAAAGGAAAAAAACTTAAGTTCACAAGGATCTTTATGTTTAAAAAGATTCGCAGATACCATGCTAGTTATATTTTTAAATTTTTTTATAAAGGGGCAGAACAGTATTTGGTTCACAGATTTTTCTTCTTCTAGCAATCCAGGTTTAAGTCAATCAACGAGCCCGTTCTCTTCATTTATTGTTGGAAATACTTTCAACGAGTCAGCAAAAATGCGAAAGCATAAAAAAATTTGAAGAAATATTTCAGAAAAATTTCTTTCTTGATGACTTGATCGTTTCATTAAAAAAACCCTAAAATTTCATTTGCATGTTTTTTTTTCCGTAAGCCGTAATTTGAACATTGCCCCCTTTTAACAGCTCAGCCGCTCCCCTTCTTACTTGTTGTCTTTTCCCGTATTTGATTTTGCTTTATTTTTTTTTCTTCTGTCTTTGCGGTTTTTTCCCCTTTTTTCCCCCCCCCATTTTTTTGTGTTCTTTTTCGTCGTATCTTCGTTTTCTTCCGTTACTTGTTCTTTTTTTGGTTCCTTTTCTTGTGTTGTTGTTTTTGTTTTTCTTCTTTTTTCTTTTCTCCTTCCCCTTTTTCTTCTCTTTCCCTTTTCTTCTTCTTTTTCTTTTTTTCTTCTTTCTTTTCTTTTTCTTGTTTTCTTTTCTCCTTTTTCTTCTTTTCTTCTCTTCTCTTTTCTTCTTCCCTTCTTCTTCTTCCCTTTTTTCTTCTTTTTTTCTTCTTCTTTTCTTCTTCTTCTTCTCTTCCCCTTTTAATTGTTTTTTCCTTCTTCTCTTATGTCCTGTCCCCCTCCCTTTTCCCTCCCTTTTCCCCCCTTTTTCCAGTGACCCCCCCCCCCCCCCCCCCCCCTAAAAGACAACAAAAACAAAAAAAACAAAACAAAAAAAAAAACAAAATTTTATCCACCCGGAGCCCAGTCATGCGTTGTCATTCTTCCCCGGTTGTCTCTCCATTTTGCGGTACTTTCATTACGTTGTTTGTCGGTCAGTGTGAAATGCTGTAAATTTTCATCAAATCATCCCCTTTTTGAAGGAAGATAAAGAAAGATTAAATGGAAAAAAAAAAACAAAAAAAAAAAAACATAGCACCCGCCTGCCAAGGGTTGAGATGGTAAGTAATCTGAACGCACCCGGGGATCCCCAAAGGGAAAACAGCAAGTCTTTTTTTTTTGACACGAGGTACGGATACATTATGTATATAAGAGGTCAGGGCCAAAACTTCCAGAGAGAAGCGAGGTGAGGCGGTGTTGAAAGGGAAAGTTCTTCTTTGAACATCTTTTGCTGTCAAGTTATCACTGAAGTTTTCTTTCAAGCTCTACCAAGGATTTCTTCATCAATAAAAGACATGCGCACACGCACCACACACACACACACACACACACACACACACACACACACACACACACACACACACACACACACACACACACGCACACACCTTTTTCACCTTCCCAGCATCATCAGTTGCAATCTAAGTCGGTCTGTTTGCCCCTCCTGTCCCCTTCCCATCCCACCCACCCGCCTCTTTTACAGCTGCATTAAGACTCGTCCTATTGCAGCCCCAGGACCAGCAGTCCACACTGAGCAACCAAGATCAGGATGCCATGAGTCATCCCACCCTGTGAGACACAGCCCGGGCTGATGACTCGGTGCATGCCGCTCATTGGTGCCTGCTTCGATCCAGCAAATGCAGGACACCTCCTCTACTAATGATGACAGTAATTGTTTGGTCGTGGAGCCAAAGTGAATGAATGTGTTCAATTCCAGGAGGAAACCGGCTGCGGTCGAGAAATCGCACGAATTATTTCCTCTGATCGGTCCTTTCAGCACGCTAACTCCCAGCCCGCGCACCCCGCAACGCTAATCACTGCATGATGGTTGTTGGTTGTCTGGAACCATTGTCAATGACAATAGGAGAGAAGGGGGGAAAAATGAGACCAAAAAAACAACACAATAGTGATTTCTGTTAATTGTGTGAAACACGAAATATCTGGATTCGTAGATGATGCTGAAGAGTGGGGGACATAAAACCTTTGGGAAAAATTCAAAATGCTAAGTTTTACAGCGTTTTTTTTTTCCCGCAGGGAAACAGGTAAACATTTGCTGTAAAAGTTTTACAGCATACAACAATTTTCGATTCGTGTGCACGCGCGCACGCGCGCGCACACACACACACACACACACACACACACCCACACACACACACACACACACACCACACACACACGCGCGCCGCGCGCGCATACACACACGCACGCACGCACACACACACGCACGCACGCACACGCACACACACACACACACACACACACACGCACGCACGCACGCACGCACGCACGCACGCACGCACGCACGCACGCACGCACGAAATCAACGTTCCTTTCATTTGTGAATCATACAACCACACCCTTGTATTTAATGCAGGACTTTGTATTTGAATTTATTAACAGAATGTCTTGAGCTAACGTACACAATCAGCAAATTTATCTGATTCTGTGTTCTAGCTCAGTACACTCTAATTTAAACGTAAAATTAATGACATCGGTTCTTTTCTTTTGTAATATACGATTAAGCTGCATTTGAAAAAAACACACACACACACAAAAAAAACCAAGTGAAACAATGCAAAGATCAACTGTAATTATGCAACTTTTCCAGAGAGTGACCTTTGCGAAACAGAAAGAAATAAAAACACTGAGGCTTTATTAACAAAACAAACAACGAAGCGAGGCACGGCTGCAGCTGCCTCCGCAGGAGTGCAACTACAAGTAGCTGAAAGCAAAGTAACTGGTGCTGTGTGATTCTGATTCTTCTTGCCTTTACTCTTTCGCTGCATCGAAACAGTTTATGTAGTCAGCTAACTTATGGACCCCATAAAGCCCGCACATAAGAAAAGTAAATAGGGTGAGATTGGATTGCCTTGGCGGCAGCCCTTTTAATGTCAAACCAATGGAGACGATTGGCCACTTACCATTTCTGTGACCTTAACGTTGTATTGAATGTTGAAATGAAATCACTAATAGAATCAGCAGAGCCACATGCTCCGACGGCTTTTAATATGAAAGTTAAGCAAACCGTTCCCTAGGCTTCTTTCAAATCTTTATCAAACACGAACGCTTGAAGAGTCTGGAAGATACTGGACTACATCGCATGCTGGTCTAATGATTGTAATGTGCATGTAAACTGAAAGCTGTGATAAATTACACACACATACACACACGCGCGCGCGCGCGTGCGCGTGCACGCATGTTCGCAAGCACGCACACACTCACGCACGCACTCACGCGCGCACGCACCCACACAGACTCACATACACTGACTCACACACACACACAACACACACACACACACACACACACACACACACACACACACACACACACACACACACACACAGAGGCGCGTACGCAAGCACATGCTCTCTCTCTCTCTCTCTCTCTTTCTCACTCACACTCTCTCTCACTCACACTCACACACACACACACACACACACACACACACACCACACACACCACACACACACACCACGTACGCAAGCACATGCGCGCTCCCTCCCTCTCTCTCTCTCTCTCTCACTCTCTCATACACCACACACACCACACACACACACACACACACACACCACACACACACACACACACACACACACACACACACACACACACACACACACACACGCACACACACACACACACGCACAACACACTTTCTTCACGTATATAACTGGATTGATCAAACTAGAGAGCACTGATGGTATTCTAGGAGCTATGCACACTGCGACAGTTTTATGAACACATTTGTTAGTAGGATGTGTCACTATGTATTGCATTTTCTTTTTACCTGTGAAAACGGTTTGTGATGCCTTCTCTGTCTGAGGATCTTAACTCCTCTCTGTACTCTTCTCGCAACTGTTCCCGTCCTCTCCCGTCAGTCTACCAGTCCAGCCCTTTTTTGAATGACAACATTCTAATATTGTAAACATGAACTTCATTAGATATCTAAAATCATCTGTAAGTGTGACGAAACAGACACCGTCCCTTCCAAAACTCGAGGCTGTCAGCTTAATTAAACAAAATTACCCAGTTTAGCTGGTGGAAGCAGGTGGGTTGGTGGTGATTCCTTTTTCAATGTGGTGGGAGCTACAATGTCCAGGACAGCTAATGCATGTTTTAAACCAAACCCTTTCCCTGCAAAGCGAAAAGGAGTAGCAGTTTGGCAGCTCTATACGCATATTCGGTTTTTTCTGCTTTCTGCTCTTTAGTCTGCAGGGGTTCTTTCTGGTCCTGGGTGACAGGATTTGTACTCTCTACCTGACCCTATGCTTCAGTGGCCAAAAAATACCAAATTCTGATTGTGGCCGCGCACAGACCAAAAGAAGAATACTTGTTACTGACGACCTGCTTCCGTGCATGGGCATCAGCGTTCATTTGTTAATGTGTGTGCTTGTTGCAGTTAGGCTTTTGCCTTCGTCTTTGTTTTCCTTTTGTATACTATTCTTCAGTTGCTGTTCCTTGTTGCTCATTCCTTATAGCGTGAGTTCGCTGGCTATTCTGATATTGCAGGGCATGATACCAGTTTTTATTCTCGGAATTGGATATTTTTTTAGAATGTTTTAATGAACAACAATTCATGGTTATTGTTCATTGAAAAAATGAATTAAGTAATGTAAAACGTGTGTTTAAAGTGTGCCCGTATTTGTCAGATTCACATGGTTAAGTCGGTAGGAAGGTGTGTATGAGTGAGTGGTTTTTTTTTCCTCGCGTGCGTATGAGTGCGTATGTGGGCGTGCCTCCAAGCGGGAATATGTGCGTGTCTGTGCTTACAAGTGTGCGTTTTGTGTGTTTCGATATCTTATATTTCGGGAAGGGATTTTGTGATCCATTCAAAATGAATGATAAAAATCAAACATTTACAGTTAGATAAAACAAACGAAACAGATAAAAATCGTTGCTGGAGTTCAGTTTTGTTTCTTTTCTTTTAACTTTTTTTTCAGGTCTTGTTTCGTTTTGTTATGTTGAGTTCAGCATTTTCTGATCTATCTATTGATCGTGTCGAGGAGGGGAAAAAAGCAAAAAAAACAAAAACAAAATAGATGCCTATTTTCTTCTCTGAAACACGAAAACTGTGACCCCACCTTCCCCCCGCCCCACCCTGCGCGACACCTTCCTTCCCATTCTCTTTTTCCGCCCCCGCCGATCCTACACGTGAACAAACTTACTTGACGGATCACAGTGATCACGTCAGTGCATCAGCCAGAAAGAAAGGAATAATAATCATCGATTAAATTGCTCTTCCAGGGGAGTGCAGACGCGAACTTTTGCTGCAATGCTAATTTCGCGAGTAGAAACTTTGACAACGTTCTCTGCTTCTATATTTTTTGCTTCCAGCTCGCTGTCTCTTTCTGCCTATACGATTGGTGATGACTTGTGTTGTGTGTGTGTGTGTGTGTTGGTGCGTGTGTGTGTGTTGTGGTGTGTGTGTGTGTGTGTGTGTGTGTGTGGTGTGTGTGTGTGTGTGTTACGACGACTTACAAAGAATAAGATTCCCATATTCGATTTGTTTGGTCTTTCAGGAGAGTGTGTGTGTGTGTGTGTGTGTGTGTGTGTGTGTGTGTGTGGTCTGTGTTGTGAACGACTGAACTAACTTGTGATTACTCTCATCTATCTAGTATTATTACTCTTTTGTCTTCTTCTATACCGTTTGTTATCTGTTGTTGTATGTTGTGTTGTGGTTGTTGTCATCTTCGTGTCATTTTATTGTGTTCGCTCTCGACCGATCTATCTATCTAATAACCTGTCCGTCTATCTATCTGTCTGTCTATCTATCTATCTGTCCGTCTGTCTATTTATCTACCCTTCTATCTGTCTAAATACGTTTTTATTTATAATCATATAACTGCAACGTTTTTCATACTAAATATTATTCGCAATTCTTCCTAAAGGCTTACGGCATAAAGGAATAAATCATTCGCTGTCATTGTCAGAATCTCGTTCTCTCTTGACCTTTTGAGTCTCTGGCTGGCTGGTTTCTCTGTCTGTCTGTCTGTCTGTCTGTCTGTCTGTCTGTCTGTCTGTCTGATTGTCTGTCTGTCTATCTCTCTCCCTCTCCTTCCCTCCCTCCCTCAGCCCCACCTCTCTCACTTTCTCTGTCTCCCCCCCCTCTCTCTCTCTGTGAGTATTTGTGTGTGTGTGTGTGTGTGTGTGTGTGTGTGTGTGTGTGTGTGTGAGTGAGGAGAGAGAGAGAGAGAGAGAGAGAGAGAGAGAGAGAGAGAGAGAGAGAGAGAGAGAGAATGTGTAAGAACAAGATCAATGCCTCAAACGAGAGAGAGAGAGAGAGAGAGAGAGAGAGAGAGAGAGGAGCAGACAGACAGACAGACAGACAGACAGACAGACAGACAGACAGACAGACAGACAGACAGACTGACTGACTGACTGACAGAGAAGAAGGAGGAGGAGAAAACGGAAAAGAAAGAGAAAATGGCGGAAAGCAAGGAGACGAGGGCAGAAAGAGAAGGGAAGCGATTAAGCTCAAAGAAAAGGGGCAACGAATCAAGATTACGAACGTAAACATAAGGGATTTCCTTACACAGACTGGGGAATGGGAACAACGAAGCAAAGAGGTGAAAGTGGCAGGAAGGGGAAAGAAGAGAGAGAGAGGAGAGAGAGAGAGAGAGAGAGAGAGAGAGAGAGAGAGAGAGAGGAGAGAGAGAGAGAGAGAGAAGAGAGAGAAAGAAAGAAAGAAAAAGAAAGAAAGAAAGAAGAAAGAAAGAAAGAGAGAGAGAGAGGAGGAGAGAGGGGGGGGGGGGGGGGGGGCGATGCAGTCGAAGATGGCATGCAACTAACGCTTTGACCCTGGCTGCGGATAAAAGAAGCAATCGGAGGAGAGTAGAAGCTTTTAATCACCAAGACGGATAGGTCGTTAACATGCCGCTAGTCTCTGTAGCACGAAAGGGGAGATGGGTTGGCTGGATACAATAGACCCAATTATAGTGATGCCCAGAGAGTGAGTGAGTGAGATAGATGAGAGAGAGAGAGAGAGAGGAGAGAAGAGAGAGAGAGAGAGAGAGAGAGAGAGAGAGGTAAAACCCAAACATTGTCAACATGAAAGCAAAACGATTTCGAGTCAAGGGATATAAAATGAAAACGACAGTTGATCTAAGAGCAAGTCAAAAGGGAGTGAGAGAGAGAGAGAGAGAGAGGAGGAGAGAGAGAGAGAGAGAGAGAGAGAGAGAGAGAGAGGGAGAGGAGAGACACACACCAGAAGGGCACAGAGAGAGACAGAGAGAGGAGAGGAGAGAGAGAGAAAGGAGAGAGAGAAGAGAGGAGAGAGAGAGAGAGAGAGAGGAGAGAGAGAGAGAGAGAGAGGAGTAGGGCGGGGAGATCGGATGAGGCAGGACAGGGATGAACAGAAGAAGAAAGGAAGAGAGGTTGGGGGTGGGCGATTGCGGAATAGAAGATGGCATACACCTAACATTTTAAAACAGAGCTGGGGGAGGGGGGGGGGGGGGTTGAATGGAAAAAGGGGAAAACTATTTATCACCGAGTCTGAAAGATCGATAACACGCTGCAATCTTCACAAATGAAAGGAAAAAAAAAAACAAAGAGAAAAGGAAGTTAGTTTGTGCTAGACCGAAGAGACCCAGTGAATTATAGAAAAGCACTTAGAAACGGGAGGGGAGAGAGAGAGAGAGAGAGAAGAGAGAGAGAGAGAGAGAGAGAGAGAGAGAGAGAGAGAGAGAGGACTATGAAAGCATTAAAAGCGAAACTTTTCTAGAAAGTCAAAGCGTTTCTTTTACATGCTAGATGGATTACAAATTACTCAACTAAGGACAACAGAGGTGGAAATGTGGGACTTAAGAGAGAGAGAGAGGAGGAGAGAGAGAGAGAGAGAGAGAGAGAGAGAGAGGAGGGAGAGAGAGAAAAGGGGGGAGGGGGCTAGTGAGGAGTATGATAGCGATAGAAAATCAGACACACAAAAAGAATGACAATGCGATTATTTGCAATTGAAAAAAAAGTTTGCATGACAGAATAATTGTGAGGGTAGGAGTGGGCAGGAGGGTGGGGGCTGTGTGTGTGTGGGAGGGGGGGGGGGGGGGGGGGGGGGAGAATTGCCAAGAGAAAATTGAGGAGGGAGGGGAAGGATGATAAATCTACACAAAAGAAATTACAAACACGAAAACGGAGGAAAAATGGAAGACTGTATAGCAGACACACACAGACACCGACACCCACAGACAGACAGACACACAGACACACACACACACACACACACGGACGTCACAGGAAATGGCGGAGACTGCCAGCAGTTAACTTTTCTCGCGAGGTAAAAGTTTTTTGCAAGTGGCTAAGACATGAAATCCAGAAGTAACGACACTCCTGCGTGCAAACGTATAACTCGGGCTTCCAACGATGGTCAGCTTCGAACGCAAACACGCCCGATCGTTCGGAGAGTCATCAA
Source organism: Conus ventricosus (assembly GCA_018398815.1). Lineage (NCBI taxonomy): Eukaryota > Metazoa > Mollusca > Gastropoda > Neogastropoda > Conidae > Conus > Conus ventricosus. Next base: position 106,089,962 of record CM031595.1, on the reverse strand, counting down.
CGCGACCCACGAAACGAGAAGCCGTCTACTGATCCTACACCAACGACAGTGGATTCTTCGAACGCGTCAGTGTGCAGCGGCGTCATCTCGACACCTGTGCTGTGCGCAACATCCGACCCAACGCCTGACTTACGGCAAGTCATTTTAAATCTTTGCTGCCGAATATCCTCCCTAGAAAAAGCAGTGGAGTTTCAAAACGGCATGATTCAGAACATCGCCAAGCCGAAAGTTTCCATGACGACCACGGAAACACAAACAGACCCCTGCCCTCCTGCTGGACCCACCTACGCTGAAGTGGCGGGAAGCCGATTGTCGTCAGGCGTTGCGAGTCATCCTGCACAGCACAAGACGTCTGCTGCAGAAAAGCCATCGAAGAAAGGTGGGACTAACAAAAAGGTGTCCTGCCCTAGCCTTTCGAAGACAAATGACGCCAAACCCTCCAAGGCTGACACGTCAAGAGATGACGTCAAGTACAAATCTCGTCATCTTGAAGATTCCAAAAAGAAATCGAATACTAGTTCCAATCTACCGAATGTACTTATTCTTCACGACTCTGTTATGAACGGAGTACAAGAAACACGCCTTGGTCGGTCTTATCACTTCAAACCTTCAATACAACAAAGCAACACTTTGAAAATAACGCAAGATCACTTGCAGGAGATAGCTTCAAAAGAACCTCATCTTGATGCTGTGGTTATCCACTGTGAGATTAACGACCTGAAGACAACAGAGCCAAATAAGCTGTGCAACAACTTCGTTAAATCACTTAAAGACGCACCAAGAAAGAATCCTAACACCAGATTCGTCGTCAGCAAAGTTTCCACTGTGAAAGACCTGAAGATGGAGGTAAATCGGCAGTTATTTAATGCCATCCTTACCTCCGAGCTGCTCGACGTGAACAACATCACGCTCGTCGATCATCATAACATAAGGCCTTACCATCTCAAGGACAACTGCCACATGTCACAGAGGGGGACCAGTCTGCTGGCAGGGAACGAGGGGCTACACGTCAGGGATCTTCTGTGGGAAACGCCCAGGAAGCCAGCCCGCTATGCCCGACCCTTCCTACGTCCACCCTACCTCGACCGCAGCTGGTTCAACCCATTTGACGTCCTAGGAGACTGGCCAATATTCTAAGAATTGTCACATGCGTCTGCACACTTGCAAATTCACTTACCTCTGTGCCCTTAGACTGCGTTGCGCGCAAATAACTGCTGTGATTTTTGTCGGCTAATTTTTGACTGCACGTGCAATTTTTTCCCCCTTAGATAATAGTGACGTTATCATTATCATAATTATTATTTTATTTCCTGTTAACTTATCAGATTGTGAAAGATTTAGTTGATGTCTGCGGAAAGTAACTTCAGCGTATTCCAATGGAACTGTCGCTCCATCAGTACGAACTTGGATCACCTCGTAGTAGTAGTAGTAGTAGTAGTAGTAGTAGTAGTAGTAGTAGTAGTAGTAGTAGTAGTACTTTAATTTTACGTCTTTTCACAAACTATGTGATATTAGACAAGAAAGGAGAGATAGACAGGCAAATAGAGGGAGATAGATAGAGTTTGTTCATGTTGCATACAAGTGTGTGTGTGTGTGTGTGTGTGTGTGTGTGTGTGTGTGTGTGTGTGTGTGTGTGTGTAGGGAGGGGGTGGAGATGTCAGGGCTTTGAACTATACAAAGAAAGTGTATCAACGTGAACTTAATAAAATCAACAACTTTATGATAGAAATGGACTTAAATTATCATTGGAAAAAACAAAAATCATGCTGTTTAATTCAGGCTATGACCCTAATAAATTACCTGAATTCACGATTAATGGTGCAATCATAAAATATACACAAATTGTCAAATTTCTTGGCATCTACCTCACTTCAAAACTTTCGTGGAATTACCACATCGACTACATAACAAACAAAGCTAGAAAAAGTCTTAACTTTTTGAAGGTAATAAGCAGACAGCACTGGGGACAGGACACAAAGGCACTAATATCTCTCGCTACCTCCCTTGTACGTTCACGGCTGGCTGACGTATGGCCAGGAGGTTTTTTTTCAGCGCTCCAGCGCACTTGTTAAGAAACTGCAGAGCATAGATTCTAAAGCTTACAAACTTGCTCTGGGTGTACCAATACACGCGTCAATTTTAGGAACTTACACAGAAGCAGGTATTCTACCCCTCGATGAACAAAGAAAAGCCTCAGCTGCGAAATTTATCCTTAAAACTTCTGCTTATGAAACATTTTCACAAAAGAAACAAATCTTAATTCAGAAACTGACTTTGCAAAAAGAGCTAGAACAATACAGTCGTTGAAGTCCATCAATACATTTGCCTCAGCTCAGATATTATCTGTAATACAGAGCTGAACGGGAAAAATGTTGCAATTAAACCTTCTTTTTCTCCACTTCCAGAATGGGAACAAAATCAACCAATATTTGACATTGATCACACAGATTTATTCAAAAACCATTCCCCTAACCTATTAAAATGTTTAGTTGATTCCCACTTGGAAAGTATGTATACAGACTATCTAAAGATATACACCGATGGATCAGTTCTTGATGATGGAAATACTGGTGCAGCTTTTGTAATACCCTCATTAAAAACAGAAAGACGATACTACATTGGTAAACATTATTCCATTTTTACTGCTGAACTTGTAGCCATACTTATGGCATTAAATTACATTGTAGATCTTTCGACGGATACATGCAAAATCTTATTCTGCGTGGACTCAAAGTCTGTTTTACAAGCCATTAAATCCCGAGGCATAAAAAAACGACTAGAAATGACTATTGAAATGAAACATATTATTCATGAGTTGTCTAAAGGGTACCAGTATTACCTTTTGCTGGATTCCCTCTCACTCCGGAATCACCCCAAACGAGTGGGCAGATCATGCGGCTAAAAGGGCAGCAAAAAATAAAGAAGGGTCACAGCATCTCGACATTCGACTAGATCTGCATGAATTTAATCAGCGCATAGAAAAAGTGTCTCAAAATCAGGTTGCTGAACTGCACAAGAAAAATAGTCAGTATTACCAGCACTGTGT
>CM031595.1:106079416-106084416 GCA_018398815.1 Conus ventricosus | reverse complement strand
GGGAAGAAGAGAGAAACAAGGCCCTGTGTTTACTGAGGGTGGCATGCGGCTAACGTTTACCTTGCGCCGGGTGACAGTAGCTATTAGAAGATAGGAAAACAACACCTCACCGTGAAGTCTGAGAGATCGATAACATTCCGCAACCTCTATACCAAGAATGAACGAAGTAATGGGTTCTGTCAGGTAAAGCCACCAAGTAAGTTATCGAAATGCACTGACACGGAGGAGGAGGAGGAGGAGAAAAAAACCCCCAAAAAACAAAGCAGCGGCGGAGGAAAAGGTGAAAGGAAGAGGATGTGGCGGGAGGAGACGGAGTAGGAGAACAAGAGCACACACACACACACACACACACACGCACGCACGCACGCACGCACGCACGCACGCACGCACGCACGCACGCACGCACGCACGCACGCGCACACACACAAGGAGAGAGGAGGGAGCTAGAAAGACAGACAGAGACAGACAGAGAGAAGACAGAGAGCTGCTTCAAATAGAGAGCTGCTTCAAGTAAAGCAATATCAGCACCAGATAGGACATCAACAACAATGTCAAGCTGAGAAAGACTTGAATCGGCAAGGCTGCAGAAAAATGCATTCAAAGGAGAAGAGAAGACTACAGGGCATACTAAACAAACGCTTGGAGAGCTGTGATTAGCTAAGAGTGCGAAGACATCTCGAAAAGTCCAGCAGCAACGCGGAACACCATAGTTACAACACAGCGAGAGCTGCCTTCGATCAAGAATATCCAACGACAATCAGAAACTAGGCTAATTGAACTGAGAGACACATTCGTGTGAGCTCTGAAAGTTAATCAAGACCTTAAGACCATCATGCTCAAAGAACGATATTGTTGAATTAAAATGTCCAGGTCTGCATAGCAAAAGGAACAGCTTCATCGCTGTTAATACATCTCAAAGGAGAGAGTCTCCTGGGCATTCCTTGAGAAAACAAACAGAAGCGATGCAAAGGAAGATAAGAGAGGATAGGAAAAGAAAACACATCTGCCAGCATGGCCTTTCAGTGATTTGACAATTTCATCAGACAGCTGTAAAACAAAAAGCCCTTGGAACGGTAAGACCCCAACACGATGATCAGCCATGCTAACCAGAAAAACCCATGGAAATTTAGAACCAGTCTCGAAAAAAGGACGGAATTACCAAGCAAGAAGAGAGAAGCCATTATACGGGAAAAGACAGACAAAACAATCAGCTGCACCCTTTCAGCCTTCTAAGCTCCCTTGGTAAATCAGTGGAGATCCTGAACAACGGGCGCCTCAGTACCATCAAGAGACGAATGGCATACTCAGTAGCATTTACTCTGACCTCAGGAGAAAAAAACAACAGGGGCACAGGAGATCAAGTAACGTTGCTGATCCAGAACATTCTCCGTGGCTTCCAGTAGAAAATAGGAACACCAGTCGAGAGAAGGTCATGCACGACACGAAACAGGAACTGCAGGTCCTCAGTACAGGGCCTGTGATACTGTATTGAATCACCTCCAGCTCCCACTGTGGCGCCATGGTCAATGAAAAGACGAACTCTGTAAGATAGGCAGCAGATCCAAGAGACAGACCACTGGAGAAGTGAAGTCAGTCCCGTGGAACAACATGGAAGGAACGCGCCCCCCCCCCCCCCCCCCCCCCCCCCCCAACACGGCTAGAATAGACAGCGTCCAGCAGCTTGATGGATCCCAGCAAGTCGCCACCTTTAAGTTCAGCACAGGACGTTATCACGTTACCAACTTCTCCTCCATTTCTAGAGAATTAAGACCCGTCATACAATTAATGCCTGTGATACTCGCCAACAGATCCAGCCCATATTTTGCGGCCTGGCTCCTCCAATGATGCTGTCAGGTTGCAAACCTGGCCCAGTTTCGTGGATTCAAGGAAAAGCAGTGGCAAATGGCATGGCAGTGTAAGACAGCCAGGAACGTGAAAGGAGAGGGAACGAGGGAAAAGGGAGTGGTGAAGTGGGTGGGGGGGGGGGGGGGGGGGGGGTACTTCCAGTGGATGTTTTGGTTTTCTAAATGTTGCTGGCTAAAAAAATGTCAGAGAGAGAGAGAGAGAGAGAGAGAGAGAGAGTGAGAGAGAGAGGGACTGTGGAATGGGGACAAGTTGTCCTGGAAAGAATGGTAACGACTCGTACGTATTGAAGATGAAAGACTATGTGGCTACCCGCAAAGTACTGAACAGCAAGGGGTCCGTAAACAAATCTCTCTTCTTGTCATTGCAACGATGACGTAGTACTAATTGCATCGACTGTTTCCGACATTGACGTGAAGGCTCCTTCAACGGAGGGTGCCATCTGGAAATGCTCGGTTTCTAGGTCACTGTCATGTTTCACTTCGCATGGTTTCCCTTGTTTTAACTAGGTTCTTGCGACATTTCGTCGTCATTTTTCATTAACATTTTTTCTTGTCCGATTTTCTTTCCCTTCAACTCTACTTTATATTTCTGCCTGTCTGGCTCTAAGAAAAACAAAAGCACAGTACCTCAAGTAACGTTATTCACCCAAAATGTTTACAGATGCTTTCTGCAGAAAATGGAAACACCGGCCGAGAGGAGAGAGAGAGTCATACATGACACCATACAGAACCTGCAGACTCTCAGTACAGGATAATGATAATTCTCCACTGGATTACGACCGACTGTAGTATCATAGGCAATGGAAAGACAGTCTGTATGACAGGCAGCAGGTCCAGCGAACAGGGAAGTGGAAGTAAATTTCAGTCCTGTGGAACAACATGGAAGGAACATCTTCTCCCGAGAGCTGGGATTGGACAGTACCCACCATCGGTCAGTGTGATGGAGCCCAGCAGGTCACCATCTTCAGGTTCAGAACAGGACATTGCTGACTTCTCTTCCATTTCTAGAGAATTAAGACCCCTTGCACAATTAATGCCTGTGATGCTCGCCAACAGATCCAGCCCATATGATGCTGTCAGATGGCAAACCAGGCCCGATCTTAAAGGATTAAAGGAAAAGCAGAGGCAAATAATAAGGGTCAGTGAGGCTGACTGCGAACATTATTGCACATTTTGAACTTGCCATCTAAGACAGCAAGGAACGTAAAGGAAGAAAAGAGGAAGCGAGGGAAAGGGGAGTGTTAACGTTGATAGTACTTCCAGTGGGTGTTCTGGTTTTTGAAATGTTGCTAGCTAAAAAAAAAGGTCAGAGAGAGAGAGAGAGAGAGAGAGAGGAGAGAGAGAGAGAGAGAGAGAGAGAGAATGAATTGTGGAATGGGAACAAGCTGTCCCGGAAAGAATGGTAACAACACGCGTGTATTGAAGAGAAAATACTGTGCGACTACCCGCGAAGTACTGAACAGCAAGGGGTCCATAAACAATTCTCGCTTCTTGTCATGCAACGTTGACGTAGTGCCACTTGTATCGACTGTTTCCGACACACTAGGTTAAGGTGAAAGTGTCTGGAACAGAGGGTGCCATCCGGAAATGCTCGGTAAGTGGGTCACATGCATTTCCCGCCTGGCATGGTTTCCTTTTCTTGAACTAGGCTGTTTCAGCTTTGATCATGGTCATTTCTCTCGTCCGATTTTTCTCCCCCCCCCCCCCTCTCTCTCTCTCTCTCTCTCTCTCTCTCTCTGTGTCTCTCTCTCTGTCTCTCTCTGTCTCTGTCTGCTGTCTGTTTGTCTGTCTGTCTGTCTCTCTCTCTCTCTCTCTCTCTCTCTCTCTCTCTCTCTCTCTCTCTCTCTCTCTCTCTCTCTCTCCATTCCTACGACGTATGTGTCTCAGTGTCTTTATTTTTCCAAAAGAAAGCCGTATGCACAGTACAATCAATAAATCGATGTGTTATTGAATTCATGCTTTATGAAAAGGAGACAATAAATCAGTACAGGGAATATTCTGATTAGGTAAATCACACTTTGTATGCATTTGAAAGCTTTCTTTGACCCACTCAGCCAAGATTCTTTAAGTCTGAAATGGTCTTCTGTTATTCTCTAGTACGCTTGTCCGCCTCTGTATCACTTCGTTTGCCCGTTTCATCTCCCCCATCTCCATCCACAATCCATCATTCTCCCTATTTATGCCTTCTATCCCTCTCTTTCCATCCCCGACTCTCCCTTCCATCACAAACTCAACTACGTTATCTCCATCCCCTACCCAATCTCCGTATGATATTTAACTTATATAGGAAACATTTGACATAATTTAGATACATGACAGTTTCAACAGCTTGTTGTGAAATGCTCTTGTCTTTTTGGTCATAGCATGTGGTTTATGAGCACTCTGTCAGAAGTAGCGGGAGAGGATTGGGCATTTAGCAGATATGGAAAGATGAGGACGATCTCAAAACTGCTGACTGTGGTTTTTCACGTTTTAAGAACAAAGAAAACCAAACAACAACCTCCTCCTCCCCCCCCCCTTTAAAAAAGGGGGGAAAAAGGGGAAAAAAGAAGCAAAAAACCCTGCCCACCATATTTGAAGAGCTGCATCTAATCAATATTTATCCGATTGTAATCAAATCATTGTGTTAAAAAAATGTGTGCTTATTGTGTTTTTGTCCGTCCGTCTGCCTGCCTGCCTGTCTGTCTTTCAGTTTGTCTGTCTGTCTGTTTAGTTTGTCTGTCTGTCTGTCTGTCTGTCTGTCTGTCTCTCTCTCTCTCTCTCTCTCTCTCTCTCTCTCTCTCTCTCTCTCTCTCTCTCTCTCTCTCTCCTCTCTCTTCCTCCCCCTCTACCTCCTTCTCTCTCCATTTCTTTTTCTCTGTCTGTCTGTCTCTCTGTCTGTCATTCTCTCTCTCTTTCTCCTGTCTGTCTGTCTGTCTGTCTGTCTGTCTGTCTGTCTCTCACTGTGTTTCCCTCTCCTCCATCCAGGGACAGACAGACAGGTAGGCAGCCAGAAAGGCAGGCGGGCAGACAGGCAGGCAGACAGGCACAGGTCTCTGAGTGTGGGATGGAAGCGATAACATGCTGGGGACAGGACAGTTTGTTTTACGTTATTCAATACTCAAACGGATGACGTGAGTGCCAGAAAGAACTGAC
>CM031595.1:106041916-106066916 GCA_018398815.1 Conus ventricosus | reverse complement strand
CACCCCACCCACCCCCACCCCGATTCCAGCGCAATTCTGTATTATTAGCTTTATTTGAGAATCAAATTATTTACTCTGAACGAATCTTAAAAAGTGTTTAAACATTGCTCCGCCGAACAACATGGACAAACGAATCACAAGAACCTGACCTAAAAGAGCAACCACCAGTCTGCACAACATAGGATGCTGAGGAATATTTTAACCGCCCAGTCCATACAACGTGCTAAGGACGAATTTCATTACTTTGTTTGCACTGCCAGCTAAATCTTGACAGTCAAATTCAAAATGTCTCGCTGAAAAAAAAAATCCAAGGTATGTGTATGAGTTAACTGTCTCTACTTTTTCAATACCACATTTTCCACCATTCATTTTGTGCCAAGAATCCACCTGCACGAAAACCCGTGAAGGTGTTTTTGTCCCTAGTCACTGTTAGTTCAGTTCCAGTTCAGTTCCACCTGAAAGCAGCCAAACATAAGATGTTTGACTGTCTGTGTAATCCAACAAGAGTTTATAGAAAGAAGGCCCGTATTATTCGCAAATTGCAAAGTGAATACTTCAGTCAGATCAAAACCTACACCATGGCTAGCATTTAAAATTAGTTTTTGTAGTTCATTAAATAAATATGGAAACGAACACAAAGCTACACACATCCCTTTATTCTACACATACAAGTACAGTTCACATTCTCCGCCAGTTCTGCTTCCAGTTTAACCTCGTTTTCCCCCAAAGAACACATTATCATTTCTTAGGACGATAAGGTTCCTTTCAAACTAGGTTTTCAGTGAAACTGACAACATCCTCATAGGAATGAAATTAAATATTTTACAATGCATCCTCTCTGAATAATGGTCTGTCCGTCAGAGAGAGAGAGAGAGAGAGAGAGAGAGAGAGAGAGAGAGAGAGAGAGAGAGAGAGAGAGAGAGAGAGAGAAGAGAGAAAGAATCGGTGAGTCAAGATGCAGCTGGTGCAGTGGTGCATGTAGGTGTAACGAGACTTCTAATAAATAGCCGTGACTCACAAACACACAACACACACGCACGCACGCACGCACGCACAAATGCACGCACGGACGCGCGCACGCACACACTCACACACACACACACACACACACACACACACACACACACACACACACACACACACACACACACACACACACACATTCAATTCAATTCAATTCAATTCAATTCAAATTTAATCCTTTGACCCCTGCTGGGGCATGGAGGATACAAATGTAACAAAGAGAAATACGAAACTCACTCAGAACAATGTGTGAACATAGTTGCGAAATGCTGAATTCTGGTGAACTGTAACGATCTCATTAAACAATCTTCCCATTTTTTAGAAACTTACTAATATTCAAACAAATGCGTCTTCCTTTTTTAAATAAATTACAAAAGTTGAAAACAGACTTTGGTTTTAGATATTTTTAGGGATGAATTTTTCACGAAGTTCATTATATTTTGGACATTCCATGATGCAATGGAATTCATCTCCAATTTCACCCATTTCACAGTTACGACAAATACGCAATTCTCTTGGAACATTATGGTGTCTTCCAATTTCAATTTGCAATTTATGGTTACTACATCTAAATTTGAATAAAGGTATAACATAAATATCTGGTAAGGTAGAAATATAATGTTCTTTTCCAAAGACAGTCTTTATACTTTTATAGAATACACACTTGTTGCTGTTTTCAAGAGAACTGCGCCAATCACGAGCATAATTATTTTGCAACTCCTTTTTAACACACTTACATAAGTTATTTCTGTTTGTGAATGAATGAGATTCCCAAACACAATCAAAACCAGTTTCAAATAAAATGCTTTTAACATAACTAAGCCATGGTGAAACGAAAATTCCTTTTGTATATAGTTCATGTAAGATATTATATACTTTGTTTGAATACTTCTTAGAATCAGGAACAACTAAGTTAGCCCAGAACCTTATCATTCTTACTTTAATCAGTACAGATAAAGGATAGATTCCGGTTTCACCATAAATCATTGAAGTCATTGTAGTTTTATTTAATCTAAATAAATACTTTAAAAAACGTAACTGTAACTTTTCTAATATATCAACATTTTCATAACCCCAAATTTCACAACCATACAACAACACAGGTACAACTATGGAATAAAATAATTGTATGCAAACATCAATTGGCAATTTCTGCTTCCTTGCAATTTGTAATAATGAAAACATTGCCTTGACAGCCTGATTATAAGCACATTTTTTGCTTTGTAAAACGAACCTGTTCTGTTGAACTCGATGCCTAAGTATTTAATTGAATTAAGAACCTCTATTTTTTCATTCCCAAAGAAAAAAATTTCACGCAAATGAAAGACAACTATGAAAGACAACTATTTTTGTTTTCTTTGGATTTACTTCTAATTGCTTTTGCATGCAATATATATGTAAGGCATTAAGTTCACCCAATCTTCTGGTATAATACCAGAATCCAAAATACGATTAAACAATAAACAATAAAACATTGTCATATAAGGAACACTATTCTTTATATATTCATTCCTTACTAAATCAACTCCTGCTGCTTTATTATTCTTTAAACATTTATATTTAATGACTCTTTCAATGTCATCCTCAGTAATTGAATCATTTAAAATGTCTAGATTGATATTTCCTTCAGATACTTCATTACTAAAAATGATATCATTACATCCAGTATTTTGATTAAGGGACTGGAAATGATTTTTAAGCTCTTCAAGAGGTATAGGACACGATGAAGCTTTTTTGCCTTTAATTTTCCTCCAATAATCCCTTGGATTTCTAGTTTTTAAAGCTCGCAATTCTCTCTGCCATTTTCTCGTTGCTCTTCTTTCAGATCGTCTCAAAACATTTTTATATTCTTTGCTTTTAGCAGCAAGATTATTTAGATTAGGCACAGTATTTGAACATTTAACTTTATGCTTTGCTTTAAAGTACTGGCTTCGAGAAACCTTACACTCCTTATCAAACCAGCTTTGATTCTGCCTCGTTGAATATCTATTATTGTAAGTATTAGAGTAAGTACCAAATGTATCCTTCGCTGAATCAACCAGAATTGACGAAAACCGCTTATTCATTTCACTGATTGATATTGTGCCTTGTTCAAATAAAGTTACAATTTCATCAACATTGTAATTTGCTAAATGTTCTTTATATTCATTACATTTGTTGTTATCCCATCTTCTAATCTCTGCACCATCATACCTTTGATGCAGAGAGTGTTTAGTACCATTAGGTTCATTGAAAACAAAACAGGTTTTAACTGGAAGAGACAGGCATAATGGGCAATGCACATCAGAGAACAACGCATCAAAAACATCAACTTTAAACTTACTTGCATTTTCCATCAAATATCTAGAACCAATGATATAATCAACAACTGTGCTTCCTTTACATGTGCATGTTCCAATACCAGCATCTGAACCAATTCTTCCGTTAAAAATGTATATTGACAGTGATTTACATAAATCTAAGAGACGATAACCATAATTATTAGGCCTCTGCTTATCTTGAGATGATCTTTGACAAGGTTGGAAATTATCTTCGCTCATATCATAGAGAACATCGGAGAACACAGACTGACATAACAATCCTTATAATTTATCTTGTAATGATAGCAATTCCGTTTCAATCACATCAAACAGTTCAACATTGCTATAAACTGAACTTTCGGGAGGGATGTATACGCCACCAATCAGACAGTCTTTATCATAACCTGACAATGATCTTTTTAATAGACACCAAGCCACACATCCACCAGAATAAGGTAAAATCTCCACACACGTAGATAGCTTGCTTTTGATGGCTATTCCAATACCACCAGAACGTCGATTAGACAGGCATTTTCTGTTAAACAGTTTAATGTCATATCCCCAGTCACTGAAGCAATCAGAGATAAATAAAGCATCTTGGTCATCAGTTTTAGTCTCAAGGAAAACGGCAATGTCGAATAGTTGAATATAGTTCACAAATTCCAAACACTGGAGACGGGAACGCAATCCACACACATTTAAAGATACAAAAGCCAGCTCACGATCATGGCGAACAGTGTGATCCACATCCATATCAAGAACATAGTCATCGTTGACATCACAATTAGAAACGCAAGCTTGAAAGCAAAAGGGATTCACAGTTGAAGTTACCGCACTAGATGATCGCTCATCAGAAGATTGATTGGAAGAATAGAAACATTTACCAACACATAGACAAGATGAAGAATGAGTACTGCTACAAGCACATAGCGTTGAGACTACACATGAGTCAGATGAATCACCACGACCTCCGGCAAACCCCTATATATACGAGAGAGAGAGAGAGAGAGAGAGAGAGAGAGAGAGGGAGAGAAAGGAAACAATGCCTTCGGTGTGTAAAGATGCAGCTGGTGCAATAGCCCGTGCAGATGTAACTAGACTTTTAATAAATATCCGTGTCTCTCTGTCTGTCTGTGTCTGTCTGTCTGTCTCTCTCTTTCTCTCTCTCTCACACACACACACACACACACACACACACACACACACACACACACACACACACACACACGCACACGCCCGCGCACACGCACTCATACACGGAGACACCCTCAGACACACAGACGGACACACACAGGCACACACACACACACACACACACACACACACACACACACACACACACACACACACACACACACACACACACATACAGATTCAGGTTCAGATTCAGATCTTTATTCTGTTAGGCCATAGCCCCTCAGAAGGGGGTACAAAGATAGAACAATATTCTGTAACCAAAGCAAAGAAGCGAACAAAATAAAGCATAACCACAAAAACAATCTTTTTAAGGTTTAAACCTTCGAAGCATTAATTAATTTCAATGCACATAGTTTACTATTTGCAAATGCCACTACACAGAAATAACAATCAAGAATACACTGATGAAAAATTAACCTATGCTGCGACGAACCTCCGAATCTTAAATGCTTTGCTCAAATATAATGCGAACTGCTTTACAAGTGTTTCATTCCTTGATGTCATTAACATAATTAGCTTAAATAAGCACGGTTGTCTATAGTATTTTTGCGGAATAAACTCTTGTCGAACATTACTTAGTTCCTGGCAAGATAAAATAAAATGAACTTCATTATCAACTGCCTCGTGGCATAACGGGCAAAGGGGATTATCATCACCGCGTTGTCTATAGCAATTGAAATGTCTATTTATTTCTGTGATACCGAATCTAAATTTTGTTAAGATGCATCTCAAATATTTGTCGAGGTTCATAGAAAAATACACGGGCACATTATGCTCTGCGTTTACGATAGATATCAAACCTGTCACTTTCCTGAACATGAGAATACCAGCTTTGCCATCTACAATCTATTAATCTCTGACGAAATTCAAGAATGAAACTAGCTATGTCTCCGACGCCCTGGCTTTCCCATACAAAGCCAAATCCACACTCATACAGCTTTGATCTTACTCGCGAGGCCCAATTCATATTGCCTCTGGCATCCATCTCAACTAACATGTTGTAAGCTTTATGGGGTAACCTATGTGGCTGCATTCTCGTTAACGAGACTTCTAATAAATAGCCGTGACTCACAAACACACAACACACACGCACGCACGCACGCACGCACAAATGCACGCACGGACGCGCGCACGCGCACACACACACACACACACACACACACACACACACACACACACACACAGAGAGAGAGAGAGAGAGAGAGAGAGAGAGAGAGAGAGAGGGGGGGGGAGAAAGGAAACAATGCCTTCGGTGTTTAAAGATGCAGCTGGTGCAATAGCCCGTGCAGATGTAACTAGACTTTTAATAAATATCCGTGTCTCTCTGTCTGTCTGTGTCTGTCTGTCTGTCTGTCTGTCTGTCTGTCTGTCTGTCTCTCTCTCTCTCTCTCTCTCTCTCTCTTTCTCTCTCTCTCTCTCTCTCACACACACACACACACACACACACACACACACACACACACACACACACGCACACGCCCGCGCACACGCACTCATACACGGAGACACCCTCAGACACACAGACGGACACACACAGGCACACACACACACACACACACACACACACACACACACACACACACACACACACACACACACACACACAGAGAGAGAGAGAGAGAGAGAGAGAGAGAGAGAGAGAGAGAGAGAGAGAGAGAGAGAGAGAGAGAGTTTCTTATTAAACCACGCTTGTGTAATCTGATGTTGATGACACAGTTGGATACAAACGGGACCAATATTTCCGGTACGAGTGCTGGTATCATCGCCAGATTATACACGAATTGGTTTTTATTTGTATCATTATAAGCCCGCCCGTCTGTGAATGTTCTAAGGAAACTTGCCACATACGGTTAAAAAAAAAACCCGCTGAGCTGGAGGGAAGAGACACGGCGAAACAACCCCGCTTGTAGCTGTATCTGACTCCCTGCAACTGGCAAGGAGACAAAGGTGATTGATGCAAGTATGCCGAGACGGGTTTGGCGCGAACGCTGCTGCTGAGCTGAAAGCCTGTGTTGTTTATATTATTGTAAGCATTTCTTCAACAATGGGTTCCCCCTCTTCTGTTCCCTTCCAGCTATGCTCTAACGCTTCAGCGACCCGCCTGCCTGCTAGCCTCTCTGTCTGTCTGTTAGTCTGTCTGTCTGTCTGTCTGTCTCTCTCTCTCTCTCTCTCTCTCTCTCTCTCTCTCTCTCACACACACACACATGCTTCCGTGCGTGTGTGCGTGCGTGCGTGCGTGCGTGCGTGTGTGTGTGTGTGTGTGTGTGTGTGTGTGTGTGTGTGTGTGTGTGTGTGTGTGTGGAGAGAGAGAGAGAGAGAGAGAGAGAGAGAGAGAGAGAGAGAGAGAGGAAGGAGGGAAGAGTGACGGGAGTGACGGAAGAGCGGGGTGGAGGGGGATATGAATTTGGTAGGACGGGTAGGAGAGAACGGACACAGAAGCTGGCTAACTTCGGTAAGGTAAGATTTCCATCCCTCACCCTCCCTTTTTTTTCTTTTTTCTTTATTGTAAAAGAGGGACCATCATTGTTTCATTGATGCATCTCTTTTTTTGGGGGCTGACAAGCTTAATACGGGGGGAAATTTTCGTTATAAATGGTACAGTGATTCCTTAAGCTTACAGCCAACAGAAAGACGTTCAGACCTTGCAATGGCAAGTGATAATCACCGGCAGATATAATAATGATAATAGTGATAGTCGTAGTAGTTGTTGTTGTAGCAGCAGCAGCAGCAGCAGTTGCTGCTGCTGCAGTTATAGTAGTAGTAGTAGTAGTAGTAGTAGTAGTAGTAGTAGTAGTAGTGATCATCATAGTAAAAGACAAACACGACCTTTCTTTACTAACGCTTTAAGCATCCAACGACTTTGTTTTCTTTGGCCTGTTGTTATCTTTGAATGAGGAGACCCCACCTAATGATAAGACATTGCCGCGCTCTGCTGCAAACGGTCTTCTATCACTATTTCGCGAGAGAAAGACCAGAAGGTATCCTGTGTGTGTGTGTGTGTGTGTGTGTGTGTGTGTGTGTGTGTGTGTGTGTGTGTGTGTGTGTGTGTGTGTGTGTGTGTGCGTGCGTGCGTGCGTGCGTGTATGTTTAAATGAGACCGCATTGTAAACGACGCGTTTATGTGGTAAAATACTTGTTGTGCCGTACTGTACTCTTATTATTATCATGCCTGACTCTGTACATGTACTTAAAAACTGTCCGACTGTTTTCGAGTGACCATGTGAAGAAACAGACAATACAGATAGATTAAAAATGATGAAAATAAAAACCCGTGCTCCTTAGCGCTTCATCTGTTTGTGTGGAACAGAAGCAAGACAAGCTAAGAGTTGGAGAGACCACCTCCTCTTATTCAGCCTCACCCCCCCCCCCACCCCCCTCCTCTGCCTGACCCCTCCCACCTTCTCCCCTTTCCGCACCCCTGCCTGTCTGTCTGTTTGTCCGTCTGTCTACCTGTCTCTGTCTCTTTCTGTTTCTCTGTCTCTCTCTTGTTCGCTTCCTCGCTGTATCGCTCGCTGCCTTTCTCCCTCCCTTTTCCCCCACCTATTATCTCTTTCAGTCTCTGTCTGTCTCTGTCTCTGTCTCTTTGTCTCTGTCTCTGTTTGTCTGCCTGCCTGCCTGCCTGTCTGTCTGTCTGTCTCCCTCCCTCCCTCTCACTCACTCGCTCGCTCTCTCTTTCAGTCTCCCCCTTCCCTCCCTTCCTCCCTACCTACTCCTCTCTTCTCGCTCTGTCCATCCCTTCCTTTCTCTATCTGTGTGTGTGTGTGTGTGTGTGTGTGTGTGTGTGTGTGTGTGTGTGTGTGTGTGTGTGTGTTTGCAATTTCCCTTCGGACCAGAGCAACGGGCTATCTTATTTTCCATTTCCAAGGCCTTCGCCAAGGAGTGGATAATGTTTTCATCACCGTCTGTCAATTTCTTTGATTCTATGTGAACCAGAATACGCCAACAATACTGAAACGACCCGTTCGTTCTTTTCACGCACAAACTACCGAGCCGATGTGAAGAAAGCTTTGGGAAAAGATGGAACATGGCCCCCAAGACAAAGCCACTGAGGTTTGGGTCGGTCAGTGGTGCGGATCAGGACGAAACGGCCTTGCAAGGATCTCTCCTATCTGTCTGTCTGTCTGTCTGTCTGTCTCTCTCTCTCTCTCTCTCTCTCTCTCTCCTCTCTCTCCTCTCTCTCTCTCTCTCTCTCTCTCTCTCTCTCTCTCTCTCTCTCTGTGTGTGTGTGTCAGTAGATCACGCTACTTTACATTGGAGAGAATATACCCGCTTGGACAGTAAAATCTAAACTCAATGAAACAGTGGAATGATTCCTATACTTTCATGTTGACCTTCAATTTTCTTCAATCAAACGCTTACGTCTTCTATAGGGGGTAAGCTAGAACCACTGACCATTCGCGCGCGCGCGCGCACACACACACGTACACACACACACACACACACACACACACACACACACACACACACACACACACACACACACACACACACACACAAAAGGGCGCTTACGTGCGCGTGCACGGGCACACACACATTCACACGCGCGCGCTATCCATCTGTCTTCAAAAAATTATGCTGTCTTGATGTCCTGGGCTCCGCACCTTGTAAAACAAACTGTGTGTGTGTGTGTATATATATATATATATATATATATATATATATATATATATATATATATATATATATATATATATAATATGCTGCAGGGGACGTACGCTGCATTTCCACCGACTGCCAAGAAGCCTAGGTCGTGTGATGTAAAACACATGGGACGTTGTACTGTGAGATAGTGGGACGCTTCGACTGAACCGGTGACATTCTTGTCGATTATCCTGCGCGCAGACGTAAATCGCGGAACCAACTGTTGCTTTTGGTACTCCTTGTTTGTATGTTTTTACTTTTATTTTCGTTTTATGGGCGAAATAGAAAAAATGCTTTGGGGGGGGGGGGGGGGGGAGGACAAGAAAACAGTGGTACATACATATATACATTCTTCTTAAAGGAGTGAAAAGACACGGTAAACAAAGAAAAAGAAAAGAAAGATCGCAAACACAAGAACTCCCAGAAGACTGAGAACCTAAGCATCATCCGTACATTTTGTGAGTGTGTCTGTGTGTCTGTCGGTGAGCATGATAATGAAACGAAATGAGTTGAGTACGTCGTCATTAGGTTGTATATGATTGTTTTAAGGACCACTTTCAAGAAATTGAAAACTATTAACAATTAGTAAGTAAACCATATTAGCCTTCATTTGTGTATTGCATATCGCTAGTGCATGCAGCGCTTGAAGTCACGATCTGATACTTTTTTGTTTAACTTGCTTTGTAGGATGAGTATTAACAAACGAGCGCGTTTTGCAGTCTTTTGGATTAAGCTTGACGAAATGTCTGATAAGAAGCAAGCAAATAAACCTACGATCAAAATGAGATGCGTTAGCACAAAAAGGCTCCGAAAGTGAAAGGTCTTTTCAACCCACCCACCCCTCCCCCACTTCGGCCGTCCCGCCTCCCATCTTTCCCCTGCTCGGTTTTTCCCCTTCCCTACCCGCCCCCCCTCCCCCCCCCCCGCCCCCACCCCCACCCCTACTCCTTTCTCCATCTCACCCTCAACTCATCCTATTGCCCTATCTTCTCATGTTCCTTTTCAAACACCCCATCCTTCGCTTCTTTCTCCTTTCCGTGTTCATCACCGTCTTCAGTCCCTCTTCCCCCATCTCACTCACTGTCTCCGCGTCCTGCTTCTGCATGCATGGCGATGATTAAAAGCATGCTATCGACTGGTCTGCTGTAGTGATTGATTGCTGCCTTCACTTCGGTGCACGTGCGACGCGTCTGGCGCATATGGCTTTCATCTCTCTCTCTCTCTCTCTCTCTCTCTCTCTCTCTCTCTCTCTCTTCTCTCTCTCTTTATTGATCTCTCCATTCCGTCTTGCGTGTTGTTCTTTTTTTTTTCTACCTGTTGGTTGGCGTGTTTTTGTTTTTCTAACCTCGTGAACACGTTTAATTTCCATTTGTATCAATAAGGTTCTGATACACGAAACTGAATTCTATATTTCTTCTTTATTTCGGACTATCCCATCTTCTGCCTCCTTTTTTTTAAAAAATTCTGTATTGCTCACATCCTGCATTTCGTTTTTTTTTTTTCTTTCTTCGTCGTTTACACCAACAGGGATGCTATGTTTATCCTTGTATCTGTTGGCTTGTTTGTCAGGAAGATGAGGGAAAAGTCTGTGAACTGTTTCAATAAAACTTTGTGGAAAGGTCGAATGTGGCACATGGACGAAATCGATCAATGTTGATGCTGATTTCGATCAAAGAACGGGTCCAAAATTCTTTTTGAAAGTAGGATTTGACCACTGGGTGGAGGTACAAAAGAGAGAGAGAGAGAGAGAGAGAGAGAGAGAGAGAGAGAGAGAGAGAGAGAGAGAGGTGCATGCACACGCACAGGCAAGCGCACGCTTGCACCTCACACACACACACACACACACACACACACACACACACACACACACACACACACACACACTCGTGTGTGTGTGTGTGTGTTAAAGAGTGAAAGGGGGAGGGACGGGGAGGGGGGGGGGGGGGCGGCAGGGAGACAAACATGTCCTTCATGCACACGTCCCGTTTTATCCGAGAAAACGTGACACTTGAAGCATGGCAATGAATTATTGTCGACTCCAAACTGCTTCTCTCGCAAATCAACGTTTTAAGCCTGTCACCAATGATGCTTGGAACCACAGATTTCATGGCTTGTCCGGGCACAAATCTCACCAAGCCTACAGAAAATCCTTTGTCTGAGAAGAAATTGGGGGGGGGGGGGGGGGGGGGGGGGGGGGGGGGGGGGAGGGAATCTGTGTGCGGGTGGAGGGGTAGAGGTGGGGATGTTTGGAGGGTGTGTGTGAAGGGGCCAGGATATATTTTATTAGCTAGATACTTGAAATAAAGTTTAGTGTCGAGCATGGGAATTTAGCAGGGAAACAAAAATAAAATTTCGGATAACGAAAATCATTTGAAAACATTTTAAAACTATTCCCTAACACGATGCGAAAACAAAATTTGCAAAGCAGGCAAACAAACAATTAGACAGGTATGGTACGTGCACAGAAAAATGTGTTTCTCTTTTCAGCTAGAACGGGGGAAATAATTTCATGTAGCACACACACACACACACACACACACACACACACACACACACACACACACACCACATCACTCACTCACTCACTCACTCACTCACTCACTCACTCACTCACTCACTCACTCACACATACACACACACACACACACACACACACAAGTCAAGGGGGGACACACACACACACACACCACACACACACACACACACACACACACACACACACACAACACAAGTCAAAGGAAAGCAGGGTACATTCTTTTTAAAGGTAAATTTCAAAATGGAGTGACTGAGGGCGGCGAATGAAGCAAAATTTAGAAAGAGAGGGGGTTAGTTACCGCCAAGGACATTGAAAAACAAAGCACAGGACAAGACAATGCATTTCGACCTCTTGGGTCTTCTTTTTTTTTTTAAAGGTAATTATTTATCCTCGGATAAATACAACAGTATAAAAACCTCAGTATTTCAACACCATCAAGCTAGTACTTATGGTGTGTTCAAAATGTTTTGATTTACATAAGCGAAAAACGCAATGACCAGAGACTATTTGAAGTTGAAAAGAAAGGAACAAACAGAATACGATGAAAGTGAATGAAAATCATAAACATTGTAAAAGAAAAAGAAATGCGACAAGCAGTCTAAGAGACCACACACAATGTCAAATGATTTTCAGAGAGAGAGAGAGAGAGAGAGAGAGAGAGAGAGAGAGAGAGGAGAGAGAGCGAAAGAATTTTGCTCCATACGTTTTCTTTCTGTAAACGTGTGTACCAATTATGCAACAGTTAACGAGCGTTCCAATTTTGATTGAAAGTGATTCGAAACCGGTTTCAATATCGTTTCATTACCGTCGCCTGTGAGGGCTTGGTTACCACGAAAAATACCTACTTCAAGTAAAATGGGAACATAGAAGTCTTTCCTTCTGCATTGTGGTTTCAAAAGCCTTTTTTCTCCTTGGGTTTGGAACGCAAAAATCATTATCACAGTTGCAGGTTTTAGCCTCGAGGATGAAGTATTGTTCCTCTGGTCCATAGGTCTTGGGGTTGTCCCTCGTCTGAAACAGCGAAACAGCGAGGTAGCAGATTGTCACTTTGGCGACATTTGTGTGGACTCCATTTCTTCAAGTTCTGCGGATGTGACTTTGAACCGAGTCGCGCGTGTAAGACGTGTTCATTAAGAATGAATGAATTTCATTCATTCACTCTTGTGTTCATTAAGAGAGAGAGAGAGAGAGAGAGAGAGAGAGAGAGAGAGAGACGCATTGATCTCTCGTTTAGACATCAGTTTAGGTGATAGAACGTGGCTTTTTAATGGAGAAATTAAAAACGGTCATACAGACACAAACTTCAAAATTATGGTGAACCTCAGATTTCTGTCTGAAGAACGCGTAAGAACAACGCAGAACAATATATTCACCACCTGGGATACAAGATGTTTGTGTTTTGTTTTATTCTTATCGTTATGTACGTTCAAGTGTTTGTTTTTGATGCACGGATCGTGGGGAATATGTGAACTGAAGTCGACGTTTCTCTCGCAAACTGCCGTTCCGACGTCCAGTGTGAAACAGGACTAAGGGCATCAGCAACGTGTAAGACTTGCCTCGGAGGTTCTTGCATCGCTCCTCACACGTTGTGTCTGATTCTATCCTGTACCTTTAATTCTTACCTCGCATGCCATCAGGGCGATCCCATAGCCACCAGCGTGTACTCTTAACACATACGCGGAGATACAGGCCATCACCAGCTGGCGCCTCCACACGCATCATTTTGTTTCCGCGCGCACACGTACGCACGTATGTGCACGTACGCGATGTTCGCAAGGGGTCAGCCCGCTATTGCGCGGCCCGCTATTGCGCGGGCCCGCTATTGCGCGATTATTGCGCGATTGCGTGGGCCCGCTATTGCGCGGGCCCGCTATTGCGCGACAGTTAGGGTTAGGGTTAGGGTTAGGGATAGGGTTAGGGTTAGGGTTAGGGATAGGGTTAGGGTTAGGGATAGGGTTAGGGTTAGGGATAGGGTTAGGGTTAGGGTTAGCCGCGCAATAGCGGGCCCGCGCAATAGCGGGTCCCCGCAATAGCGGGGGGATTGATGGCTGGTGGGTGGGAATGTCCGTGCGCGCGTGCGCGTGCGTTTGTGAGTGTGCTCACTTATGTATATGCGTGTGTGTAGGTAGGTGCGCAAGTACCTGTTGACCGTCACTGCGACAGCGACGTTGTTTTGTTTTCGTTTGAACGTTTGCTGTGGTGCCCCTTTTTCCTAAAAACCCCTCACAATTTTAAATTCTTTTTTGCTGTCCAGCACGCCAGCTTTTGATTGTAATTGGGGACTCGGCCGCTTTTTTTAAAAACCCTTTACATCATTTTACTTCCTTATTACTGTCCACGACACGCCAGTTTTTCGATTGTAATTTGGGGGGACTCTGAATGAAAAAGTGCGCACGTCGAAAGTGGACACTAGTGTCTCTTTTGCTTTGTCATTTTTGCCGTATGTCCTTTTTGGAATGGTTTGAGAGCATCGTTCCAAAGTTTTTTTTTGGTCTTTAAGGGAAAGGTTTGGGGTGTATTAAAAACCCCCAACTGTGGGGGGTTGTAATGAATCGTTTCGCACTGCCTGAGGTTTGGGATGAAAAGGGGCACAGAGGCCGGAGGTTTCCCCCCGGGGGGTGGGGGGGGGGGGGGGGGGGGGGGGGTAGGGGGGACTTGAAAGCAAGCTGACCCTGTAAAAACCCGGATGGAAGGAACTCTCTCGCGCCCCCCCCCCCCCCCCCCCCCCCCCCCCCCCCCCCCCCCCCCCCACCCCTCCCGTCCCTCCAGGTCAGCTCTTTGAAATGGTTTTCTGGGAAGGGAAAAAAAATAAAAAAAAAGGGGAAGTGAAAAACAAAACGACGAAAGAACAGAAAGAAGGAAAGAAGGAAAAGAGTTTAGATGCAAATGATATTTTTAATTTAAAAAAAAGCAAAGAAAGAAATAGAAAAAAAAGGAGAAAAAATTTGAACAAAAATCTGTTTCGTTGTGATCTTGTCGTCAGCAGTTTGTTGAGAAATGTACAGTTACTTCAGTTTTCTCAGGGCGTTGGCCCAAAAGGTTAATATAATCCACCTATTTCAGAATGTTTGTACGTCATCTTTCATAAGTGAGAACTCCTTAAAACATCAGTCATTTCTTCTTTCCGCCTTCTGAAAACCCCCGCTGATGGAGTCTATGCTTGTCGTCTGTTGTCTGTCTGTTGTTCCTTCTTCTCCGTCGCTCTCTCTTCTTTTCTGTCTGATGTCTGCTCCTCCCCTCTCTGTGTCTCTAAGTGTTTTTTCTTGTCTGTCTGGTGGCCCGGGTCTCTCTGTCTGTCTGTCTGTTGTCTGTTGTCTGTCTGTCTCTCTCTTCTCTCCTCTTTGTGACCTGAGTGCTTGTTGTCAGTCTGTCTGGTGTTTTTCGCTTTGTCTATGCCTCTCTCTTCTCTCTCTCTCTCTCTCTCTCTCCTTTTTTTTGTGTTTTCTGTCTTTTCTTCTCTTTCTCTCTCTCCTCTCTCTCTCTCTCTTCTCTCTCTCTCTCTCTCCTCTCTCCCCTCTCTTCTCTCTCAAAAAAGGGTGACGGAATTGTTACCCCGTATTATTCACCCGAATTTGAATTTGGTACTCTCGAAAAGAATTTTTCAGGGCCCTGGCGGGTCTTTTTATCTTGAATTTGAGAGAACGTGTCCTGGGTTGCCAGTTCCAAATAAAGGGGGGGAGAGGAGAGAGGGGGAAGAGCGAGGAGAGAGGGGGGGGGGGGAGGGAGAGAGAGAGAGAGAGAGAGAGAAGAGGGGGAGAAGGGGGAGAGAGGAGAGAGAGAGAGAGAACAAAACAGAAAAAAAGAAATGTGGACGGGGAGACAGAGGGAATATTTAATAAAACGAACACAAAAAAGAAAAAAAAAAATAAAAAAGCGAGAGCTCCTGAATCATCCTTGTGATCTTTTTGTCAGCGTGTATCGGAGAAAGTGGGCTGCAGTCCCCGTCAGATTTGCCATAAAAGTAAAAAATCATAATCTTTTCAGAATGTTTATCCGTCCCTTTAATCGGAAAGCTGATATCCCTTTGGGGGGGGAGGGGGGGGGGGGGGGGGGGTATTGGGAGATCGAACCGGGGAGGGGGGGAAGGGGGGAAAGTGTCTTTAATTCAATGTATCACCATCTTCCGGAAATTCTGTTTTGTTATTTTGGTTTTTTTTTTTGTCGTGTTCTTACCTCTGTCTTAAAAAAAAAAAAAGTAGAGAAAAAAAAAGGATAAAAAGTAATGTGGGCCTCTGACGTTTTTTTGGGCCGGGATATATCTCCGTTTTTCTAGAATCAGAAAAAAAAAAAGTTGTCGTTCGAACTGTTCCCGTTTTTGGGCAGTTTTATTTGTTGTTTTTTTTGGGTTGCAGATTGTCAAAAGTGTTCAGGTACTATCAACGTTGTTGCAGTGTCTTTTTGCCAATAATGGCTCGTTTTTTTGTGTGTGTGTTTTGTGTGTGTGTTGGGGGGGTGTTGTGTGTGTGTTGTGTAACCTGGGGTTGTCAGTGGAGGAAGGACTAGCGCACAGCCCAAACACACACCACAGCTTGCTTACAATCTCATTCATATATCATCCCATTCGTCACATCAAACCACTAGTAAAGTCTTTTAACTTTACTATACATGATCATAGAAAGAAAACATCAATGCATATGGAATAAAACAAAATAAAACATTCTCTCTTTCCTTGAACTTCACAAAATCATTATCTAAATCATCATTAACTAACCCGGGTATAAACAGATTTCTACTTTACCGGGCCAGGTGGATCTTAAACTATTCACAAAATCACTGTCTTTTTTTTTCTTTTTTTTTCTTTTCACTGTCACTTTCACAAGCACGACACAACTGCTGGCACTGGTATTGGTCTGCGGCACTGGCGTTGGTCTGTGGTTCTGCTTGACGAAGTGTACGCTGCCAGGTATGAGGTCGAACCCCCGGTTCAGATGGAACAGTGACTATCAACATCGATCGTTCTCCTTTCTTTCTTCCTGCATTAACGCTTGCACTCTCTCTCTCTCTTTTAGTCTGCTCTATCAAATGGACATGGTTGCTTTTCTTTTCCTTTTCTTTTCTTTCTTTTTCTCTTATTAGTTAGCAACTCTCTCTCTCCACATCTCTCTTTAGTCCTCCCTCTGCAGCCCTCTATCTGGTGCAAAATGCCTCAACTCGGTTCTCTTCTCTCCTCCCCTCATCTCTCTTCTCTTCTCTCCTGCAGAGCTTACACTCAGAACCTCTCTCTCTCTCACTGTCTCTCTGTTCGTTCTCCCTCCCTCTCACTCACGCATTATTTTTATCCCCCCACCTACGTGTCCAAGGGCGAGGTACCATTGGTCAGTATTTTTACCGCCTCGTACCCGAAGTTATCTCCCTCAATTCCTTTGGGGAATTCAAATCATGACAGTCACGCCTACACGCCTTACTCTCTGTGGTGGTCAATTGGTATTTAATTGATTAGCTTGATTTCACCCCCACCACACATACCTTCTCCCTCTCCCTTTCCGGCGACGTCGAAAAATTGGCTAGATCAGTCTGGCCCAGACGTTGCAATTAGGTCGGGCCAACCTATTGAGACGTTGGTCAGCCACTCCGACTGTCTACAGGGCCGATGCTGTCTCCGTGGAAGATTAGGATTAGTTCCCTCGCTGTGCTCAAATTGGCCGGATGAGTTGACCCGGGCGCGAGACTCGTTTGACCAGACATCGAGGCGTCGGTCAGTTTACTTAGTCCGTCTGGCGGGACAGACCGTTCTCCGTGGAGCCTCTCCCCTATGCTTAATTGGCTGGATCCGACATATGGGGCCGTCTGGCCTGACGCCCAGGATATTTGAGTTAGAGCTTATGTCCAAACACAGCTGGCGACGGACACGACTTTGGTTGTGTTATTTTGCCCGTGACAATTTCCCCCTTGCAAAAAGACCATGCACCGCATTGTCTCAAAACAAACGGTAAAAAAAAAGACAACAACCGAATTTGTGACACACGCTACACGTGCAAAAGTTTGAAAAATACTTTACAACCAACGGTTTATAAATTATAAATATATCATTAGTGAATACCACTCCAATGAGTTATCATTGACGTGCGCTCTTGGTTATTTCAACTCATTTTATAAACACCTCTGTGCGCACTTATGCAATTCCCCTACCTGCGGATTTGCCATATCTTCTCTTCACATTCTTATGAAAGCACAATATAATATGATCACGATCCATGACACTTCACTGGGGAAATCTCCATCCTCACTTATTGCAAATAATGCATCACTACACAAGCGACTGTATGCTCCAAGCATAACTACATTCACATGAACAAGTCTCACAAAGAAAATATGAACAAGTCTCACACAAAAAATATGAACCATAGCCAACTGGGAAAGTGAACCCATACCCATCAACATAACTGTAATCAACACATATTATCAACAAAGCACCCCGGATATGACTGACTTCCTCTGAGTTGCAGCCTTGCTAAAACTACACGGCTTAAATAGTCAGCTCCGACATTCTGTCGACCTGGAATTTACTGCACTCGATACCTGTAGGGCTCCCAGTGCCATTGCCCAACGCAGAACCCTGCTGTTTTTCAGCTTGCCTCCTGCAGGAATTTGAGTGGTTGTTAAATCTGTCTCTATCACGAACTCTTTCCCATACAAGTATTTGTGGAACTTCCTGCCCCACACGACGCAAAAACACTCCTTCTCTACAGTTGCGAAACCCTTCACACTTTGTCAACTTCCTGCTAGCATACCTCACGGGGAAAAACTCGACCCTTCATACCCCTGCAACAAAAACCGAACCTTTCCACCGCCTGATGCATCTGTCCGCAACAAAAAGGGTTTTTGACATATCCGGTAGCTTCAAGATGGGACGGGAACCTAGTCTTTCCAGCACCGTCTGCAGTGCTTGCTCTTGCAGGTCTGACCACTCGACCACTGCCGGTTTCCCTGCTTTGACCAAATCACTGAGAGGACTCGTGATTGCTGCTAAATTTTGGAACAAACTCCTCAAAAGAAACCAATAAAACCTAGCAGATTTCCTGACTTCTGTTTTGGTCTTTTGTCTCTCTGAATTCATCATCTTCTCCCCCTTTCCCTTTCTGGCTCCCTTGTGTCGCCTCCGACAAAAAAAACCTAGGAACTCCTACTGTCTAGCCCTTCATACAGTGACACATCCTGTTGACTCTTCTGGAAAAACTTAGGTAACAAAATCTCCCCTTCTTCTGCTGGGTCTCTTTCACCTCAACAATGATTGTTTGCTGCGCCTATGTGCTGAGTCTCACGCTGAAAAATTTTTGCGGAGAAAAAATTCGCATGGAAAAGTTTTAGTTTCCCATTCACATCAATTCGGTAATCCCGACCGACCTTTTCAGTGATGGTGAATGGTCCTTTCCAATGCTTTCAGCAGCTTGTTGTGCCCCGTGGGAAGCAGTACCAGGACTTGATCTCCCGCCTTGAGGGATTGCTTCCTCACCTTCCTGTCATATTGCTTCTTCTGAACGCCCCTAGCCTTCTGCAAAACTTTCCTTTCCCAACCTTACATGTCTCATACCTGTGCCCACTTTGGAACAGGGCGGGGATTGGGCCATCAGATCAAACAGCCACTCTCCTGAATGGTGTGTCAATTAAAGGGGGATGTTTAAGAGGGGGCCTTCCTTTTTAAACCCCTCTTGTGGCTACCTTTGACCCCACGTCACATGACATGCAGAAACGTTTTTATGTCTGCCATTGCCCCTGGCCAATAAAAGTCATCAAAGATTCGGTCAGCTGTTTTGCTGGTGCCGAGATGACCCCGCCATGAGCGCTCGTGACCCACTGACATGACAGTGTCACGATAACCTGCTGGTACCTCTAACTGAGTGGTCACCTTACCTGTCTTCCCCTTGGTGAACACTCGGTACAACAGCCCCCCTTTCACAAGAAATTCTGTCTCACCCCCTCAAACCCTCCATTTTTCTCTCCACCTCTTGCCAACTCCCAAGACTTCCGAGCGAAGGGTCTTGTTCCTGCGCTGCCTTAAACTCATCAGGCGACACATCTATGCCTGATTTCCTTGCCGGAACGACTAACGGTTTATCAACCTTTTCCTCCTCTTTGCTCCGTGTTTGAACTGCTGCCCTGTAGCAGTCAACAACCAGGATCCCCTGGACCCCTTGCCCTGGAATATTTCCAATGATCAAATCATGAAGGGGTTTCTCCATCACCAACGCAGACAACTCGCCTGAGAAGTAAGGGGTACGTACTTCTATCTTAGCAACTGGAAACTCCCTCACAGTGCCATCGATTTTGAGTACAGGTCTGGATTTGCCCTGACAAATCCCCTTTCTCGACCAGCGTTGTTCTCACCACACCGCATGAACAACCAGTGTCTCGTTTAAAACTTTCACCCTCTGCTGGCCAATCCACCCTTCTTCCACTGGGGAACGAACCACTCAGCCTAGTGCCTCCATTCCCGACACTGACTGCTGTCCGTGCTAGCCATAGGCCGCACTCTACCCTCTTGATTTTGGGTCCTGTTTTGTTCCACTGCGGTCTTTCCCTTGAGACCCTTTATACCCCCTCTTGCCCAAAGGCTGCTGCCTTCTGGAACCTCATGCGACAATCCCTCGCCACATGTCCCTTCTTGTGACAAATGAAACACCTATTGTCCCTTTGTCCCCCTTTCTGCCCCACCCTGGGTTTGCAGATGTGCAGAAAACTCCCCCAGTCTCCCTTGCACTCTTCCACCTGTGCCTAGCACCTGTTTCTCCTGCACCTTTGTGCCCAGACGTGCCTCTCTATACACCTCTGCGAACTTCAACAACTCCCTGCTGTCTCTGGCTTTTCTCTCTTTCAAAGTATGGTTAACTCAGGGCCGCAACCTGACAAATCTGTTCCTTCATAAACCGCTCTTTCAATTCAGCGAACTCCTTCTTCGTACCGCTCAACTCTAACCATTTATCAAAATAGTGATCAAACGTGCACCAAACTGAGTGTAAAGTTTCCCCTGCTTGCAATCTAGCTGAACGAAATTTCTTTCTGAATCCTTCCTCTGTGAGGTCAAATCCCTTCATCAACGACTTTCCCTTTAAAGGCACCAAAGTCAGATTGTTGTTCTGCCGGTAAAGAGTGAAAATCTGTAATGCCTTACCAGTCAATAGCGCTGACAAAATGACTGCCCACTCTTCTGGGAAAGGGCCACCCTGACTGGTCGCAAACGTTTCGAAATGACTGATGTATGCATCAATCGAATCGGTTCCTTCAGGGGAAAATTTGGCAACTTTGGTCGGGGGGGCGTAACTGCGCACAGAGTCACTGGAAACTGAACTCCCTCCTCGGTGGTTCCCTTTGTATTTTCACTCGCTCTAACTCTAATTGGATCCTTAATCTTTCTGTTTCCTGCGCTTCCCTTAGTCTCTCTGTTTCCTGCGTTTCGTTAGCCTGATTAGTGTTAGCCTGAATCCTTAATCTTTCTGTTTCCTGCTTGCTATTTTTCCCCCGACACGTCGTCTTTCCGCGCGTTTCATCCCTTTCCATCTTTTGCTGGTTTTCAACCCAAAAGCTCGCAACTCTTCTCCCGCGTATCCTAAATCACGAGCGACGCTCACTAGTTGTTCAATAGGGGTGTTCTTTTCTTCCGCCATTATATCTCTTTTTTTTTTAACAAGATTTTATTATACGACAGCCAAACTGGTGGTTACCGCACGAGTGACGTAATAGCACAATCCTATGATGATTTATTAGCTTGGGACAACGTAATTAGTTTTTATAAGCGCCTAGCGCCTGACCCAACTATGAGAGCGAATTATAGGAAATATGTGCGAAATAAGTACTCTGGGGCTGAAATGCCCAAACCTAGTATTAACTATCTTGGAAGCAATGCCAAGCCTAGTATTTAACTATCTTGGGAACATACAGTAAGACAACACCTTGTCTTAGGATTACAACACTTGAAATCCCACCCCGCTTCCTCTCTGAGAAGTTGAAACAATTATAATAAATGGGCCAGAATTCCTGGCAGGCTCGCCAATAAATTGTCAACCTCGGGGTATGTCAGTGGAGGAAGGACTAGCGCACAGCCCAAACACACTCACAGCTTGGTTACAATCTCATTCATTATCATGCATTCGTCACATCAAACCAATAGTTAAAGTCTATAACTTTACTATACATGATCATAGAAAGAAAACATCAATGCTATGGAATCAAACAAATAAAACATTCTCTCTTTCCTTGAACTTCACAAAATCATTTATCTAAATATTTAATAACTAACCCGGGTTTTAAACAGATTTCTACTTTACCTGGCCAGGTGTCTTAATATTCACGAATCACTGTCTTTTCTTTCTTTTTTTTTTTTTCACTGTCACTTTCACAAGCACGACACAACTGCTGGCACTGGTATTGGTTGCTGGCATGGCGTTGGTCTGTGGTTCTGCTTGGACGAAGTGACGCTGCCAGGTATGAGGTCGAACCCCCGGTTCAGATGGAACAGTGACTATCAACATCGATCTGTTCTCCTTTCTTTTTTCCTGCATTAACGCATTGCACCCTCTCTCCCTTTTTCTAGTCTGCTCTATCAAATGGACATGGTTGCTTTTCTTTTCCTTTTCTTTTCTTTCTTTTTCTCTTCATTAGTTAGCAAATCTCTCTCTCCACATCTCTCTTTAGTTTCCTCCCTCTGCAAGACTCTATCTGGTGCTAATGCCTCAACTCGGTTCTCTTCTCTCCTCCCTCATCTCTCTTCTCTTCTCTCCTGCAGAGCTTACACTCAGAACCCCCTCTCTCTCTCTGTCTCTCTGTTCGTTCTCCCCTCCCTCTCACTCACGCATATTTATCCCCCCACCAACGTGTCCAAGGGCGAGTACCATTGGTCAGTATTTTTACCGCCCCGTACCGAAGTTATCTCCCTCTAATTCCATTGGATATTCAAATCATGACAGTCACGCCTACAACGCCTTATCTCTGTGGTGGTCAATTGGTCATTTAATTGATTAGTTGATTTCACCCCCACCACACACTACCTTCTCCCCCTCCCTTTCCGGCGACGTGTCGTAAATTGGCTAGATCAGTCTGGCCCAGACGTTGCAATAGGTGGGCCAACCTATTGAGACGTTGGTCAGCCAACTCCGACTGTCTACAGGGCTGATGCTGTCTCCGTGGAAGATTAGGGATTAGCCTCTCGCTGTGTCAAATTGGCCGGATGAGTCTGATCCGGGCGTCGAGACTCGTTTGACCAGACATCGAGGCGTCGGTCAGCTCTTAGTCCGTCTGGCTGGACAGACCGTCTCCCGTGGAGCCTCTCCCTATGCTTAATTGGCTGGATCCGACATTTTGGGGCCGTCTGCCTGACGCCAGGATATTTGAGTTAGAGCTTATGTCCAAAAAAACCTAGCTGGCGAAAGGACCACGACTTTGGTTGTGTTTATTTTTGACCGTGACAGTGTGTGTGTGTGTGTTAAGGCTTTGACGTCTTATGGATTAAAGTGCGTGTGTGTGTGTGTGTGTTGTGTTGTGTGTGTGTGTGATGTGTGTGTTTGTGTGTGTGTGTGAGAGAGAGAGAGAGAGAGAGACAGAGACAGAGAGAAAAGAGAGAGAGAGGAGAGAGAGAGAGAGAAAAGACAGACAGACAGATAATTTAAAAATAATAATGAATACTTATATAGCGCCATTCTCGGCTAGAGGCCAAGCTCTAAGCGCTTTACAATCAACCTGTTTACACAACGGGCTGCCTACCTAGGTAGTGCGACTGAAGAGCTGCCAGCTGGCGCTTCATTCGTCGTTTCCCGTGTCAATCCAGTCAGTATCGTTCAATATCGATCACTCATTTCCTTTCTTCCTTCATTCTTTCCATTTCTCACGCAGGGTGCATGCTATGTGTAAGTGTCATCCATCCAACGGCCAAACTGGCCTACTCTTCCGAAAGTTGGTGATGGGATTTTACGTGTGTGCAAGATGTTATGCGTACGTTCACACACGGAACTCGGTTTATAGCCTCATTCGAAGGACTGTATGGGAAATGGAGTCAGAACCAATGTTAACTCGAGGGAAAAATCCACCTGTAGCGAAACGCCCTGGCGGAGGTTCGAACCCACAACCCCAGGATCACCAAGATTACGAGTCAGGCGCTCTACCAACTGAGCTATTCCGGCAGACAGACAGACAGACACACAGACAGATAGACAGATAGAGAGACAGATAGAGACAGAGAGAGACAGAGAGAAAGTTTTCCTTTCTGCATGCTGGTGGCTCTGAAAGGACGAGGTTGTATGTGATGAAACCGAAACTGAGAGATCAAGAAACGTGCGTCATTCCCTCTCGTTAATTAGTCTGTCCGCGCTAACGTTTAGGTTTTGCCGTCACATTGACGTAACGAAAGAAATTGTGCGCGGAAATAAACACACGACAGAGGTTTAGAGAAAAGCTGGTGGTAGGATAAACAATATTTAAAAATTTTTTTTATCTTGACCCGTTAACCAACATTTCTCAGTATGGAAGATTTATGTGAATTTTCAACGCAAAGAATGATAATTGAAGACCAGGCAGTTTTTTTTTTTTTTCTCTTTCTCTTTGTTTCGTATCTGATTCTTGGATTTACATATGTTAATGTCTATCTGTCGGGCAACATGATTCTCCGAATGATTGAAAAAATACGAAGCGATGGATTATTTTTAGGTGCTGGGTTCACCTGCTGGTCACCGTGACGTTACAGCCACCATCAAACGTGACTTGTGCGAGCAGAAGCGCACGTGCGAAACAACCAAGTCGAGATGAATTGCCTCTCTCTCTCTCTCTCTCTCTCTCTGTCTCTGTGTCTCTCTCCTTCTCCTCCTCCTCGTTCGTCTTATAACCCTTTTCCTCTCTCTCTCTCTCTCTCTCTCTCTCTCTCTCTCTCTCTCGCTCTCTCTCTCTCGCTCGCTCCTCTCTCTCTCTCTCTCTCTCTCTCTCTCTCTCTCTCTCTCTCTCTCTCTCTTCTCTCTCTTTCTCTGTGTGAGAATGAGTGCTCGTGCAAAACTACTCTCTCTCTCTCTCTCTCTCTCTCTCTCTCTCTCTCTCTCTCTCTCCACACACACACACACACACACACACACACACACACACACACACACACACACACACACACACAGAGCATTCATACTTATTTAGTTATCTATCTCCTGATTTATTCGGTTTTCTATTCGATCATTTCCCTTGGGGGGAGGGGGGGGGGGGGGGGGGGACGAAGCGGCTGTGAGAAAAATCCAATCAGGCCACGCGCGGGTGTAATAAATAGTTCAGCAGGGGCCGAGCCTTGGACGAGTCATGGACGGTCAGTGCAGGGCGTGATGATGACCCGCGGCCAATG
>CM031595.1:106029416-106034416 GCA_018398815.1 Conus ventricosus | reverse complement strand
GTGCAAGAATTGTGGGTCTTCCCCGAAGATGGAGTATGGCTGCCTTAATGGCGGGATAAAAAAAAACACGGTCATACACACACAAGTCCACTCCCTTTGCTGGGTAGACGGGATTAATCCTTGTCTGTCCATATAGGGAGTGTCCGCAGAAGTATCAGCCTGCGTACGCAGAAGAAGAAGTTGTGGGTCTTTGTCTCTTCGTTGGGGGGAAACGACAAACAATCATTGACTTCGTAACTAACCTATCTGCCTGCGTCCTCAAGAGAACCCGAAGGAAACAGCGAATTCTATGATCCTGGGCGAGAGATATATCAGTATGTGTGTGTGTGGGGGGGGGGGGGGGGGGTAGGGGGGGGGGGGATCAAGTGTGTTTAGGTCAGCGCAATGGTGTGAAAGACTTAATGGGTTTTCTTTGTAACGCTCAGGTGACAATGTGCATTCGAACCCCCCTCTTTCTCTGCACGGCTCATTGATTGTTGTTGGTTGGGTCTGCGGGGTTGTTAACAACAGCGTCGTTAATGACTTGGATGTGGGATCATGAAGGTTTTATGGAAGTGTTTATACCATAGTCGTGTTTGCTTATGAATGGGGTTACTGATAAGGCCGTGAGCGCTGCTGCATACGAAGTATGGTGTTCGGATGTAGCTGTTTGAAACCAGTGCGGTGTAAAGTTGACAGTGGATGAACATCTGAAACGACTGTAAATGGGTTCTAAAGGTTGAAGCATATGGATTCTAAAGGTTGAAGCATATGGACGTCCATTTGGTGAAGGTTGTGCAGATGTTTATACAGGACTCGTTGTTCTTAATGTTAGCAATGATGTTCTCTCTCTCTCTCTCTCTCTCTCTCTCTCTCTCTCTCTCTCTCTCTCTCTCTCTCTCTCTCTCTCTCACACACACACACACACACACACACACACACACACACACACACACAGACACAGACACACACACACGAGTGCGCACGAACACCCCTCCCTTTCTCTCTATCTCTCACCCTCCCCCCTCCCCTATCTGTCTGTCGTTCAGTCAGTCTTTGTTTCTGTCTCTTTATCTGTCTGCCTGCCTGTCCGTCTGTCTGTTTGCCTGTCTGTCTGCCCCCCCCCCCCTCTCTCTCTCTCTCTCTCTAATGATCTTGCTAGAAGAGTAAAAGAATTATATGCCAAAGATTATGAACAAACGATCTTCACTGCCACTTTCTTGAAATCATTTGTTAAAATACCTGATTGCCCATTACAACCTGTTGCGCAGTACTGCTTAAAACTGGGGGGACTGAACAACGCTGCTTTGTTTTGTAAACCTCTACATTTGCTTAAAAACTTTTCAGGTAAAGATATGTGTACACTCGATGGTCTGATACTTGGGGAAGCCAACAGGTACCCGATGCCTTTCAATTTTACTGTCCAGTGCATTCGTATTAAGCTTAATCTGCTTTATATGGATGGGTGTCGTTTGCCTCGTGAAACATATAACATATTTGAATTAAACTTGGCCGGGGGGCGGGAGGGGTTCAAAGAATGATAGATTTGATTTGTATCGAGCTATTTGTAATACATATGAAAGAAAACAACAACATTTGATTTGGATATGGATAGACACTTCAAGTGTATAACGAGATTTAGAATGGGAATGTCAGAGTTAGCGGTACATTATAGATATGGAGAACACAGTGGAGCAAATATCGTGTGTGCTTTGTTTAAAGAAGACGAGTTCATCTTGTCAATGCTTTCCTACTCTGAGTAAAAATTACAGAGGAGTTCATTCCAAGTGAAAATCATCAATATCTTTGTGCCTTTAACATTTGCTTGTGGATGTCACCCACTAGACATACTGATATGTGGAATTTGTATAGTGGTAAGTGGATAGTGTCCCTGTTCCTTATAAGAGTTGGTTTAGAGAAATGACGATATCGTGATGTCGTACTTTTAACATGTCATTTCAAGGATAAGGAGACCATTGGTGTTTTTTAAACTCCGAACGGGATGTATTAAGATTTGTTTCCTCGCCCCATCCTGCGGGATCAAGACCTTGTGTGTAAACCATTCGCAATCTGTCTCCTTCCTCTCTCTCTCTCTCTCTCTCTCTCTCTCTCTCTCTCTCTCTCTCTCTCTCTCTCTCTCTCTCACACACACACACACACACACACACAGCACACGGACACGTACAGAGAGAGAGAGAGAGAGAGAGAGAGAGAGAGAGAGAGATGGAGGGACGGAGGGAGGGAGGGAAGGGGAATGGAGGATGCAGGGGACGGTACACATTCAATAACTGCGAGTCCGCTCAATGCATCACTGCGTTTATTGAGCTGAGTATTGGTATGACGTTCGTCAATAAATCTTGAAATGTTTAGATATTACTTGGCTTTTCATTCTTTTTCTTTTTTCTTTTTCTTTCTTTCTTTCTTTCTTTCTTTCTTTTTTGTGTGTTTGTTGTTGTTGTTGTTGTTTCATTTTCTGATGTAAATATACAAAAACAAAATGGCGGACGGATTGGGACAGGGAGAAATTCTTATGAGTGAACGTGACAGAGAGAACGAACCAACGAAGTAAGTGCGAAAGAATTGAAAGAATGACCTGATTTTCAAACACAAAGCGGACCGAGGACCAGTTTACGCTTGTTTGTTTTTGCTTCTTTTTCTTTTTTTTTTTTTTTAAATTTGTTTTCTTCAGCAAAGGGGAAGTTAGAGAATTATAAAACATAAAGACAATTTCGTGCATGAACAGAGAAATTTAAAAAAGATACGTGAAGGGAATTCATCAATACAAAGAAATAGTTACACGAACAAATTAAATTTCAGGGTAAACAAGAGAGAGAGAGAGAGAGAGAGAGGGAGAGAGAGAGAGAGAGAGAGAGAGAGAGAGAGAGAGAGAGAGAGAGAGTGAGTGGAATACTCTCCCGGAGCGAAAACAAATATTATTACGATCTCGTTTGCTGTTGTTCTTGTTTTTCTTTTTAGTTTTTTTTTCTTATTGTTTTTTTCTTATTTCTTATTGTTTTGTTTTTTTTTCAAGTGACTTGAATGAGAAACCATTTCCTCGGGGCAAATGGACTAAGCTGGAGTCATATTCCGCGGATGCTGCCGGATATTAATCAACCTTGGCTGCGATGGTGGTTGCTGGCTTTTGTTGGGGTTTGTTTTTGCGGGTGTATCAGCTTTCTTCCCGGTGCTTTTCTTCGCCATCCTTTGACTTTCAGAACTCATTTGTGTCAGTAAAAACAGCAAGGCCAATCTAGCGTTCAGAGAAAAAATAAAGTGTTTGTGTTGTGTTGTCAGATAAGTTGCATTTTCGGAGGAGTGTAATGATGCAGTTCGTTTGCGCAAGAGATTGGAAGTTCACCTGTCGAACCTTTGGTGGTGGTGGTGGTGGTGGTGATGGTGGTGGTGGTGGTAGTGCAGATAAATTACATTTTCGGAGGGGTGTAATGATGTAGTTCGTTTGCGCAAGAGATTTGGAAGTTCATCTGTCGTACCTTTGGTGGTGGTGGTGGAGGTGGAGGTGGTGGTGGTGGTGGTGGTGGTGGTGTGTGTGTGTGTGTGGGGGTGGGTGTGGGTGGGTGTCCTGTTATAAAAGGCTTCATAATTTCAGATGGCGGTCTGTCACAATTACAGGACATTCGCAGTTTTCGTATACGGTTAATAATCGTGATATTGTTAAAAGAACCCAAAGATTCATTGTTCTTTTTTG
Source organism: Conus ventricosus (assembly GCA_018398815.1). Classification (NCBI taxonomy): domain Eukaryota; kingdom Metazoa; phylum Mollusca; class Gastropoda; order Neogastropoda; family Conidae; genus Conus; species Conus ventricosus. The sequence goes on along the minus strand of CM031595.1, from coordinate 106,030,731 downwards.
AAGGCAGAATTTAGAGACAGTGTCGAATGAAAACACTTCAATGGAAATTTACGAACTTGAATGACTCAGACTCAACAACTGGAGATTCTTTGTGTGTGTCGTGGCAGTGGCCATCGTGCAACATCGTACTCGAATATGCTGTTGGCATCCTGGTTGCCTGCATACATCAGTGCAGGGCTCTGGAAGCACTGCTGAACCATACGACATCTGAATTCTTCTAGCACGTTTGAATCCTCTTCTGCAACAGAACAGAAAGATCAAGCGAATGCATGTAGGTAGTAGTTCTCATCACTTAGCATCACATACATTATCGTCATGATCGAGAATATCATCCTGCTCAGTTTTTTTTAACTCATGGATTAGTGCGACTCCATGATCAGATCTTCCTTCCGCGCTGAACACACGCTCTGTCTTTTCAACGACATACAAGTAAACACACAAATATGCATGCGCATCCATGCAATCAAGATGAAGAGGCTTTAGTTGAAAAGAAAGAAGAAAAAAGAGATTGGGAGAGCAAGTGGGAAGGGAGTGGGTTGGTGTCGATGAGGAGGGAGGGAGGGGTGAGCGGGAGGGTGGAGGTTGGGGTGACAGCTGCAAGGAGAAACGAAAGAAAACATTGCCACAGCAGATACGACTGGACTCTCAAAATAAGGAGGCGATATTGTGGTGCCGTATTAGGGGTACCGCTGCGCACGATCCGCCTGTCTCCAGTAGTGAGGCCAACCGTTTACAGCGCCCTTTGCTTCTCTAGAGTCCTAGGAATGGGGTTGGGAAAAAAGGCCTTTCCGTGTCCAAAAAGAACATTGCCAGTAGTCCCCGAGGACCCCAGGCCCAGCCCATCCTCCACCCTTTCTTTCCCTTTTATCCAGGGACCTAACTAACGGGCAGGTCTCGAAAGGATGATGTGAACACTTCAAGACACTCGGCTGCCCTGGGTGTCATGTTTAGTCTTCCGGACTGCCTGTGCTCATCTGGCCAAACACCTAGAAGTCACCGCAAGAGAGAGAGAGAGAGGGAGAGAGAGAGGGGGTGGGGTGGGGGTGGGGATGGGGATGGGATGAGGTCACACAGGAAAGATTGAGAGAGTAGAGGCACAGCTGGACTGTGAGTGGATGAATAAGTGTGTGTGTGTGTGTGTGTGTGTGTGTGTGTGTGTGTGTGTGTGTGTGTGTGAGGGAGAGAGAGAGAGAGAGAGAGAGAGAGAGGGAGAGAGAGAGATTGTGTGAGTGTGTGTTTGGGTTTCAACGCGACAGAGAGAGAGAGAGAGGGGGGGGGGGGGGGGGGTTAGAATGTGTGTTGGGAGGGTTTTTTT